>CM053577.1:43435017-43515707 GCA_028646485.1 Cryptoprocta ferox
ACTGAGGGGGGAAGGGCAAGGGGGAAAGGTAATGGGGGGTGATGGTCTTGGTGGAGGTCACTTGTGGGGAAGAGCACTGGGTGTTATATGGAAACCAACCTGACAATAAACTATAAAGTTAATAAATAAATAAATAAATAAATAAATAAAAAAGAGTGTAGAAGACTTGATTTGGTGCAGATTCACCCTGTAAGCACTGCATATGTATGGAGCGTGTGTATTTTTGCGTTGTTTAATGGACTATGAACTTGATAAATAACAGTTCATGTCACAAAAGCAAGGTCCTTCGAGTAGGTTGTTTGTTGTTGTTGTTGTTGTTGTTTTGGAAACTATACTCATTTTTAGAGTCTAAAAGCATGCCATCTGAAGTGAGATCCTAATGGTGACATCCTAATATCCGTAAGTGACTGAAGGAATAGCTACTATAGTTTCCCTACTGGAAACTCTGGTCCTAATGAGACATTATTTTATCATGGTAACCATGGAGGGATAGTAGACAGTCAATTAATTCTTTTTCATTCATTTTGTTTGGCCTTTGGTCGTGTGTATTAAAGTTATAATTTACCTGTGATAAAATCCATTTCTTTTAAGTATGCAGCTTGAAGAGTTTTTTAAAATTTTTTTTCCTAATGTTTTTTATTTATTTTTGAGAGAGAGAGAGAGAGAGAGAGAGAGAGAGAGAGACAGCGTGAACAGGGGAGGGTCAGAGAGAGAGGGAGACACAGAACCCGAAGCAGGCTCCAGGCTCTGAGCTAGCTGTCAGCACAGAGCCTGACACGGGGCTCGAACCCATGAACCACGAGATCATAGCCTGAGCCAAAGCCGGACGCTCAACCGACTGAACCACCCAGGTGCCCCTTGAAGAGTTTTAACAAATGTTATACAGTCCTGTAATCTCTACAACAATCAAGATCTACAGAACATTTCTCTGAAAGTTCCCTTGTGCCCCTTTGCAGTCAGTCTCCTCTCCCACTCTGAGGCTCTGGCAACCACATATCTATTTCTTCACTTTATAGTTTTGCCTTTTCCAGAACATCACATTATTACCCAGGATATAATTACATAGTACGGAAGCTTTCATGTCTGCCCTCCTGAACTTATCATAATGCTGTTAAGGTTAATCCATATCACTGCATGTGTCGGTAGCTTATTCCTTTTCATGGCTGAGTGCTACTCCATTGTAGGCATTTACCACAATTTGTTTTATTCTTTCACAAGCTGATGAGCATTTGGGTTGTTTACGGGTTTTGACCATTATGAACAAAGCTGCAATGGACATTTGTGTATAATTCTCTGTGTGCACATCATGTTCTCATTTCTCTTAGGAGAGTGTGATTGATGGGTCATATTTAAGTGTATATTTAACTTTACAAGAAACTGCCAAGCTATTTTCCAAAGTGGTGGTATCATTTTGCATTCCCAGCAGCAGTCTATGAGAGTTTCAGTTGCTCTTGCTAGAACCAGATTCTAGTTTTCTCTTGTGATTTTCTCTAATAATTTCCCAGCATGGTTTGTATATATTCCCTTCTTCTTCCCTCCCTCCCCTCTTCCCACCTTTTCTTCTCTCTTCCCCAACAACATAATCATAATTCCCATCTACCAAAGATTCATCTGAGCACCTCAATTCCTAAAGTACAACCTTTCTATACTATGGGGACTAGAACTCTCCAATCATACATAAGTAAAAATAAATGCAACCTGATAGGGAATAGGAATGGAGGTTTGCCAGGTAATTTCCCACATGGGAGAATTTTTAACAGGCTCCAATGAATTAATTACCTCACCAGTCATAGGTAAGTGACAGTAGTATTTGTCCCCACAACTTCCAAGGGAGATATTATTCAGTATTGACATTGCCAACACAGTCCAGTCCTTCTCCTCAGTGACCCAAAGTCCAACCCAAATTCTCCTCAGTGACTAAGTAAAAGCTATCCAGAGATTGGAAATTGAACTGTGTGTGAAAGTAACTTGGGCTTTTGCTTTGAGGAAAATTCTGGATCCTGCTTTAACTCTTTTCACTGCTCTGGCTTATGTTGTTGACCTCCTATGGTGTGGGTCAAAGAACATTTCAACAAAGGCAAGGGGCAAAAATTCACATAGGCAGAGTAGTATTAACAGAATTAGGGATATGAGATCCTCAGGTGACTCTAGGATCTGACAGACTGTGAAATGCCAGATACCTGTTTCTAAGACATGATTATGGCTCTCTGAGAAGTCTACATTATTTTGTATGAAGTCCTGCATTTCCTCTAATTACAGAGATGTTTTAAATCTTGCAACATGGGTAATTGAGAATTTAGCCTATGTAATTATATGTAAGAAGTGTAGTGTTTCTGCAAAGAACAAATATGAAGCCTGTCTGGTGTGGGAAGAGGTAACAATTACTTACTGATTAATATTCCCCCTAGCTACCACCAAAAGGAGAAATGCTTTTTTGGCACAAATTCCAAGAAGTGTATTCATTTAAAATACTGAGGGCTATAGGACTGGACCGTTGGGCCATGAATTGCATCTAGCTGTTGTGTGTAGACAAAGCTGTATTTTTATGAATTTCTTTCATCTCTCTTGCCCTTGAGTGCCCTGGGTAACTCAAAAGGGCAAAGGAAAAAGGAGATGGTAGGTAGGGTGGGCAGGGAGAGAACAGGTGCTTGAAATACCTGAACAGAGTTCATTCTTTCAGCCTCCCCACTTAAAACTGAAATTTGAACTAGGATTTCTGTCTTCTGGAATTTAATGTTCAAAATGAGTATATTTTTCATAAAAAGTATGGCATGTGTTTACTTTTCAGTATTCTCTCTTTAGAAAAAAATCAAAGGGATTACACATGGTGATGTTTTTATGAATGCTCTGTTAGTACTATTAGAGAACTGTCTCTTTTTCACACTAACATGAAAAAACATATAAATGATTCAATAGATACTTTAATGTCCATGTTTCAAGAATTTTCTGAAAAGCAAAATACACGCACAACCCATCAGACTGCCTTTAGCTAGAAGCTTGTCTTTTATTCAAAATTGGAAGAGCTTATAAAAATATCTTTTAATGAAAAAGCAAAATTTATAAAACAAGTCACCAGGAATATATCTAATGATGATCTATGGTGGCCACATTTTCTTTTCTTTCCAGGGTGTGTGTATGAAATGAAGCAGATGCTTCTCTTTCTATTTGTGCTTTCATTACTGATACCCATGCCTTGAGGAGGAAAACAAGGACTGAAAGTATTTTACCCCCCTCAGCATCTTGCCTTTGCCCCACAATTCTTTCCTACCCAATCACAGAGTAAACTGTAAACGAAAAATAAAGAGGAATTAGAGAGATAGGAATTGAGAAAAACTGGCAGAAGAAGAAAAGAAGGAAATTATTGACTGTTTAAAAACTGTGGTTTATATTCACTCAGAAGTTAAAAATTTTCAAAAGAGGAACCATGGGTACCTATTTTTTAAGAGCTGCTGAAAGTACTTCTGGGAAGCAGCAGGATTCTTATAATAATTGGTAAGAGAACTTTATGGGCAGAAAGTCTAATAACATATTTTTTTCTTGATATCCCATCTTCACCTTTGTTTTTAAAAGCCTGTCACACTTCTCGCTTCTAGAACATAAATGTGAGAATGGCTGGGCTTCAGTTAGAACCCATTCTGTTCTTCTTTCTTCTTGTTCATAGTCTGCTTTTTGTGTTTCTCTGCTTCCTGATTTCAGCTAGCATTGCATGGAATTTTAAGAAAAAAGCAGACATGAGGAAGAGTCTTTTTTTGAGAATTTCCCAGGCAAATCCATAAGTTTTGGGGAGCTTCACTGTACTTTCCTAGTTATATTCCTGTGAGACAATAGAAAATATATATTGGTCTCTACCCTCAGTTCCTGGCACAGAGCTCCTAAAACTCTTGTAATTCCCTAATAAGAGTACTTAGGGGCATTTTTGTTCTAATATTTGGTCTTTGACCCTGGTTCCTGACAGAGTTGCTAAATCCCTTGGAATTCCCAGGGTAATAGCAATGTCTTTTGTTCTAATGAGGTGACTCTTGGTGGGCTCCAGGAGAGGGACTGGTTACCACAAAGTCCAAGCCATGATTAGAAGTTTGGAATTTTCATCCCCATCTCTCCATTCTCCAGAGAGGTGAGAGGAGCTGGAAATGGAGTTAATGATCAATCGTGCCTACATAATGATGTCCATAAAAATTTCTAAAGTAGAGGATTCAGAGAGCTTCAGGGTTGATGAATATGTGGTGATGCGGAAAGAGTGGCGTACCCAGAAAGGTATGGAAGCTCCGTGCCCCCTCCTGTGTACTTTGCCCAACTCCTCTCTTTCATCTAGATGTTCATCTATATCATTTATCATATTCTTTCATAATATACTGATAAACAGTATGTAAAATGTTTTTCTGAGTCCTGCGAGCCACTTTAGTAAATTAATCAAACGCAAGAAGGAAGTTGTAGGAACGTCTGATTTATAGTCCATTAGTCAGAAGCAGAAGTTACAACCCAGACTTGTAATTAGCATCTGAAGTGAGAGGGGCAGTCCTGTGAGGCTGAGCTCCTAACTTATGGTATCTGACTTCCTACCTGCAGGTAGATATTGTCAAGACGGAGATTGACTGTAGGACACCCCGCTGATGTCACAATATAGCTTGGTATGAAAAACACCACACATCCGGTGACAAAAGTGTGTTAAGTGTGATGATAGTGTGAGAGTAAAGGGAAGACACAGGAAGAGAACTGAGGTTTTCTTTACGATTCCTGAAGCCTTACTAGGTACATACAGCATGAGTTTGGATTTCAGGCATCACTTCAATGAGGATATTATAATTGCCTGAATAACATCTCTAAAGTGGTTACTGTTAACCTATTGAAGTAATAGCTAAATTCTCAAACTCTCTGCCATGTCACTGGAACGGCTTGTTTGAAGTACCTTTTTTTTAAATATATATAAATTGATATTATTGAAGCTCTTTGTTATAAACAGCAAAAACTTTTTGAATTTAAAGCTATCTATAATAAAAACCTACTACCAATAAAGGAAAGGGCTAGAAAACTTTTTGAATTTAAAACTATCTATAATAAAAACCTACTACCAATCAAGGAAAAGGCTAGATATAAAACTTGTTCAACAAGACACAACGTTTTTAAGGGTTGAGTCACATTTTTACAGGAACCAATTAATAATCAGGGACAAGTTCAAAACTCCAGCCTGAACTAGAATTATATTGGAATTTCTACTGGAACCCGTTGCTTCAGAGTCTTTGGTCACTGGTTCAGTGAGCATCTGATAAAGGGAACTCAGTTTAACTTTGAAGTCCATGTTCCACAAGGCTTTTGCCATAAGACCAACCTGAAAGCTCTTGAAGGGTTTCTTGCATTTACACATTGTATTCACAGGAGACAGTCATAACTTTTTAGAAGTTGTATGGTTAAAATGGTAAAGAAAAATTCATTTAAAAATACATTCCCAATGGGGCACCTGGGTAGCTCAGTTGGTTGAGTGTCCGACTTCAGCTCAGGTCATGCTCTCACAGTTCATGAGTTCGAGCCCCGGGCTTGCTGCTGTCAGCCTATCAGTGCAGAGTCCACTTCAGATCCTCTGTCCCCTTCTCTCTCTGCCCCTCCCTCACTATGCTCTCTCTCAAAAAAAGAAAAAATACATATAAAAAAATAAATTCCTGAGACTAACTTTTTGCAGTTATGTGGCCTAAGATGTGTTAAATTAAACAGTGACTTGGCAGGGTTAGGTGATGTCTGTGCTGGGAGAATTGGAAAGACAGTAATTTTGCTCAGTCCTAATCTTCAGCCTTCTGGGAGGAGTGGTCAGAAAGCACCAGGAAAGGAGAAGAAATTGTGGTTGTGAGAGCAACTCCCTTGCACACACCAGACTTTCCATCCTTTCCCCCTCTTTGCTCTGTTGTTCATTCCCTCTCAAGTCTTGAGGTGCATAAGGAAAGAGGTTATTATGTCTCTAGGACATAGAACTGAAATCAGCCTATACAAAATTAATGTAATTACTATGTTGATTTCCAGATGTTAGTTTAATGCCAGCCTATTAAAACTTCTAAAGATGAAGATTAAAACATTGTGAGTAAACACTCAAATAAAGCCATGTCAGTGAATCTAGTGATAATCTGAGGCAATGGCAGAAATCTCCAGATAGGGCATCTTAGACATTGATTCTGGCCATCACTGACTGGGATAAACAAAATTCCCTCAGGTTCTCTTCAGTCTTCTTTCCAAAGAGTCTCCAAATTCCTTGTCCTAGCCCTTGGCCTCTTGCCAGTTGTGTCTCTCTCCCACCCAACCCCCACTCCCCACCCCACCGTCTACCCTTCCCACCCGAAGCTGGGACCACATTCTCTTGACTTCGCTGCTGTGCCTCACTAGACCTTGCACCACTGCTGGTTTCTTCTTCAGGGTTTTTTAATTCAAGCAAAAACCCCTCCATTTGTTCAAAAGTATCTTTTCCTCCTCCAGCCTCCCCTAGACCCCACATGGGGTTCAGGGAGTCCAGGGATGCACGTGACCTGGCCTAGGGTGAGCCTTACAGCTCCTAGTTCTACAGCCTGGAGCAAGTTCTGGACACAGAAGCACCGCTTCCTAATTTATAAAATTTTGGATAATAATACCTGTTTCCTTGCATTGAAGAAATAAAAGAGATAACTTATATACATAGTGTCTGGTACATTATGGAGTCTTGATAGAAGGTACTGTAATAAACTTTAGGTCTTTTGCTACATTTAGTTTTCTAAGCTTTCCTGTCTCTACCCAGGATAGTGAAATTTTCTCTCTGTTTCTTAGGGTGGCTTGATTTTACTTTTTTCCTCATGCAGGTTTTCATTAAATCTCTGGATTCCTGGAAAGTAAGGTGAACAAGAACCCAAAGACTAGTAACAGTTCACCATCTCACAGTCTAGACTATTTAGTTCTAAAAATCTCAAGAAGATAAATGCACCACTTCCCTGTGAATTTTGTGGGGTTTCTTGTTTGCATTTGTAGTGTTCAAACTGTTAGCTTCCAGATCACCTTGAGGAAATGTAGGTCAGACTCAATGTCTATAGCTTTTGTAATCCTGAGGTTTTAGTTGAAATTTTATTCATAGATTAATTATGTCCACTGATATTAAATTTAAAAAATCAAACACTGATAATGCAATTTTTTGATAATTAAATGAATTCTAATACTTTAAACAAATCCAAAGTTAAACTGGGATTCAGTCCCAACTGAATAAAATCTAGAATTGGCCACATAATTATAATTAAACAATATTAATTCTGGATGGCCATTTAAATAAGAAAGTGCAAAAATGAAATACTGTAAGAGTTCTAATAAAAGTTTCAAAAAAGTATGACTATTAGGATTGATGAATATAGCTATTCCTGTATCCTTATTTATTACTAAGGTATAAAATTGTCTTCAAACCTATTTATGGTAAGTTTTCAATGCATATTTCACAGTCAACAGCTTCTGGGGTTGAATTGTTAGCTTTTTCTGGGCCAAATTAAAAAAAAGAGTGTTTACACCAGATTCAATGGTATAATCACAAGGATCTGAATTACACTCCACAGAGATACACCCCAAAGATTTCAACAGCACTTGCCAAAAAAAAAGTTTTTGTTGCATTGATTCTTGGAGGACTTGCTTTTTGAAGTTTAGAAGAACATCTCAACTGATCATTTTTGGTAGTTTTTTTTCCTTTCTTTTCCCTTTTATTATTACTAGAGTTGTTTGTGTTTACTATTTTTATCTCTCTTGTGACACTTTCCCAAAGAACATACATTTGTCTGTAATTCCCTTCGATTTCTGAGGACTAGCATTAGTGAGGACAGCTGCATCGGGCCTTTCCAGGGCCCAGGGAAGCACTCTATTTAGATTCACCAAGGGGTACAAGGAATGTTAACAGAAATTCAAATACTGAGCAATTGTACATTTTGCCTATACATGCATTTCCTACTTCCTGCTGAATTCACACAATTTATGCTTCTTTGTGATTTTTTTCGTTCATTTTGTTTGCTTTATTATTGCAAAATAGGAAAGTGAGATTTGAGGTTTTGAATTGTCTTATGATGCTGTAAGTGAAGAAAAGTTAATTTAGTCATGGCTCATCGTTCTTTTAGATGTTTGTAAAAAAGCAACCGAGCTATTCCAAGCTACATATGGGTTTTTGCATGCTTACCTTGTCTGACGGCTAGTGTGGTGGTATAGACCAAGAAGAGAAGGATGTAATTGAGGAAACTCTGGAAGACTGGTGTATTGGCATGGAAATCTTCTGACAGGTACTTGCTGGTCAAGCCAATTCCACAAAGAAGAAGGGATAACACCTGGCCCAGAGCCACAGAGATTAACATCTCCCTGAAAAGTAAAGAGAAACAGCGAAGATCAGCAGGAAGTCCATTAAAACAATAACGGTTAAAATTTATTGAGTACTTGTGCCATTCACTAGGCTAGGTGCAATAAATAGTATTTCTTTTCATCCATCACAGCAACCTTATGAGCAAGGTGCAATGATTAGTGAGGTTTCACAGAGGGAAAAAAAAAAAAAAGCAAAGAGGAGTTAAGGAATTTGCTCACTGTCACATAACGAGGAAGTAGCAAAGCTGGGATTTGAGATCAAATCTCTATAGGTGATCCTGGCTTCTAGCCATGACCCTCCAGAGCCTGTGGAGGAAATTAACATCATCCCTGATGCCCAGCATAGCACTCACTAAGTGTTCAGAAACCTGACAGAACATTTGCACGCTGACAAAGAGGCACCATACTGTAACCTTATCCTCAGGTCCTCATACCAAAAAGAGACTCTTCTGTGTATAGATTGAAATCTTGGATTCTGGAACAATTAGGGGAAGGGGCCCTGGAAAATCCAGGAGGACCATCTCCTCTTCATTCCCAGATTTTGGATCTTAACTCTGCTCTAGCAAAGACTGATAAGCATTGGTCTCTCCTCTCCTCTATGCAAGTTACTATTGCTTGCATGTTAAAATTGTTATTCATGAAGCAAATTTAGTTACTGAGGTGATATAATAAAACATTTCAAATTCTGTAAATATTTTCTGTTTAAATAATTAAATTAAATAGGCATTGTAGACCACTGTAGTAGGGACTAGAGACAAGAGTCAAGGGGTTCACTTTGCATAGAAATAAAGTGTCCATATGGGCTTTAAGATCACATAAACCTGCATGATCTGACACAGGAATGGCCCCTGGAAATACTAAGCAGGCTTCTGCCTTCCCCAAAAGCCTCATCTGACTTTCCAGGGTTATTTATAGCAAGAGCAATGTAAAATAAGCAAAGAATATTATTTCTAAACATAAAAACATTAGTCAGAGGATTTGCAATGGTACATATTTCCTCCCCCATGGCAGATGTGATCCATCTTTCTGGAAGGGGCACAGAGTCCTGGACAGATACCTTAGTGGCATATTGCTTTAAAAAAAAATAAAAAAATGGGGTGCCGGAGTGGTTCAGTCAGTTAAGGATCCGACTCTTGATTTCAGCTCAGGTCATGATCCTAGGGTTGTGGGATTGAGCCCCCCATCAGGCTCGATGCTAACCGTGGAGCCTGCTTGAGATTCTCTCTCCCCTTGTGCCCTCTCCTTCTCTCTCTCTAAATTAATCAAATAAAAGAGTAAATTTAAAAAAAAAGAAAAAAGAAAGAGAAAAAAGAAAAAAGCATCTATCACATTTTGGTCATTCCATTTGTTTCTTTTTTTTTTTTTTAATTTTTTAATGTTTTTTATTTATTTTTGAGAGACAGAGAGAAACAGCGTGAACAGGGGAGGGTCAGAGAGAGAGGGAGACACAGAGTCTGAAGCAGCCTCCAGGCTCCGAGCTAGCGGTCAGCACAGAGCCCGATGCGGGGCCAGAATCCACGAATTGTGAGATCATGACCTGAGTCGAAGTTGGACGCTTAACCGACTAAGCCACCCAGGTGCCCCTCATTCCATTTGTTTCAGTGAGGAGGAAAATTGTAGCAAGGCATTGAGGGCCCGTAGAAAAGGCTTTCCTGAGGTTAACCTCCGGTAGAGATTTCTCTTTGGTTGTCCTGTTTCCAGGTACTGGCCCTGACCCCTGAATTCAATCTTTATAAAGGAATCAAAGAGATATTTTTAAATGTATATGTCTACAATGTCAGTCTTGTGCTTACAATCCTACCACGGCACCGTGTAAAATGCAGTGATCTATAAGGCTTGTGATACACGATCTACAAACATGGCTGCCAACATTTCCTCTCATCCCTCTGCATTCATGCATCCCAAAGGGAGGTGGGATCTATTTTTCCTTTTCTAGAAGCTGAGCTCGTCTTGTGACTTCCTTTGACCAACAGAATATAGGGGTAAGGATGTCCTGTGACTTCTGGGCCAATCCATAAGAAACTCTGCAGCTTCCATTTTTCACTCTCTGCAGATACAGCTTACATGTAAAGAACCCAGGCTACTGAATATTGTGGAACCATGTGTAAAGAAAAAGAGAAACCCAACCAGCCAATGCCACCCCAGCTGAAGCACTGGACATGTGAGTGAGGCTCCTGGATCCTCCTGCCCTAGTGGAGCTGTGCCAGCCTGTGCCACATGGGGCGGAGATGAACTGCCCCCAGAGACTGCTGCCTGATTGGAGAATTGTGAGAAATAATCAATGCTTGTTGTTTTAGGGCACAATATTTGTAGTGGTCCATTATGAGCATTGGGTAACTGAAAACAAGGCCCTTCATGCCTTTCCTCCACTCTTAATACCTCTGGAGCTTTACTTTCTGCTTTCAATTCCCCATGAAGCCAGAGCTCCAGTCCTACATACAGAGCTAGTTACACCTCAACAATGAGTCATGGTCTTCTTTGCTGGCATTCCTTTTCATGTGTTATTATTTCCAGAATGTTCTTCCTGCCTTTATCAGTCTGACTCCTATTCATCTTTTAAGATTTGGCTCATATGTTATCCCTTTTAATAAGTCTTACCTGTCCTCTCTTCCCTAGGATGCTTCTCCTTTATTTCTATATCTTGTATTGTAATTACTGATTCTACCCCCCTTTCCCTATGCCAGACAGTGAAGTCTATATAATGTTCTTTACTGTATCTATATCTGGGCAATACCATTCAGAAGAAATAGAAAATGAAGGGATTCAAAGACAGGGCAGAAATGGGCCTAGGCAACACTGAACAGTTTTGCTGAATGAAAGCATGATAGAAAAGAAAGGCAGAGGTAAAGAGAAGTACCAGAATTAATTCAAAAGTTTTTAAGCCAGCCTAACAGAAGTGTGATACCCACTGACAAAAATCATGATAAGGAGTTGGTTTTAGTGGAAAGATAACAAAAATTTTTGTTATATTGAATTTGAGCTGTCAGATGAGCTTCCAAATGATCCAGCAGTATTTGAAACAAGAGATAAGAGTTGGATAGGGAAGTCAACTAGGAGATAATTATGCAGAAGTCATACACCTAAAAGTGATGGGTGGCTAAAGTACTAGAAATGGATATTGCCAAGGAAGAGAGAATGGGAGAGAGAATAAGAGGTCTAGGAAAAATCCTTGGGGAATCCCTAGATTGGGGTTAAGGGAAAAGGAGAGGCACACCATTGGAGTCCAAAGTGGTTAGAAGGTTAAGGGGAAGACCAGGACAGTTCTTGTTATCAAGGAAATCAAGGGAGCAGAGACTTTCATGGAGGAGGTAGTTGTAATACTGAATGTTATGCTTAAAGGACAGAGATAATGCATACTGGTAGAAGATAATTTGTAGTCACTGCTAGCCTTTGAAACACCAGTTTTGGCACAGTGGAGAGTAGCAGAGAAATACTGTTATTATGGAAAGGGAACAGAGAATTTCACAGAGGGAATAGTTAGCTGTTACTAAGTGGACAGGAAGTCCTAAGATCTAAAAGTGCTGACTTTGAAGAATTTTGAAGAATCAAAGAATAGTTTGAAGGAGTTTGATCTAGTCACCAGCAAACACAATAATTATAATTAGAGTTAAAATAATAATGTATAAAATAATTTAAAACTTAATTTAGAGTGGATTCATGATTATCCTCTCATTGGATCACTCTTGATTATTTGCATAATAACTTACATCCTTAAGTGGAAGAGAAATAGGGAGAGTTACAACTAATTGCTCCCAATTCTGAATATGTCCGGTAGAGAATACTGGATATGGAGTATATATCCTTGGGAAAAGAAGATTAAAAACAGCCACAACATGATAATTCCTACAGCTGCTTAAATTATAACCATGGTATTCAAAACTTTGGCAGTATCCAGTGCCTTTCCTGAACAAAAATAACTGATAACTTATGTAAGGGAATCAAATTTTAGTCCTTCTGATGTTTATGTACCAATAAACAGCCTTTTACATGTCAGGCACTATATATGCAAAGATGAATAAGACATAGTCCTTGTCATTGGTGAGCTACTAACCAAGACTTTGGAGCCAAGTTCCCAAATAATTTACTACAAAATGAGGCTAGTTACAGTAAAATAACAATAATAATTCATATTTAATAAGTTCTCAGACTGTGCCAAGTCTTGCGCTTTAGCTTTATATATATACACCTTATTTGATCCTCATAATAACCTTATAAGACTGGTACTACTTTTTGTATTTATTTCTTACAGAAATGTGCTGTCACTGGACGCATTCTGAAACCTTATGGTGCAATGAATCCACTTGCCCGATATCAATCTACTTTTTATAGTTTTAAAAATTCAGTATTGATTACATTAGCATTTGAATTAATGACCTTTTAAATTCAAAGGAACCAAAACAGTAGCCTCTTAATACAGAATAATTGGACGACCAAAGTATTTAGAAACCTGTTTTCTAAATATTTTGTATCTATCTATCTACTGTATATATGATTATACATTCACAGTATATATTTCTACTAATTTATATTTTTATAAATATATAAGCATAAATATGTAGATATTTAGATGTCTTATAGATACACACACATATACCATAAAGCAAATTAATAAAAATTATTCAAAAAGAATTGCTTGTTATCTAATACATGCCAGATATAAAGGCCCTAGTAAAAAATGAAAATAGGAGCCCTTTGTTCTAAAAGCAGGGGAAAATGTGATTATAGATACATGCAAAGGTCTCTCCCTCTCAACTTGTCTGGTTTTTTTCTTATTACTTTTTGACCCCTTTTCACCAACCCCTAATCCCCGCAGCTCTGACAATGGCCAATCTGTTCTATCTGTCCATGTGCTTGTGTTTTTTTAATAGAAAAAAAATCTACATATAAGAGAGATCATACAGTATTTGTCTTTCTCTGACTTATTTCATTTAGCATAATACCCTTAAGATCCATCTATGTTGTCACAAATGGCAAGAATTCATTCTTTTTTATGGCTAAATAATATGGCACACACCACAATGTACACACCGCAATTTCTGTATCCATTCATCCATTGATGAATTATGGTTGTTTCCATATCTTAGCTATTGTAAATAACACTGCAATGAACATGAACGTGAACATGGGGGTGCAGAAATCTTTTCTAGTTAGTGTTTTTATTTTCTTCAGATAAATATGTGAAAGTGGAATCGCTGGATCATATGGTAGTTCTATTTTTATTTTTTCTGGAAAGGTTCCATACTCTTTTCTATGGTGGCTGCACCAATTTACATTCTAACCAATAGTGCACAAGGGTTTCCTTTTCTCCACATTTTTGCCAACACTTATTCCTTGTCTTTTTTTTAATAATTACCATTTTAACAGGCTTGAGGTGACACCTCGTTGTGGTTTTGATTTGCATGTTTTGATTTGCATTTTCCTGATAATTAATGATCCTGAACATCTTTTCATGTACCTGTTGGCCATCTTTATGTCTTTGGAAAAGACAGTTTAAAATTGGATTGTTTGTATTTTTGCCATTGAGTTTTATGAGTTCTTCATACATTTTGGATATTAGGTCCTTATCAGATATATGATTTGCAAATATTTTCTCCCATTCTGTAGGTTGTTTTTCATTCTCTTTATAGTCTTCTTTGCTTTGCAGAAGCTTTTTAGTATGATATAATCTCACTTCTTTTTGGTTTTACTGCTTCTGCTTTTGCTGTCAGATTGAAAAACACCATTATGAAAATCTATGTCAAGAAGCTTACTGCCTATGTTTTCTTCTAGGAGTTTTATGGTTTCAGGTCTTATGTTCAAGTCCTTAATGGATTTTGAGTTAATTTTTTGTGTATGGTATAAGATAGTGGTTAAGTTTCATTCTTTTTCATGTGGCTGTCCATTGTATATTTCCCCATTGTATATTCTTGTCTCCTTTGTTGTAAATTAATTGACCATATATGTGTTGGTTTATTTCTGGGCTTTCTATTCTGTTCCATTGATCTATGTGTCTGTTTTTATGCCAACACTATACTGTATTAATCACTATAGCTTTGTAACAAAGTTTGAAATCAGGAAGCATGGTGCCTCCAGCTTTGTTCTTTCTCAAGATTACTCTAGTTATTGGTTTTGTTTTTATTGTTTTTTTTTTGTGGTCCTATACAAATTTTAGAATTATTTGTTTTATTTCTTTGAAAAATGCTTTGAAATTTTGATAGGGAATGCACTGAATCTGTATATTGCCTTGGATAGTATGAACATTTTAACAGTACTGATTCTTTCAATCTATGAGCACAAAATAATCTTTCCTTTTATTTGTGTCTTCAATTTTATTAATGTTTTATACTTTTCAATAGAGGTCTTTCACCTCCTTGGTTAAATTTATTCTAGGTATTTTATTGTTTTTGCTGTAATTATAAATTGGGATTTTTAAAATTTCTCTTTCTGATAGTTTACTATTAGTATAAATAGTATAAATAAAATGTATAATAATAAATAAAATAGTATAAATTAAAAAATGCAACACATTTTTGTGTATTTATTTTGTAGCCTGCAACTTTACTGAATTCATTTATTAGTTGTAACAGTTTCTGATGTAGTTTTTTAGTGTTTTCTACATATAATATCACGTCATCTACAAATAGTGACAATTTTACTTCGTTTCTAATTCAGATGACTTTTATTTCTTTTTCTTGCCTAATTACTCAGGCCAGAACTTCCAATACTGGGTTTAATAAAAGTGGCAAGAATAGGCATCCTTGTCTTGTTCTTTATCTTAGGGAATAAGCTTTTAGCTTTTCACTGTCAAGTATAATGTTAGCTGTGGGCTTGCCACATATGGCTTTTATTATGCTGAGGTATGTTCCCTCTATAGCCTCTTTGTTGAGGGTTTTTATCATAAAAGAGTGCTGAATTTTGTCTAATGCTTTTTCTGTATCTATTAAGATGATCATACGAGTTCTCTCTGTCATTTTGTTAATGTGGTGTATCACACTGACTGATTTGCAGACGTTGAGCCTTCTCTGCATCTCTGAAGAAATCCCACTTGATCATGGTGTATAATCCTTTCAATGTATTGTTGAATTTGGTTTGCTAACATTTTGTTGAGGATTTCTGCATCTATGTTCATCAGAGATATTGGCCTATAATATTTTTTCTTTTGATGTCTGGTTTGGTATGAGGGGAATACTGGCCTCATAAAATGAGTTTGGAAGAGTTCCCTCCTCTTCTATTTTTTGGAAGAGCTTGAGCAAGGATTGGTTAAATTCTTCGAATGCTTGATTGAATTTACCAGTGACACCATCTGGTTCTGGACTTTAGTTTGTTGGGAGGTTTTTGATTACTGATTTAATGTCCTTACTAGTAATTGGTCTGTCCAGATTTTCTATTTCATCATGAGTCAATCTTAGTAGGTTGTATGTTTCTAGGAATTTATCCAACTTTCTAGTTTGTCAAATTTGTTGGCATATAATTGTTCACAGCAATCTCTTATGATCCTTCGTATTTCTGTGGTATCAGCTGTAAAATCTCTTTCGGTGTCTAATTTTATTTAAGTTCTCTGTCCTTTTATCTTCATGAGTATAACCAAAGGTTTGTCAATTTTGTTTGTATTCTGAAAGAATAAGCTCTTGGTTTCATTGATTTTCTCCTTTGCCTTTTAAGTCTTTATTTCATTTATTTCTGCTCTAATCTTTATTTCCTTCCTTTATTTCCTTCAAGGTATAAAGGAGGTTTAAGTTATTAGGTTATTTATTTGAAACTTTTCTTTTTTGAAAAGTTTTTTTGTAAATTTTTCAAAAAATTTTTTGAGATAGGCACTTACTGCCATGAACTTCCTTCTTAGAACAGCTTTTGCTCCATCCCACAATTTTTGGTATAAATATTTCTGTTTTCATTTGCGTCAGGTATTTTTTTTACTTTTTTTATTTTTTCATTGATCCATTGGTTGTTCAGTAGCATCTTGTTTAATTGCTACATATTTGTGAATTTTCTGGTTTCCTTCATATAAAAAATTTCTACTATTGTGGTCAGGAAAGATGCTTGATATGAATTGAATCTTCTTAAATTTATTAAGACTTGTTTTGTGGCCTAATATATGATTTATCCTATAAATTGTTCTTTTTTTTCAGTTTATTTATTTTGAGAGAGAGAGAGCATGAGAACGAGGGAGGAGTGAGAGAAAGGGAGGGAGAGAGTCCCAAGCAGGCTCCATGCTCAGCATAAAGGCTGATGTGGGGTTCGATCCCATGACTGTGAGATCACGACCTGAGACAATACCAAGAGTTGGAGGCTTAACCCCGGGTTCCCCATTCTCTTTTTTTAATGTTTATTTACTTATTTTGAGAGAGAGCATGAGTTGGGGAGGGGCAGAGAGAGAAGGGGAGAGACAGAATCCCAAGCAGCCTCTGGTGCTGTCGGTGCAGAACTGGACTCGGGACTGGATCTTATGAACCTGAGACCATGACATGAGCCAAAATCAAGAGTCAGATGCTTAGAGGCGCCTGGGTGGCTCAGTAGGTTGAGCGTCCGGCTTTGGCTCAGGTCGTGATCTTGCGGTTTGTGGGTTTGAGCCCCGCGTCAGGCTCTGTGCTGACAGCTAGCTCAAAGCCTGGAGCCTGTCTTCAGATTCTGTCTCCTTCTCTCTCTGACCCTCCTCTGATCACACTGTCTCTCTCTTTCTCTCAAAAATCAGTAAAACATTAAAAAATATATTTAAAAACAAGAGTCAGATGCTTAACCAACTGAGTCACCCAGGCCCCTTATCTTAAAAAAATATTCTAATTACACCAGAGAATAATGCATATTCTGTCTCTTTGTGATAGAATGTTCCATATATATATAACTGTTAAGTCCATCTGATCTGATGTATTGCTTAAGGTGAAAGTTTTTTTATTGATTTTCTCTCTGGATGATCTATCCATTGATATAAGTGGAGTATGAAAATCCCCTATTATCTTACTGGTGTTTGTGTCTCCTTTAGGTGTATTAGTATTTGTTTTATATATTTAGGTGCTTTATGTTGGGTGCATAAATATTTACAAATGCTATATCCTCTCGTTGGATTGACCACTTTATTATTATGTAATGCCCATCTTTGGGTATTATAGTCTTTGGTTTAAATTCTGTTTTGTCTGACATAAGTATATCTACTCCAGATTTCTTGTGGTTTCTGCATGGAAAATCTTTTTCTGTCTCTTCATTTTCAGTCTCTGTGTGACCTTATATCTAAATGAGTCCCTTATAGGCAACATAAAGATGGGCCTTATTTTTTAACCAGTCAGCCACCGAATGTCTTTTTACATTTAGTCTATTTACATTTAAAGTAATTATTGATAGGTATGTACTTATTGCCATTTATTAATTGCTTATTGGTTGTCTTCATAGTTCTCTGTTTGTTTCCTGCTCTCTTCCTTTGTGGTTTGATGACTTTCTGTAGTGGTATGCTTATATCCTTTCTCTTTACCTTTTGTATATTTACTATAGGTTTTTGCTTTGTGGTTATCATTAGGCTTATATAAAACAGCTTATAACAGATATTACTATTTCATAGATAATTAAATTTTTATAGATAAGTAAATTGATGCTTAGAGGGGTTAAGCAACCAGTCCAAGATCATAGAGCTAGCATAGGGAAGAGTTTGGATGGAAACTAGGTTATATGACTCAAATTCCCAACTTCTTAATTACTGTGCTATACCACCTTTATATTGCCATAAATAAATAAATAAATAAGTCTTTGCCGTCACAAAGGCACAGTGCACTGTGCTAGAAACCTAAGTTGCTAGGTTCCAGAAATATTCTGGGGAAGGTGAAGACAAAAAAAGCCACCCAGACTGACTAATGAAAACTCTTTCCACCAAGACCTCTGTAATGTGTGCCTTTCAACAGGAGGTCAACACAGACTTACGCTTGCTTCTTCAGCCAAATAAAACAGCAAATCTATGGTAATCAATTTCTGCTTTTAATTAGTGACCATGTCATCTAGCTGCTCTGATATGATTTGAAACAAAATGCAATTATTATTTTATCAGTCATGCTAATAAACATGACTTGTAAAACAGGAAGGAATGGAAGGAGCCTTTTATTATGAGTTCTTTCCCAGCCACAGAAAGCTAGATACTGTAGCTATTGTAGTCTACACACCTGACCTAAGTTACTAGAGTCGCCAAAGCAAAATAAGTAAAAAGATAAAAATATAAAGAAATCTAAGATGTTGACTTAGATATTAAACTCTGTTAATTTCATCTCCCCACCCCTGCCGTTTTCATTTCATCAAATTCTCTTGTGTTGTCTTTAAGCACTGGACAAATCCTTTTGGTGATCTGTCTCACAGAATGTTCTCCCTATCACTCTCTCTGTTTTAGCTGTTTTAGGATCTTTTCAGTTTATTTATTATTGTCTTATGCCTCTGAACTATACTTTTCCCCATAGGTAACCTCCACAGTAGATCTGTAGTAACTTCACCTCACTCTTCATAATCTCAAGACCCATATTCTCCAGAAAGCCTCCCTTTGGTCACTTCTTGTTCCCCAAAGCCCTCATCTATATGCTCCTATCTCTATTTGTACTCACCATATTGTGTTAGCTCATAAGCTCCTGAAAAGAAGGGAATGTATTGTATTCACTTCTATGTTCCTGGTGTCTTGAGCATTGCTGGACGGAATGGAAACAGATGCTCAATAATACAGAATGAACAAACATGTTTTTGAGAGAACAAATATTTATAAATGAAAAAGGGAAAATCCTAGAAGGCTTGAAAGATGGCTGCTTATCTTATCTTGAAAAACTACTAGTTTTGAAAGACAAAGCAAACCTTGTTTTTACTGTATTCTATTTTCCAGTTAGACACTGAGATTAATAAGCTACTTCCTGTTGCCTTTCTGAAAAAGCCTGGTGAGGTGCTGTCTTGCAAAAATGATACTAAATATGGTGCTGGGTGTAATTCTGCACAAGGAACTGTTGGTTATTCATGCAATATATAGACTAACACACCAGATGCATTCTAACATTGGAAACATAGGTCCTATAATTTTAGCAGCAGAAATTGAGAGGAGACTATGATACACATTTTCATCTTCTTTGTTTATGCATTTAAAAGGACATCCTATCCACTTTAAATTCAGAATGACTAGACAATGAAAAATGCATGAGTCTCAGGAAAAATAGTGCTGCTGGAAGCTGAATATCTATTATAATACAGCTTATATTCATAAAGACTGACATAACCATTACCACAAGCACTTTATTCTGTTAAAGAAATAGACTTTAGAACCCTGTGAACAAACTTATTACAAATTAGATATTCAAAATAATAGGATTTAAAATAAAACATGAATTGAAACTTGTTTTCTTCTCTCAGTTATAAGAATACATTCTTTTAAAAGGGTACGAAGATTTTCAACATAGTGTTATATAATCATATTGCTTTGTAATTCTTTGGCATGAGAGTGAAACAATTATGTTTTCATCTTGAATCAGAGCACATCAACCTTTCTGTAGAGACATCTTCATCTTATAGCTATTCTCAGGCAAGCCATGTTAGATTTGGGTCAGCATATGAATTCAGATATACATACATAAAGAAAACTTAGGTAAACTCCCTTGACTAAAAACAATTTCACTTGAACATGGGAGAAACATGTGTTCTACTATGTTCTTTGAAAAGATTCATGTTTTCAGAAGTTAGGACATTGGCTTCCTAAAGTGCTTTGCTGAAAGGTTTTATCACATTTAAGTGTTAATTAGACTTATATGTAAGAAGATCATTAGGCAAGAAGCAAAAACACATACCTACAGGTTTAACATTAATTGGAGTTTCTTTCCTTCAGATTCTATATTCATGAAATTTAAACTGTTCTCTGGTTCTGTGGTAGCAGGTTTTGGTTTTGGTTTGTTTTAGTTTTTAGAGGAAACAAAGTAAGCCACAAAAACCCTTCTAAACAATATTTCAGTGAGTCTATGAAGCACTAAGTGTAGGAGACATTTGAAACTCTAGTATGAGAGGATGAGTCACAACTGTACATGTAAATTATACATTGTGTATCTAGAGAAGTGGCACAGAAGAGTGAAAAGGCACCAAATAGGGATTTAGAAGCTCCTGGCTCTTCAGTTCCACTAATTGAGCTTCATAATCTTGTACATCTTCTACTTTGGGTTTTAGTTCCTTCATACAAAGTAAGTATATTATAATTGGTGAGTGTTTAGACACCTCTCAAGCCCTGCCTTCAAATCCTTTTGTCTTACTCATCTCCAACGTCTCTAGTCACCTACTGTAGCTCCAGTGGTGGCTCCACCAACACTGCATAGACTACAATCAACAATATGTGGGCACAGCCCAGTGGCCCAATGCCTCATGCCCATTCTGTATACCTTGTGCCTTCGACCTTGGGGATTCCACATGGATGCTCAGGGCCAGACCTTGTGGGGATCTGCTTGGTGCTCACTCATCAGCAACTGGGAAATGCAGGGAAATTATTGCACTTGACCACTAGGAAACTATAGCAGACAGATAAATTCTTCCTTCTTTCTCCCCTAGGCAGAATGTCCCCAAAAGCAGTCACTTCTTCAGGTTCTCTGAAAAGATCCTGCCTCACAAGATGGTCTGTAGGATACTCTGTGCCCTTGTATGGTCTCTCCCTCCATCCCTTCCTCATGTCTGCTCCTTATGTTTAAACAAAGTAGCAGCATATAAATCTCTGTTTTCTGGGTAAATCAGGCTAAGATAATTAGCTTTAAATTTCCTTCTGTTCCATAATTTTGACTTACTTTTAGAAGATGCTGGTGTATAGTCATCAACTCTTTTTTTTTCTTTTATAGTTTATTGTCAAGTTGGTTTCCATATAACACCCAGTGCTCATCCCAACAAGTGCCCTCCTCCATGCCCATCACCCCCCTTCCCCTCTCCCCCACCCCCATCAGCCCTCAGTTTGTTCTCTGTATTCAAGAGTCTCTCATGGTTTGCCTCCCTCCCTCTCCCCAACTATTTTCCCCCTTCCTCTCCTCCATGGTCTTCTGTTAAGTTTTTCCTGTTCTACTTAGAAGTGAAAACATATGGTATCTGTCCTTCTCTGCCTGACTTATTTCGCTTAGCATAACACCCTCGAGTTCCATCCACATTGCCACAAATGGCCAGATTTCATTCTTTCTCATTGCCATGTAGTATTCCATTGTATAGATAAACCACATCTTCTTGATCCATTTATCGGTTGAGTCATCAACTCTTTTTTTTAATGTTTATTTATTTTTGAGAGAGAGATAGAGACAGAGCATGAGCAGGGCAGGGGCAGAGAGAGAGGGAGACATAGAATGCGAAGCAGGCTCCAGGCTTTGAGCTGTCAGCACAGGGGTGGGGTTGGGTAGGGGTGTGTGGTGGCTTGAGATCATGACCTGAGCCAAAGCTGGAGACTCAACCAATGGAGCCATCCAGGTGCCCCTATAGTCATCAACTCTTGAATTAGTATCTTCAATCTTAAAGTCCATTCCTTTTGTGTATTTGATTAAACTCTCCAGTAGCTGAGTTACCAGCAATGTTTGCTCGTTTATTATGTGCAAACTCTGTGAGTTACAGGATCAGCCACTGAGAAACAGATCAGTCAGTAACATTTGCCAAGCCACGCTAAGTTCAGGTTATGAGAAAGAAATGTTTGACTCCTGCCTCCAAGAAGCTTACAGAGATATGGAACATAAAAGTGAAACTATATGAATAGAGAACATAAAAATACCTATATATTCAAGTAGGTTTATATAAAATTTCTTTAAGTTATTAGGATCATTTTAATTTTAACATTAGACAAAGCAAATCTGGGTTTCATGGAGAGCATAGTTTTGAGTCTTTCGTTTGTTTGTTTGTTTGATTTAAATAATGGAAGAGATGTAATTTGTTATTGAGAAACTGGCATGCCATTCCAGGAAAGAGAATGCTGTGCTGCCTCAGAAGCAGAGACTGACATATGGAAACTTGGGCGACCAGTGAGAATCATAACAGCAGAGATGGATAAAAATGGGTAAGCAGCAGTGGAATCTACAGCAGGGGATAGAGTTTTAATTCAGCAGGAATTGTTCGTTAGAATTTCTGAGCAAGAGAAGTGAAATAAGCTCTTGCCACAAAGTCTCCAAATTTCTCTGCTCATTCAATTAGTTAGAATCAAACCCTGCTTTTATTACGGAGAAAAGTTTCATTAAGAGGCAAGATGAAGAACCAAATCTCTTTGTATAAGTGTGACATCCTGAAACTCCATTAGCTTCATAATACATCCACCTCTGACCTAGGCACACACCTGATTTTCTTTTTTAAAAATTTTTAATGCTTATTTATTTTTGAGAGAGAGAGAGAGAGAGAGAGAGAGACAAAGTGAAAGCAAGGGAGGGGCAGAGAGAGAGGGAGACACAGAATCTGAAGCAGGCTCCAGGCTCTGAGCTGTCAGCACAGAGCCCGACGTGGGGCTCGAACTCACAAACCATGAGATCATGACCTGAGCTGAAGTCAGATGCTTAACCCACTGAGCCACCCAGGTGCCCCTAGGCACACACCTGACTTTCATCCTAACGTTGCAAATCTACAGTCTCATAATACTTAATTCTTCAAATCATCAGCATGGCTTTCTATGTATCTTTCAATACTATTTGTTGACAGACGAATGTTTTAGTCTGTTGCCACTTGTTTTTCCTGAGATTATAGCTGTCTTTACAGTGATAGGAAGAAGAATTTCTCCAATAGTATAAGGATTTTGATCATTTATTTACTAATAAGTAAGAAACATCAATTAATGCTAATTAAACAATTATTATTACATTTAATGGAATTTTTGAGAGTAATGGATTGATGACTTTAACATAACCCCCTACCAAATCTTCAAAAGTTATATTTATGTTATGGTTGTTTAGTTTTTACTTGCTTGCTAAGATTGTGTCAGGTTATATCTTAAGAAAGAAGCCCGTCTTTAATAAGTATACAAGCAGATTCATATTTGAGATATTAGCTTATTGACATATTGACAAATCTAAATTGATATTTTTGTTTCATATGATTAGATTTCATTGTGTGTGTTTTATTTTGCAATGTGGCTGATGAAGAAAGGTCAGATTGAGCATAAGAGAAGTTTCAGGGCACCTGGGTGGCTCAGTCAGTTAATCGAGCCCAACTCTTGATTTCAGCTCAGGTCATGATCTCACAGTTGGTGAGATGGAGCCCCATATTGGGCTTGGTGCTGACACGGAACCTGCTTTGGAATCTCTCTTCCCTTCTCCCTGCTCCCCCCTCCCCCCCGCTCTCTCTCTCTCTCTCTCTCTCTCTCAAAGCAAATAAATATTTTAAAAAAGAATAAGAGAAGATTCAATTGAGTAAATTTTTTCTTGTTATTTATTTCTTGCACATTGGGTATAATCTTTGGCTCTGGGGTTTTGTGCAGGAATCAGTTTTCAAACAATAATCTTCTTTGTGAAATTTAGTTAGTGATATAATCACCAGATCCTTGACTAGACCCACATTAACTGATTGAAGTCAGGAGGCTACCATGAAACCCTTCTGAAAGCAGAACATCCACTCCTCTGCCAAAGAATCTCATATACCTTAAAAGAGTTGACCATCTAAAGGAGCCAGTCACAGAAGACCACATATTACTTAATTCCTTCTATATAAAATGTCCAGAATAGGCAAATTTACAGAGACAAGGAGTAGAGAGTGGTTGCTTAGGGCTGGGAGGATGGGAATATAGGGAGGTTTTACCAAAAGAGTATTGGGTTTCTTGTTGAGGTGATGAAATGTTCTAAAATTGACTGTGATGTTTGTTAGTTGCAAATATCTGTACACTAAATACTAAAAACCATTGAATTGTACACTTTAAATAAGTAGACTGTACAGTATGTGAGTTATATCTCAATAAAGCTGTTATTAAAAAGAAGGAAAGAGAAAGAAGAGGAGTAAAACAGGAAAGCAAAAAGATAAAGAAAAGAAAAATAAAATTATACAGCAGGTAAGAATAAAGTTCAACCATTTCATGTACAAATTGAGTGCACCAGGGGCAATTTATACATTAAAATTTAGTCAGGCTTCATTACTTACTTATCTTTTTTCCATGTATAAAATAAATATTTTTTTCTTTTAAATATAACATGATGATAAAGTTTTCTTCCTGGATTCCAGGGAATCATTTTGTATTCTCCCTTGAGATATGTACTCTCACTTTTATTGACTGAAAAGATAAGTTTTTAATCATTAACTTGGAGAGTAAGAACCTTTGTTATCTTCCTCAAGAGAATCTGCCTGGTGTCATAAAATGAAAAGATGTTTTGAAAATGGATCTTGCTCTGCCACTAATCACTGAGACTCATTTTGTTCATCTATAAAATGGGGATAATAATACATACCTCACAGGGCTATCATAAAAACTAAATAAGATCGTTTATGTAACTGTCTCTCTGCTACAGTATCTGGCTCATATTCAGAATAATAGCTCTTATTACCTTTTGGTAACATTTTAGAAGTATGATACTCTTATTGATTTCTTAAGTCTATAAGATTGCATTATGATACATTTAGAAAACTAGAGGAAATATTGCTAGCATGAATCTCAGATTTATTTTCACAAGTTCTAACTAACACTTTTACTCCCCCAAATCCAAAATTTAAAGGATTCTTGAAATTTAGAAATTTGAGAAGGAAAACAAAAAAGAAATGAGGAATATTAAAGAGTCTTACATGACATGACTATTATGAAATTAACAGATCTTATTTTTAATAGGAATTTTGACTTGACCTTCTCACACTTGCTAACATTTTCTTGGAGAATAGAAAAGGAATGATGATATTTTTAGGCTAACTGTGTTACTGTTTTTTTTCCTTTATACATTTTTAAATGACTTTGACATTTTTCATTACAAAATGCTTTTTAACTTTGCATTTTTAATTATGTTAGTGAACTCTGACACCAAACGGCAAACATTTAACTTTAAAACCTACTGAATAAATAAAAACAAAGAAAGTATACAAGTAGACTGGTGACTCGCTTTCTTCTAAAATAAAGACTCATGTCAAATTCCATTATTTTGTCACATATTTACCAAATTTGTATGCATGCACTACTGTGAATTTGAAGTAGAGCAAACTGGGAAAATTAGATGCCACTAAGTGCTGAACTTCTCTGCACACAATTAAAACCTGCTTGTAAAATGTATAATCAACTGAGATCATCAATTATGCCTTTTACTTGGAAGAATGTGCAGAGAACTCAGGATAAAAAGGTAGGGAAGCTAGGCCTCATTTTAGAAGACAAATATATCTGGCTTTTGCTTTCAAATCATAAAAGGATTCTCTGAGCGGAAGCTAGCTGACATTTTTCTTCATCATTCTTTGCATTAAAGATGACTCCAATTGCCCCTTTACAAGGATATGACAATAATGTCTCAGTACCTCTGACAGACTGCCTTGAAAAACAACTCAAAATTATACCAAAATCCAATTTTTGCATCATGAGCTAGACAAAATTTACTCTAGAGAAAAACTTTTCTGTAAGAATCAAAATGGGATATTTACCATAATTAAATATTATAATGATTGAAAAGAAAATCAACCTGTTGAAATTTTTACTGTAGGAATAATTCTAACAGAAACACAAAATCTTTTATTGTCACTTATGCTTCAGGGTTAAAGGAAAAGGCAAATAGAAGGAAGAGATGTCTTTAAGTAGAAAATCCCAAAAGGTTCTCAGCTGCCTTTAAGATGGAAGAGAACAGAAAGACGTATGGGAGAGAGAGCTCCTGAGACAGGGCAATCTAAGGAGGATTTTTATTTTTATTATTTTTAAATGTTCATTTATTTATTTTGAGAGAGAAAGAGAGAGAGAGAGACAGATCAAGTAGGGGAGGGGCAGAGAGAGAGGGAGACAGAGAATCCCAAGCAAGCTCTGCACTGCCAGCAAGAAGCTCCACATGAGGCTCGAACTCATGAACTGTGAGATCATGACATGAATCAAAATTAAGAATTGGATGCTTAACCAACTGAGCCATCCAGGTGCCTCCTAAGGAGGATTTTTAAAGACTTAGTAGGGGATGAGGGCTGGTAAATAAATTGGTAAATTTGTTAAAAGACAACTCGGGTTGCTTCCTGAGGTACAAAATGTTCCAACTTTTAAAAAGCTACTAAGACTAAGTATTGTGGTAAAAACATCAAGCCAAACAAAAATATCAGGCATCATAGTAATTTTTATTCTGAAAATGAGCATTCTCATTCAATTCACATTCCATGTAAAAGAGATGAATAGTACAAGTGGAGCCGCTGCTGATGCCATGACTGAAGCCAATGTCTTGACCTCAAGTTGTGGGGACCTACTGACACTTTCTTTAAGAAGGAAGAAAAAAAAATAATGAAGGGTTGCTTTAGTAAACATAAATTGTTATGCTCACCATTCTACTTGAGCAAATTTGTGAAATAATCTGTTAACAATCAGGGTGAATTCTGATATATCCAACTTGGCATTGGTGCAATGCCGTCCCCCCAGTGGGAAGGGACAAGGGCCAGTGCCTTCTTAACTTTCCCCAGGTCTTCAGTCCAATCTGCCTTGTTACAGCCACCCTTTCACAATGTGGACTGCTGGGCAAAGCAGTCACTTACTAGTCACCGGTGGAAACTATTTACAAGCTACCTTTCCTTCCTTTTCTTTTATGTCAAGACTTGGGTAAATCCAAGTAATTTCAGAAGTTTGACACATTTCACCTAGCTCACCTTTTTATCTATTAAGGGCTGCAATGATGTTTGCAAACTGTCCAAAACACAGAGGGCATCCAGTGAGTATGTGGCAAAACACCAAAAAAGAGAATGTGAAGATTTTGTCTTTCAAATTTAAAAAAGGAGAAAGGCCTCATTCGGTGTTTTAAAGTTCCACCAAAGGGGTGCCTGGGTGGCTCAGTCAGTCACCTAAGTCAGGTGGCTCAGCTCAGCATCTGACTTAAGCTCAGGTCATGATCTCACAGAGCGCCGCATTGGGATTATTGCTGTCAGCACAGAGCCCGCTTCGGATCCTCTGTTCCCTGTCGTCTCTCTCAAAATAAATAAAACATTAAAAAAAGTAAAGCCCCACCAAAGGGAAATTAATAAAACTTCAAGAGCTGAAAAATAAACTCTCCAATCTCTATCTACCGGTCCCCTCCACACTAACTAAGTTGTTGGAACTATCTAATGCTCAGTGCAGTGACATAGCCTGGTGACTGAGAACAATGCTAAGGCATCACGACAGCTTTAGCACATTGGTAAACCAAGACAGAAATATTCATTTGAATATTTAGCATTTGGCCTTATTAGTGATCATTGTTACTATTAGGTAACAGTTATTGAGTGTTTACTATATGTCGAATGTTGGGCTAAGTGATTTCTTTCCATGTATTAATCTCACCTTCTATTGTGAATGTTTCAGCTACAAGCAATTTGAGATCAAGAAAATATAGAGAAAAGACACTTGTTATCCCTCTTTGTTTCTTGAATCACAGAAGTATATAGCCTTGGAGGGTTTCTGCTGTATTAAGCTGATCATGGCCACCAACAATGCAACAGTCCTATGGCTCTCCTGGAAAATGAACTGTTAAGTCAGCGTCCTTCCATGGTGCTTATGCAATACTCATGTGATACCACCAGTCCCCTTCAGACTGTGTTACTGAGACCAACTGTATCCCAGTGTGGCACATCTATTCCTTAACAACAACCACAAAGCAATTTCCAGACATGTTAATATTTTGAAATATCCCTAAAGAACAGACTTTCAAACTCCATCCTTGGTTTTCTTGGCACTCTAAAGTTTTGTATGTTTATTTTTCCAGCTTTATTGAGGTATTACTGACAAGCAAAAATTAGATACAGTTAGGCTGTCCGATGTGATTACTCAAAGGTATACAATGTGATGATTTACTATACATACACATTGTGAAATGATTACCACAATCAAGTTAATTAACAGATCCATCACCTCACACAGTTACCACTTTTTGGTGTGTGTGGTGAGAACACTTAAGATCTACCCTCTTAGCAAATTTTAAGTATACAGTACAGTATTAACAACAATCGCCATGCTATACATTAGATCCCCAGAACTTACTCATCTTGTAACTGAAAGTTACTGATCTTTAACTAGCATCTCCTCATCTCCTCTACCCTCCAGCCCCGGGCAACCACTGTTCTACTCTCAGGTTCCATGGGTTCAACTTTTTTAGATCAACTGGCAAAATAATTTTATCTTTTTATGGCTGAGTAGTATTCCAATGTGTATAAACACAAACAACACATCTTCTTTAACCATCCACCCACTGATGGACACTTAGGTTGTTTCCATATTGTGGCTACTGTGAATAAGTTGCAATGGACATGATACCTCTTCAAGATACTGATTTTATTTCCTTTGGATATATATCCTGAAGTAGGATTGCTGAATCATGTGATAGTTCTGTTTTTAATTTTTTGAGGAATCTTCACAGTTTCCTATAGTGGCCGCACCAGTTATAGTCCCATCAATAGCATACAAGGGTTCCCTTTTCTTCACATCCTTGCCAACAGTTGCTACTTCTTGTCTTTTTGATGACAGACATCTTAACAGGTGTGAGGCTATATCTCATTGTGCTTTTGATATGCATTGCCTTGGTGATTAGTGATGTCAAGCACATTTTCATATACCTGTTGGCCAACTGTATGTTTACTTTGAAAAAATATCTATTCAGATCCTTCACTTATTTAAAAAAATCACATATTTTTACTATTGAGTTGTATGAGTTCACTATATATTTTGGATACTAACCCCTTTTATCAGATATATGGTTTGCAAATATTTCCTCCTATTCTGTAGGTTGCCTTTTCATTTTGTTGTTTCCTTTGCTACACACAAACTTTTTAGTTTGATGTAATCCCACTTATTTATTTTTGCTTCTGTTACCTGTGCTTTTAATTTGACAACTTAAAGTTTTAAAAGTGACTGTGAAGGTGATCTGAATAGAGTCTGAATATCCTTTCTTTTCCTGTATTGATCCATATGTGCGTTTGTCTGATGGGAAATAAGGGAAGAGCCAAAAAGATATCTTTTTTTTTTGGAAGTACAGGTAAACTGATACCTGAAGTCCCCGTCTCACCAGCAAACACTGCCAATGAGATGAAATTCAAATGAGTTGTACGTGGCAAGCATACTAATGTACACATTTTGTTTCCCTTAGTGCTCCTGAGGACCAATTAGTTTACACATGAAGTGGATTATTTTGGATAGAATACTGCAGGACCAAATAATTCCACTGCATCTTTAAAGTAAAAATAGCAAATAAAATGAATCAAGGTACAACATGTAATATGATGTATACCTTCTGCTTAATTTAATTGAGTTATAATTAAATTCCTTGGAGCAAGATAAATTAGATGATTTTTCAAGCACATTTTAGAACTTCATCTAATGAAGCTTTATGAGTGAAAAAGGTAGAATGGGTTTTGTTTAATGACTTGGTTGCTGATATCTTCTCTTGGAGTGAATAAGAGGTCACACAGACCTTGGGTCACTTCTTACTTGAGTGAGACAGATATTATATTAACTTCAGAAAGACTGGCTAAAATGAGCCTAAGATTTTCTTTGCACTGATACAAAAAAAAATTATTGAGGCATTTAGTTATGTGGCTTTCTCTTTGTATTTTTTTCTCTCAGGTTTTGAGTTCTCGAGCATCAGAACAGTTTTTATTAGGAAGGAAAACAGAAGGCTAAAACAAATTGTTCCTTTTGTTTCTGATTCCATGGAGAGGATTGGGTTAGGGGTAGGAAAGTCAGATATCAGCTAGCGGGAGGAGGGCACAGAAGTATCAGGTTGAGGGAAGATTTCTCAAGACTAGGGCAGGTTCTAGAAGTGAAAGAGCTAGAGACCCAACCCCTCGTGCCACTCTAGGGAGGGGAAGATTGTAGGCATCAGTGTGGAATGCCTTGATAGACCACTTAGGTAAGCTGTACCCCAGGAACCAGGGCTCCTAGCTTGTATGGATTTCTGTGCCCAAGGATGACATAAAACCCATTTAGCTTCTGGATTCCAAGGGACAGCGCAGGCTTGAAAAATATGTACACTGGTAGTCCAGTGTGTTTTGATATGAATAAGACTCTGAGCCATTCGTTTGGTCCAAAAGGAATGGGGGGGGGGGCTAGAAGAAGTGGAATGGAAGGGTCTGGGGTAAACTGGGAGTGGGGAAAGGCAACCCCTCTCCAAATGGCTGAGAATTACCTCTGAGTCCAAGCCAAGAGAATGTAAAAGCAGATTTGTTTTGTGGAAATTTGGAACAGAAGGTATCTCTTCCACTCTTGAAAAAGTTCACTTCCATTTTGTTAGCTAAGAAGTCATTCATGGGTAAAGCATCTTGCTTCCCCTCAAACCTCCTCTTTTCCTACTCCTTTGGAAAATGCTTGACATTTTTTTACAAACAAGAATTACAGTTTCCTTGACTGCGGGGGGAGGGGCGGTGAGTGAAGTATGAAGGGATGGGGTATGGGCAAATAAAAAAGGTTTACAAAGCTAAAGTGCACTGAAATAACGTGCTGAAGGATAAATGAAATATCATGTGTCATAATATCTAGAAAAATAAAGCTATTCATATGACAATTGCTAATTTTTCTAAAACAATGACATATAAAATCAAAGGAGACTAGGTTAAGAAACTGCAAAAGCCACCTAGCCAGGAATATATTGATAGTATCTAGTCCACATTCCAGTTCCACAGACGATCGGAGGAAGGTGAGAAATGAGGCTCTTTGAAGAACAGATTATGACGGCTGCTGTGATACATATTTCATAAAATGTTTTCTTATGAAACGTTCTCTTCTGTGCATTCCCAGTGCTGTCTGAGATATATACATGAGAGACATAGGAGGCCCCAGTTATCTTACTAACTCACCCTTTCATGTTTGGCACTAAAATTTTTGGTTCAGTTGATAATCCCAGAACTCATCTGCAAGCATTTTCACATTTCATATTTATGGAAATATTTATTGCAAGTATATGTCTGGAAGTGGAGCAAGATTCCTGAACTGCTTTGGGAGCTTTTAAGAACAAAAAGGGAGAGGTGGGAGCGGATGGGTTAATGAAGGAGAAACGAGGCTCCACCCTCTACTAGTATAAAAATTCCTTCAAGATATAAATACTGTGATTCAAGTCTAATAAAATTAGAAACTGAAAGAAAAAAATGTTTTATTCCCACCAAGGCATGCATGTTAGTATAGAGACCAAAAAATTCCAAATAAAGGCACTTAAAAAAATCAGAAGGTATTTTTAATCAGTTATGTTAAATGTTTCAGCACTATGGGGAAAATTCTATGTCTACATCTTCAAAGATGGAGGAGATACAGTTAGAATAGTGTGTTTAATGTGTTAATTAAGTATAGATTGCAGGCAAGATAATGGTAGGGAAACATGTGGATTCTTTACAATTATTCTACGGTAAATGTAGACCATTGCTAACACCAAGAGAACTATTTTTTAAAATGCTAATTTATAGTAAAGTATGGTCAGCTAAGGGCAGGCAATGAGAAAAGATACTACATGCTCACAGTGGAGCATAATGGGGAAAGTATTGTAAGACAGTCTTTTGGGGAGCCTGGGTGGCTCAGTCAGTTAAACAAATGACTCGTGATCTCAGCTCAGGTCATGATCTCATGGTTCATCAGTTTGAGCCCCATGTCGGACTCCATGCTGGCAGTGTGGTACCTGCCACACTGCCTCACAAAGAGGTCTACCCCTCTTTCTCTGCCCCTTCCCCACTCATCTCTCTCTCCCTCTCTCCAACCCTCTCTCCCTCCTTCTCTCTCTCTCACTCCCTCTCTCTCAGAATAAATGAAGACACATTAAAAAAAATGACAGACTGTCTTTCCATGGTAGTGCTTGTTTGTCAATGCCAACCCCCAAAGTCACATGATGTCAATAACCTAAATGTTTCTGCTCCTTTGTGTCTTAGTTTTCCCTAAAGCCCAGTGCAAGGAGTGAGAACCCAGGCAACACAGCTTTTTACAGGATGTCTGGCAGAAGTGAATATCTGGCTTCTGGGCCTATGAGGAAGGTGTGATCGAAGATTGTCCCATCCCCCAATTATGTGAAATAGGTGGTCAACACCTAGTGCTATTTTACCTCTGCAGAAATATTTCGAGGGAAATATTTCCCTCCAGAGGGAACTCTGTTGGAGATAATATGAATTTTGTACAGTGTATTTAGTTGTAGTGAGTGTCAGAAATGACCCAAATATGCTATTCAAGCTCCAAACCCCTTTCACTCCACAAACAGCAAGGGTCTTCAGAATGTTTGGAAACCAGCAGGTGTTAACTCTGTGTGCATGCAGAGACAGATGCTGAAATCCAACCAGACTGTGGAGCAAGTGGGAGGTTCAGGGGGCCTGCAGAGCAGTGAAGCCAAATGAAGGACCTGTGCAGGGTCCTGATTGACAATTAGCACAGATGGCAGGTACCCTTCATCCCAATGCTTCCAAAGGTGAAGATTTCACAATGCTTCAATCCTCCCCTTTATTTTAGATGCATCTTTTTATTAAACAACATAAGCAACATTTCTGCTGTAGAAATATAATATAGAGTTCAAGCGGCACGGAAATTTTTTGAATGACATGTTAGAGAGAATGTTATGATTGACAAAGAATTTATAATCAGAAGAATAATTCTGAAAGACAGAAGGATTATAAACTTCTTAGTTTATTAGTATGTTAGTAATTAAGAACCACACTTGAATTTTGACTACTGTTGAGTTTTAATGACTCTGATATACTCATGTCCCAAGAAGGCTTATACACTAAAGACGAAGGTGTGTGGCAGGAAGCTTTCAAAATGCCTAGTGTGGTCCATAGCTATTTCAAAAATACACATCATAATAAAGAGGGGAATTATTTACTCATAAGCTCATAGAGAAATGACATTCTTGTTCTTAATCTCTACCTAACTGACCTTCGTCGTCAGGTCGATTTAGCCTTTGTATAACCTCTGTTAAGGAGCAAGCTTTCCAGTTTTGTCCTTCACTTTGACAGACAGAACAGAAAGTCAACATTCAAGTTTTAATCCCTGGTTTGACAATATTAAAGACAAAAGTCAAAAAAGAAAAAGAAGGAGGAAGAGGAAGGGGAGCAGGAGGAGGAAGAAGAGAAGGAAGAGGAAGAAGATCCTGATGTTCACTTCCTCTGCTTTATGGAGGGAAGTGACTAGCAGGTCTCTAAAACTGTATAGTTCACTTACACACCTCTGTCCAGGTATCAAGGGATCTTCTTTCACCTGTCATTAGATTTTTCTAGTCCCTCTCTCCACATGGCAGGAGAGGCCTGCCTCACAGCATCACACAATGAAAGCAGAGACAAACAGAGCGGATGTTGCTGTCCACATTAGGTCACCTCTGTCTAGGTCTCCGCCTTAAATTCACCTTGGGATTCTATTTATTAAACTCTGCCTCATGTATGGTATCATTCTGGGATTTGGCACTATTTACTGACCCACTTTCATCAACTACCTGCCACTGTGAGCAGCTCTTTTGTGGACCAACACATTACTGGCTCTCGTGCTCCCAGAATGTTGAATCAGAGCTGGAGGCAGCCAACACCATTTCTAATTCTCTGTCTCCAACTGGACTTGACAGATGATAAAACAAACATCCCAAAGGCAGGGAAGAGACTTTCATAGTAAGTAATGAGATAACAGACTATAAGATATACCCAAATGCTTTCCTCTCTGAAGCAAGACCTTGACTTTGTCTAACACTGTTCTTCTCTAAGGACCAGCACTCACCTTAAGCATTTCACTTCTGAATATGGTATCAAGGCCAGTTCTGCACAGGCATTCTCTTCTTCTTCTGGTGATGCTGTAATCTATTTCTTTTACCGCTATATCTTTATTAACATCAGATTTCATAAGGATCTGAACTTTCAAAATTGGCTCGTGTTTCATCTTCCAGAAAGAAGATAGATAGATGGAGACATTCACATTAAGACTGCCCTGATGGTCTCAGAGACATTGGGGGAAAAGATAACAAGATGCAAGGAAAGGATGAGACAGAATCAACCAAGAAGGCTCAGAAAAAAAAAAAACACAGAACAAAACAAGAAGGCTCTCTATGGACAGAAAGGCCAATACTTCTAAAAAAAATAGAGCACTAAATCATTAAAACTGACCATGCCATGCAGCTACTGGGCATCCAGTGAGTGCCCAATACAAGCCTGGGTTAAGAAACTGTGACAAGGGAGGTCAGAGCAGATGTATAAGGTTACCTCTAGAAGTTAAGCAGTCCATCAATAAATTGAAGAATATACTTTTTTTCATATTTAGAAAGTTTATCAGAAGCAACAATAATAATAAAATAGTGTCCTGGATCTCTGCATGCAAGAGGGAAAAGAGAAAAAAAGTCACAACTATTTTTCCTTGAGAAGTAGAGTCTGTTTTCTATAAATTTAACTCCAAAATGGAAATCAAGAGAAAATGTTCTTCCCTCTGGTAATTCTGCACATTGAAATATTTCTTTACAGTGAAAATTGGCCTATTTTATTCTATTAATATGATTAACCTTTCTATAAACTAGTTCTAGGTGGAAATTCATTTTTTTCTAACCAGAAATGTTGCCATTTATGCGTCTAAAAACTAGTTTTAGTGGAAATAAATGACATATATTTTAGAACCTAAAAATAGTTCTGCCACTTAATTCTGAAAAAGAAAAAAAAAACAAAACACCTAAAGCAAGGCAGCAGTGTTCTGCTCATTCACAGCAATAGAAATTTGCAGCTAGGTTTCATTCTTTTTTCTTCCCTTTCATTCATCTCTTTTTTCTTAGCCACCAGCAAGGTCCCATATGAAAACTCTATGGACCAGATCCCTCTCTTGGATCCAGGGGCAAATCACAGATCATTAATTCTAGGAGAGCATCATTTCAAGTATAATGCAGAGAACCATATTCAATAGACTCCAATAAAAAACAAACAAACAAACAATAGCCCCCTCTTGGTTTTTCCTTTCCTATCCCCAACCCTTCCTTTAGAAGGAGTGTGGGCTCCTGTGCCGTCTTGACCACTTAAAAAAATCCTGATAACCCTATTGATAGTGCAAGGAGATGGTGAGGTAATAGCTCACCTCCTCTGCATTTCAGAAGATGGTAAAAGTAGTGGGGCAAAACTCAATTTAAAAAAATGGAGATAATAGCGGGACTAGATAACTTAGTAGAAGATATACTTGAGGACAGAACCTACTAGTTATTGCTCAAATCACACCCTACAGGCAAATATCTTGGGGTGGCTAAGAAGATGTGGCACAAATAAGAGAATAAAAGGTCTCTACTCAATCGTTCTTCACTGAGAAAAACAAGTCATTTTTGAATTTCAGTTCTTATTATGTAGTGACAATAATAAAACTCATCATTATAACTAACATTTATTAAGCACTTACTGTATGCCAGGCACTCTAAGGCTTTACATGGATTAATCCTACAACAACCCCATGACCGAAGTCTTTTCATTATCTCCATTTGACAGATGACAAAACAGTGGCACAACATGGTTAAGTAACTTGCTCATGATCACACAGCTAGTAAGTGATAGAAATGTAATTTATGCTCAACCTAATTCCACTCTCTGAAATCTCAGTCACAAACTATATGGCCATTGCCAGACAACCACAGATATATACATCACATTCATGTGCACAAACACGTGTTATACTGCTTTATTTTCATCGCTACTTTCATTTTACTTCATTTTCTTTCTCATGTATTTCCCCCCACTAAGTCTTCACTGTTATAATTTTTGTATCACTCTGATCCAAAGGCTATGAAATGATGTGATATGGGCTGGGTGGGCTGGGGAAAAAGAAAGGAGGTGTGATCTTTCTTAAAGACCTGGATCTATCTGCTTGTGTTTCTTGAAATAACAAGTGTGGGGGCGCTTGGGTGGCTCAGTCGCTTAGGGTCCGACTTTGGCTCAGGTCATGATCTCACAGTTTGTGAGTTTGAGCCCTGCGTCTGGCTCTGTGCTGACAGCTCAGAGTCTGGAGCCTGTGTCAGATTCTGTGTGTGTGTCTCTCTCTGCCCCTCCCCTGCTTGCATTCTCTCTCTCTCTCTCTCACTCTCTCTCTCTCTCTCTCTCATTCTCTCTTAAAAGTAAATAAAACATTTACAAAAATTTTAAAAAATAAAGAAAACAACTTGTGAAGAGTAAGTTTCATCCGCTGAGTTTTTTTTTTTACAAAATCTATATATCCATTTCTTGAGGTCCTTACAAAATAGTAGTATAAAACATGGATTATGTATCTGACACTTAGGGAGTTTACAGAGTTCTCCTAATAAAAGACTTAATCACATTTATGTAGTGTTACTTATTTCTAGAAAAGTTCAAGAAAAAAATCAAACATTGATCTTTCAGCAACAAAAGGAAATAATTCAACAGTAGGGTAACATACATTATTTACATCAGTATATATTTACATATTTACATAGGTGTATGTGTGTAAATATTGTAAGATAGTATATAATAGTATAACAAAATAATGTAATAGAAAATAATATAAGAAATATAACATAGAGTAAATTTACCTGTCTTTGATGGTCAGATGCAAAAGTTAGAGTTACTACATCAGTATGCAAAATTTTCATCAACTTATTAAAGTAGAAAAGGTGAGAACACCCATGTTTAAAAGATGGACACAACATCTCCTACATTACTGATAGCAGGATCTACAAGGATACGGTAATATTCATATTCTTTGACACTTCCAGAAATCTCCTATCTGAGAATTTATTATAAGGAAGTCATCCAAAAGATGGAAAAACTAGACTTGTATCACGATTATTATTCATAATGACAAAAACTTGGAAATGACCTCAATGTTATTATAACTTAATGGTTCATTAAGTTACAGTGCATCAACTTGAGTGAATAGAAGGCAGCAATTTCCTATCATTGCCAAAAGATAGAGATATAAAATGCTTAAAATATAATGCCAAGTGAAAAACACCTTAATAAAAATTGCTTCTGCGCTTTGACCATAATTGCATAAAATTACTTTATGCATATTGATGGAGTTTTTCTTTTGTTTTCTTTCGGTGTATGTTACAACTTGGATAGATCAATAAAAAAAATTCTTATGAATCTATCCTCCTTTATTAAGTTAATCACTGAATAACTTGAAATTGCAGGAAATAATTTTTTTAAGTTTATTTATTTATTTTGAGAGACAGAGGAGTGGGGGAGGGGCAGAGAGAGAGGGAGAGAGAGAGAATCCCAAGCAGGCTCTGCACTGTCAGCAACATAGAGCCTGATGGCGGGGCTCCAACTCACAAACCGTGAGACCGTGACCCCAGCTAAAATCAAGAGTCAGGTGCTTAACAGACTGAGGTACCCTGGTGCCCCGCAGGAAATAATATTATTGATAAAAAAAATATTGCGTATCTTTGGGGAAGGTGTAATATTGGAACAACCAGCATTTTTACTGACTATTCCCAACCTTGGACTTCAGCAAGACAGTGACATTTCCCATTTGTGGTGTGAGGGCAATGTTTGCTACCTTTCCATGCCACATATTTTATGAAGATTAATCAAAAGATTGTAAAGTTATCTGAAGTAACTGCCTGAAAAAATTCCTAGCTAAAGAAGACATAAAATATTTATAAAATCTTAACATACTTTTCCCTTTCCTTTATGGCTTTGGTGCTGTTACTTTTACTTAAATGATTTATGGTATCTAAGCCATTTATTGTAATCCACCTCAAATCCTTTCTGATTATAGCACAGTATAAACAGGTAAGAAATAATAATAGTGCTTCATGCATAACAAGTAGTGGCCACTCTCTGCACACAAAACTGCAGATAAAATTGGGAAAAAAATGCTGCCTTAAGCTTAGTGTTATGTTTTTCCACTTCTGAACATTTGGCATCATGTAATATGATTGGCCAAGTGCTGTGTATTTGGTGTAACCTAGCCAAAAAAACTAATACATTGTTAAATCACAGCTCCTTTAGAAAGACATAGCATTCTATAGCAAACCAAACTCTCTTGGTTTCTGAGAAGGAATCCATCTTTATTTTGCAGATGAAGAAACTGAAGCACACATATCATAAGAAGTCTGTCTAGACTAATAACCGGAACTAAAATTTACTGCAATCATACTAGGTGACAGACATTGTATAGCACTTTACAGGTCCTAAGTGATTTAATCTTCACAACATCCCGCTGAGAAACATACTGCTGTCAGATTCCAGGTTACGGCTGAAGAAACTACCCAAGAAAGGTTAATATTCTGCCCCAGGTTTCAAACTAAGAAAGAAAGAAATATCTCAAATTTCTTGTAACATGATGCTTCAAATGTTTTAGAATTATAAAGTGCTTTGTAAATAACCTACATTATATGTAGGGGATAGAGAGTTTGTAAGATTAATAGTGATACATCTGAGGGAACAGGCAACCTACCAAAAAAAAAATATATGAAACTCACCCAGTGTCCTTACATTCAGTGAAGAAATTCCTAAAACATCAAAAGACTTTTCCATCTATTAAATTCTGTCCCATAACACAGAGTATAGGATCCGATGTTTACATCATATGCAAATTATCTCTTAAATAGGTGAAGATTGGTCCTTTGGCATTATTGACTTAGTATTCATCATCTTCATCATCAAAATTAAGGTAGGGACTTTTATTTCATATCCCTGATTCTTCCCCATCTCTCACATTCCAGGCCCAATCCATTTGCAGCAAATCCCCTTGATTTGATTTCCAATACATCTATGAAATCCATCCCTTATTCCTACCACAACTGCCTACCTCCTAGTCCAAGCCACTATCCCCTCTCCTCTAGACTTCTGTGCTAGTTCTGTGCTCCCTGCTCCCATAACTGCCGATCCTCTTAAGTCTTCTCTTGATAATTCAGGTAAGGGAACCTTTGGGAAATGCAAATCATAGCACTTAACAACCCGGTTTAAAAAGGCTTTGATGCTTTGACGCCTCCTTCTTTCTCACTCCACTCCACACTCTGCTCCTAGACAATGCCTTCTGCATCTGAGCCTTCTTGCCTTCCTCCTATGTCCACTGCTCAGTTGCTCTCCCCTCAGTCTACACACACCAGCCCAACCAGCACTTCCTTAGGGAAGTCACCACTCATCTCTCCACCTAATTTAAGATCTTGCTATTCTTCTTCGCTGCTCCCACTGACTTCCTCTAAAGCACTAATCACAATCCACAATTATTTGATTCATTCATTTGCTTATTTAACATGTGTCTTCCCAATAGACTGTCAGCTCCATGAGAGAGAGAACGGTTGGGCATCTCCTGTGGACTGTTGGATTTTGCCTGCCCAGCACCTTGCTTCTCACTTGGGAGACCCTTAATAAAGAGTTGATGAATGGATCATTAACAACTTTGTGAAATCTAAGAAAGGGAGCAATGAATGTGTTGAGTAGGCACTGCTTAATTATTTAGTTCCATGAAACACCCCAAGTTAAAACATTGACATTCCAGGAAAAAAAAAAGTAGTTTAATGAAGCACTTATTATGTGCCAGGCTCTTTTCTAAATGTTTTCCATGGATTAATTCATCTAATCCTAACAAGACTCTTGGGAAAGGCTATTTGTATTCTTCTTTTACAGGTGAGACACCAGGCCCAGAAAAGTCAGTAGTCGCTTTTAGTGAGGGGAGCATCGGGGCTGTCATCTTTCAAGCCTTAACCACTAACTATTCTGCCTTTCGTGGTAAAACTCCAATTGTATATAGTCTGAATTTATTTTCCTAAATTTTCTGATCCAGTATAATTTCTAAGTCAGTCTTTCCATGGCCAAATGCTAGCAGAAATGTCTATTGCTCTAGGAATTAAGCCAAACAAGTGGGCAAAAAGAATAGTGATTATCCATGGGCAGTAGCCCAAAAGCTGCTCCAGGCCATGGACCTGCCAATCTGCCTCCATCACTGGTATGGCTGGCTGAGAGCGGATGTAATGATATTAATGAGGTCACATATTAAATATGCCTTTTTTCCAAAATCTCATCAAAATCACAGATGTCCTGTGGGTTGACTTGCTCTATCTCTGGTGCATCAACAAACCCCTCATCTTAGAAACATGAAAAAGTAGAATGAGTTTGAGGATCTAGTTATGTGGTTGTCCACTCATTAAGTATCTGAGAAAGTTCTCATATTTTATGAATGCTAATAAAAGGGAGCAACTCTGGGGGGACCTGGGTGGCTCAGTAGGTTGAGCGTCTGACTCTTGATTTCTGCTCAGGTCATGATCTCATCATTCGCGGGATTGAGCCCCACATCGAATTTCATGCTGACAGCACAGAGCCTGCTTGGGATTCTCTCTCTCTCCCTCTCTCTGCCCCTCCCCCCTCTCTCTCATGCACATGTTTTTTCTCTCTCTCTCTCTCTCTCTCTCTCAAAATAAATAAATATACTTTAAAATGTATTTAAAAAAATTTAAAAAATGTATTTAAAAGGGAATAACTCTGGAGGAACAGGCTATGAAGCTTAACTTGTACTCCCCAAGTTAAGTTCACCAATACTCAGGATACACTCACAAATAAACAAAGTCAGAGTCTAATTCTTGCTCCACCCCAAAGCTCAAGGTCAAAATTTGCTCATTTTTACCTTTCAGAAAATGCCAATGAATAACTATAAATCTTATGTAAATATACTACATCTACAGTAAGTATGTGACAAAAGCAGAAATTCATTTTTAAAGTGTTTCAATTATATATGTATACATATACACAAATACATATACATTTGTCATCTTTTCCCAAATAACGGTTTAAAGTTAAGATAGCACAGAGGGAGAGTAACACATTATTCCCTATAACAATATATTTTAGCTACAGTTTCAAATTAGGAACCAGAAATAAAACCTGAGTGCTTAATTCTGAGAACACCATTTTCTTCTTTTTCTGTAAATAAATGTGTTTAGAATTATTCTCTCAGCACACACACACACACACACACACACACACACACACACACCTTCAAGCACCTACTTATACATCTGTATAACCCAAGACACATATATTTGTGCAAATTATTGCTTATCCAGTCAAGATTCTGGAATGTGGGAATAAGTATGAGAAGCTGAGCTGCGTGGTACCCTGTTCCAGCATTTCTTTTGTCCATAGTTCCTGGTTGATCAAATTTTGTTTCATTAAAATTTACTGTTCATTCATCCTGCTGTCATCTATTGTGCACATCGTGAGGAATACTGAGTTGTAGAAAAAAATTGGTCAGATGCCATAAAGAGTAGTATTTATTAATTGTAATTGTCAGTCATTTTTATAGTTTGGTTTTTAGTGATACCTTGAGAATATGTGGAATTTCTTGATGTGTTCCCGAGACTAGATTTGATTACATGCACTTACTTGGGTCCTATCCAAGAGGAAGTGAGAAAAAGGTTTGTAAATAAATATATGAGGCTTTCATTCGGTTTAGAACTTTCAAATGGTCATGACAGATGACAGGTCATGACAGATGCCACCTGAAGGACAAGTCAGCCTAGACTAGGGCTCAGTAACAACATAAAGGCCTGAAATCTCACCAGGAGGAAGACAGTGGAGGGTTCTGTCCTTCCTTCCAGTGTGGGTACAGGTTGTTAATATTTTATTTCCTTCCTCTCTAAGGAGAAATTAGGATGGTAGGTCCAATATCAGAGGGAACTCTTGGACTCTCAGCTTGGAGAGTGCAGTTCAGAAAAAGAGAATGATAACCCCATTTAAAAGTAAAGGCTTCCAGAACTGCCATTTTGACCCAGGGTTTCCAAAAACTCTCACTAAGGGAGTAAAAGTGGATTTTGGTTCAAGCAAATTGTTGCAGAGAATGGTGGGATGTCTTGAGAATGATAGGCACTCACTGCAGTCTACAATATGTCAATTCAGAAATGTTTCTATTTTAAGCCTGGGAGTCTTATTCTTTTCAGGGAAGACCAGGGGTTTCAGAGATTCATTCAGTCCAAAATTGGCACTTTCAAAGCATTAACAAAGAGAACAGTAAAGAACAGAAGGGCATCACCTCTTAAAGTGCACATAGCAATTTCTTTCCTTGTCATTTATTAAATACCTTATCTGTTTAGAACCCATCTCCATACTAAACTGTAAAAAAAAAATCTGTTATTTAGTACTGAATTTCTATTTTACCTTTGATTATCAATTCTACCTAAAAATACTCAAGTGTTGGGAGTAAAAGCAAAGTGTAAGCTTTGGGTTGAATTTGCCTATTAATTCAGGCAAAAGTGAAATTATTTTACTTTAAATCTTCTGGGTAATTGCTTTAACTCTCCACTTTCATTGAACCTGGAGACACAGCCAGAGAAGTATTTCTCTCAGGATTTTATCTTTAGTTTGTAGATAGGTATTTATTGCACAACATAAATGGGACATAAAGCAAGCTTTAAAAAAAAGGCATTTTGAGAATAAATCCTAATCAAACTACCAATTACCCATCATCTCATCACTGAAAGTGAAAGATGATCTTTATTCTAGCCATTAGACGAGTTTGGTGCTGCCAGCTAGACGTCTAATTTCCTCTCTTCCGTTGAGGTCTGTTTCTACCTAACTTCCTGCTTTTAGCCCATAGCTTAGACTCCTACTAGTTGAAAAATGTTCCAAAATTTTCAATGCTCTTCCCCCCTGTGCCCTATTCATTTCTGAGCCTCTGTTAACTGTTGGGTATTTTATTTTAAGGCCAGCTTTTAATTATTTGGATGCCAATTAGCCACGGTCTGGAATTAACTTGACTCTGCTCTCTCTGTTCCTTTTCTGCTCCCTGCCTTTTGGCCACAGCACAGCTTGTTAGTTCCTTCATGAGGGAATGAGGTCCAGGAGTAGGGTATGGATAAAAGCCTGGACACTCAAATAAGTTCATTTTGTTATTTGTTGGCAGCTCTGGTTAAAAGTTTGGCAAGGCAGTGTATTAAAAGCACACAATAATAGTAAACTTTCTTTATCATGCATATCTCATTTATCCAAGCTCTCCCAGATTCCCATTGCTGGTGTTAAATTGGAAGCTGCCAGAATTGTACTTGGTACCTTATATTATGGCAGGAAAAAAATTAAGTTTCTCTGACTTGGCAAAAGCTTGTTTAATGAGCAGCTTTTTTTGGTACAGAATCCTTTCAGATCAGCAAGCACAGGGCAATCAGCCATTGGAAATCAAGCTACCACATTGTCAAAAGCTCAGGACAGCCAAGCTACAATGGTTTTGGCTAACAATGGAGTTTATGTTTTTGTTGCATTTCATTTTTTTTCTTAATAAAACGAAAGAAAGAAGAGAAATGAAGGAATTGAAGTAAAGACGCTTTTATATTGGACATACAAAAATGCCATGCTGAAGCCTTCAACTACAATAAATTATTACATCATTATTTCGGATCAGTTGAGATACAAAAATAAAATATCGGTGGGTCTTGAACTGCATCCTAAAAATTATCAGCTTCCCATTTTGAGGGTAATTTCAGTGCTTCTAGAAAATGTAACTTTGAAATGGGGAAATTTCTTATAGGCTTCGATGGTAACATTTGATTCTGAAAGACTAGGACAGCTATTCAAACAGAGTGTATGGAGAACTTACTATGAAACCTCCAATTGCACTGTTATTAAATCCTTTAGTAATTTTTATTTTATTGGTATCTTAAAGATTTGAGAATTATATTTTCCTTTATGTCTACTACAGCATGTCAATGTGTCTGAGGGTCTTCTCAACTGAGAAAGACAAAAAAGAACATGAGAGATCATATAAAAGATAAATTTAGATATGAAGAAGAACTTCATATCTTTGAGGGGAATGTTAAGCATCAGGATGCATCTCTAAGGGAATGGTAGGGCTGTCTTTGAAGACAAATAATTTATCATTTACACAGATAACTCAAATGTGATTCTATGAGATGAGAGACTGGTTGGTTAAAATGATCCTTAAGGAAGTGGTTTATTTATACATTGCAGAAAACTATAGTCAGATATCACTGGATTCAAATCCTCGCTCTGCAACTGACCAGTGCTGTCACCGTGAGCAATACACACAGTGCTCCTGGGCTTCAATTTTCTCAACTTTAAAATGGGAGGCAAACCATAAGAGACTCTTAAATACAGAGAACAAACTGAGGGTTGCTAGAGGGGAAGTGGAGGGGGGATGGCTAAATGGGCGATGGGCATTAAGGAGGGCACTTGTTGGGATGAGCACTGGGTGTTCTAACTAAGTGATGAATCACTAAATTCTACTCCTGAAACCATTATTGCACTCTATGTTAACTAATGTGAATTTAAATAAAATTTTAAAAAACATTAAAAAAGCAAAAATAAAATTGAAATACTTAAGAAAATAAAATGATCATGAAAATGTACAACTATTTTGTGAAGGTTAAATTGGGTCAATATAAAAAATCCTTACCATGGTAGCTATATCATAATATGTTTTCAGAAGGTAATAGTTATTTTTATTAATGTCCCTTTCAACTTTCTGAAAATAGAATAGCGCCACAGATTCTAATTTATACCTCTGGATAGCAACTCTTGAATGCCTAATAAAATAAAGCAGTGAACATCTCTACACTAATGCTTAGGATGATAAATCAGCAAACAGACACAAGAAACAGCTGCTAAAGCAAATCAAAAATTTTTCCTAATTCTTGGCTTTTTGATAGCTCACAAGTGCTAAACTTCTCTTGATTGTTATTATTTTAAACTATTTTTAATTGATCTTCTACTTTCAAAAAAACTTTGAGATCACTTAAAATCAAAAGTAAGCAATATATATATATATATATATTGCATATTTCTGATAGAACTGTTAAACATTTAAATTCAAAAGAGTTTAAAAGGCAGCAGTTAAAAAGAAAAGAAAGAAACATCAGTATGCCAGGAATTAGTAATAACCACTGAGTTTACTACAATTGAGACTTAAGTTTAATATTGAGGGTCCTGGCAGCCAAGGCAAAGAATTCCTTTTTATCATTAAACTCTTAGAACCTTAATGGAATGAATTCTGTCAGAGCTACTTCAGTGTGGAATCTTGCAAGGGGTTATTGTTTCCATGGGGCTTCCAATGGGCATCACCCTCCACATTAATTTTAATGTACAATTTTAGTGTATTCTTAATGTACAATGAATTAAGGGTTTGAGCCTTTATTTATCATTATTTTTGAATTATCTTGAGAAAATATGGAAATTATTTATAAGCAGAAAACACAACCCAACAAACTCATGTTCATAAGAACTATGTAAGGAAAAGGGTTGGTAAGCTATAAGGATAACATAGCCAATTCTTTTCCCTCCTAAGTTTACCTTCATAGATATAAAGGGAATTTCCTACTTTGAGAGTATTTTAAGCCTCAACATGCAGGGAACGATGGAGCTATCTTTAATACAAAATAAGTTTTTGATTACTCTTTGAATTAGTTAAGTTTGATTCTGAGTGATGAGTTGGTGGTTAGCTAAAATGATATTTAAAGAGGTGGTATTTTGCAAAATCTTCAGAAGTCAAGCAAATTATCATGAATTACTCTGATACCTCTGGCTGCATTAGCCTGGTCTCAGCTAATGCTATTTTGTAGCATCATTGTAGCTTGAAACCAGACATAAAAGATTTAAAAGAAAGTTTTGCTCTGTATACAGGTCTTTGGATTCTTGAGAATTTCTAAGTAGCTCATCAAATTGTACCTACTGCCGATTCCATGCCAGGTACTGTGCCCTGTGGGAAACCATCTGTATGTTTATTATAGGTGTCAAATTAGCCCAGAAGAAATGAGAAGATACCCTTGAACTGGGGGTTCATATGACCAACTTAAACCGAGAGACTGGTATAGTTTTTTGTTTGTACTGTGACTAGAAGCTACGATATTTTTATGCTATTTGCCTTTCTGGTTTCCATTTCAAAGACTATCCTTTTCAATATGTAACCTTATTATTCTCACAAAGACTTTCACCATGTTTGACTTCCTAATACATTTTATCTCTTGTCTTTCCATCTGTTGTATACTCAATTAATGAAGCTCAGTAGTGCAAAATGTAAGTTATTTATTTAATTTGAACTGGATACCTACAAAAGATAAGCCGCGATGGTCTGAATGTCCCTCAAAAACTGCGGGCCTATTATTTCATCCTGTAAAAAGGAGCATAATATTGGATGTTTCCCAAACACTTTAGGTAAGCTGCCAGGATTATTGAGCTTACATTGAGTAATTCTTAAGGGTACCTCACAATATACACAATGATGCTGAATAAGTATTATGTGGTAATGACCAAAACTATGTATTAGACAGCATTATTGTAGATTAGTCAATAATTTATAAATATTTTTCCTCTCTAAAATAAGAAAATATTGTTACTGCTGAATTATTTTACATCATCTTGTATATAAGCATTCTCTTTTAAATCTTTAAAAAGGCAGAATACTTGTGCTACATTTCTTTTCTTCTAATATAAGATTTAATGACCACCGAGAAATACTTACTTTATTTTAAACCCTCTGTGTTTTGAGATCTATTGCCACATAGCTTTGTTAATAAACCTCACTCCAATATAGTCTGAAAGTTACCTTATGCTATTTTAGAGGAACTTCTGTCAAAAAAAGAATGGTCTCTTAGCTCAAGAAGAATCCTTGTCTGAACACTGTAGCAAAAATGCAAAGCATATCTATCTCTAGAAGCTGCCATTTTCATCACAGGGTCTTTCATTTGCATCTTGCCATGGGTATCAATAAATCACTGGTGTGCGGTATACAGCAGCATGCCATTCAGCCATACCGGGAAAAGAGGCTCATTAGCTCCCAGCTCTGTCCCTTCCTGAAATGAATTCTGTTCTGTTTACCTATCAGATTTGTTACTTCTTCCCCATAAGAAGACATTCATGAGAACTCAAAGCCTCCTTCAAAAATCTGTTTTGAAGACGGAACCATTTAAAAATGAACAAAAAATCTGAACAAAAAAACACATCCCAAGATATATGAATGGTTAAGAAGCATATGAAAAGATGCTGTACATCACTAGTCACAGGAGAAATGAAAATTAAAATCACAATCAAATCTCACCATACCCTCACTAGAATGGCTAACGTTAAAACGACTGATGACACCAAGTGTTGATGAGGATTCAGAGCAACTGGAATTCTAATATGTTGCTGATAGAAATTCAAAATGGTATAGCCACTTGGAAAATGTCATAAACATACATTTCCCGAGTGAACCAGCAATTTGCATTTCTAGATATTTATCCAATAAGAAGTGAAAACATATGTTGCACAAAAATGTATATGTGTATGTTCATTGAAGCATTATTCATAATAGCAAGGAACTGGAAGCAACTTTAACCTCTCTCAACCAGTGAATAAATAAACAAATTGTGCCATATCCATACCATAGAACAATGCTCAGCAATAAAAATTTATGAGATAGTCATACATGCAACAACATGAATGAATGTTCATTCATTGAACAATGAAATGTTCAATGAACATTTCATTGAACAATGAAAAAACATCATGCTATGTAAAAGAAGCCCAACACAAAAGAGAATGCACTGTGTGACTCAATTCACATAGAATTCTAGAAAAGATGAAACTATTCTGACAGAAGGCAGATTAATCGTTGCTTCAGTTTGGGGAATGTGAGGAGAGAATTTTCTGCAAAGGGCATGAGGAATCTTTAGGACCATGTATCTTTATTCTGTATCTTTATTTTGGTGATGGTTGCACAATGATATACAATTACCAAAATTTACCAGACTGTACACTTATCATTGATGAGTTTATTGTCTGTGAATAAAATTTCAATGAAAAGTTTTTATTCTGGAATGCTCTTTTGGTTCATTCTATTTATTATAAAGTGATAAAACTTACTCAAAATTATTGACCCTTGTTACCCAGAAAATCAACTCTGATAATCTCAAAAGCCTTCTCATTCCACAACTGCTCCCATAAAACAAGCCATCCCCTTTTTTTCTACTTGTTTTCAGAATGCAGTTGCTGCAAATGTCCACATGCTCTTTTTTCTCTCTTTGGCCTAGGTCATAAGCGAGAAGCACAGTGCCACCCGAAAAGGAAACACAAAAATGTATATCCCTTCACTTAGGAAAACACAGTAAAAATTCTCAATAAGACTCTATTTTGAAAATTTTTGCATTGATAAAGGTGATAATATTTAGAATCAAATGTATGCAAATAGGGTTGTTGGTACAGCAGGTGGAAATTACTAGCCTCTCACTTATATGCTGCAGGTATGAGAATGACCATCTCATTTCAGTAAAAAGTAAGAATGAAGCTTACAAGAGGCCTCAAATAGCAGAACCAGGGCCATTTTGGGAAGTTACACAGTTTGTATACATGCAAAAATAAACCTGAAATCTACAACCTTTTGGAATTAAAATGGGCTGCCTTGTGAAATAGTGAGCCTCCCTTCACTACAGATAATAAAGCAAAGGTTGAATACATATTTGTGCAAATGTCATAGATGTTATCTCAGCATCGGCTATGAGGTTAGACAGTGTGATCTCTGAGGTCTCACTTGATGCTGAGATTCTATGATTCAATTAAACCATTAATGACCTTCTCCTCTGCAGTTTTACCAAAGTCGTGGGTTAAAAATGTAGATTGCACAGAGAATGAGCTAGTGGTCACAGACCACTTGCTTGAGCAAGTTTGAGATGCTGGCCATGAAGAGCAGGAAGAAAATAAGAAAACAGTAGTACATACCATAAGGTCTCAACAGGGTCTAATGAACACCTGCCCCCAATTTTAAGAACATGAGTTTCAACGACAATGGGAAGGAAGCAAATTGAAAAGTGAACAGAGACAGAAAATGAGAGGATACAGGTGTAGGTCCCCGTAAATGAAGTGAAGTCACCGGATGGTTTCTACCTTTTCTGTAAAGTGGGAGGCAAAGGCTTTTGATAAGAGGGAAGAGAACACTGACGGTTTAAAAAAACATAAAGTGGGGTACCTGGTGGCTTAGTTGGTTGAGCGTCTGCCTCTTGATTTTGGTTCAGGGCAAGATCTCGTGGTTCATGAGTTTGAGCCCCGTGTGGGGTTCCGTGCTGACAGCGCAGAGCCTGCTTGGGATTGTCTCTCTCCCTCTCTCTCTTCCCCTCCCTCGCTTTCTCTCTCTCACTCTCTCAAAATAAATAAATATACATTTTTTAAAAAGGAAGAAACACATATTGAAGAATGGATGAATGACAAGATGTTTGAGGAGATGCAAGTGTCAACATAAAACTAAAGAGCTTAGACAGGTTACTCACATGTTTTATGTCTCTCCTGGCAGCTCAGATAAAAAGAAAAGCAGACAGCAGGTGCTCTAGGGTTGAGAGTAACGTTTAGTACATTCTCAGCTAAAGATCAAGGAAGAGAGAATTCCAGCAGTAGAAAAGAAGAGCATTAATGTAGTAAACTCTGAACCCAGTGAAGCTAAAAGATTTAATGATGTGGATAAACGAGAAGATGCTTAGAGGTCTCAGTAAAGAAGAAGACTGGGAATCATCTCAACAATAACCAACATCTGATGGCATTTTACCAAGGCTTTTTACAGACATAATTTTATTACATTGCTGTAACAACTCCCTGAAGCATCATTATCTCCTAATTTTAAGATTAGGAAACTGTGGTTTAGGTACAATGATAGATCTTCACAGGGTCACAAGGCTTATATTGTGAGGCTGGGATGTGAACCAGGTCTTCTAATACCAAACAATCCTTTTCTTTTGAACTCTGTCTTTTCTGTCTGTAAAGCCCAATGTAAGGGACAGAGTGGGACAGGGAAGCAGCAAGCTTCTCAAGACAAGATGGTCATGCTCCCCACCTTGTTGTCAGTACCCAGAAGGATAAGCACATAGCAGGGACTCGGTAAATACAATTAAAAGTGAACTGAGACTACAACAAGCCCAATAAGGAAAACCATTCTGTGAAACACCTTGAAAACCACAGGAAAATAAATGAATTAACCATCTTAAGACACTATTCTTTTATAATAAATAAACCATCACACTAGGGTTTTTGACCTCCACGTTCTTCAATCTTCTTATTGCATTTTTTTATCACACTGTTTGACACACCTTGAGATTTCTCTTTTCTCATTTTGCTTTTAAAATAGTCTTCAGACGCGCCTGAGTGGCTCAGGCAGTTAAGCGTCTGACTTCGCATCAGGTCATGATCTCATGGTTTGTGAGTTTGAGCTCCACATCAGGCGAAGCCTGCTTCAGATTCTGTGTCTCCCTCTCTATGCCCCTCCCCCCGCTCACACTGTCTTTCTGTCTCCAAAATAAATAAACATTAAAAACTTTTTTCAACAAAAAAAATAAAATAAAAAGAATAAAATAGTCTTCAGAGCTATCACTTATAATAAAGTAACAAGTTAGAAAGGATTAATATAATAATATATTTATCTTTTTCACTTAGCATGAGATAGATACTAAAGCACTATTGAAATAATATAAATTATCAAGCCCCTTTCATTCAGAAAGGGGCTTATTCTATGGATCTTAGATAGTGGAAAATATGGCTTGAATTAAATTACAATTATAGGCATTATATTTAAGCAATATATCTTTAATGCCCCCAGAAGAAGGATTTTATTTCTAGAAATACCTTCAAGATTTTCACTTGCTGCAAAGTTGTAAAATGTTGACTGCCTTTGTATTCATTTTATAATCCAACGGTCATCAAACCGGGTTATGTGTACCCACAGAAACTTTAGAAAAGTTTGCATGCATGGTCAGTTTGAAGACATCAGTTGCAGATCACCAGCTTCCCCTATATATGCTTTCTTCAGCTAACTGGATCTGCCTGTGAATCTATAGTCGACAGTCACGCCGTTGTTCCTTTCCCCTCTCTTTTGCAATCTCCTTTCTCCTACTTTACAGAAGAAATGCATGCCTCTCACCCATTCTGCATTTCAGTATGGTGGTAGAGAGAGCCTTGGGGTATAAAAAGTACTTGAGGACACTGCACAAAGGGACAGTTTGAAATACTGTGTTTGCCAAGTCTTCCTTTTTCAAGGCACCAAGTCTGTCTCTCAGTTGCATATGTGAATTATCTCAAGGAGGAGGTGAACATTTCCATGTTTACTTTCACCCATTCAACATTAGATCTTCAAATAAAAAAATATATAGGAGGCAAGTTGATGTTTTATATTTTCTTTTTACTCAGACTTGAATAAGAAACACTTTACTAACTTTTAACATTTTTAATATTAACAGCTTTATTAACGTTAGCCAGATATTTAGTGGATACAGAAATCCATATTCACTTTCTACCTAGGTAGAAGTTGGCTTGCTGTCATTTTGTCAGTTTTTTGTTCATTTATTCCTTCTTAATCATAAGACTTATATTATGCCAGCACAATTATACTGTGCTTGGGAAATTTGTGAGCAGAAAATTTCAGAGATAAAATCAAACTACTTGACTGGGGTCAAGTTCAAAGCAACACAAGGTGTGGTGTAAAGAGAGCACTGTGCAGGCCAGTTTCAATGTCTGTAAAACACACCATCCACTTTAAAATTCTGGTAGTGAAGCCTCAAAGAAACAACTGACGTTATATGCTGTGTGAACTATAACATACTATGAACACACATATTTTTATTCTAGAATAAATAGAATATATTATAATCATTAAAACCACCACTTCATCCTTGATTCCTTTTATTCCCTTATCTTTTCTCCTGGTTGGTACTATTGTTTTCCTTCTACTTCCATTTGTCAACCAACAAGTGCTCAGGACACATCTGCTATCTGGTCAGTGCACCTTCCTTCTTTCTAGCAGCTTTAGGACCCTATCCACCTCTACAAATCTTCTCTTTATCTCCTGTCCCTGATGATGGGTGATGGCTAGCTTTGACACACCAAGTATGAATCATTCTTCCTGGGGCACTGTGACAAGCGCATCAGTGTGGAATTATGGATAAAGTTGCACCTGACAGACTCAGCTGGAACTGCTACAAGGTTTGAAATAAAGATGTGTCTCTGAACACAATAGATAATGACCTTGATGGAAATGCTGAAGGTCAGGGCTAGCTTCTTTAATTGCACATACACTGTAATTCTGTTTCACAGAAGCAATGATATCTTAGACACTGCTCCTCTGATCAGTCATTTTACTCTTTCGTGGTTAAAAATGTAATTTCTTATAATGGCACCCACAGTGTACGGCAATTATACAGAAATGCACTTCCAGTTATAATCCATCGCTTGATTAGAAGACATCAGCAAACCACCTGCCAGAAAAGTAGCACATTGTAAATACTAGTAGTTCCTGTCTTATATCATTGCAGAACTGTTCTGGCAATAAAATCAGCTGATTGATGCTCAGCATTATCTGAAGCAAGAGCTGAGAGAGTTCCTAAAACAGAACAGTGAGTTAAACGTCACCTAATAACTCTATGCATCTGTTTGGGAAGAACCGTCTGGATATCAAATTAGAAATATCTCAAACAAACCCCTTCTGTGCCAAATGGCTTCTACACATACCCTATATTAGATTTGCATGGTTATTAAGTGCAGCAAATTATGTGTCTCTTAATCTACTCTACTTTTCAAAAACGTAATGATTTGTTTGCACTTAATGAAGACAATAGATATGTTAAATAAACTGCCCCCCCCATTGCCCAGGATTCCAATTCAAAATAACAATATTACCCTTTCCAAACCTAAATCATGAAAAATTGGATGAAAATAAAAGGCTATAAGAAGAAGACTTCCACCGGTTGTTGTAGTGGAAGGAATGAGATCTTGAAACACTGGAAGAAAATTGAAGAGACCAAACATCTTTGGAGTGAAGCTGAAGAACACAAGTATAATCAATGCAAAATATAAGAAACTAGAGACAAAATAACAAAAATTCACTTGGGCCTAAAATATTCCAAGAACATGGATTAAATGCATGAAGCAAACAGAAACATTATTGTGATAATATAATGTTTATAAAGAAAGACAGTAAGGTGCAGTGGTTAAGATTTGGGCTCTGGAATTCAACACTGCCAAGATCAAGCCCATCTTTGCCACTTAAGAGACTCAGCTAAGTTCTGCAGCTGACTCTCTGAGAATTGGTTTCCTTAGGGGTATAATGGAAGTAACACTAGTATCTATCTCTTATGAAAACTAAATGGTATACTGCAGATAGAAGGGCTTGATTTAAGTTAGCTAATACTAGTATTTTTGCTTCATTGTTTGTAATGTTATGTATTACACTATGCTGAAAAACAAGTAAAAACTAGACATCAGGTAACAAACAAACAAACAAAAAAAAACACCTGAAGTAGAGAGGACTTTAGTGTGAAGTTTTATGTATATCTGGCTAGGAGTTAGACTATGTTTACCATTCGTCCTTACTATAGTGTCAAAGGCTAAAATTTCCTCCATTGTTCTTGTTTTTATCTCCTCTCTTGTCTTTGGGTGTCTCTACAGATTCCATAAAGAGGGCATAAGACTTGTAGTTCTTTGGGCTTTAATCCTCTGTTATTATTCAGTAGCCCTACTGGTTTGCTTTCCAGTATATTCCCAGTGACTAACTTAGTCTCTCAATGAGAAAAGGGCCTTAATAATTATGTACTGAATGAAAGACTAAAGATAAAGGTAAATGCTAGATATAATGAAGGGTTTTCTTTTTGTTTCTTTTCTTTTTTGAGAGAGAGCATGCATGAGTGGGGCAGGGACAGAGGGAGAGAGAGAATATTAAACAGGCCCCATGCCCTGTGTGGAGCCTGACTCAGTGCTCAATCTCATGACCATGAGATCATGGCCTGAGCCAAAATCAAGAGTCCAACACCTCACTGACTTAGCCACCCAGGTGCTCCATAAAGAAGGATTTTCTGATAGCTATTAATGGCCTGGACTGGGTCACTAATCCAGGTTGTAAAATCTCCATTCCCATATGTCTTTAAAATAGTCATGGTTTTAGTATGTGTAGTATGGTTTCTAAGATCTCATGTCAGAAGGTGAAAAATGGATCTACCAGTTTCTCAATGTTCTCACAGGTTCTTTTCCTGACTTTTGTTCAATTCCCCCCAGGATATCTTGACCATCAATATACTTCTTCATATGGACTAAGAAAAGTTCACATTGTTACATCTCAATAGAAATTTAGTTTTTTATGCCTCTGAATTATTGTCTTCATTTGTTTAATAAATATTTGCTGAATATCACCTCTGTGTGGGTTGCTGGTGTTGTTACCTAATATATTACAGGTCTTTCTACCTTACATGATTTATTCTTACTGTAAGACAAGTTAACGCAGAATGACTCCTCTTTCTATCACACACTCTTCCCAGAATATTTAGGTCAATTTTAGCACCTGCCCCCAACCAGTAAAGATTCATATGTTCTCCAAAGTTCAAACATTCTAAGTGCTAGATGTTGAAACTCTGATAAAAGTTTCATATCCAACTGAGGGTTGGATCATGAACATTGTTTACTCAGAATTTAGTGCTTTCTTTTTTAGGCAGTGAGCAGGGAAAGTTGATGTATGAACACTGGAAAGAATAAATACAAGGAAAACCCCATAAAAGTAACAGTCAATTCTTTTGGGATTTGAGACCTGCAGTCTTTCGACTTCGAGCCACCATGACTATGGTCAATAACCTGGCATAATCACAAAACTTTGGATATTAACATTTAGTCATATGTTCCATATCTGTTTATATCACCCATTTCTACTATGAGTAAGTGAATCCCTTAAACCCAATTACTTCAAATATTCAGATTTTATCATAAGGCTTTGCCTTACTGTTTCTTATTTGAATCTCATCTTTCCTCTACTATGATTCCCCGTAATGAGGAAGTTGTTCCTACATGTGAAGTTCCATTTTAAATTAATCTGGTCCTTTGATACTCTTCTTCATTAACTTTCAGCATGTTTTCTAAGTTTCTCTGACTTGAAGCTGTTATAATTTATCCAGGAGGAATGCCTTCCAAAGGACCATAGTCATAGAGGACTTTAGAATGATACAAAACAAAGAAAAGCAATAAGTATTGCAATTTAATCTTATGATAAGTTTAATTTTCCCAGTGTGAGAAAATAATATACTCATAAAATGTCACTGCAACATAAGAAGCTAAACTCATTTTTCCATCTACAGCTTGATAAAAAAAAAAAAAAACAACTTGATAGTAGCTGATTGATCATTTTCAGCATGGGAAAAACACAGTATAAATGGGCTCCAAAACAATTCTCCAACCCATGCACTAGTAATAACATAGTGTAGCAACAGAAAAGGTATTTTAGGGAAAGACTTCTCTTGAGAAAAGATTTTCAAGTAATTTCATTTCCTTTAATCATACATCCAAGGTGTTTTTCTATATGTACATTAAAAAGTATCTGCAAACAAAAACCTCCTAGCACTTTTAACATTTTTGAAGGTCCTCCACTTCTTAAAGACTTTTCTGACTTCTCCCACCACAGGGGATTATGTATATACAGTCAGACTGTCCCAGGGCCCAAGATAGTATAAATCACCATTTAAAAAGTCCACAGTGAGTCTTTCAGATTCTTAAAGGAATTTACCCAGAAGCAGCTTAGTCACTGGCATCAATATATGATCATGATAAAAGCTCAGTTCATACTTTAATTACAAAAAAACTATGGAACCAGTAAACTGATATCCAGAGGGATATTGGACTGGCCTGGCAAAACAATAAATTCTTTGTTATTTGGCAGCAGCATAGTTTTTTAATGAATCAAATATTTGAGTTGCATAGAATTACAATGTACACCAAACACAGGCTATCAATTTCCAAATAATTATGTGGATTGTGCACTAAAATTTTATACTGCTCATTCTTTCTTAATGATTCAGAAAGCATTTTAACCCATCATAGCAACTCAGAGTAGGATCTGAAGTTCTCGTTATGCCAGAACAGTGTGGGAAGTGGGGGCCCTTCTACTGATAAAACTCCAGGGAGGGTAGAATTTGCTGTAACTTGAGAGAATGCTTAGAGATTTGTTGACTCCAAAAATCTCTATAAACTTTTCCCTGATCCCTGATCCCCTGATCCCCATCCATATTACTAATTTCATTGACAAATACTGACAATTCTGATCACACACACACACACACACACACACACACACGCTTAGCCCCCGCATATAGGTGCGTATGTCTAACTCACACACGAGTCCCAAAGTGATCCAGATTATTTTGAAAACTTTTTTATATGTGGAAAAATTTGTCTAGTCTCTATTCCATTCTTCTTAGATCTAGGATCCATCTAAAATATTGCCCCAAGGAAAAGACAGACTCCAACATTTGACAGGCTATGCGTTCAGTTTTCTAGCTTTCTTGGGCAATAAAGAAAATCTCTCCTGATAAATGGGTTATTGTAAAATCTGTCAGCACTTCATGTGAGGGGCGAACAATTTTTTGTTAAGGCAAAACAATATTTACATGTGTTTTCCAATCTTCTCCTTAGTGGGTGCTGAGTACATATGCAACCCAAATGACAATGGAAGGAAAAGGTTTGGAAGTTGAGATAGCAGGGTGTAGGATGAGGATGAGGAACAGAAAATAGAGCAGTAATGGAGGGAATTGTTGGAAAGCAGGCAGTGGGGTTTTTGCTTGTTTGTTTTTGTTTTGTTTTTCCTTTCAGAAGGCACAAATTTAAACAGCTTTAAATATTTATAGGAAGGATCTAGTTTTATGGTACGTCCATACTTTCATTTAACAACCATTTCTTGAGCGCCTATTATGTGTCAGACATTGTTCCCAGCACTACAGAATAGCAACAAATAAGAGAGGCTAGGTTCCTATCCTTTCTGAGCTTGCCATTTATTTGGGGAAAACAGAAATAAGCAATAAGCAAATAAGATTAATATTAGTTGGTGATAAATGCTATGAAGAAAATGATGAAAGTGATGTTATTTATGGAAAGTAGTTAGGAAAAACCTCTGTGAGGAGGTGACATTTCAGTTCTAGAGAAAGTACAGAGACAGTACACAAGCCTTATGTAGAGGGGTTATTATTAGTCTTAAGGAGAGAGTTTGCTTTTCTATGGTACAGGGGGAAAGGGGGGAGAAAATGGGTATTAAGTTATAGGTTTTCAGGCTTAATAATACTAGTATTTATTAACACTTAGTTGCAGGCCTGATATTCTGATGGCTACTATTTTGTCTATGAAGTACAAGGAACCAGAGACAGGGGTGATTGGGATTTGAGGTTGGGGTTTGGGAGAACAAGCTGAATAGAAAAAAGTAAGAGGGTTGCCAGCTAGTGTTAAGGATATCTTCAAGGTTAGTGTGACTTTTCTTTATCAGCACTCCACTGGTTAGAAATAGGCATAAATTAAGCATAAAGGTGTGTTCTTCTAGAGTTCATATTTTATCTGATGGGTGTGATGAAAATGCAGAGAAGGAAGGAGGTTAGTTAGGGGTATTGGCAAGAATCCCATTAGGAAACAGACCTTGGAATCTAAGGGTGCTATTAAAAGATGCTTGGGCAATGAGTAAAGAGGTCAATGGAAGGAGAAGGGCAGCATTAGTTAATGGCATGTTCAAAAGTGTGGGGGTGGAAATTTCCTCCAGTTTAGTACGCTGTTACTCTGTTTTATTGTCACCCTGAGGAATAACAGATGTGAAATGATACTCAACTACTCTTTGAGAAGACTATAAGAAAAGTGGTGTCCTGAGGAGAAAGACAAGTGGAATATAAGAGGCTTTGAGAGCAAGCTATAGAAAGAAGGCTATGAAGGAACAGCTCTGGGGGCACAACAGAAGGAGTCAAGAAGAGGAGGAGCAAGGAGGTCCATATCTAGGACAAAAATGCTTTGACCCTCATGGCTATGGTAGAGACTAGCAGGGCTGGACTTGGAGGGGAGGAGTATTCTGAAAGCTTCAGACAGGGACGAAAGAACAGGGAGATTCGGCCTTAAGGATCTTTTTAACTTGGAAGGGCGTTAGGCTAAAGGACAGAAATCATTAGAAGCTGGGTGATTTCAAAACTGGTCCAAAGTTTTGAAGCTCCTGCCTTCAGTATCTATAATGGGAGTTTTTAGAATAATATATTCTTTTTACTTTCATTTCATTTATTTATTTAAAAAATACTATTAGGGCATACATTATCTCTCCCTTTAAACTTATTTGGTTATGATATAACTTCTATAGTGGCTGAACTGGAGAAATGAATCACAACTATCACAAATAATATTACTAAAGCTTACAAAATTCTCCACAAGTAAATAAAGTAGCTAACATTTATTGAGCATTTACTATGTGTCTGGCACTGTGCTTCATGCATTATCTAAAGCTCAAAAGAACCCCATGAGCCCAACATTATTATTTACATTTCATAGATGCAGTGACTAAGAATTAAGGAGTTTCAGTAGATTGCCCAGGACCTTACAGCCATAAATAGTAAATTGGGCCCTGGTCAGTCTTATTCTACAGTGCAATGCTATACAGTCTCTGGACCAGGCTAGACACACAATCCAATTTCTAAACAAACCACTGCAGTATTTAAATGCTTTAAAAGTGTGGGGGTGGAAAAAAACGAAGGAAGTGATGAGGGTCAGGACACCCCAGGACATAACACCTTGGCATACTGAATATTATAAGCTGAAGGAATTTGAGAAAACAGCAAAAGCAGGAAGGTCCCTCTGATGTCCCCTGCCCTTCTCTACTGAAACAGGAAAAAGAAAAACAAAAACAAAAAACAATATGTGGGAGGTGCCCTCCCTACATCCAGAGAAAAGAAGCAGCTATATCTCTGAAGACAAAGGGACTCTGGGAAAAATCCAAACAAACAAGTCTCACCAAATTTCCTCCAGTTTACTACGCTTACTTCAGACTCTGCCCTATCATATTCCTCCATGACAGTCCAGTCTTCATCAGACTTAGCATAAAACACTCAGGTTTAACTGTCATTGCATTTCCTTTGAAGGCTCCTGCGTCATGTAGAACTTAACTAAATGTGAAGCCTTTCTCCTATTATTCTGAATTTGTACCACCTTAGCTCACCCAGTTCCCACATAAGGAAAAGAAGGAAGGAAGGAAGGAACAAAGGAAGGAAGGAAGGAAGGAAGGAACGAAGGAAGGAAGAAAACCTGAAGTGATTCTGAACTGGTATGCATGTTATTTAAATACTCCATGGCCAGCTCTGTGACAGAAATGCAATATTTCAGTAGGTTTACTGTGTAAGTTCACTAGGAGGCATCTGCTGATAAAACATAGTAATCTGAAACTCTTTTAGGTGGCATTATTGTTAAAAATAACTACTGGCAGAACTGAATCATGGCAAATGAAGATGTTAAATCAAAAACCATTTGAAGGCTGTCAAAACAATCATCTGGGTCTGGACAAGCTGCTCTCATAAACAAAGCAAGCTCATACCTGTTGGACTACGACCTGCACCTTCAAAGGTCCACTTTCTCCTACAAAGACAGGAGAGGGTAGACAGGCGGTCACTCACAGCTCCAGACAAGCTGCCTCCCCTTGCAGAGACGGCTGGCATTTTCACAGATGAGCAAACACACATTTGGGTTCATTCAGCACCGTGTGGTGGCCCTCCTGCCATTTCTGGGACAGCACGTTCCACAAGGAGATGGAATGTACCCCCTCGGGCTTCCGGGGCTGAGCACAGAGAGCAGTGGGCACAACCGCCCACCCCACATACGGACAGAATCGGCCTTTTACTGAGGCAGGTGTCAGGGCAGAACAGCCAAATGGCACTCGTAATAATAAATGAACAGTAATAAATGAATGTACTCAGCTGGACCTTATGATCCCCAAAGCAGGAGGTCACTAATTTGACAGCTCATAAGATAAATGAAGCATTAGGATGGTGTGATTTATAATAAATATATTTGGTCTTCATCCATGGCCAGTACATGGCTCCTAAAACCTTTATAATTCCCTGAGTGACAAGAGCTATAGGGTCTGCTTTTGGTCCCAGCTCCTGAAATAGCTCCAGAGCAATAAAGGTGAAATGAATGTTTTTTGTTATGCAAGATGAGCCCCTTTCCACTACACCTGAGTTTATGCTAATGAATGTCTACTGAAGAGCCTACGGAGATGAAGGCTCATTGCCAGATGACCCAACCAGCTGATTTGAGGGCTGGAACTTTCGGCCTCACCCTTCCCCTACATCATTAAAATCTGGGGAGGGGAGAGGGATTGGAAGTCGAATCAATCACCAATGGTCAATGATTTAATCAATCATGCCTGTGTAATGAAGCCTCCATAAAACCCAAAAGAACAGGGTTTGGAGAGCTTCAGGGGTGCTGCACATGCCCGGGTGCTGAGGGGATGGTGCCCCCAGAGAGGCAGGGAGTTCTGAGCTCCTTCCCCTACACCTGCTCTACTTCTCTTCCATCTGAATGTTCATCTTTACTATATCTTTTCATAATAAACCGGTAACCACTAGTGTTTCCTAGAGTTCTGTGAGCCATTCTATCAAATAATTCAATACAAGAAGGGGGTTGTGGGAATCCTGTCTTATAGGCAGTAAGCAAGATGTATAGGTGACAATGTGGCATCTGAAATGGAGACTGTGCTGTGGGATGGAGCCCTTAACTTATGGTATCTGATGCCGACTCCAGGTAGATAGTGTCAGAACTGAGTTGAATTGTAGGACACCCAGCTGGCATCACAGAATTGCTTGATGTGTGGAAAAACTTCTCCATTGGATACCAGAAGTGAGGTAGAAGTGAATAAAGGAAAATAGTGTTTTTCCAAGACAGGCAACAACTTTAAAGTCAATGATAATTATTTGCACGCTTCAATTTTGCATTAGAAATATATTTACTTGATGGTCAACATATTCTTCTTGGCAGGGGCCTGTACTAGGTTTTGGGAACTACAGATATGTTCATTTATTTAATCTTCAAAACAAGCTTAATAGACCTAATAATCACACCAGTTTTACAAATGGGTAAAGGGAGGTTCAGGAAAGTAAACCGAAACAAAACAAAAACATTTGCCCCAGACTATTACAAAAGCAAAAGTAAGTACAAATCTAGGTCTGGGCAGATACAGAAGTCCATTTCCTTTCCATTCCTGTGGCTACCTGGCATCATATCTGGTTGTGTTAAGTGGGAGCTTTTATAGCTTTCCTTCTGGATGGAGACACATGCCTCCTAGGGAAACATCCTCCTTCCTCCCAAACACTGGATTTGCTTCTGGCGGATGGGGACAGACCTCTTAAAGGAGAATTCAGAGAGAACAGGAGGATTGAAGCCTCAAAACCCATGGATGAGCTCTTGAGGCACAGCAGTGGCTGCCTTTCTCTTACATCAGAAGCAGCTGATTTCAGAGCAAAAGCTCCTATGCCGTGATATAAAAGTGTTATTCAGTTTCCATGGACATTTTTAATTCCTCATCACCCAGAACTGTCACATTATAAACAAAGCTGTTGTTGCATCTGAATATTAACCCATTCTTTCTTTCTTTAAAAAGGAAAGAAAGAAAAAAAGAAAAGCCCTTGCTGTAAAATTGTTACTGTGCACCAGTTTATGTTGTTTAAACCAGCAGTGAAGGGGCCAAGGGAAGGCTGCCCCAAGATAGGCCACTTTGGCATGATTATTTTGAATTAAAAAGCAATCAGTTGGGGCACCTGGGTGGCTCAGCTGGTTAAGCTTCTGACTTCAGCTTAGGTCATGATCTCATGGTTTGTGAGTTTGAGCCTCGCATTGGGCTCTGCACTGACACTGCACAGCCTGCTTTGGATCCTCTGTCTCCTTTTCTCTCGCTGCTCTTCCCCTGCTTTCTCTCATTTTCTCTCTCTCTCTCTCTCTCTCTCTCTGATTCAAAAATAAGCATTTTTTAAAAAGTAATCAAAACCCAGCAGATTCAGGAAAAGCTCCTTACCTCCGGCTCAACTGCCTGACAGAATTTAGATAAAGAGCCTACTCCGGGAAGAGAGCTATCACCATAGATATCTACATTATGATATGATATGAACGGAGTATGGTAGACTAGGAGGAATCTAGCAAGGCCTGTTAATAGAAGTCCTCTACCTCCTATTGTTTCTGAGTAGCCAAGCATTTGTTTACCATTTTTTTTTCATATCCTGTGAATTTCATTCCTTTCTTTTAAAGTCCCAGGCACCTAACACCTTCTCCTTGGTTCAGAATGACATATATACTTCCTTTTGCCTGACTGTCTTTGGAATGTCCATATCTGTGTGAAGTCCCTGCAAAAATTAAATTTAACTTTCCCCTGTTAATCTGTCTCATGTCAATTTGATTCTTAACCCAGCTAGGAAGATCTTGAAGGGCAGGGGAAATTCTTCCTCCCCAACAGTAGCACTGGACCTAAAGAGAAGAGCCCATCAGTTTAAAAGCTGCCATAGTGATCATAAAACCTCAATCCCTCTCAGACTTCCAGGTAGTGAGTGAAAAGTAAAGGGAGCATGCCAATGGGAATGCAAAACCAATCAATCTGGCAAACATCCAAGACACTCAGATGCATATGGGCAAGTGAAACTAAACATTCCTTTCCCTTCCCCTCCTTCCACTGCAAATCCTGGTTTTACTCAGATTTGAGGGACTTCAATTTCAGAGAAAAGAGGACCTGGACACAATAGGAAATCCCATGTTTTGAGTGAGTTATAAACACAAGTGTGCAATGTTTCTTTTTTTTTTTTATAACAGCCAGCCCTTAAAAATAAAAGTCTCCATCCATGCATAACACGCTGCCTTCAAAGCTCACCCCAGTCTTTGTACCTCCTTGCTATTTTCTCATTTGCTTGCTCTTATTTGGTGAGACATACATTAATGGCATACAAGCAGATTTTATGGAAGATTGGGTCTTCTGATGTTTTACTCTCCCCTCCCCCAGCCGCCCCTCATTATTTTTCATTCTAGAAGTCCCTTGGAATTAGAACCGCTCTCTCCCTCTCTATTATTTGCAAGTTTTTCAGTACAGTCTTTAGTTCCTAGATATCCATTCTTTTCAAAGACAGACTTGGTTAACTCAAGCATTTTCTCATTTACATGTGAACCAACCCCAATTCACAAGCACTGTAATTTACATGTTGGGTGCATAAAAGCTTCACAACTGCAGAGTCCTGTGGCCTTCAATTCACACAGCAGATACTCAACTCCCTTGCTATGTAGTTTGTGTTTGGTTTGTCTGCAGTGAGTTCCTTGCAAATTGCTGTGTTTTGCTCACCAGCAGCCTCCACCACTTACAGCTCTCTAGCTTCTTCCTAATTTAGACACTCTCTATAGTGCCATCTTTCCTGATTTAGTGCCTGATGATTTGAAGAAATTCTAGGAGAAAAATCTTCCCCTTTCAGTAACAGTGCGACAACTGCCTGGCACAGAAATAGTGCTGCTGATCTAAAAGATGTCATAAAATTCATGTCTAAGCAGGCATCCCTATTCTAACACCCTCCTCCGCTGTGCTTTTGTGTAATAAAGAACTTAGCTGGCCTTTGTCCCCAGTTCCTGGGAGGTAACCTCTAAACCCTTAGAATTTCTCCAGTGAATGGAATATTTTTGTTATTCATGGTGGGTCCCTGTCCCTGGACCACACCTGATACTTTATGCTAATGAGGCGACTCAGCCAGGGGGTGGCCACACCAGAAAGACCTAGCATGTGATTAGAAAGGGTTGAGGCTTTGAGCCATTTGATATCAGCCCTACCTCCAGGGAAGGGAGGGGGACTGGAGATTGAGTTCAATCATGTGGCAAATGATTTGATCCATAGTCTCTATATAAAGAAATACCAATAAAAACTCTGGACACTGAAGTTTGGGTGAGCTGCCCTGGCTGGTAATCCTCGGGTAATTTCTCTACTTTGATATGGAAAGGATAACACATCCTGGAGGATGCCAGAAACTTCACATCTGAAACCGTCCTAGACTTCTCCCTTGTTGCCTCTTCTTTCAGCTGGTTCTAATCTGCATGCTTTGTTATAATAAAACCGTAACTGTTAAGTGGAGCATTTTCCTGAGTTCTGTGAATTATTCTAGTGAATTATTGAAACTAAGGGATTCCATAAGGACTCCCAAATTTATTGTCCGCTAGTCTGACGTGAAGTTAGCCCCGGAGACCCCTTCACTCATCCAGGCTGATATCTGGAGTGAGAGCAGTCTTATGGAGGGCTTTGCCACTGACCTTGAGTTTGGCCAGCTCTGGGTAGTTTTTTCAGGGGTCTGTCTGGTTTAAAACTTAGGAACCATGCTGTTAAGAAGCATGAAAGGCCCTTCCCTGTTTTATTAGACAAAACAGTCTAATATAAGTTAAAAGCAAGTCCAGGTTTTGGCAACTGATAGCCTTGATCCAAATCCTGCCTCTGTTACTTACAGCTTGCATGACCTTGGGCAAGTTATTCAAACTCTCAGTGCTTCAGATCCTTTATTTATAAAAAGAGTATAATAAAAGCAATATCTACCACAAAGGGTTGTTGTGAGGATAAATATATTATACATGCAAAATGCTCTTAGGTGCTCATGTTACTTATTATATGCACACTAATGCATTGTTTTTTTCTATTGAAATTAACCAAGAAGCAGATAATACCAACATATTTTATAGTTTATTTACTATAGTATCAAATTATAGGTTCTAGACATTTAACCAAAGGTTGTTTTATTGCTTGCCAGGCGAAGTACAAATTCATCTCCAATCCACTCATGTGTGACTATGAACCATAGCCACTCACAGAGCATATTCTCCTAATGCAGGCTATAACAAGGTAGGAATCTGCAGGTGCAGACGGCACTGGCAGTCTTAATTCATGGCTGACCTCAGATGTGTCCTTGGACACTGGGCTATTATCAGCCTGAGGAGTCCCTCCCTTCAGCCCCCTTGGCAGTCAATTCTGTTTACATGAGAGACTGCATGACTGAGCATTTCAGGCTCAGGGTCAGCTGTAACCACCAAGTAAAAGGATTTTGATGGGGAGTGAGGGGAAAGAGAGAGAGAGAGAAAAGTGCGTGTCCTCGGGGCGCCTGGGTGGCTCAGTCGGTTGAGCGTCCGACTTCAGCTCAGGTCATGATCTCACAGTTCATGGGTTCGAGCCCCGCATTGGGCTTTGTGCTGACAGCTCAGAGCCTGGAGCCTGTTTCCGATTCTGTGTGTCCCTCTCTCTCTCTGCCCCTCCCCTGCTCATGATCTGTCTCTCTCTCTCTCTCAAAAATAAATAAATGTTAAAAAAAAATTTAAAAAAAAGTGCATGTCCTCTCGTTCGTTATATACCTTCCGTATTTGACACGTGTAACATTTAAATCAGTAGTTCTCAAAGAAAAGTTCCTTAACTAGCAGTATGAGACCTACTGAATCAGAAATTCTAGGGGTAGAGTCCAACAACCTATTTTTTACAAGACTTCCCATTGATTCTGTTGCTCAAGTTTGAGAACCACTTTTCTCAATGATTTTGTCATAATATGTGGGATTGCCCTCAAATCAGAAAATCTTTGTCTTTGTGGCACTGCCACTCTCACCACCAACCTGCTGAAATCTTCTCTCTAACCTTTGGGGATATAGTTCCGTGCCATGAACATACTTCCCTCTGAACTTTCCTTCATTCAACTTCCCTAACAGAGGTACATTTCCTGATGCTGCTTTCTCCCTTTGATTCATGGTCCATCTCAAGCTATCATTCAACATTCAAAGACAGTCTTAGAGGCTGCACAAGGCAGGAACACTATAGAATAAGCCAAACCCAGTGATCAGAAAATCAAGGGAACCAGGGAGGGACACAATGAACAGGGACAAGGAAGTTTCCCCTTCTTCTACTCTTCACATGTGTCATTAATAAAATAAAATATAAAAATAAATACATTAAGTCTTATTTCTCCTACATCAACAATACCCTTTGTCTTGATTAGTACAAGTAAAAATTGACCTGTAATCATTTTACCCAAGGGAATATTATTAGTACATTATTTTAGTCATAAATAAGGAATATATTAGAGAGGATACAGGCAATGGGGACATCCAACCTGGAGCTGAAAGCCAGTGAAGAATGTTATCTGGATACAAAGAGAAAAGGTAGAGAAATAAACAAGACAGGAGTCAAAGAAGCAAAAAGTCATCAGAGGTATAAAGAAAGGGAAGCTAATAGAAAACCAGTGGGTTTTTCAGTGGGATACTTTAGCTATCGTCACTCCCAGTGCACAAAGCATGAGGCTTACTGGCTTGAGGAACTTGAATGCCATGGGAAAGATGGGACAGTGAAAATCACACTGGCATTATCACGGGTGTGACCATGATTCTGATCCTAGCCCTCTCTACCACTTACTGGTTTATATGTTCTTGTTGAAGTCATTGAGACATTCTGCACTTAGGTTTTCTTAATTCAGGAGGAGGGTAATAGCCTCACAAGGTTATTATAAAGATCAAAAGTAAGCATGCATATAAAAATGTTTTACAATCAACCTCCCATATAATTGTGAAGTTAGTAATAACATCATTGTGCAGTAATAACATAAAGCCCATGAACATGAAGATTTCTGACTGCTTTGTGCATTGTATCCCAACACCTAAAACTGTGCTGGCACATAATAGACACTCAAACATTATAACAAGAATACCCAAGTATTCTTGTTATTATTTAAAAGTATTGGTGTCAGTGTGAATTTTCTATTCATGCTATGTTAGAGCATAGCACACAGAAGATATATAGCTATAGTAGTCTTATTTTTAGATAGGAGACACGTGATACTTGGAAATAAACCTATTTATAAATAGATGTGAGATGATTAAGGAATACCTAAACCACACCTACTCACTTAGCAAGACTGAAAACTTCATTCTAGAATAATTACTAGGTACTGGTAATTGTCTTGGATGACTATTACCAATTTAGACTCAATACTGTTTTTAATGGATTAGTGTACTTTGTTTTATTGGTACAAAGAATGAGCACTGTGGTATTATGGCTGTTGCGGCTGGTGTTGGCAGCAAAATAATTCTCTAAATGAGATCTGTGATTTGAATACACTCTCCTGTATAAAGCAATCTTCACAGAAAAATATCACTTTGTCAGAATCAGCTCTGGCTGTGCACTCAAACATCCCATTGTGATAGCTGACATTTAGACCAAAATGGCTTCCATTGCCCTCTGGGTCCAACAAGAAAAGAGACAGAGATAAATGCACACCCCCAAGACATAAGTAACTGGAAACCTCCTGAAAGAGAAGAAAAACAAGGCCTTTAATACTCTAGCTCAGGAAACCGGAAATGGGGCTGACATGTTTAAAAGGAAAAGGCAAATTCTCCTCACCTAGGACCCCTTTCTCCTCTTAGAAGCAGGCCTTCTTTCCTGCCTTCAACAACGCTTGTGAAGCTATGCTGAAGGCAGTACAGTGCGGCTTGGGCATAGAATAAAAAGAGAGGTAGAAAGGTATGAAGCCAAAAAGGGATGAGGGGGTCCAATGAGGAAGGAGGGTGTAAGTTAGCTTCAGAGTGTGGCCTTATTCTGGGGCAATTGGAAGCAGCTATGTGCATTTTTAAGAGGAGAGGGATAGTTTTGACTTTTAAAAAGATCATCTGGGCTGCTGTGAGAAAACATTGAAAGATTAAAGAAGGGAAAAGAAGTCAGTAAGAACAAGAAGGAAAGATTTCTGAGAGCCTGAATTGAGGTAGGGAAGATGAAGAAGAGGGGATAGAGCCTGCAAATGCCAAAGAGGCAACACTGATAGCATTTCATGACCAATACTGCATGTGGAACAGAAGTGAAAAGAGTATTCCACTTGAGCCAAGGCATTGTGAAAAAAAGAGCAGATTTGTATGTAGTATAGGAGAGAGTGATACTATGAAGAATAGAATATGCTTCTCTTCATGATTTTGCATTTTCCAGTAATGTTACCTCATGTCTACAGTTAGACATTGAACGAATAAATGTGTGAAGAGGAAGGAAAGTGGTGTATCTTCCTTAGCTCATTGAAAGTTTCTCAATTGGAAAGTCCTAGAATGAAGAGAACAAGAGACGAAGTGTGATCCCCACCAGTCAACCCTTAGGATTTTGAAAAATAATGAAGGCACATCTATTGTGCATTTAAAGGAGATTTTACAACAATGCCTGAGTTACCAGGGCTGCTCAGTATGTAGCTAGTCAAAACTGAATGACCAATCACTTTGGAAAGTCAGCCAAGAGAACTGATTATTTATTTATAGCCTAGCCTTTTCCAAAAAAGATCTGAGGTAGTTAAAAGAGGCAGTATGTCTACAAAGATTTGTTTCACTAGAGGTTTTATTCTCTACAATTCACATTCACTGCCTTCTGCTATGCCTTAACTAAAGGAACCATGTGGATTCAGCCATAGGGTGCAAAATTTTAGACCAAGTTGTACCAAGGCTCACCTAAAAATATCTGTGAAAATATTTCTCACATATATTAGTATTTCATTATTTTTATTAATTCAACATTTGCCAAATGCAAATTCAGTCCCGAATCTGCAACTTCCTTGATTAAAGGGAAATAAACGTTGAAAATTGTGACAGAGAAAGTTCAAAGAAACAAGATTTAGCATAAATATTCCAATCTTCTGTTGATTCAATTCCTTCCTTTCCCCTACTTCTGAGAGAGTCCAGAGCCACTCAAGAGCATGTGTCCTCTATGGCCCACATTCTCACATTACTTCTTCTGTCAGAGTAAAATTTATATATTGAAGATATAGGTCTGGGGTTTGGTACTCAGTTGGTAATAATGAGGCTAAGACAAAGGAGCCAACTCAATCCTAACAAGAAACACTGAACTATGTACAATTATCTTCTTCTGGTTCACAGCCTTATCCTACCACTCCAGCTCTTTCTACTCCCTTTCTCCATTCCCAAGAACCAAGATGGTTCCTACTATCTTTTCTTTAAATCTTTACTTATTTGAGAGAGAGAGAGACAGAGACAGAGACAGAGACAGACAGAGAGAGGACAGAGAGAATCCTAAGCAGGCTCTCCACTGTCAGCACAGAAACTGATGCAGGGCTTAATCACACAAATCATGAGATCATGACCTGAACCAAAATCAAGAATCAGACACTTAACCAACTGAGCCACTCTGGCACCACCTGGGTCCTTCCTTCCAACTCCAATTCCATTTTCACACCATCTTAGCCCTCTAGCAGCTTCACTTCTTCTTGAGCCCCAGAGTAACCTCAGAGTTATGTCCAATTTGGTCAGAGACCTCCGTAATGCTCCTTTCCCACATATATGAATGTTTCAGGGCTCACTGAAGGCCATATCTACAGCCCGCACAGAATATATTAGCGACAGATCACCACAGCTCTTCACCCAATGACAAACAGGCTAAAGAAGACACCTTTTTTTTTAAAGCAAAAAACCCATTGAATATGTTGTCTAATTTGAAATGCACAATTCTTCCTTTGGGTAGGAACCATCATCTCCATTTTGTATGTAAAGAACATGAGACTCTGGAAATTTAATAATGTGCTCAAGGTTATACAGCTACCCTCTACCTCCCTGCCCACTCTGTCCTTTGCCTAGCACCATGTTCTTTCCACCGAGATATTCAATGCTGACACTTGTTCTGAAGAAGAGCATAAACTCAGATTAACGACCACAGACCTCTTGAGAGCATTAAGTACTACCCAGTAATCTGACCCTATTTCCCTGGAAAGTCTGCTTTCTCTCCTTCCTTAAACTTTCAGCACCATTTCCTTTGCTTTCCTCACTCTGAGCTGATGACCTTTGCTTCCTATTTCACTGAATAAAATGAAAGTATTTTTGTGAGATCTACATCATCTACTTATCGCATACTTTACATATCCACTTTATCTGGTCCCATATATTCCATCTTCCCTAATGTGCCAGTGGAACATCATTCCCTTCTCTGATTGATGGTCAGCCTTCCATGGGTGTCCTGGACACTATCTTCTCTTATTTACTAAAGGATTTTACTCTTGAAAATATCCCTGCTCTCTCTCTCTCTCTCTCTCTCTTTTTCTTTTTTGGCATCTCAATTTTCCCTCTTGATCATTATCAACAGCATAAAATCATGCTACAATTGTTACCTTGAAAACAAAAGGGGGACAGAAGTTCATCCCTTCCAGCTTATGACCCGATTTTCCTCAAGTTCTCTACAGGAAAACTTCAAAGACTTGTCTATACTCCATGCACCTACTTCAGACCTTTGTGGCTCTGTTCCATGCTCTCCACTGAAAGCGCTGACCAATATGATGGTTAATGGATGCCTGGGTGGCTCAGTTGGTTAAGCATCTGACTTTGGCTCAGGTCATGATCTCACAGTTCATGAGTTCAAGCCCTGCGTTGGGCTCTGTGCTGACAGCCCAGAGCCTGCAGCCTGCTTTAGATTCTGTGTCTCCCTCTTTCTCTGCCTCTCCCCAGCTTGTGCTCTGTGTGTGTGCCTCTCTCAAAAATAAATAATAAAACATAAAAAAACCCAAGTTCAAGTCTAAATAAAGTCTAGATCCCTCCTCCATCTCCATCAAACCTATTCCTCATTTCACTTAAGACCTACTACTTCCATCTAGCTAAAATTAATTCACCCAACTGCTTAAAACAAGAAATTAAGTGTCATCCTATCATCTTTTCTTCCTTTTTCTTTTCCTTATCCCTAAATCCAATCCCTAGTCCTGTCAGATCCTCCTTCAAACTCTACCCCACTTCTAACCACTTCTGATCAACATTTTCACTTCCATCTAATCCAAGCCCACCATCTTTTGTCTGGACAACTGCAATAGCCTCTTGTTTAGTCTTCCTCCTTCTGTTTATGCTCCCCACAACAGTTAGAGGGATGTTTATAGAAATGTTAATTCAATCAATCCTATTCTTGTCTAAAACTCTGATTTTCCACAGAGTTAAACACAATTCCTTTTCAACAGTTGATTTGAATTTTGTGAATCTTTCTTACCTTATTTCTCACTACTCTTCTCCTCACTCACCAGACTCCAGCCCCATCTGCCTTCTTCTCACTGTTCGACTATGCCAAACCCACTGTCACCACAAGGCTTTATAAAGTGCTGTTTCTTCTGTCCATGCAGAAGTTTCCCCCAAGGAATTTACATTGTTGGCTCCTTCCTTTACAACAATGCTTCCTATATTGTTGAAGTATTTGCTCAAATGTCATCTCTTTAAAGAGAGCTTTCCTGATATTTCAATTTTTTTTTTATTTTTATTTTAGACAGAGGGAGAGCACAAACTGGGGAGAAGAGCAGAAGGAGACTGAGAGAATCTAAAGCAGGCTCCACACTCAGTGCAGAGCCCAATGGGGTGTTTAATCCTACAACTCTGGATTCATGACCTGAGCAGAAATCAAGAGTTAGACACTCAACCAACTGAGCCACCCAGGAGCCCCTCCTGATATTTCAATTTAAAGTAGCATCTCACCATTTCTGCTTTATTTTCATCATAGCTCTTACTGCTATGTGAATTTATATATCTTTATCTACTAAGTTCTTATCTATTTCCTTTCACTGTGATATGAACTAAATGAGGGTAGAAACTCTATCTCATCCACCACCGCATACAATGTAGGCACTCAAAATCCATTTGATATGAGTAGATGACAATACCAGGAGATCTGACTTGGAGTATCTTGGCCGGGGTCACCATGAGTTTCCATTAATGCCAAATGCTTCCATAATTTATACCCCACTTTGAGGTTAAAATGCACTAGCAGTTGCCCTAAAAAGATACAGTTCCTGCCAGAGCTTTAATGATTATCTTAATATCTTTGAGTTCTAAACACCCACTCTTCATCTCACATCAGAGTTAGTTCATACAGCTCAAAGGCATGCAGAATCTAGACAGATTTTAAGGCATTCCAACTGATCAATCTGTTTTCAAGACATTACCAGCTGCTGTTTTAATCATTTATGGGACCATTACAGTTTTTCGGCTTCAAGTCAAGAATTAAAGCATTGTTTTTTGTTTTGTAAAATTGGCTTACAGAAAAAGGACTTTCCTTCCAATTTTGCAAAGTCAAATTGCAGGCTAATGGTTATTTTGAGGAGAGCTGTTATCAGAACACTCTGTAATCCACATATGCCCCCAGGATCTAAATCCATGGTAGAAGAGGGGTCTTTTACTAGCAATACAAGCATGAAAATAGATCCACAAGTCTTCCAAGTGTCTATCTTTGAGCCAGCTCTACTGCAAAAATATGTTAGGGAGCAGCTTGTGGCCTCTTATGTGTGTTGTTGATTTTGTTTTTTTAGCTTGGAAAATCTGCATTAGTTTACTATTAGCTGTCATTGCCACCCTCTCTTCTTGAGTTATGCATCTTGCACAGAGAATATCACAAAAATGAGCAGAAGGAAACAGAAATTAATGATAGTGTTGTATGGCAGGAGAGGACTTTGGAAGTAATGAGTAGCTACTTCCTTTGGCAAATGGACCTACAGATGCCGAATGACTTGTCTAATCTCTCAGCCTGGGATTTTTTGTTTCTTTTAAGCTTTGGGGCACACAGAAGTATCAGACTCCTCATTGGTTATTTTATGGGACTCCAAAGATGTATAAAGTAGAAAATCTTTAAGAAGCACCTATAATGAGACTTCTCAAAACAGAGGTTATTACACTTCTCCCTGTCATTCTGGCCCTCACCTTCAGTCTTCCCCATCTTAGGAAATGGCAGCAATAATCACTGAATGCTCAGGCCAAAGTTCTGGGGTCTCCTCCAGTCTCCCCTCTCTTTTTCATATCCCCTGTAACCAATCCATCAATAAGTCAATCAGTTCTGTCTCCACTGCCTTGACCTTGTCCTAGACATTGTCATTTCTTTCTTGGCTTTTCACAATAGCTTGTTAAATGATTTCTCTGCTTCCATTCTAGTCCCCCAGCTGTGCAGTATGTAGTAGGTCTCTCTCTCTCTCATCCGCAGGGCTGCTGCTAGTCCATAGGGTATCATATAAATTACAAAAAAAAAAGGCACTCCTTGTGGGTAGATGTAGTCCTACAGACACCAAGTATAGAAGTGCACAATAACTTTATGCTAATTAGAAAAAATACATACATACATAAAAATACACACATCAGTATGCCAGGGTGCATGACATGGCTTGATCAGACCGGTTTTAACCCCAACCCCTTTGTCCGGATGCCCTTGTTCAAAGTACAGTCTGCACAAGCAAAGGTAGTAGTTTTGCCCCTTCCCCAACATTATTCTCTTCCAGGACATTCTTTTTATTTCCAAGATAAGATTTATTCTAAGTAGTGCTTATTAAATATTCCAATATGAAAAAATGCACGAATGAGTATTTAACATCCAATCTATGGACAAGAGGCACAGTGGGGGAAAAAAAGTTGAAAGATAAACTAAGAAGAAAACTCCCTGGTTGTTGGACTCAGCATTTCTTTCAAATGGATTCATTCCCAAGAAACTACTTTTGTGGCCATAGGCTAATGGCAACCCTTTGCAGCTGACGGGACTAACCCTGTGGCTAACCTTGAATTATCTGTTTATTTCATGGGTGTCAGGGATGGAAACATTTACAAGCTATTGCCCCTGTTCACCAAGGGACTAGAATAATGTATAAAGGATACTCCATCATAAATAATAAATGTAAAATTGTGCTAGGAACAAACAGTGCTTTGGGAGTTCAGAAGGCAAGATCAACATAAAAAATTTATGAAAAGATACACACTTTAATTAGACTAAATACTTCAAGTAACCATTAAGAGTAACTATTAAGATAGCCCAATGATTATACTCATCATATCAATAATTTGTCACATAATACCTTTAAGAATACATGTAACTATAAAGTTTAATTTAAATACTATTACTTTGGGGGCGCCTGGGTGGCTTAGTTGGTTAAGCGTCTGACTTCAGCTCAGGTCATGATCTCACGGTTCGTGGGTTTGAGCCCTGCGTCGGGCTCTGTGCTGACAGCTCAGAGCCTGGAGCCTGCTTCGGATTCTGTGTCTCCCTCTCTCTCTGCCCCTCCCCTACTCATGCTCTGTTTCTCTCTGTCTCAATAATAAATAAACATTAAAAAGAATTAAAAATAAACAAATAAATAAATATTTATTACTTTGAAAGCCATTCTAAATCTCTGCTAAGTTTCTTTTTTTTTTTTCTATTTATTTTTTTTTTAATTTTTTTAAAACTTTATAGTTTATTGTCAGGTTGGTTTCCATCTGCTAAGTTTCAAACCAATTTATTATTTGTTGAGTGGTTGCTGGGTACAAACCAAATGCTTGGTGCTTTAGGGTGAATAAAGATGAACATGATAACAGAAAATTTCCACAAGGTGTCTACTATCATATATGAGCAAGAAGGGCTACATACAAATAACATTAACATGATGGAAATAAGAAATAACTATAAATATTATCATACAGATGGAGGACTATGGAAGCACAGACCAGGAAGACGGGGTGGTATTTGAGTGTGCTTGATGGATGGGTAGGATTTTGACAGAAGGAATTGGGGCGAAGGCATAGAAAATGTGTATTCAGTCTGCTTTGTAGGAAGTCAGGAAGAAGAGACTCAACTGAATTCAGTCCTGGATCATTGGACTGAGCCTAGCCAAGAGAAGATCAGCAAAGATGATCCTGACTTTTCACGGACATTGCATCTCTAAAAGATAGGCAACAACAGCAACAACCCACAAACTGTTATTGTGGACCTAATTCAACTGTTGGTAGCAGCTGAGGAAGTGTAAAGGGGCCTATTACAGGCTCAATTTTGTCCCCCTAAAGTTAACATGTTAAAGTCCTAACCCCCAGTAACTCAGAATATGTATTTGGAGATAGGGTCTTTAAAAAGGAAATTAAGTTAAAATGAGGTCATTTGGGTAGCAGCTAATCCAGTCTAACTGGTGTTCTCATAAGAAGAGGAAGTTTGGACACATGGTGACTGAGGAAAGACCATGTGAAGATACAGGAAGATGACCAACTATAAGCCAAGAAGAGAAGCCTCAGAAGAAATCAACCCTGCTGACACCTTGATCTCAGACTTCTAGCCTCAAGAACCATTAGAAACTAAATTCCTGTTGTTTAAGCTCCCTGCCCCCCACCAGTCTGTAGAGTATTGTTATGGCAGCCTGAGCAAATTAATACAGGGTCCCAGCATCTCAGAGTTCTCTGGGGGTGGGGGGAGGGTAGGAAAAAGGGAGAATGTAGTTGAACATGTAGATAAGGTTTTACAAATAGGCTTTTATACATAGCAGAAAGCTGAGAATACAACATGATACAGGTTCCAAGACCATATAATTCTGAGTGAGCCTGTTAAGAAAGAGGAGGCCAAAGGAGTTGCATGGGCAGGCTTCCTGATGAGCCTGTCTTTTACAGAATATGCATAAAATATGGAGAGAAGGACATACCATCAAGGGAAAGTATCTAACAGACACAAACAAATCAGAAACCTCAGGAAGATTAAAAGGCAGGATGGAGTAACGCTTCTAAAAATTAAGTGAGAAAATAATAAGAACTTCCTAAATTAGAGCTGATGCCCAAAGACCAGGGGAGGCCAGGACCTGGGCTGGGCAGATGCTCTAATGTTCCCAAACAATAGCTACAAGCAGAACTTTCAATTCCTCTTCTGCTTTAGTCTTTGCCAGTGAGCAGGAGATTATGAACAAAGGGATAGGAATGAGCCTTGGTAAGAAGGAATTGACACGCAAGGGAGGAGAAGGATGATAAAAGAGCACATGGCTGCTCTGAGTTCAAGTATCCTGACCTCAGTAAATCACATCTCAAGGTAACTGCAGAACTTGCAAATGAGTGGCAGAACTGCTGACGTCAACCTCTGAGAGAGCACAGAAAATAGAAGAAGTAGACAAGACAGGAGATGGGCATATGCTGGCCTAATTTTTGCCAAAAAGAAGAAAGACACATCTACAAACTATAAAATTGTTTGGAAGTAATCTTGGGAAAAAATTCTCAAATGGATGAATTATGAGCATTTAAAAGGAAGGGGAAATTTGACTATTAGAAGTCAGCACAGACGAAATATGGGAAAAATAAGGAATTACAGAATTTCAGGATTGGATGAATCCTTCAGATAATTCAGCCCAAAAACCCATAAGATGTTTAAATTTCCAAAAGCTTGTGATCCAACTTACATTTGAACACCTACAGTGGTTAGAAACCGATTACTTTTTAAGGCAGCACATTGACATAATTATATTGGTCATAATCACAGTAATCCATCTAGGGCAAGTTGTAAGATCATTGTATTAGTATTCAGCATGGTGTATCTTGAAGATAAGATAGAGAACTATAGGTTGAATGATTGCACACTTAAATTTGTAGCTAGTTGAAATAGGCTTTACACAAAGAACATTAACTCATCATTTCGAGAGAAGGATGTTGTTATTTTACTTTGATCAGGAAGATCCCAAGGAATTTGGTCCAAACTGAAACAGGCTGGCCCTAAATCTGTCAGAACCAGCTGGCAGCCCTGAAAGTAGGCCACTTTAGCAACAGCCCTGTAGAGGGATCTCCTAGACCAGAGGAGGCCTCTTCCAAGAGGGAACAAATTCCTTGGGACCTCTTGGATAATGGCCACACCAAACTCTAGGAAAGTCCTGGTGGCTCCTGAGTAGAAAGGTTGGAATATGCAGGGAGCAATGGCAGTAAGGATCTTGTTACCTGGGTTCTAACCTGCCCAGCCTCTGCTTCATTTGTGGACCCCATCTCTTGGGCTGCCTACAATTGGAAGGGGGGCCAATTAAAAAAATCAAAGCATAAAGATGTTTAATCAATGGCTCCTAATTAATATAATCCTGGCAGGGAGCAGAGAAAAGCATAAACTCCCAAGGCTGTTTGTTTGTTTTCCTAGAACTGTAATTTCAACTTATATTTTCTTTTTATGATTATTCTTATTATCGCCTCTTACATACCACCAGGTTAGGATGGGGCTGCTGTTCCATGGAATGTTATAAAAAATGACACATAAGATGGAAAAATTAGCAGATACCCATTAAATTAGGCTTGAAGCCTCTTGAAGCCCCTTGAAGACAAGATGCTGAGTTCCCTCGGTCTCTGGGGTCGTTCAGTGTAAAGAGTGACTGCTGGAGGAAGGATAAGTTGTCTGATTTCCCATCCCCCAGAATCCTGCTCACCTCAAATTCCTGCCCTAAATCTTTTAATAATCTGCCAATCCTTTAAATGACTTCTGCATCTTCCTCATTACCTGGATCCAGGAGCAGGATCACTTGTTTTAGAAGCCCATATAGTTGCATGAGTATTACTGTTTCAGGGTCATTTGAAACACATCACATACTGCACTTCTTAGCACCTGCCTCATATCCCCCACAAGAAGTTGTTATGGATTAAATGTATCCTCCTGCAAATTTATATATTGATATAATATATAATTATTATTATGAGCACCTGCCTCATATTCCCCACAAGAAGTTGTTATGGATTAAATGTATCCTCCTGCAAATAAATATATATATATATATATATATATATTTATATATATATAAAGCTCTAACCCCGAATGTGATGGTATTAGGAAGTGGGCCCTTTGGAAGGCAATTAGACTTAAATGAGGTCATGAGGATGGGCCCCCCCAAGATTATATTAAAGGTCTTATAAGAAGAGGAGAAAACATGAGAGTTCTCTTTCCACCAGGTGAGGATACAGCAAGAAGATGGTTGTCTATACACTGGAAAGAGAGCTCTCACCAGAACCCAACCAGACGGGCATCCTGATCTTGGACTTTCTAGCCTTTAGAATTATGATAAAATAAATTTCTGTTGTCTAAGTCACCCATTTTATGGTATTTTGTTATAGCAGCCCAAAGTGACTAACACAGAAAGTAAAGCATTCGTAAGCGAATATTGTGTTTAAATTATTCTGTTTTGCTTCTGACACATAAGCAAACAAAATGGGGATGAGAGAAATTCAGGGAATAGCTTGTATTGTTTAGAATCTTTTCAAAATGTTTGTGAATGTTTATGTGTAAAACTAGAGCTCAATAACAATCAGCATCTATTACATATTTTAAAGTATCTATTCCACCTCAATATGGAAAATAGATTAGGGGCGTGTATGTCATTTATATGCCCTTCACTTAATTTATGAACTTTAAATTTCTTCTTCCTCTTCCTTCTCTTCTTCTCCCACTTCTTCCTTCTCCTCTTCTTTTCCTATTTAGTCATGGGTCAGAGAAACAAGAAGAGAAGAACGGTTCTGGAATTAAGAATTTGGGCTTTGAGGCCAGACAAAATATGGTTGGAATCCTAGTTCCAGAACATATTAGCTGTGTGACCTTGGGCAAGTTACCTAAACCCTCTAAGACTCAGCTTCTTCATATACAAAATAGGGAAATCAAAGCATCTGTCATATCTGGCTGTTATGAGAATTAAAATATACACAAAAGGGCTTAAAATAGTATTATCACACAGCTAGTCCTCAAAAAATGTTATCATTATGTGTTCGTGAGTGGAGAGAGAGCCAATACCCAAGGCTCAAAATTCCATTCAAATGGCCTCAGTGTAAATGGTGAAATGAGAAGAACAGCAAAGAGGGGTTGCATTTATGAAGCTGAGAAAGATGTCTTTCATAATGTGAAATCACAATAACGAATGCCTTTTTTATGTTTATCTTTGAGGGAGAGAGAGATACAGTGTGAGTGGAGGAAGGACAGAGAGAGGGGGACACAGAATCCAAAACAGGCTCCAGGCTCCAAGCTGTCAGCACAGAGCCTGATGTGGGGCTCAAACCCATGAGCTGTGAGATCATGACCCGAGCCGAAGTCAGATGCTTAACTGACTAAGCCACCCAGGTGCCCTACAAATGCCTTTACTAATTAGTTAACAGAGCTAAATTGCAAATTATTGTTTGTCTATAGCCAGAAGCCAAATATACTGCCAAGCACCAACCAAGATCAACCACAGAAGTAACGGCACATCATACAGCAGAGAACCAGGTACTAAATTATTTTTTGAACTTGACTTCATAATAGTGACATAAGAGCATCACTGGATTTAGAGGGGGCGGGCAAGATGGCGGAGAAGCAGGGAGCTCTGTAATCCGTGCCCGCCCACATGGATTGAACTGAGAAGGACTGAAGTGCTAAAACTCGGATTTGCAGGTGGGGGAAAGAAGAAACAGACGCCAGAAAGAAGACAACTTCAAAGATGCCTGAGTGAGTGACTGTGATATGGGAAATTAGGAGACGGGTGGGTCCCGGTGGCGCAGGGGGAAGGAGCCTGAACCCAACACAGGGAGAGCGCGCTGTGCCCCTGAGAGACCAGGGGAAGAGAGAGACGGAAAACGCACCTAGAACCATCTCTAAGGGAGGAAAAACTCGCCCGTCTCCCCATATGTAGCTGCTTAGCGCGGGGAGAGAGGTTCGTCCCGTCTGGCCGGCGAGTTCTTTCTTGGGCGCGGCGGCGCGGCATCCATTCTGAGCAGCGCCACGAGGGGCAGCGGCGCAGATAGAGGCAGCGGAGGCGCGAAAAGCAGTGGTGGCAGCGCCACGAAAGGCGCCTTGGAAAGGGGCAGCGGAGGCTCTGCGAAAAGGGCAGCGCAAGCTGGGCCAGGAGGCCGGCCGCCAGCGGGAACGCATCTCATACCCGGTGACGGTGTTGAACTGCACGGATTGGGATTTGGAAGTGAGGCGGAGCTTGGAGAATACAGTTTGGCTCGCCCGCGGCACAGGGAGATCGGACTCAGAAGGGCCGCTTGCAACGCTTGGTTCCGGCAAAGCTTTGAAGCGGCGCCATATTTCTCCCCGCAACCACCAAGGCGGAGCCTCGGAGAGAGCAGCCCCCGAGACCTGACCTGACGCCAGACCCCGCCCATCCGCACAGGGGAGTTGTCTTTTTTTTTTCCTTTTTTCTTTGCTTCTCCTTCTTTTCTGCTGCCATCCAGATATATTTCCCGTAGCATATTCTTATCTCTCCTCTTGACTGGATATATGCTTTTAGACTGCCCACAGACTTTTGCTGTCTCTGTCCCCAACTTGGTTTTCTTTTTCTTTTTGTTTCTTTTTCTTCTCTCTTTTCTTCTCTTTTTTCTTTTTTTCCTTTCCTTTCCTTTCCTTTTCTTTACTTCTTTCCCCTTTTGGCTTCCTTGTTTGTTTGATTTGTCTGTGCGTTTCCGTCCTTTTGTTCCCTGTATGCCAGTCTGTTTCCTTTTCAGGGATACTTCAAAAAACAAGCCAAAGTATACATGGTGGAGAGTCTCAAATATCACTGACCAAGGAAATAAAATAATCAAAGGCGCAACAAGAGAATCCGAGGGACACCATTAAAAGAACATGTTCTGAAACGACAGGCCCTGGACAGTCAATGAGCCTCCTTTAATAGAGCAATACTAACAGGTGCCCAGTACATAACGAGCTTTTAAAACTGACAAGAGACAGAAAGCTAGCCCAAATGACGAAGCGAAAGAATTCTCCTCTAAAGCAACTCCAGGAAGAAGTCACAGCCACAGACCTGCTCAAAACAGGCTTAAACAACATGACTGAACAAGAATTTAGAACAATTGTCATAAAATTAATTGCTGGACTTGAAAAAAACATCAAAGAAGCTATTGATACACAGACTAGGGACCTTCAAAATAGCTGTGACGAGGTAAAAAAGGCTATAAATGAGGTGCATAAC
>CM053577.1:43516207-43547531 GCA_028646485.1 Cryptoprocta ferox
GAGGACCATGGGGAGGGGAAGGAGGAAAAAGAGTTAGGGAGAGGGAGGGAGACAAAACACGAGAGACTCTTGAATACTGAAAACAAACTGAGGGGGGAAGGGCAAGGGGGAAAGGTAATGGGGGATGATGGTCTTGGTGGAGGTCACTTGTGGAGAAGAGCACTGGCTGCTATATGGAAACCAACCTGACAATAAAGTATAAAGTTAAAAAAAAAAAGAGCATCACTGGATTTAGTAAAAAGGACTCCCTTATTTGCTTTTAATATCTGAGAGGAAAGTACCTTAGAGATGAATTTAATGCTTTTTGAATTATGTATTCTTTACCTTAACATTTCCTCATGATTTTTTTTTTTACAAGCATCACTAAACAGGTTTTAGAAAGTTATAGGCAGCTCAAGTTCAAGGTCATATTCTCAATACAGGAACATATCTGCATACAAATATATTGGGAAAGCAAAATCCTTATTACTTTACCACTTAGGTCAGCCCACTTATCTTGGAAAGGTTCATAAAATACCTGTTTGAATATCTGTCCATACATTTGTTTACTTCATCAATTCAGTTTGAACACAGCCAGAGAAGAAACTTATTTTCCTTACCCCAGAAGTGTCTGATGTGTGGCTTCCGCAGATTACAAATCTTAATGAATACCAGAGTTTTGGACAGACAAAGCAAAATCATTCAATTTGTGTTCAGAGGACAGCTGTTGCTTTTTCCTGTCTAGCAGTTCTTTCCTTTCCCCTCTTTGGGGAATTACTCTACTCTACCTTCAGTGGTCCTGGGAGATATTGCTTGCTTAAGAGTGAAGCTAACACAAAGATTAAAACAGAGCTGAAAGAGAAAGAGAAGGCTCTTCCATTTTTTTTTTTTTTTTGAGTTTCTGGATCCAGCTGTACTTGAAGTCCAATTTTTCCATCTCTCCTTTTTGTGAAAAAAAAAAATCTCCTTTTTGCTCTTTAGAGTTGAGTTTCTGTTAAGTATAACTAAAAGAGACCTGATTACAATTGTTTAAGGAAAGGGTAGCCATGATAGTTTTATATTATAATCAATGCTACTTTAATTTCCTAAATTCTCATCTTCTGTCAGGGATAAATGCCAGGCCATTTATTTCTCTTCTTTTCTAAAATTCCTCCCCAAGCCCTTAAAATGTCAATTACGTCCATCACTAGCCACCAGCATCTTATAATAAAGACATACACATAGTTTAAATCAGTACATCTCCTTTTAGCATCTTTAAAATTAGGCTTTGTTCTTATCTGTACAGAATGGTTTAGATCGGTGTTACCTGGTATCTGGATGTGAATTAGAATTACCTATTCCATTTTTTTAAATGTTTATTTATCATTGAGAGACAAAGAGAGACAGACCACAAGCAGGGGAGGGGCAGAGAGAGAGGAAGACACAGAATTTGAAGCAGTCTCCAGGCTCTGAGCTGTCAGCACAGAGCCCAAAGTGGGGCCTGAACTCATGAGCTGTGAGATCATTACCTGGGCCAAAGTTGTACACTCAACTGACTGAGCCACCCAGGCACCCCTTCCATTTTTAAGAAAATTACAATTGCCTAAAATCCACATCTCAATAAACTGTCATTAAATTTCAGAGGTTGGGACCCATATGTTTAGAAAGTTGTGTTTCATATATGTATCCCTGGTTTAGGAATCACCTGTAAGTATTCTAGGCAGGTACCTTCTTTAAAGAAGAAGAATGGATTAGGTCAACTAGGTCCTAAATCTGCTTAATGAGCAAAATCATGGAAAGGTCTTTAAAAACAAAGATACTTAAGACAAATTCTTGGGGATTTTGATTTAATGGGTCTTTTAGAAATTTTAATGGCTCCTCAGGTGATGCTAATGGCCATTCAGGTTTAAGAACTACTGGATTTAATGAGGGGCAAAGTCACCCTCAGTGAATCTATTTTCATAGCCATTTTGCAGACACAGAGCAAAGAGCCTTTGGAGGGATAAACACAGGCTGAGGATTCATGAGATTTGGAAGGCTTGGTACTGACCAGCATTTACTTGCACAAGGATATGTGCAAGTTAAGCATGGACACACCAGGTGGACTGAATGGGCCAAGTCATACCATCCACAAAACAAAATAGACCAGGTCATTTTAAAGGAAACATAAACTGACAGCCAGTAAAAGTTTACAACTATAGGTTTCATTCTGGTCTTTTCTCTGTATGCATTTGTATGTGTACAAGTTCTGCTCCAGCATCTCTACAAAGTATGTCCTAAATATAAAGTGCTATTGACAGGAGGAATTTGTCCATCAATTATTGAAAAGTTCAGTGAGTACCCCCTAGACCAAATGGAAGTAAATAAGGGTAAAAAAGAGGATTAAAGAGAAGCTTTCATCTGAAGCTCTGGGCTTTTAAAATCAGCCACGAAGAAGAGATGGAGCAGAGGACCTTGGCTCACCAGATTCTAAGGTTTAGAAAAGGTTCTTATTTGAAAGGAAACCAACATACACAATAAAAAGATCAAATGGGCTGGGAGTTACTATTCCCAAGCAGACACTGGCAAAATAAATAGAATAGTACTGATGTGCTATTAGGATCATTGCTGATTTCTTCATTTGCGTTTTCTCTCCTCTTTGATTGTTCCCAGTTCTTCTGCCTTACTCTTAGGCTGAAGGTGGTAGAAATACTGCACAAGACAGCTCACTGTTTCCCTGCAAGGTGATGATGCATTTTAGCTCTGTAGCCACTGGGAACCTAAGCCCATCAGTAAGGATTCCCACTGTCTTCCCAGTCACTATTTCAATCAATCTAGAAGAGCCCCTGCATGCGCTATAAGCACTTTCATTTTATATCAAACCTGGCTTCACCTCTAATAGCTCAATTAAGGTCACAGCAAAGCCATTAGAAATCAATAATCATATGAAATAATAGTCTGAACTTCTCCAGTTCTTTTTAGCACAATGCCAATTTATCATTCTTCACCTTTTCATATTATTTTAAGACATGTATATTAAAGCTTTTGCTAGGGTGTGTTATGAGCTGACAATATTCACCATATCTAGAAACAGACCCTACATGCATATGCTAACAAGAAGACATTTAAAGCTCCTTCCAGAACTCTACAAGCCAAATGTGATCCCACACTCCTTACATAGCAGTAGTGACTTCATCAAAACCAAGAGCTGAGTTGTAGGACATAGAAGCAGATCAAAGAAGAGAAGCTGACCAGAAATTGGAAGAATAAATGGTGTTGCTAATGTAATAATAGTGATAGTTGTGATATATTTCACTGACATATTTTTTCCTATCCTGCCATTTCTTGAATCAATGGCGCTTACTACTTCAGGATTTGGTGGATACCATCTAGGAAGAAACTAAAGCTCAACTTTGAGTTTCAAGCTAAACCTTTTAATGTTCAGAGAAAGATAACAGTTTTGAAACCCTAGCTTTGTTGAAAATAAAAGGCTTTTTAAATTCCAAAAGAGTTGTTTTACATATTAAAAAGCAAATTTAGGAAATGATCATGCTTTACTATTAGCCTTAACATAGAAGGCCAAAGGATATGGCATGGGGAAAGTTCTCGACCACAAGAAGGGGAATAGAAAGTCCTGTGGCTGGTGCACAAGAAAATGGAAAGAATGTGGAGGTCAAGGGATCTGATGTGCATGTGCTGGCTCACCTTCACTCAGAGCTGAAACCCCAAACCACAGGGATGAGAGGGAATCGGTGGAAAGGGGAAGGTGTTCCTTAGTTCAGGGAATGGTCCAGCAACATTTAAGGTCCCACATTCAGCCAGCACCGGGGCAGGACAACAAAAAAAGGAGGAGGAAAATGTCTAGGCAAATACACTTGAGGACAGACTCACATACCATAGGATGGAGTAAATAGCCAAAAGGTCTCAGATCTACAGTGGATACCAAAAAATCTTTAAGATAAAAAGTGGACCCATCTCCAGCATTTCACTCTGAGGTATATGCCCTCAAAAATTTAAAGCAAAGACTCAGATACTGTGACACCTATATTCATGGCAGCATTATTCGTAATAGCTAAAAGATAGAAGCCACCCAAGTGTTCATCAACAGATGAGGTGATAAATAAAATGCAGTATACATATGCATACAATGGAATACTATTCAGTCGTAAAAAGCAGTGAAATTCTTTTTTTAATGTTTATTTATCTATTTTGAGAGGGAGAGTGTGTGCACCTGTGAGCGTGTGTGAGTGGGGAGAGGCAGAAAGAGAGGGAGACAGAGAATCCCAAGCAGGCTCCAGGCTGTCCGCACAAAGCCTGACCTGGGGCTTGATCTCAAGAATTGTGAGATCAGGACCTGAGCTGAAATCAAAAGTCCAATGCTTAACCAATTGAGCCACCCAGGTGCCCCTAAAAAGCAGTGAAATTCTGGCACATGATAGGTAGAAAGGTAAGAAAGGTAAGAATGGGGGGGGGGGTTATCATTTAATAGGTACAGAATTTTAGGTTTGGGATGATGATAAAATTCTGATAATGAATAGTGGTGATGGTTGCACACTTCGTGAATGTACTTAATGCCATTATACACTTAAAATGAGTAAAATATAAATTGTGTGTTATGTGTACCTTACCACACACAAAAAAAATTTAAGTGTACCTTTAGGACCAGGAGACTACCTAGTGTTCAAAGGGACATGTGGTAGGGACAATGGACTTCGGCAGTGGGTGCCCACAATGCATGCCAAAAACCTAGCCCTGAACAGCTGTGGTTCAGGATGCCCAGTGTTCAAGACTGGCTGAGGGACATTTCCAGAGTGGGCAGGGAAGTCTGGCCAGAGTGGCCAGAGGGGTATCAGATGTGTCCCCACCAAGCTGTACCAATACTGAAAGGACACAAAAGCTTCTTTTTGCGCCCTAACGCTATCTTGGGGTGAAGCAATGGTAGAGACCCTCTGAGAAGGAAAAAATCTTCTAATGGGAGACTGCACTCCGAGTTGATTAATTACCCCCAAGCAATAAAGTTTTAACTGGGATTGTATTAACTGTAATCCACCATCCTGGGAACAAAGGATCAAGGGGGCAGGATGAGGTCATTTGTATAAATTTTTTACTTTATTTATTTACTTTTTAATTTTTTTTATTTTTATGCAAGCTCCAGCCTCCTATGAAACTGGTGTGATGACTTTGGTCCTTGGTCCAATATAGTGATATGGTATGTATTCCTAATTCTCTCTCTTATAGTTTCCAGTGCACATAGCCTTTTAAAGATTTTTACAATACTGTACAACATATACAAAATAGGTGAGTTTGTTCCTGTTTTTGAACTGCTGCACCAAAATTCTACCATTCTTCTTTTTATTAGTGGCTGACAACATTTTCCAGCTCTTTTTTCTTTCACTACCTCAACTTGAGCCATCTCTACATGGGGACATAGTTTTTGCCTTACATTTTTTCTATAAACTTTGGATAATAATATAGAAAGGATGAACTTAGAGCATTTCTCTCATCCATAAGTTTAAAAAATAATTTTAAAAATACTCCACCAACTGTGCCATGCCTTTGAGATGACATCAATGAAATGAGAAGCCATTAAAAACAAAAACAAACAAAACAGGTTCTGTTGCTTTAGTCTGTGCAGGACATCAATTAAAGAGAGACATTTTCACATTTTTTGTATTCCCAAGAGGCAGAACTTAAATTGACTACCAATGGCAAGTTTAACCCTCTACTGAGAAAACTTAGTGAGCTAGAAAATTAAAACACGGCCAGAGTAGGTGAAAAATGGCCTAAGTAATACATTTATGGTTGGATGTGAAGGTCTTTAGACTGTGATTTCTTGCTGTTTCAGAGTTTTCTGGGAACTCTCTCTCCCTGCCACTAAATGTCGTTAATTTATTTCTCAGTCTGATGATTCTGCCTGTCATAGGAACCTCCAGGGATAGCTGTACACTCCGTATTGCATTCCACATACTGACAAAGCGTTGAAATAAAACGATCTTAAATCCTCAATCTGCTACCCAGCATTTTGATTATATATTGCTTTCTTGAAGTTGAATACGAGGTTACCACTTTCTATGTTTATTATGAGTAAACTAAAGTTTCCAAAAGTCTTATCAGGTCAATTAGACAAAAGAGTATCTTTTAAAAAAAACATTTGACAGAATTTTATCTGTTCCATTTCTAGTAGTGACCCTAAAACTTTCAACTTAGATTCTCAAAGGGCATTTCCCTGTCCATCTTTGTTTTTAATGTTTATTTTTATTTTGAGAGAGAGCAGGGGAGGGGCAGAGAGAGAGAGGGAGAGAGAATCCCAAGCAGGCTCTGTGCTGTCAGTGCAGACCCCGACATGAAGCTCAATCCCAGGAACCATGAGATCACGACCTGAACTGAAATCAAGAGTTGGATACTTATCCGACTGACCCACCCAGGCACCCCTCCCTGTCCCTCTTATAAGACTAGTTAAACATTTATGTCTTTTTTCCTACTTGGCAAGGTGATACACTGCAATACTTTGACAGGACAACAGAATTCAAGAGTTGTACATGGATCTTCTATTGCTTGTGTATGTTACTGTCTACTGTAAGCTTCGGCCTACCCACCGTGTCTCTGCACAGCTTTCCCTGAACGCACCTGACTAGGTCGGGCTCTCTCCTGGCCTTGCATACATTGTACTGGATGCTTTTAAGCGTTTATCTTGTTGGTACTGCTGTCTGCTTATAATGAAGAACATGTCAATACTAGATTTACAAACACTCAAAACTAGAAGATGCTAGTTCTCCAAACATTAATCCATCAGTTCAACAAAATTTTAATTTTTATTAAAAAATATATATAATATAAAAATATATATATATAAAATTCTGGAACAGTACTATAGGTGGAAGAGGGAAAGGAGGCTTGAAAAATTATTCTAAAGCAAATTTAAGAAATAATTGCACAAAAATAGAAAAAAAGCTTTCAAGAAAGAGAAAAGAAGAGCTGGTCCCATATATAATGAATACAGTAAAGCTTGTCAGCCTATTATAACTAAGACAATATAACGGGGGTGAAAGAATCAATGCTACCTGTAGGAAGAGTTTATATGAGTGTATGTAATACCTTAGTACATAATAAAGACATTATTTTAAATTCATGGTGAGAATATGACTCATTGAGCAACAATGGGCTAAATAAAGTTCCCACCTCATGCCTTCAATTAAAGGTAAGTTCTTAATGCACTAAATATTTCAGTGTAAAATTTAAGCATAAAAATACTGTAAGAAAATACAGAAAACTCCTTATATAATTTGGGGGTGGGAACAGTTTTCTAAGCATAACACAGAAAGCCAATCCTGTAGAGAAGAAATCATAAATCAAGTAAGTACAGGGGCCAAACAGATAAGATAAATGAGCAATTATCAAACTAGATCAAAGAATTCTTGTTTTCTGCTCCTCAAAGAATCGTATTAAGCTTTTGGTAGTGAAGGTGACACTTAGCCTTAGTGCTGAAGACATAGTAGGAAGGGGTGGGTACTGTGTAGGGCTGGTCCATCTACAAGGGCAGCTGTGCATGGAAATAGAGGCTCAGGGTTACCACGTCTTCTGCTTTTTTAAGAAAAATCAAATTTTAGTTGTTTGCTTAAAAAAATACTGTATGAGGCACAGAAAAACATCTTATTTGACTCATGAGTTACTAGTTTGCTATGAAGTAAAATATTGATATATCTGACAATATAAACATTATATTCTCTTGCACATAAAAAAGTCATAAGCATACATGTATAAATGTATATTTTTAAGTCTATATGCATTAAGAACCACAATCAGCTCCAAATACCAACCAGGTTGTGTCCAAAAATTAAATGATAACAGATCAAAAATATTGCATTTGTATAACTCAAAGACTAATGTGCAAACACAAATACAAAAGCAGCTTTAAATATTATATTAGTCAGAGTTTTACTGCTGTTTGTGCATCTAATTACAATATTTGTCATCTTAATCTTTGCATTAGGCTTCCAGTGCATCTTGGTTTGCAGTTATAAAATGTTTCTAGAAGAAAAAAAACTGTATGTGTGATCACAAAATCTGATAAACTACTTAGTAATGCTAAAAAGATGCCAATATAAAATTAATAACAGGTTTTCTTTTGGAAATAACACTAGTTTCCACTTATCATGCAGATTTAAGCTCTCATTGCATTGCTATTAATATACTGTGACAATTAATGCAAAACCACTGAAGAAACTAAAAATCCTCTAAAGTATAATTAGAAGTGAGAAATGTTCTGAGTCCCAAGGTTTTATTTTCTGACCATTTATATTCTGACCAGCATAAATAAGATCCTGACACAGGTTCAAGAATTCAATGGACTAATTAAACCAAACTTTTGAAGATACAAAATTCTCACTAAGCAAGCACCATGTTCTAAAATAGAGCATGACCTCACTGTCATTGATTAAGATGGCACACAAGAAGAAACGGCTGTGTGAACAATGTGTTGGACAGTAAAGTTTTGGTACTTAGCAAAGTTGAAGCTTACAGCCCCGCCCCCCCCATATCTACTTCTTAAATCTATATGTCTCAGAGTAACTGGATAGCTACCAAATCACTTACTCTGTATGACAATGAACCACCAGAACCTCAAACGCACAACTCAATCCTGAAGATCCTGGACTGAGAGTAACAGAGTGTTAGATGATCCTTACCAACAATGAAGATGAATTGTATCTGGTTAAGTCTAGCCTATGATATGCTTCTGAGGAGGTCGCACACAGGAACAGAGACTTTTACAGAAAGGATCTGTAGGCTGCACAAGAGAAATTCAGTCAACTCTCCATGCTGGGAACACAACAGCAATGCACTGCACCACCCAAATTACCCCACTTCTTTCCTACAGGTTGTAAGGGATCCTGCGCAAGCTCAAGACAATTGTCGTGAATTTGAAAGAAGCGTCCCTGCTTTGCATTTACATAAGGCTGTACACATTTCGGGGAACAGAAAGGAGATACTTGCAGTCTGCAATAGAGGCAGGACTAGAACCCAAGGTTCCCAACTTATGGCATAATGCTCCTTCTACACTGCAGGGCATAATTATAAAAACATGCTACAATAAATGAAAAAAAAAACACACTCTATGGGAAAAAGCTAAAGTAATTGGATTTATATAATCAGCAGGAAACAGTTTTCAATTTTGACAAGCTTTTCCCCCCTGGATTTGCTGATAACAGAACAATAATAAAAAAAAATGGGCCATCTTTTTTTCCTTAAATTTTAATATGATAAATGGTTTTTGTGTCCTTTATATTATAAATCAATTTAAAATGTGTGGATCAATTTAACAAACAAAAGACTAATTTGTCTTATGTTAGATAAATCATTAGATAGTAAATGGCATTTTAAAAATACAACATGAGGCTACAAGTAAAAATGTATATTACTCATGATTTAAATAATAATGGCAGGAAATTCTTTTCAAATATTGACTCTGAAAATAACACTGACAACTAACTGTCCAAATATGTGAGTCTCACATATGAACCTCACTTTGATTTTAGGTTATATAACTAAATATGTTGGAATTTATCACTGATTGACTCATGTTACATCTAAATATACGGATAGCATTTTATTTGTTTGTTGTGCTTTGCAATTCCAAGGTAAGGTGGATGGCTACTTTAATAATAACACATAACAGTGAATAATTATTAAGTGCTCACTATATGCCAAGCACAATACTAAGCTCTTTGTAAGCATTATCATATTTAATCATCATTACCATCCTAGGAAGTGGTTATTTTAAGTACACCCAATTTAAAGATGAGCAACTAAACTTTGGTGAATTTCAACACTTTCCAAAGGTCATGTAGTTAAGACCAGCAGAACAAAGACTCACATTTAGGCTATCCAACTTCAAAGCCAGAACTCTTAAACTCTGGGTTGTATTTTAGTCTTTTACATAGAGGATAAAACACAAAGGTGCAATTAAGTGCTTCTATTTTGTGTCTCCCTCCTCCCTGAGCCACTGTTTATCAATGTGCTCTTCACACCTTAGGTCAGTGGTTCACAAATGTTAATTGCAAAATTCCTCCTGAGAACCTTATTTAAATCAGAGTCTAAGACTTTGCATTAAATATGAAAGCTTGACAAAAAGCATCCATCTTTCCTCCTTCCAGAGACTTCACTTAAATGACAGTAAAGGAATTTAAAAATGTATAAAGTCATAACTGAGCAAGCAGGAGAGAGGCCATCAGTGGACAAGGAATATGAACAAATTTCTGGAAGAAAGAAATTGCATGGATGAGTAGTTACTAGTATAGCAGGTCAGAAGAGGCTTTTAGCATGCAGAAGATATGGAACCTTCTTTTCGCTCCTTCTCCATATAAAGAATGTTTAATAGCTATGCATTTACCCATCCCAGGCAATATTTCTTCTGAAGAAAAAGTGAATAGCTAGAGAGCAGGGAAGGAAACTATAATCTAGGATTCTGGGTTTTTAATGAAATAGTCAACTCATAACTCAAACACTTCACATAAAAACCTTCCAATCAACACACTCAGTCTACATAAACAAAGCTCACAATTAGCTTTCTAAATCCTTTTCCTAAACATATATGGACAATCAAAGGAGGTCTCCAATGTTAGAACACAGTAAAGGAAAAATTATTTTGGAGAAAAGACAATAAGAAAGAGAATCTGTACACTGAGAGAGTTTTGAGAAAATACTAAGTCCATAAAAGGAACAAAGAACAAGAAAGTGGGCTTGGAAATTAAACATAAATATCTATGTATTCCCAATTTAAAAAAAATTAAGGAGACAGTCAACGAAATCTCTCAAAATAAAAAGATAAAGATATGTAAAATGCAAGAGATAGTATACAAGGCATAAAAAATCAGGTCAAGTATCCGAAAAATAGCATTCCAGAAATAGGTATAGGAGAAAATGGAGAGGGAGAAATTAACAAAGAAAAATATAGAAAAATATCCCAAGGCAAAACAGTATGAGTCTCCAAGTTGAAATGCCCCATGAGTGAAGACAGGGTCAAAAGCAAGTGACATCCCTGTGAAATTCCAGAATCCCAGTCAAAAGAGAAAATACAAGACACTTGCTCGGGGTAGAGGAGGTGGAGGTTTCCAAAATGGAATAAGAATAAGGTAGCATCAAATTCCTTAACAAGAACAGATGCTTGAAAGGCAATGGAGAATCCTTTAAATATTATTAAGAAAAAATATTCTTACCATGTAATACTATCTAGAGCCGAACTCATCAACTTAAAGGTGAAATAAAGAGATTTTTCAGCCATGAAAGAAGTTCTGGAAATTTCTGAGAATGTGCCTCAGGCCGGGGGTGGTAGGGGGGGAGAGTAAACCATAGAAGGGGAAGAGAAAGGTATAAGATCCAAAATTCCTGGAATGATGTTGTGCAGCAGACCATAGAAAGGAACAACTCTGATTGGGGCTAAAAGATGGTGGGATCCAGTAAAGGAAAAAGCACTGGAAAAATATCAAATATGAGGAAGCCTTTGAAAAATGGTAAGGATACAATAATGGGAAAATAGAGCAGAAAAGAAAGAAGAGTAATTAGAAATTCCAGGAAAGCCAAAGGCCATACAGGAAAGGAAATGTTACCCTATCATTATTTACACAAGATTGCTATTTTGAATACACTATTGCTACTTTGGAAGCAGTAATGATCAATTAAAAAAAAGAGTAATATTACCATATTGTGAGGTTGGAAGATGGAGGATGGGCTAGTGTTAAAAAATTCTAAGTCTTCATCCATAACAAGAAGTAAGGAGATAATGCCTAAAATTTTTAAAATAAGAAATCGCAGGAAAGGCATATTAACCAGAGAAATTGAGGTAACCACCAGAAGCAGCAGCTACAACAGTTTAAAATAGATGACATGGAAAGTGGGACTGGGTAGTGAGGGGAGTAGAATGTGGTGCAATAGGAAGGAATTAGAAAATCTTGATATTATTCAATTTAAAAAATATATACATGCATGTGTTTAAGCATGTACGTGTATGTGCATACTTCTTTTTATGAGACTGGTATAGTTGCTGTGTTTAACTCTTATCCAAGAGTGTTGAACTTACTGTCATTGCCTAAAGTAGACTTCAGCTTCTTGATGCAAGATTTATGTTCTCATACCAACTGTGTCACAGAAGAAACATAAATGCCAATTGGAAATAAAACTCTGTTGATAAGATTTAGTACAGGCTGCTGTTTCTCTGAAATTTAAGTCCTAACATCTATCTGAAGAGAGAAGAGAGAAGTAGTTTGCCTTTTTTAACCTGGTCTTGTATTTCCTTCATTTTCACTGCATGATATATTACACATCAATTAAGTTATCTTTAATAAAAGGAACATTTATGCAAAAATGATCTCATTCTGAGTGAGCAGCTAAGTACTGGGAATCTCTGATCTTTCAGAGAAGGGACAGAGTTCACTTTTAAGTGCTTTACATTGGATAAACTATACTTCCTCAATCATTGAGAACTGGTAAATAAGTAAAATTATTCCTGCTGCAAAAAAAATGTTAAATAGCTAGATATTAGCTAGAGAAACCAACAATGAGGCTTGCTAATCATTGCTATGACAATCTTCTGCTTTATTTTTATATGTGTCTCATAATACTGTCAAAGCTGAGTGGCAAGCTGGAGCTTTGAGAAAATAACTCTTACCAGCCTAGGAGATTTTAGTAGAAAGGAAATGTTAATGGAAAGCATCTTCTCTCTTTGGGCTTAGATACATTCCAGGGGAAAGGTGGCTGGCAAACCAAAAAAGTTACTGAATATGATATCTGATTCCTCTCTCTTCCCCCATCTCATATTCATTCTCCTGATGAAGAGACAAAAAGTTTCCTTGATGCCTTGGTCATTCTCAAGATGGGTTCTGAACATGATGTGAAAGCTTTAGGTTTGATCTGTCCTGCTATGAGAATCTAATGATACCTTGATATGATAGGGAAATTGTCAAAGACAGAACAAGTGGAATCAAAGGAAGAGTTGTGCATTATGCAATTATGCATATATAATTATATAATTAATATTGCAAAATATCCACAAGTATTAAATGGCATCTAGTATACATGATAAATGACCACACATAAGTGCTTCATGTTCATGGACTTGAAATCATGGGTAACCTTGTTAAAGGGAAACCATTTTATATCATTTTTTATCCTCTTTTTTACTATCTCAATTTGACATAGCAAGTCAAAATTGCTTCTTGAATAGATAACAAATTTTAGTCATGCCAGTACATTTATAACTTTGCCACATATATATTGTAACCTGAATATTTTTCTTTTAATTGATTTACTTCTAAACTTAAATACTCGAGGCCTTGTTCTAAGAGAAAAAGAATGAAATTGGTTTTCTATCTAGTGACATTTGTATCACTCCTTTGTAAACTCTACAGTATAGTAAAAGAGTAACCTTTGCAATTAAGGCCAAGCCAGGCTGAGTTTAAACTCCAGCCCCAGAACTTACCAAGAATGTAACATAACTCAAGTTAACCTTTCTGAGCCTCAGTTTCCAGATATATACAAAAAAGAATAAAGACATTTTCCTCATAAGATGGTATGAGGTTTGAATGAGACAACATACAGAGAATACCTAACACATGGCAGGTGTTTACTAACTAAAGACCATTTTTGATGGTGTATTTTCCCTTTGCATATGGTTTTCTCCAATCATCTTGAAGGAGATCATGAAAAGTTTCCCTGAATAAATGCCATTTCCCTCACCTTCCTTTCTTCTGAGATGTGACCAATGCACTGTCAGCAGGAGCTTTTCTATAGGCAAAGATCAGACTCTTTTTGCCAAGTTGAAAAAGGATTAAAATGAAGGATTTGTGATTAGGGTTAAGGACCTTGAAACAGCCTAGATTATTCCAGTTGGCCCAACATAATCACCTGGATCCTTAAAATCAGAGAACCCTTCCCAGAGCAAAGAGGGAAGGAGGTGGGACAATGGAAGAATGGTCAAGGAGAAAGAGATGTAAAGGTGCTGGTTTTAAAGACAGAGGATGAGGGCCATGAGGTTAGGAATGTGAGGGTGCTTCTAGAAGCTGGGAAGACAAGGAAACAGATTCTCCCCTAAGGCCTCCAGAACTGTTAGATACTAAATTTCCTTTGTTTGAAAACTCTAAGTCTGTAGTAACTTATTACACCAAAAACAAAGCAAGCTATCAGAAACTTGTAAGAAATGAAACATCTTAGAGCACCTGGGTGGCTCAGTCATTTAAGTGTCTGACGCTTGATTTCTACTCAGGTCATGATCTGTTCATGAAACCAAGCCCCACACTGGGCTCTGTGCTGACAGTGTGGAACCTGCTTGGGATTCTCTCTCTGTGTTAGTATCTAACAGTTCTGGAGGCCTTAGGGGAGAATCTCTCCCTCTCAAAATAAATAAATAAACATTAAAAAAAAAAGAAATTTCTTGGGCCACCACCCTAGACACATTGAATCAGAAGCTTTAGGAGGAGTACTCAACACTCTGTTTTAACAAGCACTCCAGGTGTTTCTGAGGCTGAAGTCTGGGTACTTTCCTGTCTCCACTTCCTCACCTCCTGTTTGTCATTACACTGCAATCTGAATTAATCTCCTACCACTCACTGTACCCGCTCCTCAAATCACCAATCTGCCTATTGGAATTGTGTCTTTAGCCTTTATTTCATCTGAACCTCAATTATCATTTGAGATGATTTGCCATCCTCCCCTTTCCAAATTCACTGTCTCCTGGCTTCCAAGACATTTCCTACCCATCTCCTTCCATCAGACTTCACTTCTCCACCTTTGCTTCTTTCCTTTATCCACACCTATGCATGAGATTTTCTTATGCTGTATTCTGCATCTTTTCCTCTTTCCCATCTGGCTCCCTCTCCCTGGACAATCCCACCTACTCTCAAATCATCCTTCAACCAAACCCTAATGGCTCTCACTCTCTATCACCAGCACCAGCCTCTCCTGTGCTTCAGTCCTCAATTTCAAATTGCCTTCTACATCTCTACCTGTATTCCTATAGGGTCCTCAGATTCAATGTGCCCCCTTGTCCCCAGCCCAACTTCACCCCAACAAACCTGTTCCTTCTCTTGCACTTCTCATTCAATGCTCTTTTCACCCACTGCATTGCCCAGTCACCTGTGATTCTATTTTGCCCTCACCTTTCACAAACAAGTGTTTATTAATCATTTCAACTCTATTTTTAAAATATCTTTAACCTTTTCCCTTTTATCTCTTTTCCTCTGCCACTGGCTACAGTCCTACTTCAGTGTTTTTCAAAGAGCAATTTCAAACAGTATGAATCACCTATGGAACTTCTCAAAATTCCTGGAATCCAACCCAGACTCACCTGAATCAGACTGTCAGTGGGCCAGGGCCCTAAGAATCTGTATTTAAGTAAATGACCTAGTTGTTTTTTATTCTACCAAATTTTGAGGACTAACTGCCTTATGTCAGTTTTCACTGTGGACTTGAACTGTATTCCTTGGCCTTTATATTAGTCTTTCTCTTGCTGCAAAACAAATTATCACCAATTTAGTTACTTAACACAATATACATATTTTATATCACTATTTCTGTGGATCAAGGGCCGAGACATGACTTAGCTCACTGGCTTCTCTACTCAAGGTCTCTCAAGGATGCAATTAAGGGTATTGGCTGAGTTGCATTCTCATGTGAAGGCTCAACTAGGGAGGATCTATTTCCAAGCTCCTTTAGGTTGCTGCCAGGATTCATTTCCTTGTGATGTATAACTGAGGATACTGGCTTCTCACTGACCAGAGGGACCAGAGGCTAGAGCTTACCTTCAGGCTCCAGAGGTCACCTCCGGCACTTGCTTTTCAAGCAGTGATAAAAAGAGGAAAATTAGTCTTTCTCCTTTAGATGTTCTATTGACATTAAATAATGGAGATTTCCTTTTTAAAGATGTTTTGAATCTATATTTCAACTGAGTTTCATAGTTAAATGATATAAATATTGGAAATAATAAAACTCCCAATGTTATAAAAAATATTATTTGCAAAGTCTGTGACACTCTGCATGAGACTTTAAAGGATCTTAGTTAAAAGTGCACCTTCTGGGGGCACCTGAATGGCTCAGTTGGTTAACCATACAACTTTTGATTTCAGCTCAGGTCATGATCTCATGATCATGAGATCAAGCCCTGCATCAGGCTCTGTGCTGAGAGTGGAGCCTGCTTAAGGATTCTTTCTCTCCCTCTCCCTCCTCCTCCCCTTCTCTAAATAAATAAATAAATAAATAAATAAATAAATAAATAAAAGTGCACCTTCTGGAACTCTACCCCCAGATTTCTTATTCAGTAGATCTTCGTTTTTAACAAACACCTAACCTGATGATCATGTTTTGGCAACCACTACTCTATAAGATGTAATGAAAAATAAATGCATGTAGGTTTAAGTGTCCTATTTTAGATTGCAAACTAACTCTTTGAACAGAGTTATAAAATAACATGCAAAAAGAAAAAAATCATTCAATTACACTAGTGATCATTTATCTACTTACAAAATTATGTAAAAATGAATGGTTCAAATCAACAGTATAATTTTACAAATCTAAGACATCCCATGGTGATAAATCATTACCCTAATATTTATGAAATTAACCTGAACTGTAACAATAGAATTCCACTGAATTTAATTAGCTGAAAAATTTCAACCAGTTTTATGTAAATCTTCCAATAAGGAACCAGTTCAATCTTTTTTTGCTCAATAGTAATATTTTAAATTTTACAGTTTCTATTTCCTATTTAGAGTCCATTTTTGATGTGCGCATGGCCTGAGTGAGGCAATACAATGCAATATTAATTTATCAACCACCAGACATCAGCAAAGGAGAAAAAGTCTATAAAATCATGTTAAAAATTAATCTAGCCCTGTCTATCTTTGAGTATCTCACAGCTTTTGTAGAAGGCAGAATACAGATTATTGGAATATAAATTCATAATTCTTGTTCTTAACTATCCTGCACTACAATATCCAAAAACAGGATAGCTCAGTCAGTTAAGTATCTGACTCTTTACCTCATGGTTTGTTGAGTTCAAGCCCCATGTTGGGATCAGTGCTGACAGTGCAGAGCCTGCCTGGGATTCTCTCTTTACCCTCTCTCTTTGCCCCTTCCCCTACTCATGAATTCTCTCTCTCTCTCTCTCTCTCTCTCTCTCTCTCTCTCTCTCAAAATAAATAAACATTATTAAAAAATAAAATACCCAAACCAGGATTTTTTTTTTTTTTTGCTCTGCTTCCTTGGGAAGGAATGATGACATTTAGTAAGTGCAGCATTAACCTAGAAGCTGGTGGCACAGAATTTCACTCTTTGTATCTCATTGAAAACCTCTAAAAGAGGACCATGCAATAATTTAGGCTTTTTCCCCATAGTAAAGCCAATTAATTCATATAATTTGGTGACCCTCCTCACCACTTCCATCCTAGATTATCTAGATTAGCTGTGTGATTGTTCCCTAAAACATCAATCAGTGGTATAACCTTTCATTGGTTTCCTGTGCTTTGGGTAATTCAACTCAGCACATCTATATCAAGTAGCCAATAAGTACAAGACACTAAGGGAGATGAAAATATATACAAGACAGCAGCCCTTTTCAGACAGAAAGAGAGAAAAGGCATGACAACAGATAACCAATATGCATATGGTATAATGTAGACAGTGATACAATGCTCAGAGTTGTTACAAAGTTCAGAATACAAATTCAGCATACGACTTTATTGTTTATTATTCCAAGGAAATAAGGTCTGGAATTTCTAGGCACCCCAGATGTCTGGCAGAAATGTCTGGCAGAATCCAAGGAGATCTGAGACTTGGGAAGAGAAGCATTGACTATGCACTTGTTTGTCGGCCTAAGTCCAGTTTGGTCACTCACATTTGACTTTCAGATGTCCTCCAGTCACCTCCACCATAGGCCAGGGCTGTTCAGCAGCCAGCTACCAAATACATGGGAATGCTGGACAATTCTAAAGAGTATTTCAAGGTGTGATGGCAATGGTTGGCGTGCCATGGTTTGAACTTACGATTTACTACATGTGTCGGGCTATGATGCCAAAATAATCTTGTTTTCTGCAAGAACTACTAAGTTAAAACGATCAAAACCTACAAAAAAGCTGGTGAGTTTGCTTTCTTCAGTCTAGGCAGACGTTTTCTTTACATGATTTAATCATGCCACTTCTGTGTATTTAGCATGCCTTTAATGCAATTTTTTAAAAAGTTGATACTAAGTTTTCAATAAAATTATTCCCAAATCATCCCAAGTTTCTTTTCAGGCATCTATTTGTAACAACATCTGATTTCAGGGTGGAGACAAAAACACTGGAAGCACAAAACCAGTTTCCTCTCTTGGGTGAAATTTTAAAAGTATATATTTATATGCATACTCATAATAGTCCTTTCTCAGTGATTACTGAGGACAAAGAAGAAAGGCTTTGCTACTGCATTAGCAGTATACAAAGCTTTGATTTGGGGGGCGGGGTGGGCTTGGGGGTGATGGAGGATGGTTTCTGACCCATTTCTGAATTTCAGAAACAATCAGCCTTTTATTTTACAGTGAATAATTGAAAAGTATATAAAGACACAGAGAAAAATACCTAATTTCCTTCAGAGACATTTGCCTGTTTGTCAGGTTCTTAACCCAGAGAGGAGTCCTGAGATACATCAGACTGGGGTAAGGAAAGTAGCAAATATAGAAAGGAATGAAATGAAATCTTTTTGTTAATTAAGATTTTTCTCTCCTTTATTTTCAAAATTTCTTATAATGGAACAATAAGTCTGACTTCACTGAAAATTTATCGGGAAAAAATTTAGAATATTTCCATGGATCTGATGACAAATTAAATATGAAAATTTAGGGAAAGTATAAGACAAATGAAGAAATTTATGGTGAGTTTCACCCAAAAGGGATTCTGTTTCCTTCTCCCCTGATTATAGACTGTAGCTCTCCAATCTCTCTGTGACCACATGACCTTATGACATTAAAATTTAGCTGTTTTTTTTCCTATAATAGAAATAAGGATGCAGAAGAATCATATGACATATCTTACCCCCAAATTCCATGTATGAGGAGATAAATAAAATGTCTTAGAAAACAAATTTCCATACTTCATTAATGAAAGTACCAAATAACACTGATGCAGTGAAACTTTAGTAGTTGGTGGTTTTTCTTTTTCACTTGTTATCCAATTATTTGAACATCATGAGCAATCAACTTTTTCCTTAATTAAAATCATAACATCTTTTTCATGATTATTTTATATATGAGGCTTCTCTCTCAGTGTCTTATAAGGTATTTTTATTTAGAACTACTGTTTCACATTTAAAATATATGTTTTTATTTTCAAATATCTCATTCTTATTTTTTGATTAGAAAAATTAAAAAAATATCCAGGGGTGCCTGGGTGGCTCAGTCGGTTAAGCGTCTGACTCTTGATTTCAGCTCAGGTCATGATCTCATGGTTGTGAGACTAAGCCCCATGTCGGGCTCCACCGTGAGCATGGAGCCTGCTTAAGATTCTCTCTCTCCCCCCTCCTTTGGCCCCTCTGCCATTCACACACTCTCTCTCTCTTTCTCAAAAGAAAAAATAATAAAAGAAAAGAGGGGCGCCTAGGTGGCTCAGCTGGTTAAGCATCTGACTTCGGCTCAGGTCATAATCTCATGGTTCTTGAGTCCGAGCCCCTGTAGGGCTCTGTGCTGACAGCTCAGAGCCTGGAGCCCGCTTCAGATTCTGTGTCTCCCTCTCTCTCTGCCCCTTCCCCTTCCCCAATTGTGCGCCCTCTTTCTCTCTCTCTCTCTCTCTCTCTGTCTCAAAAATAAATGAACATTTAAAAATTTTAAAAAAAGAGAGAGAAAAGTATCTTCCTTAAGAGTTGAAGAGCTCGGGGCACCTGGGTGGCTCAGTTGGTTAAGCGTCCAACTTCGGCTCAGGTCATGATCTCACAGTTAGTGGGTTCCAGCCCCGCGTCCGGCTCTGTGCTGATGGCTCAGAGCCTGGAGCCTGTCTTCTGATTCTGTGTCTCCCTCTCTCTCTGACCCTCCCCTGCTCATGCTCTCTCTCAAAAATAAATAAAAATTTTAAAAAAAAATTAACATAAAAGAGTTGAAGGGCTCTACTGCTATTATTTTTAAAAAGGCACACTTTGCCCAGCTTAATGCAGTCAACTTAATATTCTACTAGGGCAGTAACATGAAATAGATGCAAAAAAAGGCATCTTACAATCCCATTTAAATCTGTCTCTTTTGGATCTCATTTTCAGTGTATGTGGCCTAAGGAAATAATAGCCAGTCAGCCCTCTGTTAACACTGACAAAAGATTTATTTTCTTAAACCTTTAAAGGTCTTTTAACTGAAGTTTGTGTACCTTTCCAAAATGACAGATTCTGCAAGCACTTAATCATTGATAGATAGCTTAGTCATCAAAAAACCTTCTGAGTTGATATATGGATTCTTCTAGTTACTTTTTCTAAAAATAGGGAAAAAATTAAGTGGAAATTTAGTGCAATTTAGTGGAAAATGGCTAAAACTGCAGTTTAACTATGATTTAAACTATAGAGAAAAGTCCCACGTTATACATACAGTTAAATAACAACATCAAAGAAGATACCGAACGTGTATACAGTTGACCCTTGAACAGCATGAGGGTTAGGGCTGCCAACCCCCCACACGGTTAAAAATCCAAGTGTAACTTTCGACTCCCCCAAAACTTAATTACTAATAGCCTACTACTGACCAGAAGTCTGATCAACAACGTAAACAATTAACACATATTTTGCACAGGGTATTTTATAGACTGTATTCTTATGATATAGTAAGCTAGAAAAAAGAAAATGTTATTAAGAGAATCATAGGGGCATCTGGGTGGCTCAGTTGGTTAAACGTCTCACTTCAGCTCAGGTCATGATTTCATAGTCTGTGAGTTCAAGCCCTGAGTCGGGCTCTGTGCTGACAGCTCAAAGCCTGGAGCCTGCTTCAGATTCTGTGCCTCCCTCTCTCTCTGACCCTCCCCCCTACTCATTCTCTCTCTCTCTCCCTCAAAAATAAAAAACATTAAAAAAATTTTTAAAGAAAATCATAAGGAAGAGAAAATACATTTATAGTACTGTACATATATTTATCAAAAAAATTCACATCTATAGTGGACCATTGCAGTTCAAACCCATGTTGTTCAAGGGTCAACTGCATATACATAAATGTAATATGTATGTTTACATGTATATAATGTGTCTAAGACTTTTTCTTTAGCTTTATATCTATATATAATAGGTCTTAGGACCATCACCATGTGTCTAGTTTTTTAATAACAGCATTCGTTTGAAGTTATCAGGTAACCTTTCTTTAGTGCATTCTTGATTTTGAATTCAGAAAAAGAAGCAAAACCCATCAAGAAAAAGCAATTTTAGAGGGATAGGAATTGGGGCCAAACAGGTTGTATAATCTATTTCCTCTAAAAATAACCAACAGAAGGCCTGGCAGCCTGTCTTAGTTATCAGCAGCTTCCCTTCATTAAATCTAATTGCTATGCGGAGGCCATTTCAATTGATGCATGTAAAAAGCAATTTCAAGTCCATGATGGTGGCCTCCAGCCTCTCTGGGGAGTAGACGGTCCATTCTGCTCCTTTTTATGTTCTTCTTAGTATGGAAGGCAGTTGAGATTACCATCGACTGTCCAATCTGTGACTGTCACTTGGCCTGAATTTGTACATAGGTTTATCAAGAGGATTCAGAGTATATTTGGAATTGTGAGACACAAATGATTTTAGTAGAGAAAGAGAGAAGGAAAATAAATGAATGAAGGAATGACCGAAGGAACAAACAAATGAATGAGTGAGCAGCAGACCTATGGTACTTGAGCTTTGGCTTAAGGACCACATTATATGGTTTCAACCACGGGTCAACCTCTTATTCTCTGTGCAACCATGGAGAGTCTACTTAATTTAGTGTCCACATCTGTAAAATTCAGAAAAGAGTAGCACCTGTCTTGCTGTGAGGATTAAGTGTGTTAATACTTGTTAGCTATTGCCTCTGATTTAATAAATACCTTCAATTCAAGCTGGCAAAATTATGCAGAATTGTATCTTATTTGAAAAAAAGTTAGTCTTTTGCATTCATCCACTCATCCATCCACTTCATATTGTCTGATTTTATTTTGAGCTTCTTTTGCTTATGAATGTGACCAAAGCTCGAGTGAGCCAAATGCTCAAGATTTCTGAATGTTTTAGGGTAAATCTAGACAATAACTAACACTAGCCATTGTAAAACAATAAGCAAAATTAAAGAATGAGTATCCTTGGTACAGTGGTAAAGGGACAATTTTAAAATCATTTTAAAAAATATATTATCTGGGCCACCTGGGTGGCTCAGTCGGTTAAGTGTCTGACTCTTCATTTCGGCTCAGGTCATGATCTCACAGTTTGTAGGATCAAGCCCCACATCAGGCCCTGTGCTGATGGCATGGAGCCTGCCTGGAATTCTCTCTGTTCTCTCTCTCTCTCTCTCTCAAATAAAGATTAAAAGAAAAAAGACAGAAGGAACCTTCTTGGTTCTTGGGAAAAGAGAAAGGGAGTAGAAAGGCCTGGAGTGGTGGGATGAGGTTGTGGACATAATGTATCTATGTGTGTATACATATATATGTGTATGTATATGTATATGTACATATGTATATGTATATATGCATATATATACACATATATATGTGTATATATGTATACACTATCATATATACATACATACATATATATATATATATATACACACACACACACACATACATATATATAATCTGTCTGGATGGCTCAGTTGGTTAAGCATCCAACTATTGATTTCGGCTCAGGTCAAGATCTCACAGTTGTGGGATTAAGCCCATCATTGGGCTTCATGCTGGGCGTGGGTCCTGCTTAAGATTCCCTCTTCCTCTTTCTTTGCACCTCCTCCCTGGTTCGTGCTCTCTCTCTCTTTCAAAAAATAAAAACAAAAATATATTATCATTGTATCTTTTAAAAGAAAACTGTAACATCAGAAGTAGACTCTATTCTCTTCACTCAGATATATTCAGTACAAATGAAAATATTGTATGTGATCAAACTCACTTGGTAAATGCCTATCTACATGTGTACTATGCCAAAGCATAATACTTTGCACATTGAAGTGTTTTAATAATAATTATTATTGATCAAGTGCCTACAATGTGGCAGGCACTTTATATTTGTCATCTTATTAATCCTCACAATAACCCAATAGTACAGATATCATTCCCTGTTTATTGACACAGAGAGGTTAAATCACACAGCTACTAAGGAACATGTTTAAGCTCAAGTCTAGTGCTAACGTACCTCTTCTTCCTTGTGTGTTGTATGGCTCTTATCTTCACAATTTAAGATATTTCCCAGCAGATATCATGATCTAGTCTCACATAATTATATCCTTACTTTCCCTTGCAGAATGTCAGGTACTAACAATGTTTATTTTTAAAATGCAGCTCTAAAGCCTTATTTCATAATTTATATATTGTATTTTATAAACCGTATAGGAACACAATAGTGTTTTATTCTCCCACCTCTCTAAGCATATGATTATATTGGTAGTATATTTTTCACTTAGTGGTCTCTATGATTGTTTATTATGCTGTTAACAAATGTTGGGTCTCTTGTTCTGGGTATGGGGTAGAATTTTGGAATCGTCTGCTTACTCAAAATGAGTGAGGCCATAAGTGGAAATAATGATTTGAATACCAGCACATGAATCTCCATGCTCTTTTTTCTCCGCCTCACCAATTATGAAGTCATGGGTAGGGATGGCCCCTCCACAGATGGGTTTCTGAGTAACTATGAAGCCGACTTGCAACGGGCATGCTGAGTGAGGAAAATACAAACTTCGTTATTGTAAGCCACTGAGATTTTAGAGTTGGTTGTTAACACAACATAACCTAGTTTATATGACTGATACAGCATCTTAAAATCTAATCAATATGGCATTTACCTTAAGATCCCAATTTAACATTATAAAGGTCAGCTTGAAGACAATAAATAAAAGAAACTTCACTATTTATAGCATTTTATAAGAATTTATAAGGTGATAGCACATAAAATTAGATTTCACCTTCCTTAAACTGTATTCTTTAGCCATATTCCCTTTTGTCCTACCAAGAAGGCATAAATAAGCCAGGTATGGAAGGAAGTTCCATAAGGGTGGAAGTTCTAGCTGACAAAATACAGAAGCCGTTCTTCTAAATGGACTCAGTGTACTAAATAACAGATCTGATATCTATTTTTTGTTATAAGAGATGCCAACGTTGACAAAAGCACTTGCTAAGGTACATTCTCTGTTCTGTCACAGTGAATATGAGAGATAATTCAAATGTGTGCAATGCATTTTCACTGGGCTCAGTGATTTCATATTATGGTGTATGCCTTCTCATGTCCTGAATAACTAATTAAATTAGTCTTATAACTACGAATTGCAATAAAATCATCTCACTGAGGTTAACTCTGTGACATTCTTTTATTATAAGAAGAATATTTTTAAAGCCCCCACAAACAATTTCAGTAGAAATGAAATATTATTATATCTTGAAAAGGTTATGAATAGCTTTTGGTATTGACAGCACATTTCTCCAGATTCTATGTTCTGAAGTTGAGATTTTCATTATATTTTCATTGCACTGAAACTAAATTAAAGCTGATCTTATTATAGAAAAAGAATTGCATTCTATTTTAAGAATGATTCTCCCAATTCCAGCTTATTGTAATATCAGAGGCCAATAGAAAAAGAGCAAAGTAAAGATTTACTGGAAAGAAATCTATGATTATTGAGACAAATAGCACTTTTAGTAAGTTGATTATTTCAAGCTACTTAGGGATCCCACAATAGAAATATCCACTTACCAACTGTGACGTGGCTTTGGAAAGTCCTAATAGCTAATTCTCTAAGTATTTCCATTTTTATTTATATAGTCCCCACCTTGTTCCATAAAAATCTCAAGGTGATCTGAAGGAATGTGTACAGATGAATGAGATTTAAAAAAGAAATGAGGAACTTGGGTCCATGAACTACAAATGTCTGGAAATAAGAGATCAGATCAGTCGGTAAGTTAAAACAATAATTTCCAATGTGCACAAACTCTATATAATGAAAAGAAACCAATTCCTTGGGTCTCTGATTTGTGGAGTGTCTTTGGAGAGGCCAGGCTAAATTATTGCAGGAAAAAAGGACCTGATCCTAGACCTCTAAACTTTGTAGATTCTTTACCACACTTGTAAAGAAAAAAAAATTGGAAATGGACCCCCAGTACATCTGTGTATCTATTCATGCATTCATGCATTATATGTGTATAAATCTGTGCCAACATACTATATACATTAAAAATCATGAAAAAGATAATACAAAATAATCCAAGTTGTAATATATTGTTCCTATGCCCCCAAGGAATCATTTTCCCCATTCCACTCCCACCAGGTGTGACAGGAAAGCACACTGATGCTTCCCTGCACTTCCTGCCAATAAAGAATCTCTTCCCTCACCCTCCCCAAGCATCACTTCCTGCCTTTGGCTCGAAGGCTTCCACATATTGGGCAGAGAATGCGGTCTTCCACAAGACAACAGAAATCCAAACCTCAAATGTCTCTACCTACTTTAGTACCCAGTTGTCTCCATTTCTCAAAGATTTTCCTGTGAAGAATCAGCAACTTGTTCTACCAACACCAGACCTCGCCCACTCTTGATTTTTCCCAGAACCTTTGGAATCAGAATTTTTCCAGTATTTTACTTCTACCATAGCAATCTTATGTGACAAAATACAGAAGTCCAAGATTAAGGCAATAGCTTTTTGGTAGGTTAATCTCATATCAAATTAGGAAGAGAAATTGTTTTTCTTTTTACTACACTTTCTTGGGTGGTTAATCTGCATGATGTCTTTCACTTTCTGCTATAGAACTCATCTGCAAAAAACCCACAGCGTTCAACGTTATCCTTAGAATTCTGTAGCATTGCCCCCTCCTGCTCAAGGCCATCAAGGTCGCTGCTGCCCTCAGAAGTATCCTCTGAGATTGGACCAACTGTGTTATCTGTCCAGGTAGGCCCTCAGGCCCATGTAATAATTTCACTATTAAAGCCCATATTAAGGCATTTGAATAGAAAGTTGTAAACGTCTCTAGCATGACATTGGTACAACAGTGCAGTAAACACTAATCAAACTAATTCAGTGCTTAATTTCATTTGCCCCTGCTAAATGGCTCATGTGATGTGGCAACCTTAAAGGCAGCCTTCTCATTGACTCTAGAGTTTAAATTTACATGAGGCAGAGGTAATCACTCCTAAATGCAATTATCTCATTACCACCATATCTATACGTGGAGAACTAAATTAGGACCAGCACACTTTTCACCTTTAATTTCTTACTACCCTTGTTTGCTTGTTCTTTTTAAACAGCTACTGACAAGGTAAAAAGAATAGAGCCAGTGCTGTCAAACAACATGGCCCTAATAAGCAAAACAAGGACAAATCATTTGTTTTTGTTTTCAGTTTTCCCAAATGCAATGTGGTACATTATAAAGACCAATTCTCTACCACCCCAGGGCATTAATTATCAAGATAGTGATTATCAAACTCAAGGAAATTCCCATAAAAAATCTCCACGTAAATACAAACCACTTTGCTCTTCTATATTTGAATACACACACTCTTTTTAGGTTCACTGAGCTAGAATATAAGGTATCAACTTCACCATTTATTATGATGGAGTTGGCTGTGGTTGTTTTGTCTGCCTGAGAGTGCAACCAGATTTGAGTTGCAAAACTAGCCTTTGTCAAGCCTTTATAGATTGATTTTGTGTTGGCTGAATATTCATAGATTCAAAGCGCTATCCAGAATATGAAAGAGGACTGCCTTCCTCTGGGAACTTGTGATCAATTGAGCTAAAATATCAAAATGTCTTCTTTTATGTTGCCTTAATCTGAGATACTAAGCAGATGTTTATGAGGCTAGCACTGATTTTGAGATGTTTATCAATCTATCCACAGTGAGTCAGGATTTACTTCTTAGAAGAAATGGTATTAATTTTTAGAGAAAAATAGGGGAATGATGCTACAGTTAGAATGATATAAAATTAATAAAATTATTTTTAAAGAATGACATCAAAACTAAAATTATATATTTATACTGTATCTTAAGCCAAGGGCATTTTAATAAAAAAATAAACCTAAAGATAATTGCATATGCTAAAGATAAAAGATGTAATATCAATACTACCTAACATTGTCTGAATTGACAGAAAATCCTTAGTATCTTGCTGCCCAACTAAAGATCCCCAGGTACCCTCTTGAAAGTGTCCAGAATTTTCTCCAGTCTCCAACTGCCATTGAATGTTCCAGCTACTCTTGTCCTATTTTGATAAATGGAAAATCTGTAGCGTCCCCACCCAGTTTCCACCCTCCAGATCTGCACTTCAGTTATATCAGCTTGGTGGGCTTTGCTCTGGACTAGTTTCCTGATCTCCTATCTGCTCACTTTGCAGATTTTATAGAATAAGGGAGATATGTCCCCTCCTTGTTCCCACTCATGCATTATCTAAGCTCCTTCCCATTTGGAAAGAGACCTCAGACATAAAGGAAAAGACCTTGAATAACTGAGGCAGCTACACACCCAGGGCATTAGGACTAACTTTGAGATCTTTAATGTCAAGGATAATCCCAGAGACAAGGCTGATGGGGGGAAGAGCAGAGCCACCACAGAGGAAAAAGCCATACAATTCCTCCTCTGGGAGCCCAAAAGTGTATTCTAATAGGTATGTCTCTGGCCTTGACTTCTGACTATGAACCAAAGGTCAGTCTGTCATGGATGCAATGGCAAACTTGACCCTTGCTTGGGACCATCCCTCAGCCTACCCGGTTTGGTCATGGGTGCCAGTCAATGACCAAGGAACTGCTTTCTCTAGAGGCCTTCTTGTCCAAGCGTTTTTTTGGCTCAGGCCTCATCCATAATTTACTTCTAATTTTTCTTGTGCATCTCATTTCAACCACACCCTCACAACCTATAGTTCTGGCTCAGTCATCTGATATTCCAGTGCTTTACCATCCAGACAAAAAGCAATGTTTACAGGAATAACTCACTGAAGATATCTCCCAGCACTTTTACAAGACAACAAAGCATTATTATGATTCATGTTGTGATTTCCAAATAATTTGAAAAAATCAAAATAATTGGTCATTTTAATAATAAGTCCCTTCCTAAAATAAAAAATTCCTCTTTCTTTGAGTATACATGGGAGACCAATGACAATGACTTTCAGAGATAGCCAATATCAAAAAGGCTTTTCTTCCAAATATTCACTATACTACCAAAGCCAGGTACCTTAAATCGAAATCTGTCTAAATAAAAAAAGCTACCAAGAATGAAAGACAATGTATTGTAAATATTTAATCAATAAAGCTATTGATAATCCAAGCAGGACTACATTAAGATGCTTCATGACTCACTGTTTAAATATGACATCCTCGAGAATGTTTCCACCCACTCAAAATTTAAAGTAGAATCTAATGACAAATCTTCAAACATGGATAAAGTAACACTTACTACTATTCTAAACCAGAAGTCAATATCTAAACATCCTTTCAATACCCAGATATATTCATCCTTTGAAAAGAATGGAAGATTAACTCATCAACCCAGCAGTGGGCTTCTCTCAGACAGTTGGGAAAATGGAGCGTGCTGGAATGTCAAGTCTGCCACCCATCAGTTCTAACAGAATAGGGTCAATTAGTTTCAGAGAAGGAATGAGGCAACAAGTAATGTGAAATACCAGAGGTACATGGGAGAACATAACCTGCAAATCTATATCACATTTAGTGCCAAAATAGCATATCAGAGAATGCAAGACTGTAAAAAATGATGTCCTCTAAGCTCAGGTTGTAATTGTGCCAAGAATAGGGAATTATATTCCTAGATGAAAAAAAAAAAAACCTTTATAAGCTATCTCTAAGTGCAACATTTCAAACATGCAGTCAAAAAACATTCTTTAAGGATTCTGAAATTGCAGTATGATATGTGACTAAAACAGTACCCTTTTTATTTCCATTTACACAATGGACAGACATTTTATAGGAGAGAACTCTATTACCATGCCATCTTACCCCAGCCAAATAAATTCTGTTCCCAGGGCTCCCTCTCTCTGAATGCCTCATTGTCTATAAAGTGCTTCTTCTGCCCAAAAAGCTTTGCTCATTGCTAACCAAGTGCAAAAAGTTATGATTACTGCAAGAATGAAATCAAGACTCCAAAAGAGCAATCAGTGAAAGGAAGTCAAGTCTCCAAAGATAACAAAGGACAAATATTCAACAAACATACAGAAAAACTTTCATTCTTACTAATTATCAAAGAAATGTACATTAAAACAATAATAAAGTACCATCCAGCATATATTAAATTAGAATAAATAATGAAAATTCTCAGTGCTATTGATGTGGCATCACACAGAAATACATTGCTAGCAATGATGTATTAACTAGATTCTATTCTTTTGGAATGTAATACAGTAATATATATCCAGAAACATAAAAGTGATCTTGTCCTTTAACCCTGGAATTATAGAACTTATCCTAAAAAAACTCTCAAGTCTAAATATAATATGTGCAGGAAGATGTTTATTAAATAAATGCCTATGAATGAAAAATAGAGACACTAAAAACAGGGGAATATTTAAGTAAATGCTGATGATTTGTTAAAAATTACAAATATGAACACTATAAAAACAACATGAAGGGTGCCTGGATGGCTCAGTCGGTTAAGTATCCGAGTCTTGATTTTGGCTCAGGTCATGATCTCATGGTTCGTGAGACAGAGTGCTGTGTTGGGCTCTGTGCTAACAGTGTGGAGCCTGCTTGGGATTCTCTCTCTCCCTCTCTCTCTACCCTTCCTCTTCTCTCTCTGTCTCTTAAAATAATAAATAAACCAAAAAAAAGCCATGAAAATGTTACCCATACAGTATTGGGTGAAAATAAATATTAAATTATATGCTATGATTATAATTGATGAAATATACATGTTGATAAGGACAAAAAAGAAGAAATATTTATTAATGTAGTATATGTTAGGATAATATGATTAGGGAGGATTTATTTACATAATGACCTTAAGTATTAATACTGTTATAATACTATTTTTATAACTTAAATAAGGTTTTTAGGATACTAAAGATTTTTTTCTTCTCCCTAGATATTTGAGTTATTGTCTTAAAGCCCAAGGCTATATTTTATTCATCTCTGTGCCATTCTGAACAGTAGCCCAGCTTCCTATAGCATGATTACATGCCCTCATTTTTAGACAATAATATAGATTTCTTACCCCTCTTCAATCTCATCATGTCTAAGAAGTAGCAAACTAATGTATTCTCTCTTAGGAATGGCAGAGAGCAGAGGGAATTTCATAAACTGAACTGCTAGTTCTTTAAAAATCTAATATTAGCAATATTTCAACTTATTTGGAGTCCTTAAATGAAATTTTCTTTGGGTAAGATTGTTTACCAGGTAAATTTCCTTTGCAAAATGAAGTTTCTTCACAATATTGACACAAATCCTTTATATTGCCTGATCAATCTAGAATGCTATAGCAAAGTTAATGGTAATTATTTCTGTACACTATTGATTCAGACAAGGTGCTGTGACAGAAGGGCAAACAGTCTTTGAACATAACAGAAAGTTTATGGAAAACACACCTTATTTAAATGTTCTCCTTACAACATAATAGTGAAAGACATTTTCTGACTTTCACAGATATTTTGTGTTAATCCATCATTAACTATTTTCTCATAAAATTTGAATTCTTATTCCATGATGAAAATAACTATATATTTAAGTCTTCAGTTTTTAGGTTTTTTTCACAACTAAATAACTTTTTTCCTAAATTAGAAAAAAATGTACAGGAATTAATATATATGATTGATAATGACAAGCCTTCTTCTTAAACTTTATTTTTGCTTTTCTCACTGGTCAGATATGAAAGTGATTTTAAAAGGTGATAATATCTGATAATGCTAGGTAATACCACATATTAAAATTCTCTACTGGTTTCCATTTATGTTTTATATTTTTAAGCCTTCTTTTAAATTGACTGTTTCAAGTCCTTCCTATCTATTACTTACTTCAGTGCAGAGCACCCCTATGCAATGGTAACTATGTATTGCACTTATGTATACCTCAGGGAGTGAACCAGAATCTTAAGGGTAGTAAAAGTTCAGACTCAGAGATTTTGCTTAATTTCCTTAGGCTCCTATTGGCATTTAGGGAATTCTGTTATAATTCTTTTAAATCAAATTCTGTTTTAATTCTTTTGGTAGTTTGAGATTATGTGTGAACAACATCTGGGGGAGATAAAGTTACTTTTTGTGTAATGGGTTGT
>CM053577.1:43548031-43643954 GCA_028646485.1 Cryptoprocta ferox
GGGAGTGAACCAGAATCTTAAGGGTAGTAAAAGTTCAGACTCAGAGATTTTGCTTAATTTCCTTAGGCTCCTATTGGCATTTAGGGAATTCTGTTATAATTCTTTTAAATCAAATTCTGTTTTAATTCTTTTGGTAGTTTGAGATTATGTGTGAACAACATCTGGGGGAGATAAAGTTACTTTTTGTGTAATGGGTTGTTTTTAGGTAATGTTTTGTTACCAAATAGCTTTAGGTAAAGGGAGTGGGGATGAAGGGAGTTGGCTGCAAGTGGTCATTGTCACTTCTGACCATCATATATAGAGTAGAAAAGACATTCTCTACTAGACAAATGTCCCAAGGGGATGTGAGATGAGAGAAGGCAGGATGTATCTCCCAGAGTCATGAAGTATGGCGGACTGTAGACAAGCCTGGTAATGATGGGATCTCCCTAAGACTAGGAAGATGGTTTGAACCAAATCACGGCAAAGCAGTAACATTAGGGTTTGGTCCTGAAAAGGAAGGACACTGAGGCCATGCAGTTCTTGGTTATGACTACTCTGATTCTCCCTGGCACCATGATAAGCATCAAGATTGTTTTCACACATAAAACCTTCCTCAGCAAGACAAGCCATCAACATCCAAAGTCAACTTGCCAACCAGGCTCTAGCATCCTTCCTGTCCACTGAACTTCATTATTCTGGCTTTTACTGAGATCCTCCCTCTGCACTCCTATTGCATTTTGTCCTTTTAACCATACTCTGGGCTCTTAACCATATTTGCCTTGCATTATTCCCCCCTCTCCTGTTTTTTTTTTTTTTTCATTTATGATCTGGTTTGTCACCAATATTGTGAATTCCAAGGGAAAAAGTATTATGTATTTTACATTTTTTATAACACCTCCCCTTCACGAATTCACAGTGGATGAATGATAAATTTTACTTTTTAATCATTTCTTTTCCTTCTAACCATAGCAGTTGAAAATTTCTCTTATTTATCTTAAAAAAAAAACACAAGCATCACACTCATTACATGTGTAACTAGAAATTTACTCAGTTATTCAGTGAGGTACTGAGCAATAGTCAAGTACAAAACTGTCAACAAGGCTGGCTCCACAATTGGTATTTGGTAAGAATTGATGCATATTTGATAGAGGAACAAAAGAAATACACTTGAAGCTTCTTTTTTAGAAAATTAAGTAACATGTTTCTAAGAGAAACTGATTTAGAATGAGAATTAAATAGGTACAATTTATAAACAGGCAATATTTTATAAACGGTAAGAAGGTGACAAACCAGATAACTAAGAAACTGATTTAAGGGTAAATTTTCTACCTTAGAATACCCAAATTAACATTAAAAAGTCCTTTAATGAAACATGTACAATTTTCCTATAACTTTATTTGATAGTAGAAGGGAAAAATCTTCTAGCTGTCAATATACTCATCTTTACAGTTGGTTATATACTGAGGGACACCTATTTCACCGAGATTTTATCAGTTCAAGATGTTTTCTCTACCCTACAGCTTCCAGCAGTCCCCTACTCATTGTGTTCTCTCTCTGTGTCTCTCTAGTCAAGGTTAACAAGGAATGATAGACACCATGCTCTGTCTACCGTATCCTTACTTTAATGATTACCTACTCTTCTTAGGATGAGAGCTAAGCTCTGAAACAGTCTCTAACAAAAGCTGTCCAGGTCTGTCTCCACTTTCTTCTTCAGCTTCTGCTCCCCTAACCTCTCTCCAACCTAGGGTTCAACAGAGAATTTCTTTCAGTTCCTCAAGCCTTACTGCTTATTTTCTCCAGTTCTTTCTGTCTAAAACACTCTTCCTCTGCTTTCTTCCTCTGTCTGGATAATCCCTGTTCTTCATCAACTATCATTTCAAGAATTCTTCTCTGGTCCCGTGCCTCTCGCTCATAGCCAGGGTTAGCTGCCCTTCTTTATGGCCCTCACTGTCTCTGGACTTTGACCACTGCACTTACTGCACTGTTGTAACACAACTGCCAGCTTTTTGCTTTGTTATATTTTGCTTGTCTTAATCCCTCCACGAGGTCATGAATTCCTTGAGGATGAGTACCATCTTGTTTGTTGCTATTATTTCCCCTACCAGGTATAAATGTTGATTATTAGAATTGTCCATAGATACGGGCATTAAAGTAAGTAAGCTCCCACCATTACAAAGATGGATGTTATAGTGGAAGACACGATGTGTATTTGCTAATAAAGTTAGGGAAAAAAGAAACATTTACTTTCAAAGAGGCACAGCTCAGTCTTTGAAGAAATGCTTTATAAAGTTTGCTCAGCCAATTTTATTTTTTATCCACGATAGCATAAAGCCAATACAAAAAGTTCATATCTATTAAAAACTGCTCAAGTGCTTCAAATAAAACCTAGAAATATTTAGTAATTGCAGTAACCTCCAAGGGCTCAAAGCCTATACAGACAACACGACATTTATGCGATGAATGCACTAGATTTTATGTCTACAAACATAATTCCCCTTTGAATTTGGGGAGGATGTTATAAATTCTTTGTACCTAACATTTGTAAAGATAAGAACAATAGAAGAAAAACTGCCACATCCCACCTTGACATGTCTACAATAGAACTACCCTCCAGTCTGAATTGATGGGATAGCAAGACAGCAGAGAGTTTCAGTAACTAAAATAGAACATTTTTTTTCAAAGCTCCTTGTCTTTCTCCTGTTCCCCTGGGGAAAAAAAAAACATACGTGTGTAATAATTATTGGAATCTCTGAGAGTATATCTTTTCCTGGATTTTTTTTTCAAAGCTGCCTTAGGGAAATACTCTCGAGTCTCCAGACTTAGTTTAATAAATGACTTTTCCCCAGGTCCCAGTTGCTCTCACATGAATGAAATCCCTTGAAACTAAAAATGGTATCAGGGAAAAAGTTGTTCAGTGTCTAAAATTTTATTTTGGAAACATTACATTAAAGAATCCGAAATTTAAGTGACCCAAACCTTTAGTTTAGTTCTAGGTGGGACAAAGCCAGCTGCTGGGAAGATTTGGGTTTGTCCTTCCCCATACACTAGGTTTGGGTACAGTCAGTGAAAGCTAGGGCAATGACCTAGAATGACTCAGAGCCAGCCACCTAGATTTAGATCCTAGGTCCACCAATTAACAGCTCTTGGGCAGTGGACAAGTCACAGCCTCTGTATGTTTCAGTGTCCTCCTATACAAAATGTGGATCATAATGGCACTCATCTCCTTCTTGTACCTTTGAGAAATAAAAAGCAAGTAAAACACTTAGCATCGTATCTGGCCCAGGTGGTCAATGGACCAAATGTGGCCACAAACATCTATTATTTGATCTTTTCAGATTTATAAGAAATTGATTTAGTTGCCAATTTAAAAATTGGGAACGTTCCCATAAAAAGTGAGATTTCTGGCTTCTTGAAAAAGCAAGAGGTTAGGTAGCAGATACAGTTAGCTGGTGCCCACATCCCCACTGCACCTCCCCCCACAGGGACCTTATGAACCCCAAACTCCCTACCTCAAGCAATTTCGTTTCCTAGCTACCATCACCAACTTCCTAGGTCCTGAGAAGCATGAATCTGGGCTAAAAAGTCCCTTGAGAGGCTCTCAAAGGTGATTGGGCTTCAGCTGCCCACACTCATTAATGAATCTCTCTTTTAAAAAAATAGACTATATTAGAGGACAGTTTAAGGTTCAAAGCAAAATTGAGCAGAAGGCACATACAGTTCCCTCGACTCTGTGCCCCCACATATGCATAGTCCCCCAATTACCGACACCCCCCACCACAGTGGTACATTTGTTATAATCAATGAATCTACACTGATACATTATCACCACCCAAAGTCCACAGTTTACATTAGGGTTTGCTCTCAATGTTGTATATGCTGTGGGTTTGGACAAATTTATAACAACATTTATCTACCATTATATTATCATACAGAGAAGTTTCATTGCCCTAAAAATCTTATGTCAGCACACCATTCACTTTTAATCATGGCTATCATCCCTTCCTGGTCTCCCTTCCCCTTTCCCTCAGCATGCTTCCTGGGACCAACTCCCAAATAAACTGCCTATACCCAAATTCTAATCTCAGGATCATCTTTTGGACAGATCATTGGTCACTCCCCTGGGGTCAGCAATGCCTGGAGCTAAATATATGCAGCTCCCATGGAGCCTACCCCTCAAATCACATCTGCACAAGCACTTTCCCTAGATTCACTGTGTCTATTCCAATGACATGTGGGACTTCTGAACTTACAATCTAAGAGCCAGACCAACACTCTTCATTTTATGAAGGAAGGCACTGAGCACAAACAGAAGCGATGACTTGTCCAATTAGATATAACTTTAGCCTGGGCCAGAGCCCAAAGGGGTCCTACTCTTGGACTGCAAAATGCCTGATTTCCCCTGAGGTAGATGCCGCCTGTTGCAGGATTTCCTTAGGCTGATGTTCCCACCTATTTTCTTATCTTCATCCATTCCAGTGTCCTTCCTCTTCACTTGGATTTCAAGTGGATCAAGCTTGGGAGACAGTATTAACTAGCTAAGTAAGACACAACCAGGAAAGAGTTGTCTATTTAGCACACACAGACACGTTCCCACGACTTACATTCCCAGAGTGGGTGCTGCTGATTAGACACAGAAGAAAAGAGAAGGGTCAGCTGGCCAGCCCCTGAGGCAGGGCAGTGAGAGATCAAATGAAGGCTCAGGAACCCAGAGGAGAAGAGAGGAAGGAAAACATATAGAAATTCTTTGCAATGAGATTAGAAAACAAAATTATTTCTTTCCTATCTCAAAAATCTATCTTTACATATATTTTCTTATTTAATTCTCACAACTCTGAGATTGGCTGCTATTACCCCCATTTTTCAGATAAGAAAACTGAAGCTAGAGGGGCTTAGTTACGCAGCTACATTCACACAACTGTGAGGTGTCGTACCTGAAATCCAAACCAAGCTGTTCAACTTCACAGCCCATGCCCAGATCTCTCTGCTACTCTTTGAGAAGGTACTTTGTATTAAGTACAAACATTATGAACTTCACATTTGAAGCATCATTTAATTAATTTCTTATTTCCAGAAAGCCAGGATAGACAGGAATGTATAAAGGAGCCTAATTAATAGAGCGGATATTGGCTCCATGGTACCTTGAACTTTTGGCCACTATCACAGCTTCATTGGTGATATGCCATGGTCATTACTGAATTTTGAGTAGGGTCAGATCTCAGACAAGCCAAATTTTACTTTGTAATGAACAGTATATGAAAAGGTATCAAGTCAGTCTAGTGTTAAGGATGTCAGACTTTGCTTACAAAGCCAATTCACTTTCCAAAAGGACAAGTGTCTGTATATCCCTGCATTACTTTAGGAAAGAATTCACAGATTCTTTTAAATGCCTTTGCACTATAAGTAGTTGACTTCAAGTAACTGAAGTACTTTATAATATAGCAGGTTTATAACCATATGGTTGAGTCACGATTCCATGAAAAAGATATTCTGCCTGTCCACCTACCTTCCTCATCAATTAACTGGTCTCAGAATCAACCCCTGAGATTTCCAATATCTGGAAAAAGGAAAAAATGATGATAATGTCAAGAGAAGGAGAAAAGCTAACCAAGCCATGTAAGAATACTCTAGTATCCTCACATTCACCCAGTAAAAGTCTTACTAGAATAAAATCATCCACATCATCTAAAAGCATGTATCTAAGCTGCAGTTAGACACTGTCCCTTCTACCCTCCTTCTAGAAGCTCACAATCTTACACACTCACAGGCAGGAAATACCCAGTAAATTCCAAAGACATGGGAGTCAACTGGGAGGGCTTTTCTGTGTGTGTGATTGGGAAGGGAAGAAGGAATGTAAAAGGCAACGTCTGAAATTAAGACAAATAGCTGTGGGAAGTAAATGCCCAAAAGTAAATTTCTGAACTTCAAAGCTTCTATATCAATTCAGTTCATGAAACATCCATCAAGAGCTTCTTATAAGCCAGGCTCTGTGCTGTGCCCTTGAGACACCCCTCCCCACAAATGACATATATCTAGTGAACTCGATCTTAGGCTTTCTTTTTTTTCATGTTTTTTTTTTTTTTGAGAGAGAGAGAGACAGGATGAGCAGGGGAGGGTCAAAGAGAGACGGAGACACAGAATTCGAAGACAGGCTCCAGGCTCTGAGCTAGCTGTCAGCACAGAGCCTGATGCGGGGCTCGAACCCACTAACGTGAGATCATGACCTGAGCCAAAGCCAGACGCTCCACTGACTGAGCCACCCAGGCGCCCCTTGATCTTAGACTTTCTTAACTGAGACAACTGACAAATTGTTATGTTCATAACTAGCAGCCCAGGAACACTTTCTTGTATGTTTTTCCTTTCTGGTAGCAAAGCATGTCTTACTTCAAAATCTCCCCATTACAAGTAATGCAGCCTTTGATGGAAGACACAATCCAAGAATGTGAAATTTCACCAAGTCTGACATCACAAAACCAATCATTTAAAAGTAAATTTGTCTAACAAGGAGGTCTTCCCTGACAGTTCATATTTTGCCTTTGAAAAAATGACAGAATAAAAAAAATAATTTAAAATTATTTCCTTGAAAAATTCTCTTCGTATATACCGATATGCAAGAGTTAGTGTCGAGGTATTTATTTAAAACAGATTTATGTTACTGTGTGACATAGTAGTACAAAAATTATCACATGAAGAGTGTTCATAAACTTCCTTTCCCCTATAGTATCTATCCCTTCTCCTTCCTAAGTTAGAAGGATTATATCTTTTGGAGAGAGATCAATTCTGCTACATGATAAAATGCTAAAAAAGGAAATGCAGAGATTGAAGGGTAAAAGGTGCATAACTGGATCAAGGAGGAGGACAGTCTAAGGTGTGAAGGCAGTGGACAGGAAGAGAAAGGGAATTTTATAAATGCAACTGTGGGATATGTATTTTTCACCTTCAAAACAATTCAAAGGGCCTAGATAATTCTCAATTCTTTTGGCTATTAATTGGTCATGGGTTTGGCTATTCAACTGTGCATCCGATGACAGTGCCCCTGTGATGCTGAACCAGGTGCATGATGAGGGTGGAGAGAAACAGAAATGCTGCCAGACCTCCAGACAGAGCCTCTTAGCTGCTGGGTGACTCAAAGAATACCTCCCCACATCCAAAGGGAAAAGCCCTGGAGAAGGATTTCAAACTAGTATAATGGATGGAAATTGTTCAGAGAAACAGAGCAAAACGAAGAAAGAAAAAAGAATTGTTTAAGCACAGGGAAAAGAAGAGAAGATCAGGTAGGTTGAGGAAAGAATGGCCTGGACAGAAGCTCTAGTGAAGAAGGGGTTCATAACAAATAGCTGAGCAGTCCATATTGCTACGAACAACAGGCCAGGTGAGAACCCACAGTAGCCACGTGAGCCTGAAGCTTCAAGACTGAACTGAAGGGGGCACTTGCTTTGTGGCTGCCAAGTGCTTTTCCTTCACATCCCGGCAGGCGCTGGCCGGCACCCTGCAGGGGGCATCCTGGCATCAGTCAGTGCAGGCCAGTTCACCACACTTGGGTCAATCAAGGGATCCACTGCCAGTCCTCTTTGCCCTTCTCCAAAAGTAATGACCACGGACTTGTCAAAACCAAGGGGAACAGGTCACATCCTGTACAGACAATAGAGAAAATCAAATTCCCCTAAAAAGCCTGACGTATAAGCAATTCTGAAAGCAGTGGCAGAGGGAAAAGCAATTTTTTTTCTGTAGACCTGAGCAAAGGAAGGACTTTAGGATTTTTCTACATGCTGCCTACCTGGTAAAGTTGACAAAGGTCAGAAAGTTAAATTTTCTAAAAATACATAGGTTTCCAATATATTTTATGTTCTTTTAGAGTAGAAAGAAGACTTAATGGGGAGCCTGGGTGGCTCAGTTGTTAAGCTTCTGACTTTGGCTCAGGTCATGATCTCGTGGTTTGTGAGTTTGAGCACTGCGTGGGGCTCTGTGCTGACACCTCGGAGCCTGGAACCTGCTTTGGAGTCTGTGTCTGCCCCTCTCTCTGCCCCTCCCATGCTCATGCTCTGTCTCGGTTTCTCAATAATAAATAAATATTTAAAAAATTAAAAAAAGAAGACTTAGTGTGAGGGAATCTAATACCCTCAATCCCAGATTTATATAGAAATACCCAATAAAGGGGTACATAGGTGGCTCAGTCGCTTAAGCGTATGACTCTTGATCTCGGCTCAGGTCATGATCTCACGCTTTGTGTGATCAAGCCCCGTGTCGGGCTCTAAACTGATAGGGCAGAGCCTGCTTGGGAGTCTCACTCTCCTTCTCTCTGACCCTTCCCCACTCACACTCGCACACACGCTCTTTCTCTCTCTCTCAAAATAAGTAAATAAGCATTAAAAAATACCCAATAAAATATAAGAACATGGGGAAATCTATATTAGTTTACTCATCTGTTAAATATTTATTGAAATTTTACTATATACTAATCACAGCTCTAGATACCAGGTAAACAGTTGAAAATAAGACATGGCCCCTCCCTCCTTTTTCTACCTGAAATCTTGAGGAGGTACCACAAGGATGGCACAAAGTGCCATCACCTTCTGCTACATAAACTGCAAAAAGAGTCCATTTAAGGAAAATATATAGGCCTTTTCAAAATTTTCCTGTGTGAAAGAGTTGTTGGTATGACTCACCCACTCTTCCTAAATCAAGGGTGAAGGTCAACACATGTAGGAAGCCAGGTTGGCACTTCACCAATGAACTTAGTTAATGTTCTGCTAGTGTATGGAGGACCAAAAGAATGGTTAAGCAACTTGTTAAAAAAGAATCATCGGTATTACAATTCTATTTATTTATACTTTAAATATATTTATTGAGCACCTGTTAGGAACAGATCATGCTACGGAGCATTTGGAAAAGTGAAATGCATGTTTCTGTTCTCGTATGGTCAACATTCTACCTAGTGAGATAAGTCATCCTTATAAAATAGAATACTAGGGGCGCCTGGGTGGCTCAGTCGGTTAAGTGTATGACTTTGGCTCAGGTCACAATCTACAGTTTGTTGGGTTCAAGTCCATGTCAAGCTCTGTGCTGACACCTCAGAGTTTGGAGCCTGCTTCACATTCTGTGTTTCCTTCTCTTTCTGCCTCTCCTTGACTCTCTCTCTCTCTCTCTCTCAAAAATAAATAAACATTGAAAAATAAATAAATAAAACAGGGGCGCCTGGGTGGCTCAGTCGGTTAAGCGTCTGACTTCAGCTCAGGTCATGATCTCACATTAGTGGGTTCGAGCCCCGCATCAGGCTCTGTGCTGACAGCTAGCTCACAGCCTGGAGCCTGTCTTCGGATTCTGTGTCTCCCTCTCTCTCTGACCCTCCCCTGCTCATCCTGTCTCTCTCTCTCTCTCTCTCTCAAAAATAAATAAAATATTAAAAAGATTAAAATAAATAAATAAATAAAATAGAATACTAATCACACAGGAACACAGCAGTAGCTGCCAAGTACCAATTCAGTTGTAAATTCAAGAAGGGAAATAGGTATCTTGGGTGTGCTGCAGTAACTTTCAGTATAACCTATTCAAAATGGAAGTGATTATCTCTCCTTTAACCATGCTCCTCCTCTTCTGTTTACTATTTCAGTTAATGGTGGCACTTTTCACCCAAGCCAGCTCTTCAAAAGCTCTGCTTTTCCCATTTGTTCCCCATTCAATTAGTCACCAACATTGGTAGTTTCTAAGCAAAACTATCCCTTAAATCCAGCCCTTGCTGTTCATTTACTCTGTCATTGCCTAAAGTCAAGTCTTCATTGTCATTCATAATATCAACGGAACAATATGACCTCCCATCTTCTTTCTATCCCTAAGATCATCCTCCAAACTGCCACCAAGTAATATTCAACAGTTCTTTTCCTTGTTGTCCATAAAGTCCAAACTCTTTGCGAAGGCATGGAAGGCTGTGTACAACCTCCTGTAATTTAATGCCCAAGCGTTTGATAATCATCTTGGATCCTCCACCATTACTCAGACTCAAAATGCTTACTTATGTCTTCATGTCTTTCATATTCAGACACAAGGTCTGAACTAGCCTTTCTCAACTTCCCCACACAGCAAACTCCTACTCATCCTTTGAAACTCTACTCATTAGAGTTTCTCATGTACAGGTAGTTATTTCTTCTTCTGTGCTCCCAGCCAAATGCTTCATTTTTCATTGGGTATAGCATTCATCATGCTTAATCACAATTATCTGTTCATATGGCTATCTTCTTCACCAAATAGTGGGCTTTGAAGAGAGAGGGAGAGAGAGAGAGACAATGCCTTATTTATTTTTACATTTCTAGGACATAACACAGTGCCTGGTACATAGTGAGTACTCAATGAAAAGAATGAATGGATGATGGATAGAAAAGGGAAAAATACATCCTATTTTCTCTACTCATGTACAGGTAGTTATTTCTTCTTCTGTGCTCCCAACCAAATGCTTCATTTTTCATTGGGTATAGCATTCATCATGCTTAATCATAATTATCTGTTCATATGGCTATCTTCTTCACCAAATAGTGGGCTTTGAAGAGAGAGGGAGAGAGAGAGAGACAATGCCTTATTTATCTTTACATTTCTAGGACATAACACAGTGCCTGGTACATAGTGAGTACTCAATGAAAAGAATGAATGGATGATGGATAGAAAAGGGAAAAATACATCCTATCAGAGAAGTCAAGAAAGACCTCATGGATGATACTGGATTTGAGCTTCACTTTCAGTAATGAGATAAGAGTTGGATAAGAAGAAGAAATGAGGCAGAGAGTTTCTATATGGGAATAACTATGTGATCAAGAGCTGACACTTTACGTAAAACTGATTTAAAAGAAGAAAAGGCAGAAGATCTGTTTGGCTGGAGCAACTGACCATGAGTAAAATCTGAAGACCTTATCACACAGCTGATCAGTTACCAATTACTAATAGGTGACTATTTCTCTAACTCCCTGATTTCCCAGTGCCTGATTCCACTTCACTCACTCCGTCTTAGTTCTGTCTCTCTGAAACACCAAGCTCTTTTCTGTCTTGAGGTCTTTTTCATTGCTGATCCCTTTGCTTGCAAGATCCTCAAAGGGCAGTTAATGTTAAAGTAAAATACAATCTGTTCAAAGAGGTCTTTTTCTGTGCCACTCTCTGATGGGCTTTAGGCTCATCCTCTCTATCAGAACACCTGCTTTATTACTTCATACTGGTCACCACCCTTAGAAATTTGTATTTATTTATTTACTTGATTTTTGTTGAAATTAATTCAGTTACTTCCACTACTGTAACCATCATCAAGTTTTGCAGATTCTAGATTAATGGTACCATTCATTGTCGATTTTAAAAATTTATTTAGTTAGTATTCTAAGATTCTTATAAAAGCAAAGAGCAAGGGCACCTGGCTATGCCAGTTGGTGGAGCATGCAACTCTTGATCTCAGGGTTGTGGGTTCGAGCCCCACATAGGATGCAGAGATTACTCAAAAAAATAAAATTTTTATTTTAAAAAAAGCACAGAGCATACTCATTTAAAGTCTTTCCATGTTTTTATAACACTAGAAAAGTAAGAATAACAACTAAATCCAACTTGTATTGATGCTCTTGAACCAAAATAAGTGGAATTTAACATAGATATAGTTGGTTAAATTTAGTAAAACAAATATTTATACTTATAATGGTTTAGATTCCTTCTATCACATAATTCTGTCTAATTTTAGATTTTGGGCTTGTGGAAATGTAACAACATCCACACTTAGGACACAGAGGCAAAGACTTCTTTAAGGCAGATATATGATGGACTTTTGAAAGATAGACTGAGTTAATTTAGGCCATACATTTCATTTTGTGGCAGAATATGTAAAATGATGAGCTTAGATTAATAACTTTTAATGTTCTTCAACCCCAAATTTCTAAGATTCTGTCCTGTGCCAATGCATTTGACTATGAAAACACTGTCTATTATAATGATAAAAAATATTTCAATGCTTCTAGAACTATGCTTGGTACTCATACTACCCTATCACTGTTTTGTTCTTTATAGAAGTAACTTTCTTCTTTCATAAAAGTATATGGAGGATAATTTCCAGATCCACTATGGCAATGTAATTTCTTTACAATAATCCATCCACATTGATTATGCCTATGAACCTGGAAAAGCAGTAACAGCAACAGCCCACCCAGAGAACTCTGAGAGTAAACAAGAGGGAAGACTAGGAAGAGCAGCCAAAACTTGGAGAAAAAATTAGCATGGAGATTAGCTTCCCAGGTATAGTTTTCTTTTGCAACTTTGCCCTAAGGGTGGACCCCAGTCATAGAGCAGCTCCACAGTATAGGCAGCTAAAACTCTAACAGAAACCTTGCCACATTTCTAGTTAGAGATACAGGGAAAGGAGCCCCTGTGGTCAGAGAGTGGGGAAGGAGTCCCAGAGGGTAAAAAAGACAGAGAAAGAAACCCCGCATTCTGTGTAAGACCACACAGGTACAGACCCAAAGCAGCATAGTGAAGCTTAGAGAACTGAACTGAAATTTGAACCACTGCTAACAGAAAGCAAGATAGAAATAATCAAGTTGATTGCCTACTGAAACCAAAACATTCTTCAGAGGACTATAACAGAACCCTCAGTCCCTACAAGAACATTTACAAGGTATATGGTATAATTAATAATTACTTATATACAAAAGAAGGAGGAATATGTAACCCAGTCTGAACAGAAAAGGCAATCAACAGAAGCTAATCCTGAGAGGACTCAGATACTATATCAATGATGCTAAAATAGGTACTATAATTCTGCTACATGAAGAAAAGGAAGATACACTTGAAATAAATGAAAAAAGAAAATTTCAGCAGAAAAATAAAAACTATAAAAATAACTAACTGGATATTTTTAAATTTAAAAATATAGTATCTGATTTATTTTAATTACTGATAGACTTAACAGCAGAGGAAAAAGGCAGAGACCTTGAAAATAGATCAATGGAAATTATACAATCTGAAGAACAGAGAGAAAGTAAAATGGAAAGAAAAAAAAGCATGAACAAAATCTAGAGACATTTGTGTCAATATAAAAGATTTAAGGTATTTTTAATTGGAAAAATAGAGGAGAATGATATTCAGACAGAAAAAAATGGCTGAAGACATCTCAAGTTAAGTAAAAGATATAGACTTATGTACAGATTTATGAAACTTATTGGACAATCAGAAATTAAAAGGATACTATGCTTTGATACATCATAATCAAGCTGCTGAAAACTAAAAATAAAGAAAAAATCTTGAAATGGCCTAGAGAAAAATGACACATTATATACAGAGAATAAATATTTGAATAATTATGGAATTCCCATCAGAAACTATGGAAGTCAGAAGACAGTAGAACATCTTTCAATGCTGAAATAGAAAAGCTGTCAAGCCAAAATGCCATAAAATGCCATATATAACAAATGTGTCATTCAGGAATAAAGGCAAAAGAAAAAAATTTTTCTAGAAAAGCCTAAGGAATCTTTTAAAAAATCTATTACAGATAATAAGTTCAGCAAGGTTTCAGGATGCATTGATATACAACAATTTTTTCTAAATTTTTTTAATGTTTATTTATTTTTGAGAAAGAGACAGACAGAGCTTGAGTGGGGGAAAGGCAGAAAGAGAGAGGGAGACACAGAATCCAAAAGAAGCTCCAGGCTCTGAGCTGTGAGCACAGAGCCCGATGCGGGGTCGAGCTCAAAAACAGGAAGATCATAACCTGAGCCGAAGTTGGGTGCTCAACCAACTGAGCCATCCAGGTGCCCCCAATTTTTTTCTATACACTAAAAGGAATAATCCAAAAATGAAATTAAGAAAACAATTCCATTTACAATAGATTCAAAAGAATAAAATATTTAGGACCAAAGTTAACAAAAGAGAATATATGTAGACTGAAAACTACAAAGCATTTTTGAAAGAAATTAAAGAAAACCTAAATAAATGTAAAGATATCCCATGTTCTTTGATTGTAAGACTTACTAATGTTAAAGCAATACTCCCCAAATTGGTCTCCAGATTCAAATAATCTTGATAAAAATAAAGACATTTTCAGATAAAAGAAAACTTTTTAAAAATTTTCTGGAATCTTGCTTTACAAGAAAATCCTAAAGAAAGTTATTTAGGCTGAAGAGAAATAATATAAGAGGGAAATTGGTTCTTTAAAAAGAAAGAAAAAATATCAGAAATGGGAAATACCTATGAACATATAAAAGACTATGGATTTCCCCATTTAAAGTTGTTAAAATGGTCTAACTGTTTTAAGAAAAAAATGTAACATTTTCCAGGAGGCTTTCAATGTATGTATATAGAATACTTATAGCAACCATAATATGAAAAAGTAGCAGGAGGGCATGGTGATGGAATCTCTATGGCTGAAATATTTCTCTATTTTACCTGAAGTGGGACAATATTAACTCTAAATAAGACTTAAAAAAATGCAAAGACATATAACCAAAAGCCGATGAATAATTGAAAATAAAATACCAAAGCATATTCAAATAATCCAAAAGAAGGCAGGAAAGAAAAAATAAAAGAACAACAAAGCAGGAGAACACACAGAAATAAAAATAATAAAATGGAAAGCAATATCCAAAAAATGTCTGATTATGTTCAGTGCTAATGATCTAAACTCTCCAGTTAAAAGGCAGAGATTGACAGAGTGGATAAAAAGCAAGACTCAACTATGTACTCCTAAAAGAGACATGCTTTAAATATCAGAACCATAAAGGTTGAAAGAAAATGGATAGAAGAATATGTAACATTTAAAGATTAATTATATAAAGACTGAAGGTGCTATATTAATATCAGATAAAATAGACTTCAAGACAAAATATATTACCAGACATAAAGAGAGATGTTTCATAATGATATAAGTAGAATTTATCAGGAAACTGCAATTATAAATATGTATGTACTCGATAACAGAGCTTCACAATACATGAAACAAAAATTAACAATTCAAATGAGACTCAGGTCACTCCAAAATCATAGACAGAGGTCTTATCACTCCTTTCCCAGCAACTAATAGAACAAACAGACAAAAAAAAAAAAAAATCAAAATCAGTGAAGACATAAAAGATCTAAACAACACCATCAGCCAACTTGACCTAATGATGTTTATAGAATACTACATTCTACAATAGCAGAGAACACCCTTTTTTTCAAGTGCATATATGCATAGACCATAGACTGGGGCTTAAAACAAGACCAAGACTGGGGCTAAAAATTAAACCACATTTCTAAATGATGGATAAACATCACAAGGGAGATCACAAAATGTTTTTAATTGAATGACAACAACAACAAAAAAACCACAACATATCAAAATTTGTGGGATACAGCTAAAGCTGTGCTTTTAGGAAAACTTATATGCTTGTATTAGAAAAGAAGGAAAAAAATAACCTAAGATTCTACCTTAAGAAGCTAGAAAAATAACAGTATAGTAAAGTCAAAATAAGTAAACAAAGGTAACAGCAGAAATACATGGAACAGAAAATAGGGAAACAATAGACAAAATTAACAAAGCCAAGAATTGGTTCTTTGAAAAGATCAACAAAATTGACAAACTTCTATCCATACTAAATAAGAAAAAGGAGAAAGAACAAAAAGCACCAATGAGACAGATGTGTCAACACAGAGCTTACAGACAATATAAGATGATAGAATATTAAGAATAATTTTATGTCAACCAATTTTACAACTTAGATGAAATGGACAGATTTCTTAAAAGTTACAATCCCATAAAACAGACACAAGAAGAAACAAACCGAATGTCCTTAAATCTATTAAAGACATTGAATTCCTTATCAAAAATTGTTCCCCAAAGAAAACTTCAGGCCCAAGTGGTTTTACCAACAAATTCTAAGAAACATTCAGGGAAGAAATAATGCAAAACTTACACAAACTTTTTCAGAAATTAGAAGATTCGAAGAGATACTGATCAACCTTTTTAAAAGGCCAGTATATCCCATGACAAAATCTGAGTAAGAAGACCATAAATTATATCTTAATAAAGTTGTAAAAGTAAAAAAAAGTGGAGTCCTATTACTATGTACTTTTGTGACAAATTCTTGGACCATACACAAATGACTTTTGCTACAGAAAGGCCTCCAAGGATCTGATTATAATACAGCCTCAGGTGAAACATATACTATTAACATACTCTCTGGGTAATTTTCTAATCATTTTGTTGGGTAGCAGAGACACTACAGCCCACAGGTCAAATCCAGCTCAGGCCTGTTTTTGTATTGCCTGCAGGCTAAGTAAGGAACGGTTTTTACATTTTAAAAGTGTTGTTAAAAAAAGAAGTAACGGCAGCGGCGGCGGCATTTATGTGTGGCCTACAAATCCTAAAATATTTACTGTTTGACTCTTACATAGGAAGTTTGCTATCCTTGGTAGAGTGACAGGTTTATGGCAATAAGTAATTTTGTTATTCCACTCTCAGGAGGAGTGGGTATGCAAAATGCTCAGAGACCAGGACACCTGCTAGTCCTCCTCTTCTCTTTCCTTCGCTTAGCACCTACTGATCATTTATTAATTCATTCATTCATTCAATAAGTATGTAGGTGAGTCTTAATACATATAAGTCACTTTATCATTATCTCTGCACTATAATGATGTACAAGATAGGCAATCCAGCCCTCGGTGAGCCTACAGGTTCTACAGAAGAGGTCTCAATGTTTAGTCCATGAATTACTCAATGTTGCCAGCATGGGTTTACTAGGGCCATGCAGGTAACAATTATTAGGTAAGCCTGGCATGCCTTCCCATCTGTTTGCTGCTGCTGGGACTTACTTTGCATTCTTCACTGAATGTCATACTTCTCTGGGCCTGAGGTTTTTCACCATTATAATATAGAGATAATAACAAACTGTGCGATAAAAGATGAAAAAATTAATATGAATGTGTAGGATCAAATGTAAAATTTTATGGCAGCCTTGTATCTTCCTCAGTTGGATGTTTCAAAATTGTTAATCCTTCCCTCAAACTGAAACTCCTTCTTAAATCTCATATTTAAAATAAAACGAACACAGCTGAACATTAGGGAAAGATAATGCCTAGGAGGTTTTGTTAATACATCCAAAAATAACTGCCTATTTTAAAGTTAATGTAAAAATATCCAAATCCAAAGGATATGCAGCTTAATGTGTTAAAAAGCATTAGCTAACATTTAGTTAGCCACTGATAATCATTTGGGTTCTAAACCCAGAGGATATAAGAAAGATTGTCGAAAGGAGTTGAGGGCAGCATTAATACCAGTAGAAAATACAATGTTATTCAACAAAATGCAACTGAGGATATTTGCTGGATAAAGTGGTTGGAATCAATTACTTATTTCAGCTAAGAAAAAATATTGGTGGAGGGAAGACCCATTAGAGGGAATATGTATGTGAGAGTGCTGAATAAGATAATCGTGTTTATAAGGCAACATGGTGACCAAAATAATGAGAGTGACTTGAATTGCAGAAAAGATATCACCAAAGAGAAAAGAGAAAGAAGACTAATGGCACGTCACCTGCATGCCCCAGTTCCCTGGAGAAGTGGACAAACTTAAAAAAGGTGAGAAAAGCCAAACAGGAATGATTGTAAGACTCAAGAACTTAATTGAAGGGAAAGGATTTAAAAGTAACTAAAACACAAATGGAAGGAATCAAGGTCAAGAAACTGAGTTGGCTCATGGAAGGTATTTAAGAAGTAAAGACCTTTAAAGTCAATAGTTTTTCTATGTTATAAGAGAACACAATGACAAATTACAGCTCTGGGAAAAGAAGCAGACTGAATAATTTCAAATAGCTTTTTAAAAAAAATACCAACACAACCTTCCTAATAATCATCTTTATTACACTGGGATCACTTGTAACAGTTAAATCAGCCTGGGAGAGAAACAACCCACATTGCATACAAATTGTTTAAGGTTTTATTCCTATTATTACATTCAGAGCCAAAGAGGGGAAGAGAAAAGAAATACAGCAAGAGGGGCAGAAAGAGTAGAGATGTTTCAAGCTGAGGCCTCTATTCTCAAAAACTCCATTTCCTTGAGAACAGAGATTGTGATACTCTCATGTCTCCACCCACAAACACAGTGTCTGACATACAAAGATGATTAATCAAAGGATTTGAAATAAATACAATGATCAAATTAATGAAAAATGGACAAACTTACACTTTGCTCTGGTCATTACAGCTGTAAACTGATCCTGTTGTCACCCTTCCTTCTGTCCTCTTTCATTTTTTCCCCTGTGTTAAAAATTCAATGACTGTAGAAATCAGACCTTAAAATGTGAATAAAACCCTTGGCTCAGATGGATTATAAAGATAAAGAAAGAAAGAAAGAAAAATTTTCTGGGTTTATTGGGCTAAATTAAGCATCAAATTTTGATACATTGTGAAAGAGTTTACACATACACACACACGCACACACTCAAATACTTCCTGCCAAATAACTATCTAGATAAGAACTCCAACCATGCTTTATTTATAAGATTTTAGCGTATTCATTCATCATGTACCCATCTGAAGCAGTCTCAGACTACCAATTACTATAATAATTCTTTGCTCCAGCAGAACCTCCCAGCAAGTCCATTCAAACAATTGGGAACCTGGAATCCCCTCTACCTCAGAGCTGTGTGAATCCTTCGCTAAAAGCAATCATCTGTAAATTAGCTAACGTTATAGTAGACCTCATACCTGGCCTAGAAAATAATATTTTATGCAGAAATAACTTCTAGTTTAAGACATATATTTACTTAAAAATTACTACTAAGCTTTAGATGCAAAGAAAAAAGAAACCAAGCTTTCAAAAAAAAATTGCTAACTGTGAACGGGTGAATTCTGAATCACACCTGCCTCAAAAACATACTGACTTTTTAGTTCTCATTTCACTCTATTTAAAAATAAATCCTACATTGGTTGTAACAAATGTACCACTCTGGGCTAATAATGGGCACAGTTGTGAGTGTGTAGGGCCAGGGGGTACATGGGAACTCTCTGTACTTTCTGCTTAGTTTTGCTGTGAACCTAAAAGTGCTCTAAAAAATAGAGTAAGAAAGTAAGTATATGAATAAATAAATAAATTCTAAGGACTTGAATATTTTACATGCTATCACGAAAAAAATTAAGACCCACTTAGAGAACATTCATTTTCCTAGAGTGAGACAGTGAATGACACTCCATTAGTAAAGATAACAAACTGTTTCTTTCTTTTTTTTTTAAAGACTTGTTTCTTAAAATACAGATATGAAAAAAGCCTGAAATGGAGAACAGCTATATATTACCAGGGCTCTCTAACTTTATAAATCTTGCAAAAATCTCAGGCAAGTAGGTTGATTGTTTGGTGTGTAACCCATAAAGACAGGAGATGGCTGTTTTTTCCATCCCCTCCTCTCTACTCCCAGAGATCTTCACATTCTTCATGTATAGCTCCCAGACTTCAGCAGTACTTCAGCAAGTCTCTCCTGTTTTGGACATCCTTAGCCAAACTGCGGCATGCTCTACTTGGCTTCTACTTGTTTCTCCAAAGCCAGAAAAATGATGCTCTGCTCTTCCAGAATGGGTCAGAGTAGAAAGCTTTCTGGCCAATGCTCTTCCTGTGGCAATGACCCACTGGCCAAAATCATAAGAAGGAACAATGGAAGATGGAGACCTGCTGAGGCTGATGGGAAAAGAAAACCAGAAACCTACTCTAGACTACCCAGTCCCAGCTACTGCACACTGCCAAAGCACTGCCAGAAAGGATCCCAGACACACACCCTTCACCATATTTCCTACTACCCTCCCTTTCCAGTCTTTCTGTCCTTGCTCTATAAGCATGTGAGGCTGATGTAGTGTCTGCAGCTTTGCACTGGGAATTGAGTCCCCCAGAGGGAAGCATGGTTTTGCTTCCTCACCTCTTTCTAATCTATAATATGTCATCTTCCCCTGAACACCCTTAAAATTGACCTCTGAACACATTTATCCCCTTTCTTTACTTTACTTTTATCCATAATACATCACACTTAATGTATACTATAAGCCTATGATCTCTCTTCCCTCACCAGAAGGGGAGAAAGGGAGAGGGATCCCAAGCCCAGTATGTAGGAAAAGGTGCCTATAATAGTTCATTTCTTTAGAGCCCAGCAATCCACATTAGCATGTGGAAGCTGTCAAATATTATGAAAAAGAAGTATTTCAAACTTTTTCAGTAAGGAGGTGTTTTTAAATTTGTTTAACTTTTATGAAAACAATATTTAATCTTGTAATATTTGTTAATAGTTGTCAGAACGTACAAACTGGGACAACCTGCTATGAGATAATGTCCCTGTTTTTCTCTTGTATTCTTTTTCCTTCATCTCCACTATTCTTCAAGGTCACCAAAGTTGTAAACAAATATAATTGTCTTTTGTGGATACTTATTCTGCCTGATCTCTACCCTATATATCTAAGCACTTCCTGAAGCCTCTCCATCTGTTTACCTACCACCTGTTCTATTCCTTCTGATAGTTCTCTGAACACTCTGTCTCTGTTTCTTTCAGTTGTTTCTTCACTGCCCTTAATTTTTAACAACACCTCCTAAAGTCAAATTCTTGTCTTATTTTTCTTCTTTCCCTTTCCCTTTTCTTAGAGAGCTTGATCATATATTTTCAAGTTTCTCTTCTGTAATGATCCTCAAGACTAACCAAAACCGTAGATAATATTTCCAAAGATCGACTTAGATAGGGTCAATTGCTTGCTACCATTTCCAAAAGAACATACCTTTAAAAAAGCCATATCCTCATCATCTTAAACTTTATTTTCATCCCAAACTCTCTTATTTCTGCCACTAGATGCACCATTTTCCCTGTCCACAAGACTTTTAATATTGGAATTTATCCTTCATGTCTGCTTCTTTTTTTTCTCTACATCCTCCCCCTGCTCATCATTTAGTGTTCTCATCCTCTGCACATTCTCTCAGATGGTTACTTTGTTCTTTAGGCCCCTTCCCATCCCTATCCTTCTTTTCTTCCACCTGTGAAATACAAAAACAACACTACCCACCCCCCACCTCAGTGTGGCAGCTCTATTCATCCTTCCTAATTTGTCTTGTGTATCCAAGCCAGACTTCCTGAGGTAGAAGCTTCACTGCCTCATCTACCTGCTTACTCCACTGTGTTAATCATTTCTATTTCCTTCAGTTTTCCACAGATCCCCTGCCATCTCTCTATTGACTTATTTTCACTGAACTCACTACTCTTTCCAGAGTTTCCTAGTCTTTTGGAAAAGACTGAAAATAAAAAATCAAAACAATTTTACAAAGAAAGTCGCATTGATGTTGAATACAGTAGGGAAGAAGAAAAAAGACTACAGCAAACAGGGGAAATAGAAGCATTTATCTTTTAAGGAGTTTTGTCTCCCAGTCAGTATATGACAGTCAAACTCTAATATATGTATTAATAGAATAGAGCCATCCACCATATACAAGAAAATTACCTTTGAATAGAAAATCTGGGAATTAAAAAATATGTTTTAATAAAACCATAACTTTGCACCACATTAAATAAAATTAACTCAAAATGGACCACAAAATTAAATGTATATCCTAAGCCTAAAAATAAAACTTCCGGAAGAAAGCCTAAGAGAAAATCTCTCTGATATGCTTGGATTGGGCAAAGAGTTCTTAGAAAAGACACGGAGTGTGAATGACAAAAGAAAACATATAATTTAGACTTTACCAAATCAAAAAACTTTTTCTCTTTGAAAGATGTTGTTAAGAGAATAAAAAGACAAGGCACAAATGGGGAAGAAAAAAACTGCAAAACACATATGTGATAAAGAGCTCACATCTAGAATATATGAAAAACTCTCACAATCCAATCAATAAGAAGACAAATAGCACAATTTTAATAAAAAAAAAAAAGATAGGAGGCCAAAATATTCAACAGTCACTTTGCCAAAAAGGAGATATAGATGGTCAATAAGCAAATGCAAAGTGGTTTAATGTCATCAAGGTATTAGAGAAAAGCCAAGTAAAACTACGATGAGATACTACTACACACCTATAAGAAGGGTGAAAACAAAAGAGACTGACCATACCAAGAACACCTGGTGAAATGTGGAGGAACTAGAACTCTCATACACAAAAGAGGACTGCCACTATAAAAAAGCAGTTTGGCAGTTTCTTACCAACTTAAACAAACACTGACTATATGACACAGCAATGCCACTCCTAGGTATTTACCACAGATGAGAGAAAACATGTCCAAGCAAAGGCCTGCCCTGCCCATGAATGTTCATAGCAGCTTTCACACAACTGCTGGAAGCTGGAAACAACACAAATGCCCATCAACTGGTGAATGGGTAAACAACAGAATGAATATTTCCTTGATAAAAAGGAATAAACTGTTGATACAGGCATCAACAAGGATGAATCTCAAAGCATTAGGCTAAAACAAGCCAGACATGGAAGGCTATACGCTGTATGATTCTACATATATTCTATTTATTTCATTTTAGAAAAAGCAAGGACGGAAATCAAATCAGTAGTTGCCAGGGGCTGGTGGTAGGAAAAGGGACTGACTATAAAAGGGCACCAGAAAACTTTTTGGAGTAATCAAATGTACTATATCTCCCAAAAATGGTGATGGTTACACAATTGGATGCATTTGTCAAGACTCATTAAACTCTATATCTAAAAATGATGAATTTTATAAGTTACATCTCAATAAACCTGACTTTAAAGGTATCAAGACTTTTTTAAAAAACCAGAAAAGAGAAAGCATATTTTATTTTCCTTATACTAGCCTCCTTGTTAACTTCTGTCTACAACCATCTTCATACTGAAAATAATTTCTCAGTATCAGCTTAATGACATTTTTAAATCTTGCAAATAATAAAAAAAACAAAGCCAAGGCTGAGTCTGACAGTTTCCTGTTGCAAACAAAATAAGAGTAAAAATTAACACTGCAAAATTTCAACAACTCTGGGATTCACGTAGAGGTTATTAACAAAATGAGGAATTGAGCAGGGCCACCAAAAATGATGTCAACATTCTTATTAATACACCCTAAAGTCAGAATGACTTTTTTTCCTTTAAAAATAAATCATAAGCTAAAATTGAACTCCATCTATAAAAGAAGTATAGCCACCCACTTAAACTAAATATACTATCTATAAATCCACACTGCAATTAGCAGTTTCAGTCAAACTGAACTACTGCTGGCCCCAGAGTAGCCTTTATTATTCTGCCTCCGTGTCCTGCTCACTGCATTCTGTGCATAGGTCATGCCATCCTCCACATCTCATCACATCCGAAATCGGAATCCTTTTTGTCCTTCAAGGTCCATCTCATACACTAGAAAGTTCAAGATCCTTTCAAACATCCTCAGGACTGAAAGTGTGCTCTGCCTTTTATGAACTCCCATTGCTGATTATCTGCATCTCTTACACTTCCTAAATTTCTGTACTGTATTTATGTGGGCACTGACATAATAAACCCACTGGATTATAAGCCAATGGAGGCTGGGGCCTGTGGGTGGGTCATCCTCACACCTCCCATAGCATCAAGCAAAGTGCCTTGAAGAAACACATATGCCATGTGTTGATGACTGAATATTAAATTTAGGTGCTTTCACAGAAAATTTGGTAAAATCATAGAAAATGGTCCATTTGAAATTTTACTGACCTCTATTTTATTTCAAGGTAATAGACTCACCCTAAATATAAGATATATTCTGGCATCTTTTAAAAGTGTATCATACTTGTTTGAAAACCATTAGATAAAATATACACACATTTGACTGAAATTCCCAAAGGCCAAAGCTAAAATACTTTAAGAAACGAAATAAATAAAATGGTATGGATTATAACCATTGGATATAACCATGGATAAAACAAATATCCATACTGACACAATTATTTTATTGAATAAATAAATGGAAGAAAATAGACAATCTCCCATGCAGGAGAATTCCAAATAATTTACGTAGATACTCCATCCTCGAGGAGGCAGAACATAACTCCCACTTGTAAGTGTGACTGCACATAGTGACCTCCTTCCAAAGAGCACTGTATAGAAATGGGAGAGGGAGAAATCTGACATCACCTCAGCCAATTGGTCAAGATTAAGATCAACAATGACAAGTCATATTGATAGTACATACCCTTCATATAATGTGATGAGAAAGGCATATTTCTTCCCCAAAATACAAACCCCAGTCTAAACATAAGAAAAACATCAGACAAATCAAAGTAAAAAACCTTCTACAAAATACCTGACTGACTGGTGCTCATCAAAACTGTCAAGGTCATCAAAAATAAGTATTAAAGTCTAAGACACTGCCATAACCAGGAGGAGCCTAAGGAGACACAACAATGACAACTAATATGCTATCTGAACAGGACTCTGAAACAGAAAAAGGACATTACAGAAAACCAAGGAAATCTCAGTAAAGGACAGAGTTTAGTTAACAATGATGTATAAGGAATGATCCATTCACTGTAACATCCTAATGTAGGATGTCACAATCAGGGAATCTGGGTGTGGAGCAAATGGGAACCCAGTACCATTTTTTCAGTTTCTCTATAAAGCTAAAGCTATCTAAAATTAGAAGTTTATTTTTTTAATACACAAATTTCAAATGTTAAAAAGTTTTCCTGAAACAAGAAATGTTTCTAGGCAATAAAGAGTTAAGTTATATCACAGGAGATTCACTCTAGAGAAAAACACATCCTTGGACATATTTTAGCTCAGGGTAAGAGTTGCAGATGAAGTTTTCAAATACAAATAAAGTTAGTAGTTTTAACATTTATTCTAAGATTGTTGTTTTTAAATGCATAATTTTAAAATAATTGCTTCGTTACTGCAAATGATTTCTTTTACCTTAAGTCCACAAAGAAGTAATGTAACTTTTTATTGAAAGCCACTGAAAAATGTACAACTTTATAGAAATTCACCCTGTGGTCAGCTTTATTGAAAACAAATTCCACTTGAGATGATTGATTTCCCACTTGAGATGATTGATTTACCTTTTATCTTTCCCCATGTCAAACAAAGGGACACTATCTTTGGCAATTAGAAAAAAAAATGCTTATGTTCTTAATTTTCACAACTGTTCTTCCAAAACAAATTGGAAAGAAATTTGATACTGGTTAGATCTTAGGCATTTTCCATTGCTAAAATTATAATCTTTTTTTTCTTTTTATCTTAATGGGCTTCCTTGAATAAATTATATCTGCATTTGAGATGGTGTAGTCCAAAGGACAGGGAGAGGGTTGTTTTTTGTTTGGCTGGTTGTTTTTTAGGAAGGAAGACAGCCGAGCCAGCTCAGCTGCTGTGTGAGTGATACTCTGGGGCCTCTCCATTCGCCTCCTGGCTGACTGATCTAGAGCAAATCACGGCCCTGGGCCTCAGATTTCGCATTTATAAAATGAAAAGATTGTAATTCACAATCACTTACCTCTAAACTCATTCTAGCCATAAATAAAGAACCCTAAAGTCTGAGTATTAATTTCACAATTTGCCTTTCAAATAAGTATGGTGAGCATGATCCCCCAGTAAGCCCCCAGCCCCTCAAGTTCAGGCTTTGAAATTCATGGAGATAGGGATGGGAGTTGGTATCTCTGAAATAGAAATTGTGATGTAAAAGATACAACTCACTGACCAGCACACCTAACTCAACTTTGATTTCAAAATTTGTTTCCTGCTGCCTTAATTCTGGGAAGAGTCTTCCAAAACGAGAGAGTAGCCTCTCCACAGCACAATGAAACCAGAATTCAGACAGATTCAAAGAGAAGGAAATGGATGAAAGAGAAAGCTTCTCAGGTTTGAAAGAAAACAGGATTTTAGGAAAACTGTGCTAAAGATGGTAACTTTAATATTAATATTGCTTGAGAACTCACCGAAGCTGTCACAGACCAGACACTGTGATACAGGACTTGAGACCACAGAGATCAGCTTTTCCATTTAAATAGGCACAGATGAATAGTGAGGGTCAGCCCTTAAATATATCATGCCACCAAATTCCTTCTATGCCCACCACTTCCCTAGCATCCATCACTTTTATTACCTTAGCTATTTATGTGTTTAACAAAAGAAGAGGAAGAAAAAAGATGTTCAAAGAGAAATACCCAAATTTTTACTCAGTGATTGTATTCTCCTCAGTCTCTTGATAGCCTCTAGATTCTCATTGCCAGGTCAGCTTCATGAGGATGTGACATGTGCAGTCACACAGGGCTACCCACTCAGAAGGGCCCCCAGGTTGGCTTATGGCTTTCTTATCACCATGTGAACTTCATAATTTTTGAACGAGGAGCTCCACATTCTCATTTTGCACCGTGTCCAGCAAATTATGTAGCTGGTTCTGACCATTGCTTTTAAGATATCTCATTTTGATCTTCAGAAATGTCTACCTTCACTTCTTTTTCTCACATTGAGCAAAGATATTTAACCAATCACCTACTAGTTGTCATGATTGAGCCAAAGTTTTCCTTATAGGAATATGCCTATCTAAAAATGACTAAGCATTACTAGAAAAAATTGTTCAACCTGGTATCCTTGAGCCACCCACATTCACGTTTTCCATTCTCTGCCCAATACTGTCCGTAACTCCCTATTTCCCAGTCCTCTGCCCCTGCATTCCCAACAACAGCTGTTTCTCCAGTTTCCTTAAAACCCTATTAGTCTTCCCTCTCATCGTCAAGTGAGACCTTTGCCTGTTTCTTTATGGATGTGCTCCAGGGCACTCAGACTCAACAGCAATCCTCACCCTCCCATTCAAGCCTGCTCCTCATACAGTGTTCCCTGTTTCAAGTGACAGTCATCACCTTCCTTTCATTGGCCAGACAAGAAACCTGGTCCTCATCCTACACCCTCCTCCACACCAAATCCATTTCCAGGTGTTTCCACCCTAATACTTCTTTGAATCTCTTCATGTTTGTCCATCCCTTTTGCCATTGCCTTAATTAACACACCCATAATGATTCTCTTGGTTTACCACAATGACATCCTAATTGGTCTCCAGGTTTCCCATCTAAATCTTCTTCCTGATCATCAAATGCATTTTCTTTTTTTCTTTTTTTATAGCTTATTTATTTTTGAGACAGAGAGAGACAGAGCACGAGTTGGGGAGGGTCAGAGAGAGAGGGAGACACAGAATCTAAAATAGGCTCCAGGCTCTGAGCTGTCAGCACAGAACCTGATGCGGGGTTTGAACCCACGAATCGTGAGATCATGACCTGAGCCAAAGTCGGTTGCTTAACCTACTGAACCACCCAGGCGCCCCCATCAAATGCATTTTCATGTTGTAGTCATAAACATTTTATTTAAAAATCTGAGCATGTTCTATAATACATGGAAAACAAAAATGCCACAAATTCTTCCCACTCCTATATGTATGCCTTTTTGCAATGTAGTTTTGCCAATCCTCCCCACCCCTCAAGAGTGGAATCTACTTCATTTCCCCCTCAATTCTGGGCCTGTGACTTGCTTTGACCAACACAGTGTGGCAGAAGTACGATACTGTGGGGGTTCTGAACTCAGCCTCCAGAGGCCATGGGGTATGCAGATTTCTGATGTTACTCATGATCTGTGCTGGTTGCTGGAGAAATTCCCTTCTATGTGCTAGATGGAAGGTTTTACTTCTCACTGATTCTAAAATGGTTCTCCCTTTTCAACATCCCATCTACAGCATCCCGAAGTAGGACACTAAGAGTTATCTTTGACCCTTTCCTCCACATTACCCTTCGTATTCAATTTCTCTAAAATACAATCACTGCATGTTTCAAAAACAAATCTCAGATTTTCCCTTTCACCTCAATCCCAATGCCACCCCTCCCCTGAGTCTAGGTCTCGAACTAAATTACAGCAGCAATTCCTCGGCTAGTCTCCAGACTCTACCCTTGTGCCCGCCAAACATTTTAAGTGGAGCACTCAGACTGAATTTCTTCACAAGCCTCCTGTTATTTCTCACACACACACGTCTGTAATAATTACCTCTTTCTCACTTCATGAAGATAATACTTTCTATTTCACTTTCAAGGGCTCCCTGTAATTCTTCCCCACAAGTCTATCCAAATTTATTTCCTAGTACAGGTATCTGCCACTTTTTGAAAGTATGGATTATGCCAATTTGCTTTTAGGAAGACTACGTTAGTATCTCTTTTCATTAACCAAATGATACCCACAGAGGACTTCTGCTTTTATGACATGAGATGAAAGGCGAAAATACCATTCAGCATTTGTTATGCAGCAAACCCTTTTAGAGGCAGTATGCACCTTGAGCAACAAGAGTGGCCACCACCAAGCTCTTTCTCCTAGAACTACACTCAGCGTCTCAGCATCAAGGCACCTTAGCTTTGAACTATGTCTGTGAGCATCTGTGCTTTATCTCTATTTATTTTGTACATCCTTTAGCAAAATGTGTATTAAGGTATCAGAAAAGCCTAAGACAGGTTATTTTGGGGGGTATGGGAATACTCAAAAATTTTTCCATGTAAATTAATGATAATTGCTCCTTCATGTCATTTCATCTTAGGAAAGTCTTCACAGGGATGCTCTACTTTCAAACAGTGGGGGGAACCTGTAGTGTCCTTTTGTGTACACCCTTTTCGCCATACCAGTTCAATTTTCTCAGCCACACAGAAAGCGCTCAATCATATCCCACTGCCCTCTATCACTTATGGACATGCATTCATATATGCTTTGCTCTCTACTAATCCATTCTTCCAAAACCAGCTCAAGTTCTACCTCAGTAACTCCTGCACTCTGAACTAGAGACATGATGCTAATCCTCACTCTGCCCAAAGCAGTTGTTTACAACCAGACGAATGACTTCATTTTCCACATCTGTACTCTGAGGGGCACATTTGAAAATTCAGTAATTCTTTCAAAACTCTAATCCAGATCCAGCCTTTTCTCCTTGGGCTTAACCTCCTCCACCCTGGTCAGGCACAAATATTCTGTGCTTTCTTTGTGATCATTTTCCTTTACTTTCCAATCATCTGGTGTGGGAGTTGGGCACCATGTCATATCTTGTTCAGGGAACCCTATAACACTTGGCAGATAATTGGCAATCAGAAGAGTCCAACCTGCAAACTAGAGACTAGAAGCAGATATCACACAGACCGTGCAACCTACAGGAGGCAATGGGTGTTCAGTTTTAGTTCAGTATAGTAATTGTAGCATGACATGTCCTAATAATGATGTCTCTGAGAAAGGGAGCAAAAATGGAGATGCTACAGGACTCATTATGGCTGGTTTAAAAGATGAAGAAATACCATGTCTCTTTTCATTGAATCTTCAAATGTGCCAGAGGTCAGTCTCTGATATTGTTTCAAATGCTTTGACGTTTGTCTAACAGTTTTAAAAACACTCTCCATTGAGAAATTCAAAGTATATTATGGTGAGTTAGGTCCATCACAATAAAGGGTACAATACAAATAGGATGAGTGTTTTGTTCAAATGCCTCTTCACTGAAGACAAATGGCAACTAAATCAAATAATTTCACCACAATCCAACTATTACATAAGGATACACCTACATCTTCCCCACTAGTGTTGCCCAAGGGGTTCAATCTGAAATAAAGGAGTTAAAATGGATGAGGTTAGAGTCACTTAGGATAATATATTATCCTGTACATTACAGAATATGAGTCAAGGACTATGGAACTATTGGAAAGATGTATAGAAGAGTAATTTGTGCCTAAAAACAATATTAAATTTTCAAAAGTTTCTCTCCCTTCTCCCTCTTCTCCAATCCATAATATATGCATAAGAATGTTTTAACACATAGCAGGTGCTAGTTATCTTCCGATGATGCTAACTGAACACAACTATTCAGAGTAAAAACAAATCTAACTTGCTCCAACTATCAATTTCTATAGTAATACCTTTATTCATACTTATACAGAAGATGTATTCAAATGGTCACACCACAAACATGTTTTATTATTTGGCACTGAAAATATCAACTAAGGATTTATTTACTTAGTATATAAAAAATATATGCACATATGGATAAAATGATGTATTCACAATGTAAAATACCAAATGCACCATATATTTCAATATATCTATTCTAATATTAAAACTATATTTGTTCAAATCCAGTGCTGGGAAGTACTAAAACTTGATCAGTTTCACATTATGGAAATCATGTTATAAATTTATACATGTAAAAGATCAAAACCATTGTCTTTCAGGGTAAGAGAAAAGATATGTGGAGGTTTTGTTTGACCTGACACATTCAACTTAAAGGCTGAAATTGTTTTAAATGATTTTATGTCTTTTTTGACAGTCCTCATCAAGCGCTATTGTTACAAAGCAAATTGGAATTCTCTGTCATGGTGTGTGAATTGGAATGTCCTCAAAACTGCCCAAGTTGAGAAGGAGTCAGTAAAGGTCAATCAAACTAGGATGTGTATAGCATAGCCTAACAATACAGATTTCGACACCACACAGCTGCAACCGGTCCCATTAGCCACACATCACCAGCTAGCTCCACGGAGTCAGTACGAGAGCATGAAATTTTGTGGAGGAGATTTTGCCACACAGTGTTGCTCATTATCATTTTTCTTATTAAGAGAAATAGTCAAAGGTTCCTGTAAAACCATATGTCTAGATCTCAAAGCATAAAACACCTAGTTTTCATAGAAAACCAAGTTAAGAATATCCCTATTTAAAGAAGTTTGGCATTAGCAACAACAACAACAACAACGAAAGATGTGTGTAATTTGTCAATCTACAAAGTGCTCTCTAGACAGACACAAAAGAATCAATAAATATGAAAGAGTCACATAATCTCATAATAACCCTGTAAGGTAAAAACTATTATGCCCATTTTCAAATGATAAAGAGAAGCTCAGAAAAATTGAAGGATTTATGCAGCTAGTAAATGACAGAGATAAAGTCTGTCCTTTGATTACAAGTCTAATACTCCTTCCACTTAAAGAATCTAGATTCTGATAATGACTACTTATGAGGCACCATATGAACTGCCACTGTGGCACTGTGGGCTAATGCTGGAGGACTTTAAAAGCAAAGTGTAAAGTAATGATAAGGCCCATTGACTTCTTTATGCATTTTAAAAAATTGATCTTACATCACGTTGCCATTAACTACTCTACAAGAAGGGCTCACTACAGTCCAGTCCCTCTCTTATTACGATGATCTTAGAAAACAAAATGAAAAGGGAACTTAACTTCAAGCACTTTATTTAATGAGCTGAGCTTACATAAGTGTGCAGAAATAATACCCTGGAGCTATTTTATACAAGAGCCACAAAAGATCTACCACAGATGAGTGACAGAAACATAATTAGTATAAGCTCATGCAGTTGCCAAGTTGCTATTATTTAGAAGAGCACTCTCTACTTCAGCTTGAGCTTTTGCTACCCACTGAATATCACAGTCACCAGAAACTGAAGAATGGTAGCTCAGGAACAGATGAACCTGCTACGCATTCCAGGGGAGCACTGTTAAGAGGTCCCTAAAGAGAAGCCACATTCCTATCCTAGGTTGTCTTTGACTTTGCGATGTGACACATACACCAGAAAAAAAGGACAAAGGAGTAGAATTGTTTCTTTCCTGGGAAATACACCAAGACAAAGGCACCCAGTCAAGTATGGACTTGCTTGCCTTTTGGCCACACCCTAGATCACATCCTGCTTGCAGTTTTGCTCCAGGCCCAGGGAAGTCCCCAGGTCTCATGCTACTATGGCCACTGGATGTAGTCCATGCCCATGTGAGACAACATACCAAACACTAACAGTTTATGTCAGTTCTAGATGGAACAAAACTAAGCCTATTGACATTGAGCCTATCTCCTCTCTCCTAGATGGGCTCTTGAAACTACTGTACCTTTTCCAGAAATATTCCAAGAAAGGAAAGACAGGGGGAGGGAGGAAGGTATTCCATAGATCCAATTTTAGGGGTAACAGAGACATGAGGAGACCAAGTCAGCAGCAATCTTGGTATCTTGAGCCAGCTTGCGTTGAAAACAAACTTGCAATTTCACCACAAGAGTGGTTTGGGTTTGGGGCACCTGGGTGGCTCAGTCGGTTAAGCGGCCAACTTCAGCTCAGGTCATGATCTTGCGGTTCGTGGGTTAAGGCCCTGTGTCAGGCTCTGTGCTGACAGCTAGCTCAGAGCCTGGAGCCTATCTTCAGATTCTGTGTCTCCCTCTCTTTCTGACCCTCCCCTGCTCTCTCTGTCTCTCAAAAATAAATAAAAAACATTAAAATTTAAAAAAAAAAAAAGAGTGGTTGGGGTTGAGGGGCAGTTTTTGTTGTTAATAATGGTAGTGGTAGAAATTCTGAAGTAAGGAATTGTAGAGAGGGAGCAGGGACTGTTTGAAGCCTTTCCTTTTTGAAAATATTCATTCGAAGGCAGGCCTTTTAACCTTGAAAGCACTATTGTAAGTCTTAAAAAAATATATCTCTTGGATGAGAACCCAGGACACCAGCAAAGAATCCAATGCCAATTAATTCAAGCACTAAGCAAATATTAACCACCAGACATGGTGCAGGCATTGAGTCCACCAGTTACTGTCACACAATGGCTTGGAACCAATGTCATTCTATAAAAACAGAAGTTCTTGAACAAAGACTATTTGCAGTTTAACCCTAAAATGTTGGTTTAAGAAATGAATTCTATTCAATTGAAAAGGGATAGGACATAAATTATGCTACTTTACCCTCCCACCTTTTCTGATAAAGTAGGGTGGACAAAATAATGTTTTTAAATGTACAAAGGGCCTATAGAACTCAGATTCCTTAGCCTTTACTTAAATTAGTATTTCTGTGGGAAATAATACTATATAATAAATGAGGGGTTTTTTCCCTGTATTCAGAATTCAACAGTAAATATTAGATACGCCGTTTACCCCAAGGATTGAAATAACACAAAAGAAGCATGAGTGATAATAGTTGTAGCTATAAAAAACACTCACTCAAAGCACAGGGACTGGATGCCTGATGCCCTGAGGCTGACTTAGAAACACCCCAAGGAGAAAATAGAAATGCTGGGGTTACAGAAGGACTTCTCCAAAATACGGCAGACTGACTCCAAGATTGACGTGGGAAATAGCAAGGCAAGAACAAGATTCTCAGGCAGCAGAACTTATTGAGTAGGAAAGTGGAGAATGGGCGCCTGTTTCAGAAGTCAGTTAAAGCTCACAAAGCAGGTGGGACCCTTCTTGTAGCAGTTGCCTTGATAAAAGCAGCTTCAGAGCATCAGATTAGTTTTGTAAATCATCTTTCAACAAAGTACGTACAGACTTCTTTAGCTGGATTTCCTAGCTAGCTGTTCAGGACTCCCAGAGAGCCTTTGGCTATATCTGAAAACCCCTGCGATATACTAAAATGTACTAGTACAGTCCTTGTCCTTAAGGAGTTTTTAGTCTAATAAAGACTGGGAATGGGGAGATGGCATCTTAAAGGAATTCAGAGGTGGGATGTGATTATTTCCTGCTGACACCTGGGAATTGAGGTTGGATATAAATAAAAGGCTGGAATTTAGGAAACCATGTTTAGAGAGAACATTAAGAACACAAGCTCAGTTGGTGTGAATGGGTGAAAGGAAGCAGGGACAGTTAAAAGTGGAAAGTCAGCCTGTGGATCAACTAAGACATGGAAGGCCTCCAGTTTTAGTGCTGGAATTTCAGGCAACTGTCTGTCCTATGACCTGTTCCTTAAGCCAGTCTGATCTACCTAATTATCTATACCCACCAGCCCATGCGGATGAGTCTCAGAGGGAGGCTGGTGCCTAAAGCACCCAAGATGCCCTCTCACTTGTCCTTAGTCCATTTTTATTCTGTCTGTGGGTCTGAACACTTGCTCTATGACTGACATGTAGCTTCATCTCCATTCTGCTTCCTTCAAATTCAGTGTCTGACTCTCCTTTAGAGGGACACAGCAGCTCCTTCAGCTTTCAGTTGACCTCAACTTCTGCTCCCACAGCCGCCATCGCCCTAGACTCAAGAGAAATCCAATGCTGCTTCCCGTCCTGACCACACCCACCCAAAACGGTATCTAATGACAACTGGGTTTTAAGGAGATTCTATGAGAAGTGACAAGTGTGAGTTTGGGTTTCAAAACCTGAATGTCACAATTATTCCCAGTATACAGTTTCTGTGTTTACCAATTCTTGTTTTTGAAAGATTACCATGGTTAGTACATCCTAGTATCCTGTGGATTTCTTATATATTTAGGGCCCGCCATTTCTTGCAGGCCACTAAGGACCCAACCTAAGGTGTACACCAATGAAATCCTCCCAGACTACTCCAGCCCATGAAGAGACACCTTTCCATGAATCCTGATAGCCCTCAAACTGTAGTGCATGTTTTGAGATCTTCATAATTGTAGGTAACATATACTGAGTATCCACTTTGTTCTGGTGTGTTATATACAATGCTTTGTTTTATCTTGATTATGTACCTACAAGCTATGTATTCACTTCACAAGTGAAGGAAATGAAGCTGACAGATCGACTAACTTACCTAAGATAATTTAGCTAGTAAATATTGATTCACACCTAAGTCTGAGCCAACAGCTGTTATTTTTATCCACTATGGAGCAAAAGTAGTCTTAGATTATTCTATAGTATTTTGTTGTCCTGTAAGTCTAGACCATAAATTCCTATTGTTCTAAACACTTATGATACTCACTACAGTGTTAGGTGTATTGTAGGGACCTAATGAACTAACCGTTCACATAATATGCAGTGTAATGGAAAATATCTACGGAAATGGAAAACAACAACTCATGCCATTTAGTTTCACTTTGATCCACAAGCAGTTGGACATATTTGCATAGAGCCAATACAGTAAAGTATAACTTCAAGACAATAAAACAATAGAATCAGTCAATTCAGTGAGAAAAACAGCAATCAAAGTGGTTCTAAGATATCACAAGATTCCAAACTGATTCCATGAGAGTTTCTCACTTCAACTGGCAAAACTGAACCGGGTTTCCTGGTTGTATTTCTCCTAGGCATTAGCACAGCCTCACAGAAGGTGTGGTGTGGCAGATACTGAAAAGGAGAAATGTACTTTCTTATTTATAGACATATCCATAAAAAGTAAAACTTACTTTTTAAATGTCTTGACGTTTTATTGATTTGACTGAATTGAAAATACTGCGGTTTCCCTTTACTCGGGATAAAGGAAATATGTCTCCTCTTGGGGAAAGTCAGCCTAAATAGAAATTATGACATCTTACCCCATCTGACCTTGTAATGCATACACTGCAGATCAGTGTTTAAAGGCCTGTTGCCCAGTCTCCAAAGCTCCCCCAAGAATGTCATACACACAGAAAGCTGGCACCTGGATGAGCTTCAAAGTCCCCACATGGGCCCTGGGGTGAGCTCATCACATCAGGCTAAAAATCACCCTTTGTTCACAGTGTCACGTCTTGGCTTAGTAGGAGACGATTTCTTCACAATCACATCCATTCATGAGGGGAGAGCACTGGGGTCCACACTGAACAGCTCTTCATTGAGCTGCAGAAAACAGGGAAATAGCTGCCATGCTTTCCCAGTGATGTTATTAATATTTAAGTGCTGTTCTGGCGGGGGAGGGGGCATTAAGAACCCAACTCTAAGAAGGGTCTGACCTATATTCATGATTACCGTGGCACTAATGAACTAGCTGCTCAAAAATTTTTTAAAAAAATCACATCCATCCAAATTCTAGTAACCACCAGAGAAGGCTGGTTTGGCAAAAGATGCTACTTACAAAACTTGCAGCTTCTGCTGTGAATAACACAAACGATTTTATGTCTAAGGAGAATGCTGAACAGTTTGGAATAGTAGCACTCATTTCCATTCTGGCAGTTGAACATATTAATGAATGATGATATTAAGTAATAACACCTGTAAAATGGCACCTACCTCTGAATTCAGAGTTCTCGCTGATTCTCACCATTCTCCTGGAATTACAGAAAGCAAATGAAGTGAAGCACGGTCTCACTTCAGGGAGGTTAAGTGATTTGCCAGGAACCACTTAGCAAGTTAGCAAGTATAAATAAGGACAGAAGCAGCAGGATCCTTCAATAACACCGGGCCCACACACCCCGCATGGCATCTCAGCTAAGGTTTCCGCAAGTAGGAAAAATCTGGAAAAGGTGGAACAACAGTTTGCTAATCCTTCCCACTGTGGTCACTGTGAAGACACTCACAGTCACGTATCCAGAGGGTCTTTTCTTCTATTTACTTTATTCTGTTTTTCTTCTCCCAGTTATTGTCCCTGCACGCTGTCTCCTGTGAGAGCTTAGTGTTCAGGAGGAAGATCAATGAAATGACAGTTCCTAAGTTTATTAAAAGGTAAAAAGTCTCACTAAATAAATGAATAACCACACATTTCCTTGTCTTTTTTCGTCCCTTTTCTTTTGCCTCTGCTTTATTTTCCTCTCCATCTTGGTCACTAATGATATAAGTAATAGGGTAGCACTTGTGATAATATTGAGACATAAAAAAGAGATTTTCTTCCTAATCCTTTCCTTCCAGATTTTTCCTTTTTTTAAATTTTTTTAAATGTTTATTCATTCTTGAGGTGGGGGAGGGGCAGAGAGAGAGGGAGGCACAGAATCTGAAGCAGGCTCCAGGCTCAGGGCTGTCAGCACAGAGCCCAATGCGGGGCTCCAACTAATGAACCGTGAGATCATGACCTAAGCCAAAGTTGGACGCTCAATGGACTGAGTCACCTGGGCACCCCGTTTTTTTTTTTTTTCAGATTTCTTTATTTTTCTTAAAAGTCGATGCATACTATAATTGTGTTGTTAGCATTACAAATACTAACACTGTTTTTAAAAACCTTATGATATGTAAAAGTGTTCATTCTGAAAATGCAAAGTAATTTTTTTCTTCTTTCTTGTTCTAATAAGCGTATTAAAAGCAGAGACAAATAGATATACATTATATCTCTTGGTCCTTGGCTCAGGGCTTTTGCCTATAACCTGGCACTATTGACATTTTGGGCCAGATAATTCTATGTTGTGCAGGCTGTCCTGTGCATTGTCAGATGTTTGCAGCCTCCCTGACTTCTACCCACAAGATGCCAATCGCAATTCCTCCCCTCTGAGTTGTAATAACCAGAAATGTCTCCAGACATTGCCAAATGTCCCCTGGGGGGCCCACATCAGCCCACATCGAGAACTCCCCTAGGTCATACTACTTGGTCACCTGTGTGTTTGCTTGCCTTGAGGAAGGAAGAAAGGAGGTTATTTTGACTTTTGTGCATGTCATTCTTGAGGCAGGGATGAAGCTCGCGATCAGTGAGGTGAGAGATTTTTTTTTTTTTAATAACGTCTGCTCACCTCATGGTCTTGAGAGAACTGCTGTGAACACCACAAGATTGGTTAAAGGATTTTGAGTGTTTTGGAGGAAAAAATAAAACCAAAAAATAATAATAAAAGCACTGAAGAGTAACATGTTTTATACAACATGAGGGAGCTGAACCTACCAGGACTATACGTATTTTCTAACTTTTGTATGTGTTAACAAGCCAACCTTTTTTTTTAGTATTTACTTATTGACATGGCCTAATAAAATGGTAAAAATATTGCTAAAAGTAAGAGTTGATTCTTGAAATGTTATAAACCACTTTTCTTTTACCTTGTCTTTATCACAAGGATATATTAGTCAGCTCTAGAAATCTATTCAAGAGCATTTCACAAATAACTAATTAATCCTTGCAGTGTGTGAATATTGAAGGAGTCATTGTCATCTCTCACTGAGGAGGCAGATATAAAAACAAGTGACATTGTTGTTCTAAAATAATACAAACTAATAAGAGGCTCTTAAATAGAAGATTTATATCAAAACATTAGTAATCCCTGATTTATATGTAGGTCCAGGATATAGAGACCTTCTCGAACCACAGAGAAAAATTTGTCACGTCGGATTCGGGAATTAGAATATTTTTTCTATATGCAATCAAAATTAAATTTAGTTAGAAAGGATTTTCTTATTAGACAATTTTCACCTATAAAAAGTGTATCTTATTTTTCAAAGAACCCCAAATAAGAGCATAAGATCACATATATATGTGGTTTTGTAACAACACTCCAGCTGGTCTTAAGGGTTAACTTGCTTCAAGTTCCTTGCTTGCTGACTTAAGCCCCTGATCTGTAAAAGAACCAATTTGCTTTCTTTGAGATTTGCAGACCACTGGCTTTGGGGAATGAAGGACCAGAATGTTCCCAGGCCATAGAAGCCAGCAGGTCTCTGTTTGCAGCCCCTCAGCTTTCTGACTAGCCCAGCAATCCTCTACTGAAATGTTTTTCTTTTTTAAGGTCACAAAAATCACTTTACTGACCTCCCTTGGCACATCTGTAGGCCTTGCCATCCTTTGCAGAAAAAACAAAACAAACAAACAAACAAACAAAAAAACAGAGCACTCTTGCATAACCTGTGGGTATCAAGGAATCAGATCTTTTTGCAAACCCCAAGGGGCACAAAGGAACTAGAACTTCTTGCACAACCTCCAAGCACTGAGATCAACTCTGTAGCTGAGATAGAGTCTGCATGTAATCAAGAATGTCACAGACTACTGCACTACCTTCACTGATTAAACCTCTTTAAAAACCCCTGGGCCAGGCAGCAACCTCAGAATTGGCCTTTGGACAAGAGTCTGCCGTCTCCCCAGGTGGCCGGCCACCTGAATAAAGCTCATATTCCTTTCCAGTCAAAATTCATCTCTTGAGTGTTGGCTGACAGGCAGCCAAACTTGGATTTGGGGAACAGTTTCTGTCTTCGGGGGTCAAATGTAGAATAGGCAGCCAATAAGTTTTCACATGCTCACTCCCCAGCATGCCAATTTCCTTCTAAATAAAACAACATTCCTTCGTCTGGCAGCTGGATGCCCGAGACCAGGAAAAATTTACCCTTGGGTAGACCGAGGTAGAACATAAATCTAAGAGGAAATATATAAAAATATGGTTGAACCAATTTGGACTACAAATCTTTAAAAAAATGAGAATAAAATCTATACTTAGGAACTGAGGTTGTCATTTTGAAAGTAGTTTTACTGAGTGAATAATTATAAGCACGCTAGAAAATGGCAGTGAAGAAAGAATAGAGCATATTAAAGTATTTTATGAAACTGTAGTCAAAAGAGGATTGGACTTGGAGGAGTCAAATTGCTGCCTTGCCTCTAATTAGCTCTGTGAACCTGGGCAAAATTGTCTAATCACATTAGTGCAGGGCACAGAAACTGCAAGAGAAGAGCAGATCGGTGAGTTTAATATTCTTCATACCATTTTGTTTTCTTAAAACAGTTACTCTAAGTTTTCCTTGGATTTAAAAATGGAGAGATGGAATTTCATTATTTATGTGACCCTTCCCATTCCCTAACTTCAAGTATCTTTAATTCCTTGATACACTCTCATTTAGCCATCTATACAATAAGCAAAATGCCTCATCCTAGAGAATTAAGGAACACAAGGATCTTTGGATCTCTCTATATTCTGTCTAATCTCTCTATCCCTTACCCTTGAAGGCAGGAGCCAGATCTGTCCTGTTCTCTGTGCTGCATCCCAAGCATCAGCCCAGTGCCTGGCACATGACGGGCACTCAAAATATTTGTAGAATAAAGAAATAACTCTATGCATCAAATCCAACACCATTTATCTTTCACTTGATTCACTGGTTGTCAGCTGACTATACATACAGGAAATGATAAATGGCACTCAGGGCAGCACAGAAGTGCTATGACAGCACATATTTTTTAGGGCTATCAGGAGTTTAAGTTCTCCAACGTGGCATGTTCAATAATTATAATACTGCCATCTGAAATTCTTCTTATAGGTCTTTAGTTTTTACTAACAGAAATGAAAACATGAGCAGAAGAGCCAGATTCTGAGGAAAGTGCAAAGAAAGCAACTCCAGAGGGAATTTGGACAGTGGAAGGAAAATATTAAAGATTGTTATTCCCCGCAGCAATAGACAGACTCTTCAAACTGAGGCTGCTACCATCTGCAGTTGTCACTGGCCATCTGCTTAGGTCTAATCTGGTCTATCACTAGCACTGCATATATGTTTAAATTCTGCTCCTCTAAGTAAATTCTAGAAAAGGTTCTTTTACCCTTTCCTGAATTGTGAGCTAAGTTTTCATTCTTGGACTATTTTGGCAAAAGCATTAAAGTGCTCCCCATACAAGGTCAGGCCAATGGCCCAGCTCGCAACCACCACCTGCAGAGTGCCAAACAAGGAAGGTGGCCACATACTGTGCCTCTTGTAGTAAACCTCCTCATGGTCCAGCCTCACCTTTGTTTGTCAATGTCGAGCCTGCAATTAACTTAAATATTGATATCAACATATCAATGCCACACATGGGTGTGGTAGGCAGAATTCTAAAATGCCCCCCTCAAATTCCGGCTCCCTGATGTGGTTGCATGGCATAATCCCTCCCCTTGAGGGCAGGTGGAACCTGTGAATGTAAGATAGTCATCCCCTCATTACAGTGTGGTGATGACTGTCATAGCGGATCAGAAGGGATCGGGAGCCACAGAGATGCACTCCTGCCATCCTGAAAAAAAGAAACCACCTATGTTGTGAAAAGGCCTGTGGAGACCACAGAGGCTGGAGCAGGTCTCCCGTTGCTGGAAGCAGCCTCTGGCCAACAACTAGCAAGATAAAATGGGGGCATCGATCCTAAAACCACAAGGAACTGAAAATGCCCCAACGTGAGCTGAGAAAAGGACTCTCAGCTCCACTTGAGAACTGCAGCCTGACCTAGGGAATCCCAGAGCAGAGAACCCAGTGAAGCCCCATCTGGACTCCTGACTCACAGAAAAGTGAGATAATAAATGGGTGCTGCTCTAAGTCACTAAGTTCGTGGTCTTTTGTTCCAAATCCACAGCAATCTAACACAAAGGGGAAAGAACCATGAGCATGTGATGATGTCATGTGAATGGGTAGAGGGCTGGAGAAGGTAAATTCAGTATACATAATGAGAAAGGATGGGCTCCAGGCTCTGGTGGTTGAACTGTCCTTTAACACGCAGAGCTACACTTGGGAAGGGAACACAGCCATCAAATAATGAATAGGGCTACTATGAAGTAGCCCATGGGAATTATACACCCATGGGTATTACACCAAGGCTCTCCACTGCCTAGCATGTCCGCCATGTGGTCAATAAACAGTGTTGTTGAGTTAACAAATATTGAATAAATAAATTTATTATTGAATAAAATTTTGTCTTAAGAAGTATGAAAATAGTGAGTGAACATATTTATTTGATAACTCGGTATACAGTTGAAGAATCTGCAGTGCCTTACAAGTTACTACCATGTACCACAAAACAAAATGGTTAAAGAACTGTTCATTTCAGGAGCTACCTCTCAGAGAGAATGCAGGGGGGTGAGGATCGAAGAATATGTGCTTTTTGTTATGTATACCTCACATCCTTGGAAATTTTTACAATAAGTATTGAATTTTTAATAATAAACGATACACTCTAACAATTTTAAAAAGTTCCATCTAAGAGCATGACTGGAATCAGACACCTTTAAAAATTTCAAACTGCAAGAGGAAAACCTTTTCATTGTGATGCTCAGCATCTTGCCCGATGAGCAAAGAGCTCAGTTGGGATGGCACATTTTTTTTGACGGCCTCTTTTACTAGTTGTTCCAGGGACGAAAAGCAGTATCCTCAAAACAGACGCAAAAAATGGTAAGAATTATAATTTATTGAGTCTACTACGTGCCATGACTTGTGCTAAGTGCTTGATGGATTATCTTACAAAATTCCCCTCAAGGAGCTTGAAATGTATTTGAAGAAATCAAATATAATTATAAAATAATAACTCAGAGCAATAATTAACACTTCTAGGCAGCATGTCTGTGCCAAGACGTGCTGGGGTGTGTGTGGCAGAGGCAGCAAGTGAAATGGAGAGAAGAAATGATCCCTAAGGAGCAGGGCACAGGGGCAGGTTGGAGCACTGGAAGCCAACCTGGCTGGATCAGAGGGTGCATATCAGGGAGAAGGGCAGTCCAGTTGAGAGTGGATGATTGGCTGGTTGGTGCTTCATCAGGGGCTCGATGGACCAAGTGAAGATGTTTTTAGTTCATTCCCATCCAAGTCAATATTTATTTATAGTCTTTGGAGGAAAACCATGAGTTACAGAAATCTGCTAAAGACTTCTGAAGCTCAAGTGATTAAGAAGATTAACTGTCAAGGGGTAGGTATATGGAACATGCTGGAGGAGAGGAGAACAGAGAGGCAGCGAGAGCATTCAGGGAGACCAGCAGTGGTCCCATATTGGGAAGATGAGCTAAAAACAGGGCAAAATAGGAAGACTAGGGAAAGTCTAGAGACACCAGGAACGACAGATTAAAAGGAGAGTTATAACATAGGTTGGAGAACAGCACAGGGAGAGAAAAAGAAGACACTGTGGTTTTAAATCTGTGTGACTGGGGGAAAGTGGTTTCGTTGACAGAGAGAGGGAAGATTCCTTTCACCGACTTCCGTGATTTCTACAATATCAGCCAAATTCCTAAGTGTCCCGTTGGAGGCTTCCTGAGGCCTGCTTTTTCTCTGCTGCACAATGCTGTGCATGTGAGCAGGCACACACATATTGGGACCATGCTCTGGTCACAGTGGGCTGTTCCACTCTTCCATGCCTTTCCTCCCCTTTTCTGTCTCACTGTGTTCTAGGCATATTTCATATATCTGTCTGTCTTCTCCTCTGGAAGCCCTTCTGGGACCCACCTGTCTAAGCCATGCCTCTTCTCTTGTCACACTAGAACACCTGTGCATAAATACCTCTGCCACAACATTCATCAAGTCATTCAAGTTGTTCAGTTGTTATGTGCTTGTCTATTTTTCCATCCTAGACTGTGGGCTCCCTGAGAGCAAGGACTGTGTTTTACCTGATTTTATATGCTCAGCAACTAGAACTATTCCTGATACATAGCAGACACTCAATAAAATTTGTTGAATTTTGAGTTGAGTTTATCTGAATTTTGGGTGATGGTAGGACAGACTCTAGTGTGATTAAAACTTTGTGTTCTAAACAAATTGGTAGTATATTTCATAAGGATTTAGTTTCAGACACTAAGCAAGATATTCTCAATTGAATGATGCACTTTGAATCACTGCTAAAACCCTCTGTGATGAAATAGAAACTCTGGATGCTAAATGGAACCCCAAAAGTTTCTGCTGATATTATCTCTACAGCAGCACTTAGACGGATTACTCAATTTTAAGATTTGAAGTGAACAACTTCATTTCAAATAAAAACTTCAAAATAATGCTCTCCAGACACCTAAATTATCCTGTGCAATCATCATCTTTCAAAAAGAAATGAATGTTTCACAAACATATAACAAAAAGGTGACCTGCTGCACATATATCCAGATTGCCTACTGTGTTTGCAAAATACAGGATGTGCATACAAAGACTGTAAGTAATAATAATAATAACTTGGTAACTTACATTTTTAAGTTACTTTCACATGCATTCTTTCTTTGAGCCTGACAATATCCCTGTGAGGTAGACAGGATGTCATTATCCTCCTGTTATGAATAAAGATAATGAGACTGAACAAGTTGTGGTCCTCCACTCCACCTCATCCTCTTTACAGGAATAGTGACTGTTTTTCTCACTTCTGCCTGCCAGGTAAGGCAGATCCAGATTCTCTGGGACCTGAAGCTTTATACAACTTGGGGCGCTTTCTTTGAGAAAAGGAATGTAAACTCATTAATATAAAGTTAGGTAGGAAGCATAACTTCAGGGGTTTACATGTATTAATTCATTTAATCTTCACAGTAACTCCATGTAATAGGCACTATGATTACCTCCATTTTACAGATGAGAAAACTGAGTTGTTTACATTTTCTCCTCTATGATTCTGTCTCAACATGTGAATAGCAGGCCAGAAAAAAGAGAGGCACACTGGTGCCCAGACCTCTAACCAGGGAAGCACTGCATGAGGGACATCGATTCTACTGGAGAAAACTCATCCAGAGACCACAGTCTGTAGGTTGCCATGAGAGCTAGGCCCAGAACCAACCAGAATCTCCCGCACCTGAGCCTGGGCATTCCATGACATCATCATGATAACTACAGTTAACTAAGTCTCTGGAACCTCAGAAATAATCTTTTCATTATTTTGGCGGGGGTTCCTTATTCTGGGTTTATTGGAAGAGCCATCTTAATCTCCTCAGACAGGCCTATGCGTGCGTATGCACACACAAACACACACACACACACACACACACACACACACATACACGGGGACTCATCCCACTGCAAAAGAAATTCTGATGTGGCAGAGCCTTGAAAGATACATGCATCCAAATCTATTTTTTACACGGAGATTCATCTGATAATCTTATAACTGAACCTAACTGCAGACAACCTCACTGCAGCTCACACACGGTTCTATGTCCTAAATGAATTAGTGTGCAGTGTGTATGCTGGTTGATTTATTGGGCATAATCTGAATATTATGTGCAGAAATGTCAACAGCGCTTGAGACTGGCTTCACAGCTATGGTGTGAAGAGTTGAAGCAACCTCCCCAAAGCACACGTAACTGGAAAATAGAAAACTGATCTAAAAGTAGCATGTTTAGGGCTGTAAGAATGGCTGCCAAACTTGTTTGAGGTTCTCAAAAATAATTTTGAGGGTCTTACTTCTGATATTACTTTTTCTTCCCTCTCTTACGACTTTTCTTCCAGACAGTTTGGAAATTCTCACATCATGAAAAAGGCTAATTTTTTTAATATGTCTAGACAACGTCTCTCATACAAGAGAATCACCTGAGATATGGTCAAAGAAGATCTGGAAAAGCCATTATTTAAAGCGGAAAAAAAGAAATTCTTATTTAGCACAATCATGCAAATGTTCACTTTTGCACACTCTGATGCCTTCGGGTTTTCAAAACCCGTGCTAAAATCACTGCAGAATCTTAACACTGAAATATTTTCTTTGAACTTTTCATTTAAAAAATATAAATATAGAGTTTTCATACTTCTAACTGGGGATTTCAGAAACAATCATATTAAAAACACAATTATTTATACACTATACATGTCCAAGCTAGCCTTTATAATGTTCCCTCAGCCATTGAGGACACTTATTTCTCCAAATACGAGACATGGCATTAAGGCTCCCCCCATACTGATGTTTTACTTCCTTTAAAATTTATTCAACAATGACATCTCCTTTTGTGAAAAATCAAAATTATACATACACATTCTTTCTATATAATACAAGCCATCCAGTCCATCAAAACATCCAAATAAAATGCATTTGCTCATTTCTTAAACAAAACTTAAATATGCTTCCCCTTGGTATACCTGGAAAATGTAAATCATCATCCATCTATCACTTCATTCATTCAATACATATTTTAGCACTTCCATGTGTCAATGCCAAGGCACTGGGTGTATAAGACAACATCCTTGCCTTCACTGAACTTAAATTTGAGTGAAATTCCCAAAGGCCCTCACTGGTATTTAGCAAAACATTTGGATATATTTGTCCAATTTTCTTCCTACTGTGAAATATAACAGAAATTTTTCCTAAACTTCATAATAAATATTGGGGGTGGAAAATGGCAGAAGCAAGATTTGTATTTTATGAAAGAAGAAATAACTATTAAAGCTATCCACTGGTAAAAATGACTACCTTGCAAAAATAGCAAAATGTGATGTTGTTAGTATTCTAGTAGTGAAAAGAAACTCGAGCTGGATGAGGCTGGAGAGTTGGAAATACTGCCTAGCAGACTCCCACATTAGGTGAGATGTCAGGGGTGCTAAATTCAAAGTATGCTAATTCAAAGTGCTATTTCAAAGAGTGCTGATGTTCTCAAATTTGACTTATAGACTAGACTATCTACTGAGAAGCCAAATATACCAATGACAAGGCATTTAGTATTCTCACTCCATAATAATGTTTTAAGTTGTATTAATTGGTTTGCCTGAAAAATTGATAGAAAACGGGGAATGTAAATGTCTGATGCAGAAACTATCCAGGATGATGTTTACATATTCTCATACATCTTAGTTTTTTGGAGAGTCCTAAACATTCTGATGAAGTTTGACTTTACCAAATTATTTAATCACATCAACAAATATCCAATCAGGGCACCTGGGTGGGTTACTTGGTTAAGCATCTGACTTTGGCTCAGGTCATGATTCCACAATTTGTGAGTTCACGTCCCATGTCGGGCTCCGTGCTGACAGCTCAGAGCCTGAGCCTGCTTCAGATTCTGTGTCTCCCTCTCTCTCTGCCTCTCCCTCTGCTTGTGCTCTATCTCTCTCTCAAAAATAAATAAACATTAAAAATTTAAAAAACCAAACATCTAATCAATAACAATATTTTATACGACTTGTTTTTCACAGATGAAACAATTGGCAATTGTTGGCAATTCAAATGCCAACATTATTAGCTACAAGGCTTTGAGCAAGTTCCCTACCTTCTCTGAACTTCAGTTTCCTCTCTTGTAAAATTGAGCTACATAATACCCATCTCATAGTATCGTGGTAAGGATCTGAAGAGTCAGAAAGGACTCTTTTGAGGAGGTTCTTAAAAGCTGTGGAAAGCAAAAGAGCTCCACAAATATGTCCATATTCTAATCGCTTTGAAACCTGTGAATATGTTGCATTCCATGGCAAAAGGGACTATCTACATGAAATTAAGTTTACAGATCTTAAAATTGGGAGATTACCCTGCATTGTCCAGGTGGAATCAATATAACCATGAGTCCTTAACAGAACTTTCTCTGGCTGGAACAGAAAGATGTAGCAGAAGGGAGGGTCAGAGAGATTCGAAGTATAAGGTTCCAAGAGATGTAAGATTGCTGGTTTGAAGATGGAAGCAGGGAAGGTGCCAAGAGAGGCAGGTGGCCTTTGAGAAGTGAGACAGGCTCTCAGCTTGCAGTCAGAAAAGAATCTAGGACCTCAGTCCTACAACCACAGGAATTGAATTCTGCCAACAATCTGAATGAGCACAGCACCTCCAGACAAGAGGTCAGGCTGGCTGACACCTTAATTTCTGCCTCATGAAACCCAGTGCAGAGAAACCAGTCACATATAGTCAGACTTCTGACCCACAAAAGTGTGAAAGAACATATCTGTGTTGTTTTTAAGCCATTAAACTTGTGGTAATGTTATAACAGCAACAGAAAGTGAATCCACTATATGCTTGAAATTAATATAATATATAATATAATATAATATAATATAATACATCAGATATTCCTCAACTTAATAAAACAACGAATACATTTACATTTGGACTCATCCTGGGACTGTAAGTTCCTACCCATCATATTACTGTTATCTACAACAAATATGGATTGAGAAGTGTGTTATGGGTAAATGTAAAATACCTGTCAGTTAAGAAAACAAGAAAGCTATTTGAAGCTGAACAAGTTAAAGACATTGTCAAAAGGGACACTGCTCAGATTTCTAGACTTTTCCTCAAGCTCCAATCTAAATTATGCAATAATTACAACAAGTTAAAGCTGGATTGATCTCCAGGAAAATAATAAAGAAAAGTTCTCAAAGAATTAGACCAGAGTCTTTTGTTGTACTTGAATTACACTGGAGGATATAAAACACTTCTTCCTCGTTCACCATATCCATATTACCCAGCACACCGTACCTGTTCAATAAAAACCTATTAAATGGACAAGTGAAAGCATATTTACAGTGACTGCAAATAAAGAACCATTATTATGCTTTGCATTGAACTAGTACTTCTGTAACGGCATCTGTTTAAGGGATTGCTCTGATTTCAAAAATTTCAAACTTGTTTTGGCTAAGTTTATGCAGACCGTGAGGTTTGCAGTAAACATTACCACAGTGTTTGGGAGTAAAGGGATAAAGAAGGAAGATGACGCTGATGAGTTCCAGAACTAAATGCATGTTGGCTGCGCCCCAGCTCTGGCCAGGCATCTGTGAGGGCAAAGAGAGCATGTTTCTATGGATTGGCTCATCCGGCTAATGGGCTGTTGGCACTTCTCTCCCAGGACAGTTGAAACTCCTGAGACAGACTGAGCAGGAAGAGAGAGCTCGCAGATCCCTTGTGATAAACAGGGTCCTTGGCTTTCTTTGCATGAATGGCTGCATTATGTGCAGATGTTCAGTGCACTTCCACAAGCTTTTATGGATGAATAAGTGGTATCATTATGATGTGATTTGACCAGAAATGAAGCATGGCCCACTGCCATCTGCAAAAATCCTATCTTTCTGGTATAGACTGTAGAGGGATGAAGCTAATGAAACTAAAATACACCAGAAATACAGATGACTCCTGGAAAGACTACCAATTAATCTCAGAATAAGAAATTGAATTTCTCTCTGCACTATCCTAGCTTTGAAAATCTTTCACTTCTGACTGTGTCTTCTTTGCATTAAAAAAAAAATTTTTTAAGCCATTCCATGAAACAAATCTCTCTCACAGGAAAATAAGTGGATCTAAATAGGAAATATCTCAAACAGCTACAAAAGTCAGCAATTTCTGTCAGAAAGGCATATGATGTGCAAACTCATCATATTTCCTACTTTGACTCCTCTGTGACCAGGTCTTCACACGTCTCAGGCTGAGGAGACAGAAGACAGATTTTGTATTCATACCATGATGATTGGGTGAAGATGAGAGGCGATGAGGGACCTAAATGCAAAGAAAGGGAAATGAAGAGGGGAAGTTAAGGGAGTGGTTGGCTTGTTCACACGTGCTTAATGTGCAGGAGAAGATTTCAGAATATTAGGAAGAAGACAAGGAATGATGACCCATTGGGTCTCTTATCTCCCAAAGTTAAGAACTGAACACTTCAAATACAATGATGTCAAATCACTGGTAGATGGAAATAAACAATACCTTGTGCAAAACATTAGCCAGAAGATGTACAAGAAGTTAAAAAGAATAAAAAAGGAAAAAAATTTAAGCCTAGAAAAAAATCTATTTGGATATAGCTCTCAGGATGGGGAAGGGCTTTCTACATAATGAACAAATTCAGAAGACTATATTGATACATTTAGCTATATTAAACTAAATGTTTCTTATTAAACATGCCATAAAATTAAAAGGCAAAGAAAACAGAGACAAAATATTCCCAAGAAATATTTTTTAAAGTTTGGTATCCTTAATATAAAGACAGTACTTACAAAAATTTTAATGCCATGAGATAAAAATGTTCAGTAAACATAAGCAAAAATTTTTAAATGGCTAGTAAATATATGTAAAAAATTTATTCTGCTACTAATCAAATAAGTATAAAATAAAATAAGATACCATTTTTTCTATCACATGGGAAAAGTTGTTTATTATTCCTTTTAAAAATAAAACCACTCTGAGTTGTTAAAGATACCAAGAGACAGACTTGCTGGTAGACACATAAACCAGATCCAGATAACTAACACTAATAAAAAACAGAAATGGATTAAAAGATGTATGCAGCAAGCTGTTCACGGAACTTTATTTAAGCATATAGAACCAGGAACACTCAGAGACTGGTTAAATATAGCCATGGTTCAGACACTGAAAGTGCCTTCAGAGATTTCTTAATGGCATGAGAATAGCCTTATGATGTATTAAGTGAAAACTCGGAATTAAAAAAAAATTACAGGGGTGCCTGGGTGGCTCAGTTGGTTGAGCATCCGACTTCGGCTCAGGTCATGATCTCGCGGTTCATGGGTTCAAGCCCCACATCGGGCTCTGTGCTGACACTCAGAGCCTGGAGCCTGCTTCGGATTCTGTGTTTCCTTCTCCCTCTGTCCTTCCCCTGCTCATGCTCTGTCTCTCTCTCAAAAAATGAATAAACATTAAAAAATTAAAAAATAAATTAAAACTATATATGTTCAGTACCCAAACTTGATTATAAAATTTGCTTTTATCTATATGAGACAATTCTAGAAAAATATACATCAAAATAAAAAGAAGGATTATTTGGGTTATAGGAGGGAGGCATAGCAAGGTGGCTCAGGTACCAGCAAAGCAAAAGCAACGATTTTTTTTTTCTGAAAGAACTTCATGATTAAAAAAGAAAAAGCAATGAATTAGTCATCATGAGAAAAATCCAAACATGGTTGGACCTCTTTATATTTACTGCAGAGTTTGGTAGTATTTTCATTTTCAAATTCCAACATGGGTTGAAGGGACTATACTCTTCTAGTCTTTGCTTAATGTCTTGATTTGCTCTGACTGCCTTGATCTGGTCCTAGTTACAAATGATTTTTATTTTCTAATTTATATTTTCCTACATTTTCAATAATTTCTACAATTAGAATGTCTGCTTAATTCTCTAATCAGAAAAAAAATAACTGAATCACCAAAACATTCATTGATAACTTTATATCATATTTTTTTTATTTGGATGATAATATAGTTCCCACAAGTTAGGCAAATCTCTCCAAGTCCTGGTTATTTCTGAAGACTTAGAGCAGAACCAGCAGCAGACCGGGTGAATGGGACTGATGTCCCAACTGCGGCTAATACAGAAGCACAGCTACCCCAGCTTGGGTTAGGCTTTCTTTCCCCCACCCCATGCAACACTCTTCTATTAATGTCGCTAAATGCTAACAGTCCATTTTGAGAGAGCGCGAGCAGGAGAAGGGGCAGAGAGAGGGGGACAGAAGATCCGAAGCAAGCTCTGCTCTGACAGGCTGACTGCAGCAAGCCCAATGTGAGGCTTGAACTCACAAACTGTGAGATCATGACCTGAGCTGACGTCAAAGGCTCAACCAACTGAGCTACCCTGGCACCCCAAGAACAGATTTTTAAAGGACAAAGCCATCTCTTCATCTTCTTTTATCTGCCCTCTGATGCTTTGCAGGGCTCAGCACACAGTAGATACTTGCTCACAGATTAATTTTAAGAACGAGTGAACTGATATACACGCAATCCCTCCAAATGGGATATAAATACAAGCAAGTAATAGCTGATGGGTTGCCTTGAGCTGCACTGTTTCCTATACCAAAATGTCCTATTTCTTTTGTGAATATTAAATTATTAAAATAATATACTTCTTCAGTTATCTAGTTACTTGTACTGGAAATTTACTACTGAATAAACTAAAGAAGACATTCCACCCTAGGGGAGAAAAGAAGCATATGGCGCAAACTCAGCCCAAGTGTGAGACTCTTGTAAGATTATTCACACTTCCTAGTGGCCTCCAGAATAATCCAGAAGTTCCTTAGTATATACTTTTAGCTACTTTCTAGTTCAGGATTCAGAATTCTAGTTCTTCACTAAATATCAGTAGAAGTATCTGAGATAAAGAGTCTCACCTGATGGCTTTTTAAAAATCATTTCAAATAATTCAAGTGCCTTTAAAATGGAAGCTATCCACTTAACCATTTCTAACCAAGGGAAATGATCACTGTCAGCTGCCACTCTGAATCAGATATTCAGGCAGAAAGATAGTTCTGAATTTAAGAGCTTCACTGTCACAATTATATGCTACGCTGGGCTCAACTCTGCTACCAAAAAACAAAACAAAACAAACAAACAAACACCACTACAACAAGTAGAACAAAACAGCAAAACAGAAAAACCGTTGTCATTTGTCAGGCCAAATGAACTTGGTATTTCTAATGAAGACTTTGCAAGAAAATCAAGTTAGGAGCTTTGTTCTAGTCATCTTTGTTGGGGTTTTTTTCCTTTTCTTATAAAGCATACAGAAGCTTTATCAGTGCCATTAATATTTATTGCTTTACTTTATTCTACCTATAAACCACTACAAACCTGTATCCATATTCACTGAGGAAATGAATTAAATCCAACACTAAGCTTAGTAATTATTCCCAGTTTTAGGATACCTAACTTTAAATACTGTAATTTATGAAGATTTTTAAAGTTTATTTATTTTGAGAGAGAGAGAGAAAGAGCGTGCACGTGCATGTCCGTGAGCAGGGAAGGGGTAGTGAGAGGGAGAGAGAGAATCCCAGGCAGGCTCCATGCTGTCAGCATAGAGCTGGATGTGGGGCTCGAACTCATGAACCTCGAGATCATGACCTGAACCGAAACCAAGAGCCAGACACTCAACCAACTGAATCATCTAGGGATCGAAGGACTTTTTTTTTCTTAATTTTTAATTAACAAAAAAACATCATTTGTAAGGTCAGAAATTGCGATCCAATTTCCATTTTTTAAACCCCTTCAGCCTTCAGTGAATCAAAAGGGCCTCAGAATGTCCCAAAATTAAATGCTTGTGATTAAATCTCCTCAAAATAAAATCTACATGTGACAATCAGACGAAAACTTATTTTGAGGAGGAGGCCTTTTTTCCTCAGACAGGCCACTTTACATGCACAAGAATTCCAAATGATCTGACAGGCTACAGTGGAAAGCATGTTCCCCACTGCTGACAGTCTTTCAGAAAGCACAGTGCATGGTTTGACAGCACAGAGAAGGTCTCCCATTTGGGGACAGAAAAGGGAATAAAATATGTTCAGCTAAAAATGGTACAAGGATGCTGTTCCTGTAACTGTTCTAGCTAGAAAGGGAGACCTGTTATTTACCACATGCAATGCTGGAGTTGCTTAGGCTGGGGTGGGGGTGGAAGGAGTGGGTCCCTGAATGCAGTGACCCCTCCAGAGATGACTTGTGAGAGGTCACTAGCCAAGAATCATCTGGAACTTTAGTCCACATCAGCTGCTTGGGTACTAAAAACTCCCTTGCTACCCCTCTTGCTATGGAGGTCATAATAACTGCCTTGAAATATGACACCTCCAAAAACTCACAAAATAGGATGGAAAATTTTTCATTGTGGTAAAATATACACAAATAAAGTGTGCCATCTTTAACCATTTTTAAGTGAACAACTCCATGCCATTAAGTACATTCATGATTCTGTGCAACCATCACCAGTATCCATCTCCAGAAATTTTTCATCATCCCAAAATGAACCTGTAGCCACTAAACACCAACTCCTTATTTCCTCCTCTTCTAGGCCTTAAATAGGACTTTGATAATAAATATTAAGAAACCAACTTTGTATACTCGAAACTAATATAACACTATATGTTAATTCTACTGGAATTAAAATTAAAAAAAAGAAAGAAACCAGCTTTATTCCACATTATGAAGTAACAGTATTTCTCTTCTCCAAGGGGGAAACCTTTTGTGCTGGCACATTTCCCTGTATCATAAAAGAATTCAGAGTTACAGTTCAGCTGGTCAATATTAATGATAGCTACATCTCTGATATTCAAATGATATCACTGAAACAACTTTCACACCAAGTGCTTCTCTCCAAAGTAGCCTCAGGTGAGGTGCTGGGGCTGAGAACTCTGGTCATTTAACTCTGCACAGTCGCAAATAGAGCTGGGATATTTGAGAGTTTCACTATATTCTAATTAGGTTTCTCTACTGGTTTTCTCTTAAGAGAGATCTTCTATGGCTCTGAGAAATCCTTACACTTCTGGTAGGTACTAAATTAAGAAATAGGGAGTGGAGTATGATGTTCTGTCAGTCTAGAGAGACTTGCTGCTCTGGGACAGATATGAAATGATGACAAACAGAAAACCCACCATCTTGCCTCCCACCTGGGAATAAAATAATACTGTAGCTCTGAGTGATTCACACAGGAGATCCTCATTGCTCTTCACCTTACTTAATAAACATGGCTGGAGCACTGCTGTGCCCTGCATTTTGCTAGGGACTGGGATCTCTGCAGTGACCAATCCCTGCTTCGTGGAGCTCTGGGAGGGTGGGGAGGTGGAGTCTTCCTGCTTGTCCTGATGAAGGGATGGTGCAGGGGGATGGAGCAGCATTCTCCTCTCTATGGCACTGGGTATCCTGATCGCTCCTTTCTGAGTGCCCTCTACCCCACTGCTGGGCTCTGACTGTGCCACCCTAAACTTCAACCTTCCTGAAAGAAAAGCTATTTTTTTCCAGCTTTAGAAAGTATACTGCTTGAACTGCAAAATTTTAAATTTGGTATTGCCAATGAAAATCTTCAGTTATTTAAAAGACCTAAAATAATGTGTTTTAGAGAAACGTCCTGGCAGAAAATGATTTACAAGCTTAATCTATATGTCTGGGAGAGGACAGTACTTTACTATGCAAGGGGTTTATATCTGCAGCAATAGTTACTGAAGTATTAACTTGTTTTTGTTCTTCCTGGACCCATACCCTCTCTCCTCTACCCACTCCCACTCTATTTTTAAGCAGACTTTGTGATGCCTTGCTTGAGAAGCTGGAAAGTGGAATAAGCTCCAATTCAAAGCTCTGGTAAAATCCTAAATCCATGCAAAGAGATTGGCTGGGTGTGCTGGATTGGGCTGGAAGAAGACAGAAACCCTGAACAACTCCTGTGGATTCAGAAAATCCAAAAGAATCTACACTGAAACAGAACTAATGAGTAAATGTGTCAAGGTCACTGTAGATTGAAATACAAAATAATGAGCTTTATTTCTATACTGGCAGCAAATAAAAACTAAAGTTTAACAAAAATACTATTTATAATAATATTAAAGCCCATTAAATATCTATGAATATATCTAATGAGATATATCCAAGACTCTACTGCTAAAAATTACATAACTTTATTGAAAATAATTTTTAAAAGAACTATATCAATTGGAATACTCAATGTTGTAAAGACATTGGTTCTTCAAAATTGAGTTACAGATTCAAAGCAATCCTGATCAAAGCCTCACTAGAATTCTTGGTGGGAACTGAAAGCCTGATTCTAAAATTGTTATGCAAATGAATAGCCAAAAGGATCCGGAAGGAGGACAATGAGGAAAAGGAGGAAGTGGAAGAAGAAGAAAGCTGAAAGATTTATATTACTCGATAGCAAACTTGCTTAAAGCTGCAATGCTTAAGACAATATGGACACAAGTGTAAAGAGATGGATGCACAGGACCCTGAAACAGACCCATACATATACACGGCTCCCTAATTTATGACAATGGTGTTTTGCAGAACAAGGAGAAACCGAAAGTGAGAAAGCAGTTAGGTATGGGGCACAGGCCTGCTCCTAAAGGACTTTTAGGAACAAGAAACATCACTTCAGACCCAGACATTCATCTGAATGCCCTTCCTCTGTGCTCCTTAGTACCCCGTATATTTTTAAGTCCCTATACCTACCTAACTGTGAAAATCAGCTCTTCATGTGTCTTTGTCCCAAACACACCACATGATGCCTGCCACATAGTAGGCAAGGAACTGAACTAAGCATAAAAGGTCCAACACAGGCTGCTGGAAATCATCTCCAATAGTAGGAGCTGCCATGGGTGTCAAGAACAAAAGCTCTTTAGAGGTCCTAGAGAGGAATGGCACCTCAGAAATATTTTATCTTTTTTGTCATCTTTAACAAGTGGGGCAAATATAGAGAGTCCTCATCTTTCAAAACTCTCCAGGGTGGCAGGGACAGACTAACAATTTCCCACTAGTGAAACTGGAAGATCACACATGCTATGCAGAGTTGGGGTCAGCCGTGCAGAGGTAGATTGCCCTGAGAAGCCTAGTGGTAGACGTGACCAGGAACAGAGCTTGGGGATAAGGCCACTAAGTGAGCTTTTCCAACAGTCAGCTTCAAACAGCCCAACATCCCAGTGGACTTGAGCACTTGTAGAAAATAAACAGAACAAACAAAAACATACACAAATATAATCTCCGTGAGCCCTTCAGACATAAGCAAGAAATAGTAAAGGCAATAAATAAGTAGTCCATTCATTGCTGGTCTGACATGGACAATGGGGAAAAGTAGTAGATATATTTCTGAAACTCTGCCCAGTCTCCCACTTCTTTTTCCTGACAATTCTCCTCAGCCCAAGAATGGATCCTAATGGTCATGTGTAAACTAGGAGACCTATATCCCTGGCCACAGCTGACTGACCCCACAGCCAAGCTAAGTTAAACAGATTCTGTCTCCTAGGAACTGGAACTGAGACATTGGTTAGTCTCTGGTGGCTGTGAAAAGGCCATATTCCAAAATGTGAATGGAGAAGCAGAAAAGACTGGTCTGCAGAAAGAGAAAACAAAAGCAGACACTAGGAAGAATCTGAAACAAGAGACCATATGGCCTGACAGAGTGAGAATGAGACCAAAACACAGCCACCTGCCTTCAAACATTTCCAGCCCTGCCTAATCCTTTGTGATGCCCCTTCACACTAACTGTCTTTAGATTATACAAGATAGCCCTGGATCATATCCATGCTCACAATACATGTCCCCTTTTCATTCAAGCTAGTGATATTTCTACAACTGCTCCTTGCAAACAAAGGAAATGCCCAGTATAAGTGCATGCACATTGGCTTTAATTTTCCTATCAATTTAAAGTTACATTAAGAAAAAAAACTGAAGCAATTTTATGAACCATTGTCTTTCTTCACTAATTGAAAGCCTTGAAAGTCAAAAGGAAATGAGCCAATGGATAGAGGTACTATTCAGTTTCTTTGAAGATATTTTAACATATGGAGCATACGGCTTAAGATTATGTATACAGAAATATTTATGCCATTCAAATACAGGTATTCAATGGCCTCATGTGTTCCTTTGCACTGTTTAATGAACATCCTGAGGTATTCCAATTTGAAATGTATATATATAATGAGTTTTTAATTGTTGCATTTTTCTATGTGACAAACAACTCTGCACACCAGTCGAATTTTAAATTCAGATTGTGTTCCTCAAGCTCTTTCTCCCTCCATGTGCCCATTTCAAGTGAATTATGATTTGTCTAATCTTTGTTTTTAGCTAACCACTGCCATCAAAAATAGAGAAACCCAAATGATTACAATCACGGCTCAATTTAAAAACTCAAGTCACAGTCACCAAATTCAAAGCACTAACTCTCATGGTCCCCTCCTCCTGTGGTTCAATTGCTCTTTTGGTTCTAGCCTATACTCACATCAGTTTGTTTGCTCAGCACTTACTCTGGGAAGTTCAGCAGATACACATCTAGCCCATGGGGAGAAAACACATTATGTTATTATCCTGACATATATTCTACCAAAGCCTCAATCAACTGCAGAGTTTGATGGATTCCTTATTCAATTAAGGAAAAGATTTATCAAATTGTGATCTATATTATGCTCGGCTTTACTGTGCATTAACTTTAAGTGTGCATTCGTTGACTTCACTTTAATGGTGATAGAATGATGAAGCAGTGCAGAGACAGCAATGTGGTTGTACCAAAGGACTGAGTTGTTAGCCAACAGTGGAGGCAATTTAGTGTATGACAAAGGGCTAGCCCTTCCACATGAGACAAACATGGGTCACTCTCTCAGCTCTATCATCCCCTGGCTGTTTCACTTCAGTCAGCTCACATCCCTGTAACCCTTAGTTTACTCATCTGTAGAAAAGGAACAATAAAGGCACATACCAATAAAGGCACAGTATTGTTATACGGATTATGTAAGTTAACATATATAGAGTATGTGGTATAGAGGTTGGCAAAGTTTTCTGTACAGGACCAGATCATAAATATTTTAGGGTTTACAGGTGAGACAGGTTTTACAGCAACCAGTGGGTTCTGCTCTTGTAGCATGAAAGCAGCCTTAGAAAATATGCAAATAAATGGGTGTGGCTGTGCTCTAAAACTTCACTTCTGAACACTAAAATTTGAACTTCACATTATTTTAACATGCCAAGAAACATTATTTTGATTTTTCAACCATTTAAAAATGTAAAAATGATTCTCAGCTTGCAAGCTGTACAAAAAGAGGCAGCAAACCTGCCACAGCAAATTCTGAAAAACATTATTAGTATTGCCAATAACAATAACTGAAAACAGGAGGGACTGTGTTACTGTTAAATAGATTAAGAGATGTTTTTTGAGTAAATGGGTTACTTTTTTTCCTACAGTTGAAACTGCAGTTGGAGGGCAAATTAGAACAAGATTTTTGGACGGTGCCCATGAGATGACAGAATAAAAACCTTCAAGGGTTCCAACAAGGAGCAGAGAGGCCCAGTCTTCCCACTGCAGCTTCCACTCTCGGCTAGTCCAATTGCAAATGGCAGCCTAGACTCTCAAGTTTAGATGGACCTACATAGCTAACATTCAGGATATCAATCCAGTCATGACAGAAATAAGGGATCTATATGGATTTTAATTAAACATAGAAATAACCCATTCTGTTTCACTTTTTCATCTATACAATAAATGGATTTTACTGCTTTATCTTTAAAGACCTTTCTAGTTCACTAGAGGTGTCAGAAAGCTAAAAGTTTTATGGGCCACGAAAAAGTTCCTTGCCTATCGAAAAGCACGATGTGGATTTATGACTGCTTCTGAATTTTCTAAGATAGGTGAACCGAGTAACTAACTGAGACTTAAAGAAATCCACTTTTAAAAGAGCTTTTCCATGTTGGATGACCACAGCTCATATTTGCAATTAACAACTGACAACTTTTCATCCAGAAAAGACCGAGCACCAGCTACCTATCCAAAATCATGTGCTTGGGATTGGTTTTCAAGGTCTTAGACTAATGTCTCACCACTCCATTGCTGACTGCCATTTGAGACCAAGGGGATATAATTACAAATCTGCTGACAGCTAACGGTAAAATTGTTATTTCTTTCTTTTGAACCAAGAGCCCCAGTCTGATTTCTCCAGTTTAATGGATGGAATCAAGAAAAGTAGGTACATGGAGAAGAGGTGAAATTTAAAGGACACCACCTCAATAAGGTATTAGTCAGCAGGTAATACCAGATAATTAAGATCATATAGTTGAGAGCCTGTTGAAGTAGAAAAGTGAATGAATGTATTTGCAGTGTCTCTCAGGTAATATCTCAAAGTCAGGATGTTTACTTTGCTGATTTCTTCAAAGGAGTGATGATGTATAGAAAATTCAGAGGAAAAAAACTATGGGTTTTTTAATTTCAGCTCCATATTCATTATCTTTGAGCATTAGTACCCCAAGCTCTAGACCAGATCTCCATCGCTTTCCCTTCTGAGAAGTTCATGTTGGTAACATTCACATAATCCTGCCAGCTAGAAGCACTTTACAATCCAAGAGAAACCTATTTGCAAGTGAGCTCCTTGGAGGTTCCCTTTGTCCATCCATACATGAATTCTGTTCCAATTAAATGTTAACTCATTATCCCACATTATTCACCACAGCTAATGTTTTGGGTGCTATTGTCAAGAAAAACTGAAATAGTTTCTGCCCTTTTTATTTTTATAATATTTATGTGTAGGAGAGTCAAGGCCAAAATGAAAGACTCTGTCATTGTCTAAAATCATACAAGTTTTTATTTCCTGAAGAGGAAAGTTTCAATGCTAATCTAAATCCTCATTAAATATTGACTTCTTGGTCTCCTTTCCTACATTTTACATTTCAGTAACTTTCAAAGATACCTGTCATCTTTGAAGAAAAAGCTAGTAAGAAATATATGTCAGAAATACGAAATACTCCGTATAAAGTTAGAATCAAAATAACTTCCTTATATCTGATGTTTAAGAGACAGATGATATCCACATAAAAGGGTATCAGAAAAGGCTAATTTATTTAGAAGGAAAAACAGAAAACTTAAATAAATATATGGTAAATATAAGTTTGACAAAATACGTTTGGGGATTGCAGTAGTTCACAGAGTAAGTATGAATTGGTTATCTTGTATCTTTAAAAGCAAAAGCATAAGCATAAAGCTGTGGTTCTGAAAAGTGTGGATAAGGCAACGCATAACTTGTCAGACACATGCCAGTATCCTTTATACCCATCAAGCAAACAGAGACGCCAAAAAGTTCTACCTGCCCTAAAAATTACTTCTTTGCAAAAAAGAAAAAACAAACAAACAAACAAAAAGCAAAGTAAAACCAATACTGACAACTACTCTATGGTTGAAGTTATAAAAGAGTAGTAGAGGTGGTAGTGTGCATATATAACATTTATCCAACCACTGTCATCTTCTTGATGACAAGCAAAGTTCAGGGAGTTCAAAGTTCAAAGTAGATTATTAAAATAAAACACGAGCCATTAACCATACTCCACTTCAGGTAACCTGTTTTCCTTTTCATAACTGCTAAGTAAAACTATACTGCCCACACATTTCAGCCCCCCCCACACACACACACACAGACCCAGACGTCTTCTGGTGATGCCTGGGAATGGACCATATGGAGGTATCTGAACGGTTTAATGCCAAGCTGATTAGTTTCCCTCATGACCTTTGACTCTAGCGGTCGACTTCCAGCCCTCTCACACATCTCCTCCCTCACATCCCCCTTCATGCACCGTTACCACCCCAGATGGGAGCCCCTTCAGTCAGCCTTTCCTGCAATCTTTCTCTTACTCTCCTCCCCACCTTTAGTGTTCAAGGGATTCTGCTTTCAATTTTATGCATTACATTCTCCCTGGCAGGTGTCTTCTCGCACCACAGCTCCAACCATCACTTGTGTTTGTATGACCATACCTATATCTGCAGCAAGTCATAGCTGACAGGTTGCCTTGAGCTGCACTATTTCCTACACCAAAATGTCCTATTTCTTTTGTGAATTTTAAATTATTAAATTAATATACTTCTCTCCTGCACTCCAGATTGGTATTTCCAATATCTCCATTTGGATGTTCCACCGTTAACCCAGCATGGCCAAATACAATGAATACACTTCTTTTCCCTTCTCCCAAACCTCCTTCTCATCCTCAGTTTCTGATCTTATTCGATGGCAATTCAAAACATTTGGCTACATTGAACTAGGGGATCTCCTCCTCGTCCTCTCAACCAAAGCTGTCTCAAATTTACCTCTCCCTCTCCTTTCCCACTGCCACTGTCTCTATTGTGTGCTTTTATCATAGCCACAGCTAGTCTTCCCACATTCTAAGCTTTGTTTCCATAATTCAGAACTGAAAATGTCCCTTTATCAGTGTCTTGTTGCCTCAACCATCTAGGCTTTCTGTTGCTATGGGATAACTCCAAATGCCTCACCTGCTCCTGGGTCTTCATCCACATCCCTCCTGCTACCTTGAATGCTCTCTAGGACTGCTGAACTCCCTAGTCCCATCAATGTTTAACTCAAATGTCACCAACTTTGAAAAACCAAATGATCTCCATGCATCATTAAGTGATTCTTTTAAACTGAATCTTCAGTACTCACTTGATACTCTGTAAATATTTCTAGTCAGCCTGGCCTACAATGTACTCTGATCATTTTTTTTATGTGTATCTCCTTTACAAATCCTGAGCTCCCTAAAGCTAGAGGGACCACAACCAACACAGTGAGGGGCAGAGGGTGTACTCAACAATTGCCTGATCAGTCAACAAATGAAAACAGAAACTCCTTTCTGTTCCACTTTTCCTTTCTCCTTAATCTCATTTGTGATAGCCCTAGAAAATGTAATATCTTCCACGGAGATGTATATAATTGTTGAATTATCAGGACACCTCAACATACACAACATTAGAACCAGATGTTCAACCCAGTTCTTGTAATTTACATGGTCATCATGGTCTCAAAAAATGGGAATAAAAAGGCAATCCTAATTATTAGTCTCTCTAATATTTAGGGTGTTCAAGGGTGCCTGCAACCCCCATCATCTTCCATATTTCTTTAATGTTGTACCTCCAAGAGTCCCAGACTTATCAGGGAGCTAAGCACAGCTGACCACTTGCACTTTGATGGGGAGGTTTACTCATGCAGGTTCCTGAAGCTTTCCTCACAGGTTGTTTTAAAATAAACAAAGATGGTAACAGTGCGTCATAGAGAGCCACTGCCTTGCCACTGCAATTGCACATGTGAGGCTTTGGACAAGTGTGCAAGGCAACTGGTTCCACAGCTGCTATACACACACATGAAGAGAAACCCATCCGGAATGTGAAAAAGAATCTGAAACCCCAATGTCAGCACAGGGGTAGAAAAAGTTTCAGAACCCTGCTAACAGCAACTTGTTACCACTGTGAAGGAAAAAAATCCCAAGAAGTAATTTTTGCTGCCAGAGCTAAGGGAAACATGAATCAAATGTTCCTGCCGAGACGTATGAGAAGCTCCATCATCCCATCATGCTGGGAAACAACAGGCTCCAATGCTGGAAACTGCATCAGCCGGATCCACTGGATATAAGTTAAAGGACCACAAAATGAGGATCACGCAGCACGTGCCCGCGAAAACAGAACTGGATTCTCTTCTGTTCTACCACAGACCCTTGTATGTGACCTTGCATTAAGAGCCTATGAGAAGAAAAGAAATAATAATAGAATTTTAATGCCTCTGTGCTTCAAAAAGAGTAATTTAAGCAAGATTTTCTCTTTTTGGTGTAAAGGCAATACACAGCAGGATTGGGAACACACCAGTATGCTGATTGCTAGAGAACAAGCTGTGTTAGTGAAAGAAAAAGAGCTATTAATACTTTCTAGATGCAGATAGGTGAAATGAACGCATCTGAAATCGGCTTCTGTTAGAAAGAAAGAAAGCACTGTGAAGCAAAACCTTTCCTTAAGCTGCATCCACTGCTATCTGCTTTTACACACCCAATAAAATCTTCATAACAGTTTTCAAGGGACCAGAAACTAACACCTGCCTCATAAGGAAATCCTCTAATAGGGTAATGGAGGGTTGTGACTTTTATAGGCTGTACAATGAAGAGCTTACAAACCTGAGTCCTGGTTCCACTACAGCTTTTGGAATTGAAAACAGCTGAAGCCCTTTGACAAGGGAGGTGATGCTAAGGCAGGGGTGAGTTTCAGGCATGTGTGAAGTGGGGCTTCTGCTCTCAGGTGGCTTTCCATCTAGCCCGACCACAACAGCCTCAACTAATATATAAGTGAGTCAGACAATACATTCAGAGTAAACTGAAAAAAAAATGTATGCAATTATGTAGAAGAATTAATAACACCAGGTGTGCAGGGAAGAGGTCAAGCCAAGCCGGGGTGGGGACCAGATTGAGAGGAGTTCAAACAGGAGGTGTGGTGAGTGGGGCAGAGCAGCCCAGAAAGAGAGTTAAGAGGAGCCATAAAAAGAGCCACAGGATGAGGGCAGGATTGCCAGATAAAATGCACAGCACCCATTTTACCCATTTTAGAGTATAAGTATATCCCAAATACTGCATGGAACATACTTATAACAAAAAAAAAAAAATAGTCTTTGTTTGTCTGAAATTCAAATCTAACAGGGCATCTTATATTTTTATTTGCTAAGCCTGGCAACCCTAAATGAGGGAAATGAAGCCTTAGTGGGAAACAGGGCCTTAACGGAGAGAATGAGAATGGACAACCAGATCCATAACATCTAAATGAAGTGGGTTCTTAGAGGAGAGAAGAGTATTACGTTGTCATAGGAGAAGAATGCTCCTAAAAGCATGGACTCAGGCTGTCTTGCCAGGTTGCCACAAGTTCTACCCAAGGGGAGATGACTGAGGTCTGAACCAAGCTGGGAGACGAAGGAAAGTGTCTGGGAAGAAAATCCTGGGAGGAGAGAAGTTCAGATTGTTGTCATGAGTAGTAGGTGCCCTAGATAATAATCCTAAAACTGCAGAGCTTGTTGCTCATTGTGATGAGGATGGAAGGGGGTGACTAGTCCAGCCTGAAGAGAAACACTAAGTAACGTGGTAAAGATGAGCTGGGCTCTGTGACATACCCCACAACATACGGTCATCTGGCAAGACTGGCTCTCTTGACAAATTGGAGGGAGAGATAGAGAGTGAGAGAGGAAGGGACTCATTTTCCATAAGCACATTTCTTGGAAATGGAACCAAAGAGGGTTAGGCCCTTATGTCTGTTATCTGGTATTTCTAAAGCATGAAAAAACGAGGCACCTCTTTAATGCTTGGGGAAGAGACGATAGGCCCAATAGAATAAAAAATCAAGTTCACGTGAAGTACATCTAAAGAGATAAGACAATTAATTTACTCTGAAAAAGTAAAAAAATACTAGGTCATTCATTTATTCATTCACTCAACAAACACTTCCAAGCACTTACTATGTTCCAGGTACTATGTATCAGAAAACAACAAAAACCTTAGAGTCAAGTAACTCACTAAAGCTACAAGTGACTCAGCACCTTTAGAAAGAAGTTATGAAATTAAAAAGAGTCTTGATTTTCCAGACTTCAAGCTGCATTACAAAGCTGTAATCATCAAGACAGCATGGTACTGGCACAAAAAGAGGCACATAGATCAATGGAACAGAAGAGAGAATCCAGAAATGGACCCACAAATGTATGGACAACTAATCTTCAACAAAGCAGGAAAGAATTTCCAATGTCTGTTCAGCAAATGGTGCTGGGAAAAACTGGACCACTTTCTTATACCATACATGAAAATAAATTCAAAACAGATGAAAGACCTAAATGTGAGGCAGGAAACCATCAAAATCCTATAGGAGAAAAAGGCAGCAACCTCTTTGACCTTGGCCGTAGCAACTTCTTACTAGACATGCCTCCAGAGGCAAGGGAAACAAAAGCAAAAATAAACTATTGGGACCTCATCAAGATAAAAAGCTTCTGTTTTTACATGTGTATATGTATATAGATAGATAGATGATAGATAGATAGATAGATACAAAATGGAATATTACTCAGCGATCAAAAAGAATGAAATCTTGTCATTTGCAACAATGAGGGTGGAACTAGAGTGTATTATGCTAAGCAAAATAAGTCAAAGAAAGACAAATATCATATGATTTCACTCATATGTGGAACTTAAGAAACAACAGATGAAACTTAAGAAACAAACACATGTGGGGCTCCTAGGTGGCCCAGTCTATTGAGTGTCTGACTTCAGCTCAGGTCATGATCTCACAGTTTGTGGGTTAGAGCCCTGCGTGGGTTTCTGTGCTGACAGCTCAGAGCCTGGAGCCTGCTTCGGAATCTGAGTCTCCCTCTCTCTGCCCCTCCCCCGCTCATACTTTTTCTCTCTCTCTCTCTCTCTCTCTCTCTCAAAAATAAGTAAACGTTAGAAAAAATTTTTAATTAAATAAAAACTAAAAACAAGAAACAAAACAGATGATCATGGGGAAAGGAAGGAAAAATAAGATAAAAACAGAGGAGGCAAACCATAAGAGACTCTTAAATACAGAAAACAAACTGAGGGTTGCTGGAGGGAAACTGGGGGTGGGGGGTATGGGCTAAATGCATGATGCACATTAAGGAGGGCACTTGTTGGGGATGAGCACTGGGTGGTATATGTAAGTGATTAATCACTAAATTCTACTCCTGAAACCAATACTACACTATATGTTAACTAACTTGGATTTAGATAAATAAAAGAAATAAAAATAAATTAAAAAATTTTTAAAAAGCACCTTGATGTGGAATCATGCTCATATAATACAAGAAAAATGGGGAAGACTGTAATAAATACTTTTATTAGCCTACCAGAAAAGGCTATAGTGTAATATTCTAAATTTCTAAATATTCTAAAATTCAAGTAAAATTAACATAACCTAATTCCCAAATCAAGATAACATTAGGGGTTCTTTCTCCTTCTCAATATTTATTATTTCAACCGCTTATTTCTCCTCAAAATCTTTTACTAAATGAAGCTTAAATATAATTCACAGCCTCTGAAAACCTTTCTCTATCATAAAAAAATATTTTAGGGGCGCCTGGGTAGCTCAGTTTGTTAAGTGTCCAATTTTGGCTCAAGTCATGATCTCACGGTTTGTGAGTTCATTCCCCATGTCGGGCTCTGTGCTGAATGCTTGCTCAGAACCTGGAGCCTGCTTCAGATTCTGTGTCTCCTTCTCTCTCTGCCACTCCCCTGCTCACTCTCTGTCTCACTTTGTCTCTCAAATATAAATAAATGTAAAAAAAAAATTTTAATAAAGAATTATCTGAATATTCTATACATTAAAAGAAAAATCAGTGACAGACACCACACGGGTATTCAACAGATTTACATACATAAAACCTTAAAACTATGTGTGTGTGTGTGTGTGTGTGTGTGTGTGTGTGTGTGTACAGCCAAAAGCAATTCCACGTACAAACTAGGGAGTACTCCAAATATAGCAGATGAAGATAAGAGAATCTTAATACCATGTAGAAAAATGTACAAAAGTCATGAAAAGATAATTCCCAGATAAAAGAAAGAAAAATGCCTAATGAAAACAGAAAATAGTTAACTTCTCTAGCTTGACAAGGAAATCCTAATTATATCAACATTAGCTAACATTTTCCCCCTTCAAATTAGCTATTATTTTTTTAAATTAAAATATTCAACATTAATGAGGGTAGTTTGTAAACATCAGGTACTCTCCTATTGTAGAAATTGATAAAAAAAAAAAACTTTCCAGAAAAAATGTAGCAGTATACGTCAAAGACCTTAAAAATGATCATATTCTTCCACCTAGGAATTACATTTGTAGGAATTTGTCCTAAGGAAATCATCAGCTATATTGTCAAAGACTTATGAATAAAGATATCATGCTATTATTCACAGTACAAAAAAAGAAAGCATATAAATGTTTATTAATACCATAATTACAATGGAATACTGGACAGTCATTAAACGTGAGTCTAAAACAATTTAAATTATCCTTGAAAATAACTTTTACAACATTTTTTCAAAGTAGTACACAAAACTAAATTTATATATCTATATATAGCATTATCGCAATATATATGAAAAGAGTAGAAGGAAATAAACCAAAATGTCAACTATAATTAATCATGTTGTGAGATTATGAGTAATTCTTGTTTTCTTTTAAATTTTTTCTTATATTTTCTGAGGTCTCTACAATAAATATGTACTTCTTTGGCAATCAGGGGGAAAATGAGAGCTAGCTTTAGCTAAAGAGCTTTGTTTAACTATAAGAAGGAAAACAGAAATATGGATTAATCCAAGAATCTGCACAAGGCTTAGACCCACACACCCTGGTATTTATTTAAATACTTGTACATATAGGTTTACATTTATTGATTGCTGTAAGTCCTGATACTCTTTTATTTATTGTCATGTCAACAATACAATTAAAAAATGAACAAGAATTAACCTGAACAAAAAAACAGAATCTTTACTCCCTAAATCAATTTTCCCCTTAAAACTGAGTTTGCCATTTATCTGACAAGTATGTGATATGCTGCATTTTTTTCAACCTAAGATTTATAAAATTTCAATTTATTCTACTAAAAGAAAAGGAAACCAATTAGCAGTTTTCTTGTGGCCAAGGTTTCTCCAGTTTGACCAAGATAAAAGATTTAAGGAAATTTATTCTGATACCACTTTAGGCATGAATACGAATTAGCGCCCTCTTGTGAGCATGGGATGAAATTTAAAAATATATTTGGAGCTGAAAAAGATTTCAGTCTATTATTTACCATAGGAGAAAACACACAATTGTGCTTACTAGACAGATACCACACTCCTCAAAGTAAAATCCCAGAATTCATGATTATGTAGGCTTTCAGCATACAATGCATTTGTATAGAATAGTGCCTGACGTTCAACAGAGTTAGTTTGTCTTAAAATTCATGAGAGGCAACTTGAATGTTCTCCTGTACTGTTGCTACTGCTTGTGAGGATTATCACACTGCAGCACATGAGCAAATACACTCAATCGTGCTCATATGTAAGAATGTCCCAAGAAGGAGTCAAGCCGTTCTGAAGTGAGAGAAGATAGTCACTTTTGTAAATTCTTAAAGAGCAATAAATCATTACTTTAAAAATAAACATGTTAAAAACAATTTATTAGGCTGAAACAAAATCAAATTAGAGATCACTTAGCCTAGGGGCTATGACATGCTCAGCACAGAACAAAGCATCTATAAGGCAGAATACATTCCCCTTTACATTGAAATGATACCATCTACTAGAAAAGAGAACATTTCCCATCATATTTATTGCAACCTTACTAAAGAAATATCACATCTGGCTGACAGACTGAGGTATGCAATTAATTCTATCACATCAAAGGGGAAGATCATATTAAAATGAAAAGATATTCTCAAGACTCTTGATCCTATATCTGTACTTCAACAACACTGCCAGACTTTTCCTGGGATGCTACCTGCCAATCCCAGATCAAAGCTTAACTGACATTCCCAATTAGAGGGCTCTAACTTTGAAAAAGGTATTTATAATGTAGTTAATGCTAATCAAATTTTCTTGTTTTGCCAAGTAACCTCAGAGTATAGACTGGGGCCTTTGGAACTCCCTATGATCCTTTCAGGAGGTCCCCCCAGTCAAACGCATTTTCAGAATCACACTAAAACGTTATTTGCCTTTTTCATTCTCAGTCTCTTACAAGTACCATGTACAAATTTTGCAACAGAATGATGCAGAGGCAGGTATGTGAATCCATCTGTCTTCTATTAAGCCAGATATGAAAGAGATTTGTAAACATGTCAGACAACACCACTCTACTCACCGAATCTTTGTTTCTTTTGGAAAGAACAGCTATTTTCCATAAAAATATGCTATTTATACCAACCCACAATGGGCTTATTTTTGTTATTTTTGACAATACATAAATATCCTTTAATTTCTCAATTTTAATTTCTAATATGATAAATATGATACAGTCCACATAAGCCAAAGCTCTTTGGGTCCTCGATAATTTTAAAAAGTGTAGAGTCCTAGACCCAAATTCTTGACAACAGCTGTCAAAGACCTTTGTTTTGCTTCATCAGTAAAAAGAATTCAACTCAATTTTGACACTAACCTACCTAGAGATAGCATCAGATTCCAGAGGTTAAAGGCTCAGTGCTACAAGACTGCCCTCCACCACACACATGCACACACTTCAGACATCAGTCACAAGCTTAGGTTATTATCCATTCTTCTGACCAACTGGCTATAAATCAGAGGTTACCACGACCTCATCCTTGGGTTTGCTTAATTTGCCAGAGCAGCTCATATAACTCACAGAAACATTTTTCTTACTAGATTACTGGTTTGTTATAAACAGATATAAGTCAGGAACAGCCTGATGGAACAGCTGCATAAAGCAAGATACAGGGAAAGGATATAGAGCTTCCATGGCCTCAGAGTGTCACTCGCTGACTGTCCACGCATTCACCAAAGGGATGCTCTCTAAACCCATCTCTTGAGGTTTTCATGGAGGCTTCCATAAAAGGCATCATTGATTAACTCATTAGCCATGATTGATGAACTCACTAGCCATTGGTGATTGAACCCAACCTCCAGCCCCTCTCACCTTCCCCAATGTTTGGGGTGGGGGACTGAAAGTTTCAGCCCTCTAATCACAACCTGAAGAAAAAATATGTGGCTTCCTCTAAATAATAAGACCTAAGATTCTTAGACACAGTTCTAAGAGCTTATTGGCATAACTAATTGACTCCTAATAAAGACTCTATGTATTATTATTATTACTATTTTCACAGATGTGGAAACGGGGACATAAAGAGATTAAGCAGTCTGTCCAAGGTTAAAGATCTTATAGCGACAGAGCCAGGATTTAAACTAGCAGAATCTGTTAACATAACCTCCATAGTATAACTGGGCATCCAGGAAGGTCTTGCAACAAGATGTACAAACTAGCTGCACATGACAGTAAAATCCAAAGCAACATCAAGATTTGCTGGAGTCAGTTTATCTGATTAGAGTTGGAAGAAACAATCACTTCAAGTTTACCATTTATTCCTGGATTCCATAGATTGAACTGATTAAAACTTTTGGTCGTCCTTAACTTGTTCACATTTATAAAGGTTGTGAAGAAATGGCCCCTAATCCTAAACCATAGTTTCTATAAAACAAGTCTTGACTTTGAAATGTGGAGAGAGGCCAGAAAATATACCATCAGCAAACCACCTCTGAGTAAGATAATCTGTGCACATTCAGTGATGTCCATTGGACATCATACATACATACATACATACATCAGCTGTTATGAACTGAATTGTGTCTTGTCCCACCCCCAAAATTCGCACATTAAAGACCTATCCCTCAGTACACCTAAGAATCTAACTGTATTTGGAGATAGGGCTTTTAAAGAGGTAAGTAAAGTTAAATGAAGTCATATGCTAGTTTGGCCCTAATCCAATACAACCTTATAAAAAGAGAGACACCAAGGATGTACATGCATTGAGAAAAGACTCTGTGAAGACATTGCAAGGTGGCAGCTGTTTGCAAACCAAGAAGACAAGCATCAAAAGATACCAAACCTGCCAGCACCTTGGTCTGGAACATCTAGCCTCCAGAACTATAAGAAAATAAATTTCTGTTATTTAAGCCAACCAGTCTGTGGCATTTTGTTATGGCTGCCCCAGCAGACTAACACATCAACCTATCTCTCTCACATTACTGCATTTTTTTTAATTCCACAGTTTTGAAATCCATTGTAACATGTAAATTTAATAAATCATGACATCTGGATAGATGTATGAGAAGAAAACCAGAAGTGTCCCTAATTCCACACTGAGGATCTAGGTAAAGGTGGCCCTGCAGTGGATACCAGCTAGACTTATTTTGGCTCTCTTTTTTGGTCTCTTTTTTGGCTCTCTTTTTTGGCTCTCTATTTTGGTCAAGCTCTCTTTCCTCAAGTTGCTGACAAGGCATAACTAGAGAAAAAAAATACTAACCTACAGAACACTATTGAAAAAGTTTATACAGAAATTTAAGGTCATACATGTCTGTTACATTCTAGACTGTTATAAGGAGGGTGGTATCATGAACGAAGGTACCTATCACCTGTTGTAAAGGGCAAGGAGGCCATACCTGGCACCTCAAAGAGTTGCCACATGCTATTACTGCCATCATTACAGTCAGGAGACCTCCTGACAGGAACAGCATTTTAGAGATAGGGCATCATAGATGTTCAACTTTAGACACTGCAGTTAGCAGTCAGTCACTGGCAAGACAGAAGACATTGTCCAATATACTACTCATTCAATCCACTGCTTACAATAACTTCAGCTTCAAAGAGTAAGCATAAGGCACAAAATTCAGACAGAATCACTAAAGATTTATGAACTTGCTAAAAATGTAAAGTCTCCTTACAAGGTAAAAAAAAAAAAAGACATTGATTTGAAGCAGTGAAGCCTGATTATCCTTTTCCTGTTAGAATACCAATTAGCTCAACTTTTCTGTGAAGCAATTTAGCAATCAGTATCCAAAGTCTTAAAAATGTCTCTTTTGGCACTTCCAGGAATTTATCCTAAAAGAACGAACAGGATTGCCTCCAGATTTATATATACAATATTAACAACAGTTACAGGGATTGTGAAAAAGAGAAAAATACACCAAGAAGTTTAAAATGTTTTCCTCTGAGTTTTGAAATTGAAGATGATTTTATTTATAACTTTGTGTTATAGTTCAAAAGTTCCACAAAGGCCAATATTACTTTTATGAATTAGCAAATAAAAAAATATAAATGTTTTCTTTTTTACAAGATTAACCATGTCACTGGAATTTTTATCACAAACTGGGCAAAATCTCTGGGTATTTTCATGTCTCAGTTTGTCCTTTCACAAAATAAGGACATAAAGAATATGTTTTTGTTTAAACAAAGTTGTTTCATCCTACAGGTGAAAATTTTGAACTATATTACAGAGAAATTTATTGTGGAAGTATGAACATGTTTTATAATGAAAGTACCTGTTTCTCACTTCAGAAAGCCGTCTTTCTCAGTTTGTTTATAACAAATGAAATACATCCATCTGACACTAAGAGACATATGAAAGAGATACTCTTGTACTGAAATTATGAAATCACTTTTAGTCAATAAAAAAACATTTCCTGAACTACACAGGCTTACCTATATAAAAGGCTTCTCACCGAATCCCTCTCTGGAGGAAAATGGGTAGTTGGTGGACTTATGCTTAGTGTACAACAGAATGAAGGGAAAAAGAGATTAATAGACAAGCAAGCATCAATGCTGCCAGAATAAATTGTCTGTGAGCAGAGTTATTTCCCCCAAACAGTTGTTCTCAAGCTTCTATGTGCATCAGAGCTATCTGGAGAGCCCTCTACATATTTAGGTCTTTGAATGTCACCAATCAGAGTCAGAATCTCAGGGGACCAGGAATAGTAGGTTTAGCGAATGCTTAGATGTATCTGATCAAGTAGACTGTGGGCCACATTTTTCAAAAGTCTTTAAAATATGCAAAGAGTTGAATATTAGATTTCTGGTATACCACTGCCAATCCAAATCTCACTAGATTTACAAAAATAAGCACTATGTACTTCACTAGTTATTTTGTTACATAATTTTCCTTATGGTAGTTGAAATATTTGCCGAGTTTTGGCATATCCCAAATCTTCTTTCCAGCATGTTTTTACCTCTCTCCAATTTCTTTTCTATTCCTCACTGCTACTTTTGTATTAATCCAAAAGTGATCTTAATGATGACACTCCTTTCACTTAAATTTACCTAAAATTTTATGATTCCCAATACTACCAAATAATATAACTTATTTTCAGACAAATAATGGATAAAATTCAGCCCTACTATGAAAGACTATTCTTAGTGAGAAAGCCAACATCAGCTAATTTGGAGAGGCTTATTATTTTTACAAATTAAAACAAGGTCCTCATTTTCCTTAGGAAAATAGGAATATGATCTAGAGGAGCAATGAAAAAGTGAATGGGTCCTGTCTGAAGTACATATGCACACAAATGCATTTCTGTTGTACTCTAAGCAAACAAGAAAGGTCCACTAGGGTGGAGAACCCAAGTGCAATTCAAACAAACACATGATATTGAATGACTGCCAAAATGTATGCTAATCTCTCTGCCAGTTATTTCAGAAAAGAAATAAAATAGTACTCTGGGAGGTATTTAATATCTTTCTTCTTTATAATATTTCATTATTTCTCTTACACACATGCACATACACATCCATTTCTCCATTATGATAACTAAGAATTTAAAGAATGAAACATAAAAGAGGTTTTGAAATACAAATATTGATTTTTAAATTTTGCTCATATTGAGTTGGAAGAGCTCCCCTACCCTTAGCTCTTTTCTTTGCATGAGCTTAAGGCAACTAAACTTTTGGTACCAGCATCCATCCAGGAGCAGATTTATTGAGCTAACTTTCATTAATTTACTCATTGCATAAGATTGCCTGGCTAATCTTTCTGCTCTCAGTGTCTTGTTTCTTTAAATGAACATTAACAGTCATTAGCACTCAGAAATTCCTGAAAACCCATCAATTAGTTTTGGAGACAAGAGTAAACAGTGGCATAATGTGTTGATTTGTCAAATTCAACAAACATTATCTTGAGGTGTTAAAAGTCCCCCATAAAAGCCAGAGCAATAGTTAAATAAACCATAAAATGGATGAAAATTGTCAGTAGAAATAATCTACTAACTTCCAAGTTATTGACAGACAATAACAGTTGCATTTATGTTGATTATTTAAATTCATAACACAGTCTCTTCAGCGGAGTTTTGATTGCACCATCCCGCTTATTCCCACAGAATGCTTTGTGGAAATACACTGTAGGTTTTCTGCTGTGGGCTCAAAATAGACTTCTGATATTTTCAATTATTTCTGACACTTTCCATCCCTTTGTCCAGTTGTTTTCCTATGTTTCATACCTTTTCCTTCCATTTTTTTCAGCTCCTTCTGCCAGGTGCTCTAGTGATTTCTTATCTTGTACATTTCATACATTAAACTACTTGGATAATGTGAGGAAAGTAAAATTCTCAAAAATATCCAGCGTTAACTATTTGTATTTCCAATGAGTAGAATTTTAAGTGGGCTCTTTCTGTCTTCTCAGAATCTGAAACATCTCAAAACTGAAACAAACCAGAAATATCAATTTTCTAAAGAGAACCATCGATGACACCTGGGGCCAGCAGAAACCACCTCCTACTGTCTGGGCTGGACTGCGTCTCCTCAAAATTCATATCTTGAAGCCCTAACTCACCTCAGAATGTCACTGTGTTTGGAGATAGGACCTTTAAAGACGTAATTAGATTAAATTGAGGTCATTAAGGTAGGCTGTAATCCAATATGATTGGTGAGGAAATCTGGAAGAAGAAATCCATCCTGCTAACACCTGATCTCAGACTTCCATCCTCCAGAATTGTGAGAAAATAAATTTTTGTTACTTAAGCCACCCAGTCTATGGGACTTCGTTATGGCAGCTATAGCAAACTACTATACCTACACACCATATAAACCCCAGCTCTTGGTGGGGGAATAATAGGAGGGTGGGGCTGAGTGCAGAGAGCAGGGCTCACCTTGGAGGATCCTACGGGGGTGGGAAGGAGGCTGCTTCTTGAATAGAGTGGGAGGGCCGGGGCGCCTGGGTGGCTCAGGTGTCCGACTTCAGCTCAGGTCATGATCTCATGGTTATGAGTTTGAGCCCCGCATCGGGCTCTGCACTGACAGTGCAGAACCTGCTTGGGATTCTTTCTCTCTCTCTGCTCCTCTCTTGTGTGTGTGTGCACACGCCCATGCTCTTTATCAAAATAAATAAATTAGAAGAAAAAAGACAAGTGGAGGGCTCCAGGAGATGCATTCAAAAAGATGGGTATGTGCAAGACTGGAAACCAATATTTGGTTCCCCAGTTGGACTTCTGCTTTGGCAGCAGCCTTGCCTATTTCTGCCTACCTGAGCAGAGTTCATGAGAATGGAAGAGAGATGGTAAGGCTGACAAAAGGCTTGCAGGGCGGCTTACAGTTTGCTCCCACCACCTGACACAGCAAGATCCTGTGAACTGTCTGTGGATTGCGTGAACTTCATTGGAGGCTGCCTGTCTTGCACCATATTGCTGGCATCCCACAACAGAGGCTGTGGGGTAAACAGCTGGTGACTGGAGTGAGTGGGGAGAAGTTGGTTAAGCCAGAGCCTAAATCTGCACCTCAGGGAAACATGGGGACAACTCCAATGGCTTGTGACTATCAGCCCATCAGACAAAGAAAGAGCAGAATTGGGGACCTGGGCCCCACTCAGCTACCTGATGAAACATCACCCTGTCTCCCCATCCCCTTTTTGCACTCAACACTGGAGGACACTTGGAGAAGCTCACCTAGAATAGAGAAGAACAGGTATGTAAATAGAAGACGAGGACCCAGCCCTCTTCACCTCCAAGCTTGTTAGGTCACAAGTGGAGAGTGAACTGGAGGAGAGAGGAAGTTCTGAATCAGAATCATGTTTTAATATCCTTCCTTTCCCTCTAAAATATTGTGTAGTACACATAATTCTTTCAAGATGTAAAGTAAGTTAAAATTAATTTTATCCTTAGAATGTTTGTTTTAAATCACAGCATTTTTGCATCATTTGATACTGTAAAGCCAGAGTTAGAGTCACAGACTCCCTAAAACACAAAGACCTCATAAAAGTGATATGCAACCAAAAACAATGAAAATAGTTATTATTTGCTAAGTATTTACCATTTTTCAGAATTTAGGGTGTTAAGAGCTATGCATAGATTGTCTCATTAGTCTTTACCACAACCCTAGGAGGTAAATTCTATTATCCTCATTTTACAGATCGGCAGTGATATCATATCATTAATAAACCAATTATTAAATATTCAGAAATTGTGCAAGACTCCTGAGCCACAATCCTTGATAGCTTCTATAGCCTTAGTGGAAGTAGTTATTCCATAGAAATTGGCAAAAACTACAAGTCAGAGGTTCTCCCCCTTTCCATCCTCCCCTCCACCCATGCCCCAGAGCCAACTGATCAGCATAATACAGCATGAGGAAACTGAGGCTCTGTGAGTTTAAGATATTTGTCCAGATCACACTGCCAGAGAGTGGCGGAGACAAAATTTGAGCCTAGGTGTCTTAAGGGCCCCAGCACAGGCTCTCTCACACTTGTGCCCACCACATACATGTCAGTGCTTTCCACCAGGATAAAAAGTGGGCAGAGCAGCCGATTACAGTGAAAGAGTGCCCCGGCTAACCTGCATTTGTCAAAATTTCCTTACATTATCTTCTGAAGACCCTTTCTCCTTTGATCACTCAGGAATGCCCAATGTGGAACAGCTAACGGGAGCCAGCAGGCCCTCAGGGAAGTCCAGGCCTGTCGGTGGGAGAGGAGTGGTGGGCGTTAACATCTTCCCTGCTTTGTTGCCCTTTTCATCTGAGCTTTGTTTGCAGAGAAAGAGAGCAGCATCTGCTCTCCCAGTGAGCAGATGATTATACGATACCCCACGGTTTTGTATCAAAGACAAGTCAATCTTAAAACCTTTTCTGTGTTTGTGTGTGTGATGGTGTTCAAGGTCCTACATCTTTAAAAAGCAAGGGGGTCATTTCAAAATATAAACATGCTGAAAGATCTACAGAAACAATGGGGACTTTTAATAAGTGAATAAAAAAATAAATAATTCCATTGTCTTACAAAAAAAAATTACACCTGGGCTCCGTTTTTCTGTATTGAAATGCTGGGGGAATATTTCATGAGCTGTGCGACTTCCTCACCCATATGCAGGAGTGAAGAACGGAGATCGGTAGATGGGATGAAAAAGCGAGGCCCCCACCTGTCTTGCCTCTTGTCTGTGGTTCCATGCTGGCCTGGCAATGGATTAATCCTGAACTCTAAAGATCAAGGGCCTCAAATCTCTAGATGGAAACTGAGTGATTCAGTCCATAATATAAGTGTTAGTAAACATCCAGAAGTTAGAAACGTAACTACAGCATCCTGAATAGTATCATCAGACACAGGTCCTCACACATCTGAGTAACAGCCACTACAGGACTTTATTTCATTTACAAATTGTGTTCTGCCATCAGTGCCTTATCTTACACTGGCCAAGATCTTCCTTCACATATATTTACCTATAATCTGTACAAGTGAGGCATAAATGTAAAGAAGGGCTATTGATTTGGTTGTGTCGAATAAGAATTAAAGCAAATGTCCAGTACTGGAAAGAAAATGCTCATTTTACAGTAGATTATTGGGAAAGATTAAATCTGTGTATATTATGCTGTATATCCAACATGAGACTTTAGACTAGTATTTAGATTAAAAAGACCCACAGTGGAATCAAGAAAAAGGACAGGGGTCCCTCAGGAAACACGGTATCTGTGCCTCATGTTGACTGAGCGCAAAGGCAATGGAGAGGCGAAGCAGTGGGGAATAAAGAGGTCTGACACAGACAAGGATGGAGAAGCCCTGGAAATCACTTCCCTTCTAGACAGGACCAAACCCCAGAGCTTGAGGCTGGGCTCTCTTCTATTAATCAGTCTTTTGTCTGGATGGCCTGAGTGTCAGCGGGGAAGGAAGAGATCACAAGTTTTCCATTTGGTTTTATTAAACGTTCTCATCCTGTGGAGATGACCAGAGTCTTGGTGTCCTGCCTGCAAGTGTCCCAGCTTTCTGAATAGCTTCAGTGATAAAGCAGAGTAAAAGCATTGTCAGAATAATTGAATCTGCCAGACATTCTTTAGTTATCCATTCATCGAGATTCAGTTGTCTCATTTCCAAGTTTTTCATGAAGTTCCTTATAGGATTTTCCATTATAAATGAGCAGCCACCCAAGTACTTAGGAAAGAAAAAAAAAGAAAAAAGAAAAAAAAGAAAACACACTAAGCCTAAAGGAAATTTGCAATTCACAGTTCCTAAGAGAAATGAAACACATTCCAATTATCCTTTTAATTCCCTTTCCATGTGTTTTTTTTTCCTTATGTGTAGACCTTAAGCAGATGTTGTAACGCTCTATTAGGTTTAGGAGGTACCACATTAGGCAAAGATGAGTGACCAGAAGCAGAGTGTCACATGACCCAAATCTTTCTCCTGAGCTCTTAAGCAAAAGTGAAGAGGAGATCTAAGGTGTGAAGAGTCTGGTACTCAAAGGAATGCAAGTTTCATATATCTATGGAGAGGTAAAAAACAAATAATGCAACCTTTCCTCAAATAAGCTCTAAAACACCCTATTAGACCTCATATTCTCCCCCATATTTTCTCTGGTCACCTGAGATTTGTCTTCTAAATGCCTGTACTAATAATCTGTCCCTTCTTCACCAAGCATCAGCTGTCACACAACTTTTCTTTCCTACAAAGATACTTCATCCACACCCATCCACTTTCTGTGGAGATACTGCAGAGGGATTGCTTTCCTGCCCTTCTCTCTTTTCTATGTGAGCTCCACAACATCAGGACAAATCTACTTCAACTTTAGTTGAGTCACACTGGGAGTCAGAAAGCAGATATTATCACATGTCTTATTTTAATATGAAATACATTATAGCTCACTAAATTATAATTCGCCCACTCATCCTTCAAAGTTACCTATACTGTGAAGGTGATGATGAGCCTATACCGTACATAATCTAGTCTGAAAACTAACATGTCAGGTGGCAATGTTAGGTAATGGAGATGACAATTTGGGATGTACATATTTGTACAAATAAGGACACTTAAAAATAGTATCCTTAAGAGAACACAGTGCTTTATTAACTGTCTAAACTTTACTCAAGGTAGCAACATGTTTACTCAAGGTAGACACCTAGGAATGCCTAATAGGAAGAGAGAAGCAAATGGTTACTAACAGTTGTCATTCCATCTACACTGTCAGTTTCTCGAAGGTAGAGACCATGCCTGTCTTGTTTGTCTTGGATCCCCAGTACCCTCCTCGGTGCCTTGCACGCAACAGGGGCTCAGTTCATTTTCCATTGGACTGAACTAAATTATCCTTGAAAGACAATGAGATTATAGTAGAAAGCATCTGGATTCAGAGTCAGAAATTCCTGGATTTGAAGGCTGCCCAGTCAATTATTAGCTATATAAAGCCTCAAGTAAATCACTTATAACTCAGCTTTATCCTTCAAAAAATAAAGATGATAATGTGTGACTCATGTCTGTGGGGATATTAACTGAGGCAGCTCTGAGAAAGTGTTTAGCACATAGTAGGTGATCAAAAAGTTATTTCAATTTATGATTATTTATTCAGTTCTATATGTCAGGTATTGTATGTACTTTGAATGTATCCTCTTGCTTGTTTCAGCATTATTTTTCAACTATACATAGAAAAGAGAAATTTCAAATGCTATCGTACTAGTTCTGTTTTTATTCCATGTATTATTTAGCCAAAAAGTTTGTTTACTGAGTCCTATTTTTAGTCAAATAAATTTAGGTAGAAATATTTTATTTATTTTTCCTACATCTCAGGTATGGTAAGGTATATCTATTTTTCAGGTACTAGAATTGTTTTCTACCTTCAGATATGATACGCTAGGACCTAGATGGAAAACCCACTGCTATAGAATGATCCTAAGCATTGGGGAAATTTGCCTCCACCCCACAGACAGGTTTAGTTACTGAAATGTCAAAAGGTCCTTTGTTACATGAAGTCTCCTTTATAAGTCTGGACCCAGAGAACAGCTTTGGTAAAGGGTGCTCAAAAGAGCAGGGTACTCAACTCCCAAACATAGCCCTATTAAAGAACTGTGAGGCTGCCTCAGTCTCCCCACCACCACCCCTTGCAATTCCCCATCCTGCACAGAATACATTACTGTTCCCATCTCCACAGCTAAGAATGTCAAGAAACATCAAACATCAACAGTGTTTACCATGTGCCACACTGGGAGGTTTCACATACATGATTTAGATCTGCTCAGTAAACCTCAGAAGAGCCCTATGAACATCCCCATGTTACAGATGAAGCAACAAAGCATAGTTTAGGTGATTTAGCTAGGATCATGCAACAAACAAGTAAAGAAGTTGGGTTTTGAACCAAGTAGTCTGCCTCTGAAGTCCACACTCTAATTCCGCTAAACTATGTCTCCAGCGTATGAGTGACAAGTTAGTCAGGGATCAGAAATTCTAGAAATGTTGAGCTCTACCAAACAAATGCATATTTTACCAGAGTCTTTCACTGACACACTTTTTGTCACTAGAAACTGTCCACAAAATGAGAGGAAAAACTGTTCATTTAAATGGCATAAAAAGATACATTTTAACAGCCAATAACAAAAATTCACAACCCTGTACAACCCTATATAAATCTTTTTGATTTTTCAGTAAATATTCTTTAAAAAATAATGGATGATACAACAGAACTATTCTTCAGATGCTTTTATCAAAGCTCACATCTAAAATTCAAGCTACTTCAGATGCTGATAGAACCTATTTTGAAAATTCTAATACATATGAAGTACCACTCCAATGCTTTCCATTTGCTGCTCTCTTTTTTGCGTTAATTCTTGTGGCTTTCTCCAAAGCAGAGTCCTGGCGCTTATTGTGCTGGCCTCACTAACCTATAAAACCTGAATGTAACAAAGGTATTTCTATGAGATGTAGAATGACCATAAAAGAAGTCAGATTCAAGAAATACTAAAATATTCACAAGGGCAATTGGGTCATTCTTTCTTTTGATAAGTGTGCATTTTTACCTAGAAATATGTCTAGAGAAGATGGGAGGAAAACCAATGAACACCACGCCGAGGCAAAGTCATAAATCACTTCGGGTAACTGCATCACGAGGACAACTGCTCACTAAACATACCTCGAAAGAAAAAATCTCCCTAACCAGGGCCAAGAAGGAAGGCATTTCTGTGGCCTTAGAATATTGTTCCATGCACAGAAGTGGGTAGTTTCCTCATTCACCTTCTTTCTTTTTCCAGCTCTCATTTTGATGGTAAGTTATAACAGATACCTGGCCCTGAAGCTAGATATTTGGTTAAAGAAAAATATGTACACTAAGAAGAATGGGGTTTCCCTGCCTCCTCAAGATCTACTGTAATCTTACCCTCCCATGGCCGCTGCTCACATCCTATCCTGTCTCTAGGGTCCTCGGCGAAAATTGACAAGTCCTGAAATTTTCCAATGAGAAATTAAAAGCTTCACTTGTAGGCGCTTGAAAACGGCCTCTGCAATGCCTCTGATTACTCAGCAGCTGGTTCAGATGGCAGAGTTGGACAGTAGCCCGTTAATGAGGCCTGGATGCACTCACACAAAGAAATAGTCATGCTTTCAACCTCGAGTTTTATCAATGAACTGACTAGATTCCAGGCACTGTCCCTCCGTTGCCTAGTAAAGGAGCGCTCATTGAAGGTTTAATCACAGTTTGCCATCCACAATGAAGGGGCCAGAATCTTTCACTGCACAAAGCAGCCCAACAGCACATCAAAAGACAGTACCATCGCCCTGCTGTTCTCTCTGGCTGGGCAAGGCAAAAGGACCAGTGCCCGATCGTCTTATGGACAAGCCTGATGCCCACAGTGCCCCCACCCATTCCTATGTGGAGGAGCAGTACACTCACGCCAATCACCCATTGGGGACAAAGAACTTTGGGGGCTCCATTCTGTCTGCCAGGGAGACGCCCAGTTTGTGAACTGAAGAACTAGCATCTGTGAACTGTCCTGAGGCATCCACCCGATGCAAGGAGGACATGTAATGGTGGGCCTTGGAAGCAGAGACGACATTCAACTGCAGCTGGAGGCTCGTGCATACCTCCCAAGTGTCCCAGCCCTGCTCTCCCCACAGACCAGACTACAGCTAGTGGTTTAAGCCAGCACAGCCATGATCCCTCACACCATGTCCCTTAATGATTAGTGTTGCACTGGCAGATGAACCTCCATGGTTATAAATTACCTACACATATGCTTCCCAGTCCTTAATTCTGTGCTACCGTTTCTGCTTTTTATTACTTCAGACCACCCTCAAGCAGGGCTGGGTGCCTGCACTTGACTTCAGGTATGCAACTTTCAGTTGAGCAAAGTAACAAAGGCAGTAACTGAGTCAGCACAGGCAGGCATGCATGACAGAAAGTGGTTAACAATGGATCAGGGTTCCACTGAGCTAAGACCTCACAGTTATACCTGTTCTCTCATCCTCTCTATTCCTGATTCATCTCTTTCCTTTACTTTGGGTCTCTGGTTAGGTGGGGAGATGAGGAAAGTTCTTGGAACAGCTTTGGAAACTTAGACGTCTTGTCCATAACTGTCACCCATGGAGCATCAAGATTTCCCTCAAGATTCAAAGAAGCAATAGAGAACATGAAGCCAGACACAATACAATCCTGCACCCCAAAAAGTTTCACACGATTCCCACCATGTGCAAGGCTCCTACCAGATGTCAACTGTTCTATGTTTGATAACTATTGGCTGGGACAGTCCTGATTCCAAAATGCAGTCACTTCTCAGACCATTTGTCACACTGTGCAAGTTCCAAGTATGGCTTTGGAAATACAGTCTCCAGTTAGGGGAAGGAACAGTATTACAAAATGAAGTTTAAATAGTAAGTTTGTTTCCTATTCCTAAAAGGTGCTTCTTCTGGCAATAGCAATTTAAAAATCACTTAAAAATCAGGAGGTGTGAATCCTGAGATATAAAACAGCACAGGGATTCTACAATAGATTAAGCAGCATAAATATCATGTTCAGATGTTAGTCAATTAATGCTAAAAAACGTATTAGCTAGAAGACAGAACTTTCTCATGATGAATTTTAAAAATGAAGCATGAGCCCCTAGGTATTTGGATCAGCCTAAGAATGGATTGTGAAGCCTAATTTAATATTAAGGCTAATGGACAGTTCAAAATAAATTATAGATGAGTTAATATTTTCAAAGAATTACAATACAATAAAATATGCTTAACATTCCAAATTTTATACTGAGTATCTGTTAATATTCAATGAGTAAGAAAACCTTAGGGTCATCACTATATTTCTTGCATATTTAACCATCTGCATAGATGAGAAAACTGAGGCACAAAAAGGTAAGGTGCTGCCAGGCCAGCTGAATGCAAAGTATGTATCCTGTATACTCAGATACTGGGATCCATTAGAACATCCATCCAGCCAAGAGAATGATTCCTATCTGTCATCTCCACCCCTACTTCATTTGTGATCTCCTGACTCTGCCACTCTAGCTCAAACAACATTATTTTGGTATCTCCCTAAAACCCCTTGCCTTCTTGGTCACCACTGTTATTATCGATGGTTTTTCTACTGGCTCCTTCACTACACCATTTTCATAATCTGTGACCAAGTTAAAGCCATTACAACCCATTAAGATTATTGTAGGGCATCAAGCTGCTTTTAAAAAAAATCAGTTAACATATTTTCTTGAGCTGTTGAGATCTTATTCCTAATTGCTTATATAATGTAAGGCTATAGATCCTGTTCATCCAGAAGCCTAGGAAATAGAACTAGCAGGATGATCATATACCCTGGCTGATACATGATGCTCCAGCATCTCATCCAGTTAGCATTCCCTTTCTTTCTCAAAATGATCCTAGATTTAACAACAAATTAGCTGCTTTATGCCACTTGAGCATGGCAAGTTATCCACCCACTCTGATACCTTCATTTAGAGTCCAGTTGGAGATGTGATTCTCTACATCCCACCCCAAACTGGTTGAGGTCCCAGGACCACATAAAAACTCAAATATTCATGTATAAAACAGATTCAAATCCACCTACAAATGCTGGCTTCCTTAGCCTGCTCTTATAGCCCCTTCATGACCCTTAAATCAACAGCAGCAACAACTTATATGTTTGAGGAGACTTTCTTGACGCCTCTATAAAAAGGATTTTCTTATGGTTTGGTAAATGGGCTTCTACACAAGACTTTCAAGGATGCTCTACCAGTGGAGATATGTGTGTTTATCAGAATGAACTATACAAGAATTACACTAATATGTCTTTCATGCATATGTACATGTATATAAATAAATACATATATAGGCATGTATGTATATAAATAAGTACATTCTAGTAAAATAAATCCAATAAAAATTAAAGCACAAGTCTTACAGTAATAAAATACCAAATGGCAAGGTTTTTATGTGAAAGTTACATGAGATTATATAACTCATATATGAGTTATATGAGATTTCCACATACATCCACAAAAAAGTACAAGCAAAAATATTTCCATTTGCCTTTGAGCTGTAGAATGGAAGAGATTTTCGGCTCCAGTGTATTCCATCCTCTGACGTATGTAGCCCAAACTCATGAGAGGAAGAGATATCAGTGAAAGATATAAAATAGCATTTCTGCTGACAGATAAAGGCAGAATAATAATAACAATAAATAATAAAAACTACTCTGTACTATGATTTAGTGCAAACCCCTGAAACAAAGAAATACCTTCAATGAGTAGCTTTACAAACTCCATCCACCAGAGCCCCATGAACATGGGCCACCATGGGGTACAGCTGGGTCCCTGTCACACCCACTTCTCCCCTGCTCAACCCAAGCAGCTACACCTGTATCTAGTACATATGTGAAGGTTGAGTAAGATTTTTCTTGAAAACCTGAAACCAGATGACCTCCATGAGAAAAATAACCAATCTTCAAAAGTTTTCCCCCAAATTAGCTTTTCCTTCAGTTCTGTTAGACTAACGATTATAACCACAGGACCGTTATTGACAGGCAAAACAAGATTTTTTTTCTGTTTCTAAGGATGATTAAACCAAAGACCAAATCAATCCTCTCCTGGCAAAGTTTTTGATTTGTCTTTTGAGGTGTTTCTTTCTCTCCTTTGTAATTAAGAAGAACCAGCCTCTGGTTTGATGAGCACCACAGGGAAAAGAGATATTGATGGGGGCTGCAGACACCCTCCAGTGTACTGCATCAAAGCCAGCCAAACAGATTCACGGACACTGGCCAAGGCAAGAGGGACAGAAAAAGATTCATCAACCCAAGTTAATGTCAGGTTATTTTTTAAAACTGGGGGAGGGGTGGATCTGCTTAAATATTTTATTCCATTGACATGTACTTCATTAGCATTTTTGAAAGTAGTGAATCCATCCTTCAGTGTTTAGGGGAAAAAAAAGCTGTGGAAAGAACATGTAGAGGAAAAGAACAGCAGCCCAATTGTCCAACTCTCCAAAGGAAGAGCTGATTGAACACTGCAATTAAAAACAAATCTGAACATTAACCTTCTCAACAACATCCACCATCTCCCCACCTACAGGACTCAATTCATACCATCTCTTTTCCCTCACCACCTCCCCCACAAACACATACCTCATACACACACACAGGAGCAAGAGCAAAGGACTCAATCCATCCATCGGAATGCAGATCACACCACAGAAGCTATTGTTCTGTTTAAAAAAAAAAAAAAGCCCGAGAGAGATTCATTCATTAAAGCTGCAGCAGATGGCTGCTCTGCAGAAGGGCGCAGCATGAGGCAGGCCACCGGCTGGCAACACGGCACAGGCAATGTTCACTCCCAGCTGCACTTCAAGGTTCCTTTCAGAAGCTCTGCATTCCACCGGCAGACACTTTGCAGGGAATCCCTTGGACTTAATGGATAACTTTAGGCCCAGTCCATTGGCAATCAGGATGGAATCCCTTTCCATCTCCCTTGGCCTTGTCTTCCACCCACCTCCCTTGGACCACCATCATTCTTTGGCAAGGGGTAGGCTCCTGGCAAAAAACGCATTAGTGTGGGGTCCTTGAGCACTGGCCTCAGTTTGAACAGGGGTCTTTTTCCAGTCTCTTATTGCTAGCGTATTCCTTGACCTACACAGCATAAAAAAGCAGACTTGTTAACTATTCTTTCAAAGAAGACACAAATTTTTTAAAAAGAGAAATTAGATCTTGCCTCCCACTTTTAGAAATGTTTTCTTTTACTTTTTTCTTTTGTTATTTTTGTGTTTCCTTTGTTACTTGATACTGTGTCTTATGCACATTCCTAATTTTCCCCAGGTCATTTAATTCCACTAAATTCACTAAATGTCATTTTGCTCATTTTGCTTTGTAAAATAAAGCTACATTGCTAAATTTCTAGTAAATGAGGTCTGTTTTTCCATCTCGAGAATAGTTTTATGTCTAGATTGCTATCAAGACATGTAATAAGACTTTCAAAGCCAAACCCGGCAGAAAATTCTTCACTCATTCTAATATGACCATCTTTTTCTATTGAATTTTTTTCCTGAAAAAAAAAAAAACAGATTAATTCCTTCCTTCTGGGAACTGAATTTCATCCTTAGATCTTTAAATTTTTCTAGCCTTGCTCCAAAGTTCCCTCGGTTCATTCTAGAAATGTTCTGGACTCTGAACAAACCCTACAAAGCATCTTTTTCATAGATCACATTCAAGCCATCGAAATAAATTCCTTATGAAGAGAAATGTTCTGTTCAGGTCTAAGAATAAAACATCCAGACATAAGTGAAAAAAAAATAATTCATTCAGTTGTGCATGTCTGTGATTTTTATTTTAGTTTAGACATATTTAAGAATGTATTCTTGGACTATATGTTAAAGAATTTTTAAAAATGCTTTCTCTTTCTTAGGAATGACTTAGACTATTTAAAAGTCCCTTATTTATCAACACTGATGTCTCAACACCTGCTTCCTTCTGTGCTTAATTGTAATTTAGGGAATTATAATTCCAATACTGCACATTTTCAAATTAAAGGCTTTGAGCATGTTAATTTCTAATGTTTAATATTCTCTTAAATTTTTTAAATTATATCAGATGAATTCCCTACATCCACCATCTTAGTTTTATAATGTAAGAGCACTATTTTTTACTTGAATTTGTGGCTCTATGTGCCAGGATAGAAATAAATTAGTGGCCAGAGTCATGCACATCAGTCTTTGAGTGCCACCGGAGAAAGAGCCAGGCCCCTTGAAAGGAAAGACCTTTATATGTCAAGGATCTTACATGGTATCTGGCACAGAGTACTCAATAAATGGTGCTCAATAAATGTTTTTTGGACAAAACTAGCAATGCCAATAGGCCTTAATGTTAAGAAATGGAGAAACAACAAAAGAGTAACCAAGAGCTTTGCCTTCAGAGTCCAGCTGATGAAGGTTCAAGCCTCTTGCAGTATGAGCTGTGGGATATGACTACCTCAGCAAGCATCCAAAGCCATGCCTCTGAAAGATGTGTGGCCCCCAATTATTGTTAGAGTCCAACTCCTTGCCAGGGAACAACATGAAACAGCTTGAAGAATACCTCTCTACTCACTCATTAGAAAAGATGAACAATCTCAGCAGAAACAACACTCGGGGACAAAAAGGAAAAGAAAAACATAGGTCGTATGAAATCAAGACTTGGTTGGAGAGTTGTGAATGGGAGACTGTAATACAGAAGAAAAAGCCATGGCAAGAGAATTACTCAAAAAGTGTGAGACTTCGCCCAAGGAGGGGACCTCAGGCCTACTAAAAGAGAAGCATTTCATTCCACAGAGCAGTTAAGAGGATGCATTATCAAGTGCAAGGACCTCAATTATCCCCCAGAGAGAGATATCGTGACTAAAAGTAAACAGTGTAAATCCATGGCTAACCAGGAGGTGCACCACTTTCCTGGACGCATGCCATCCACACTACCTTTCACAACTCACCCAGTAGAAACCTACAGTGACAGGTTAAGAAACTGAAAGCCTCAAGGACACAAGTGAACAGGTAATATTTTCAAACCTTGTCCAACCTGAAGGTGATAATTACATAAGGGAAATGAGTATATGAAGTGAGAACAATAGGTTCCATGCACTGTGTGAAAAAAGAAATTTTTTTCTGAACTGTGGTTCATAATACAGGGATCATGGACTCCTGGAAATGGTCAGATAGCATCTCACATAAATCAAGATAAAAGTCTTGCCAACCTAATAAAGGGACTTCAAATCCAATTTTGTGGAAAGAAGAAAAAGAAATAATCAGAAAAAAACTAAGGCCTTTGTCATATCTGGTATGATGGAGGACAGTAGGTATGCCATGGAGAAGAACAAACAATAAACCATAATGGAGGAGGTTCCTAACAACTCCAAAAAGAAAACAATGAGGAAAAGTGTTAGGACTGGTCAACTAACACTTTTAGCATCAGATGCACATATTTAACTCTACTACTTACTAGCTGCATGACCCTGAGAGATCACTCAATCTCTCTATGCCTTAGGACATCTGCAGAAATGGTGTTAATATTGCATCACTCCCAGAAAGTTATAAGAATTCAGTAGGTGAATACACAAAAGGCATTAAGAACAGCGCCCAGCAAAGGGCATAAAACATCCCACATAACCCAACTCCTGTTAACTCTTCTGACTCTATCCCCATATGCCTTCTCAAACCTGTACCTCTTCTTTCATACTATTTTGCCCACACATATACTGCTTCCATGCTTAGAATATCCTTTGCCCTCTTGTCTGCTGGAGCACTTACTGATCACTCAAGGCTAAATTTGAGTATTACCTCTTCCAAGAAGCACTCTTCAACTCTTGCCAGGAAGTTCGTTGCTCTCTCCCTTAAGTTCTTTTAACAAATCTCTCCTCAATACTCATCTCTACTATAGCACACATCACACTACACATAATTGTCCATTCACACTAGAATGAAAACTCTTCCAGGAGGGAGAGCTAACTTATTTGGAAAATACTTGTATCCCCAATGTCAAATGCGAAGCTTGATATGCAATTGATTCTGAATAATGTTTGCTAAGTAAAGGAATATAAGCCATGAAGACAAGTCTAGAGCCTCCAGCAGAGCCCAGTATGTTCTTATCCTCAAGAGGCAGAAGAAAAGTATGTAATTGAGAATCAAACCAGAGAGAAAGTTTAACCAATCCTTCTCGGAAGTATATGAAAACAACTTAGAGGGCAATGGACCCAACTTCCAAGTAATGTAAAAGAGTGGGTGCTGTTTACCTAGTGTCCAGGATATTATACCCTAAATTTTATCTTTCAATACCAGGTCAAATCCAAAGTAATCAGAATGGTGCAGCCCCCAAGCCAAGGCTGAGGGTGGAAAAAAAAAAAGTGTTCTTGCTTCTTCATCCCCTACCTCCATGCAGACTTAGTTCTGCTACTTAACCCAGTTAGGATTTGTCTTAGTTAAAGCCCTGTCATTTATGAACATTTTCCTGTTTTTTCCCCACATCACTGGCCACTTTTTCTGAGATTCTTTACTGCCATCTATTTCATAATTACAAGAAATACTGAAACAAATAAATCTACATAATACATGATGTTTATTTATGCCTCAAAAATAATTCCTTCTTATCCTTTTGTTAGTTCCTCCTTCCCCTTAAGCTCATAATGCACCAGTGACCCAGGACTTGGTCTTTGGTCCTCTTTACTCATTCATCTATATCACTTCCTTAGCGATTCCATCCAGTTCCACAGTTTTAAATAGCAACTATGTGATGACTCCCAAACGTATATGCTCAGCCAGACCCTTCCCTTGCTCCAGATTCTTATACCCCAACGCTCACTCAACAACTGACATGAACACATAACATACATTCTAAATACAATGGACTGATGATCTTTGCCTCACCCCTGCTCACTTACTACACCCTCACCATCAGAGTTGACTGCAACTCCATCTTCCCGGCTTCTCAGCCCAAGAGCCTCGATGTCATCTTTAACTCCTCTCCTTCTCTTGCAATCCACACCCAATCAGTCCAGAAATCCCTATGGCTCTACCTTCAAAATATATCCAGAATCCTACCACCTTTTATCATCTACATTCCTTCCATCATCTTGCACCTGGATTACTGATGTTATCTTTTAGATGGTCTCTCTAATTCTATTCTTGCCCACCTATAATTGTCTATTCTCAACACCGCAGCTAGAATGAGCTTTTGTAAAAGAGCTCTTATAAATCAGATCACACCTCTCCTTTGTTAAAAATCCCCAAACAGCTCTAATTTCACTCAGCATAAGAGCCAAAGTCCATAAAATGATCTGCAATGCTCTCCTCCCATGATATCTTGTCATCTCCAGAACGTCTTTTCCCACTTTCCCACTTTCCCACTTTCTCCATCTTCCCCAGCCTCCTTGGCCTCCTGCTATTTCTTGAGCATACCAGGCACCAATAGCTGCAGAATTTTCACTTATTATTCTCTCTGTTTGGAAAGCTCTTTCCCAGAGCCAGATAGCTGTTCCCTCATTTCTGCCAGATCTTTCCAAAAGTCATCTTCTCAACGAGGTCTTCCCTGACCAATTTATCTAAAATTCCATCCATTCTTCAGATCACCCCTCCACTTTAAGGTTTTCCCAAACTCCATAAAAGCAGAAGACTTCTGTCTACTCTGTTCACTGGTGTTTCCCCAAAACCTACAAAAATGTGTTTGATACAGAGTAGGCAATAAAAAGATAAATAAACTATAAATAAATCAGTAAAGAATTAAATAAATAAACCAATCAATCAACCAACCAGATAGATAAACAGTTTTCCAACTTTCCAGACCAGATTGCTAAAAATAAAAACAAATGGTACTATTCTATAACTGCTTAAAAATGTCTACAATAGTTGAAACTCAGTATCATGTAATCTCAGTGCACAATTGGTCAATATCCTTCTAAGGATATTCGTCCTTATTTCTCTGATAATGCCACAAAGTGCAACATTTCCATTTGGCTACTAATGCTTTTCCTCTAGGTCAAATCACTCAAAAGAATGTACACAAAGGTTGGAAAGACCATGCTACAGTCACCTTAAAGCGGATATTTTATATGGTCTTTCATACTTTTACAGAAAACTTAGCTTACAATAGGAAAGTAATGGTGAACTGAAGAAGACAGGACAGGATGTCCTGGACCCAAGTTTTTATCCAAGATCTACCCCTTAGGAGCTCTGTGTGGAGAGGCACCAATCTCTCAAAACCTCAGCTGACCCATATTTAAATTAAGAAGCACAATATCAGCCCTTCTACCATCTTAGAGCTATTGTGAGAATATATTTGAATGGCAGTTTGCAGATTGCTTCCATAATCATCGTTTTATTTGTGTTTATGTCATGTTATTAAAAGAATAATTTTAATATCCACATTTGTGGATTAGGTGCCAACACACTTAAACTTATTTTCTCTGTTCTATCCTCAACCTTTTCCAAAAACTGCCTGGAATTGAGTAAGGACTTGGAAGTTAGGTGTGAGGAGAATGGAGGGAAACGGATGTTACGAAGGAAATCATTCAGTTCATTTTCCTTTTATTTTTTTTTCAGGAAAGTCTAATCAGAATAACGGAGCACAAAAAAAGAGTAAGACTTTTTGTTCTTCAGTTCTAAACTAACAACACAAACTGCAATTCCTTTCAAAACTTTTTGCAACTTGTGGAAAACACTCATCATTTTAACAACTCTTATTTTCTCTTAGGACCTTGGTCTCTCTCCTTGTCATATTTCTGTCCTGAGCTCTTCTGAGATCTCTCTCTCTATTTTTTTATTTACTTATTTATTTCAAAAGAGAGAGTGACTGCGTGCAGGAGAAGAGAAGAGAGAGAGAATCCCAAGCAGGCTCCACACTGTCAGTGCAGAGCCTCACACAAGGCTCGATCTCATGAGCCACGAGACCATGACCTAAGCCAAAATTCAGAGTCAGATGTTTAAACAACTGAGCCATCCAGACACCCCCTGAGATCTATCTTTAAAAGTTCATTCTGAAGAACCATAATATTGAGCAACTTACAATTTTTCCAAAATTAAAAATCTCTACAATGTAAATGGAAAAATTTGTTACTATCCAGAAGAGAAGCATTTCCCCATTACAATCCCGCTGTGAAGACACACAGCCACTTGAATAACATGGCATCGATGGTGAAAAGACAGCGGAGACTCTCGTTAAGCCTGCAATACTGGAAGCCTGTCTTTACTTGTAGGTTTAAAAACTTGGGAATGGGGAAAAGAATGCTGCCTCTAACTTGTTAAGAAGTGATCATCTTAAACACTTGCAGCACTCTCTAAAATAATCATCATTAGCATTTTTTCAGAAAAACTGAATATTTTAAACGATGTGTGTGTGTGTGTGTGTGAGTTAATCTCCCTAAATAAGTCTGCTAATATCTCCTCATAAATAAGTCTACCTCATAAAATAGGGTAATAAATACTTCTTACCTTGCAAGATATTATGACGATCAAGTGATGCAATGCATGTAGCTAGTGCTAAATAAATAGTGTCAAATTTGTGACTATATGTGAAAAAAATTTTCAGTAAAAAAGAAACATACCTTCTGCTGTCACAGACCTTTCCAAACAGGACCAACCCTGTCTATACACCACTTAAGGAGAAGTGTACTCTAACTGAGATGGACAGCATTAATGAGAGACTGGGCAAGTGCCAAATGATGTGTGGAGGGGAACAGCTCTGCCCCTCGGAACTCCAGCAGCTTTTCCAAGTGCCCTGCCAAGGAATTTCCAGCTCTGCCTTCCAACCTGCAAATCTGCTATACTCTATCAAAGATATATCCAGCTACATTTTTACAAGAATTCAGACCATTGAGGAGTATAGGAAAAGCATTCTGACTCGACAGCAGTTTAACTCCAATGAAGAGTAAGAATGGCTTCCTACAGAAATAAGAATCACATCTCAAAAACTGCTTACAAATTACTCTTTAAAACTGGAATCCTGTAAAGTTTAGTTAAATGTGCCTTGTTTGTATGCAGGCATTCTCTCCCTAGAACAGATGCATCCATAAAGATGGCAGTAAAGTAAGTCAAAACAAATCAACAAATACTTATCATGTGCTTACATTTAGAATATATTCTCACAGTGTGTGTGTTTATGTGCGGTTATGTTGGGAGAGATGGATCTCGCAAAACAAAGTTAAAAACTCTTTTCAGAAAATAAAGTAAAGAATAATAACTAGTTTGTCAGTATATTAAATTTACTTGGGTGGGGGTGGGGGGCTCAGTTGGTTGAGCATCTGACTTTGGCTCAGGTCATGATCTCACGACTCGTGGGTTGGAGCCGGGCATCAGGCTATGCTCAGAGCCTGGAGCCTCCTTCAGATTCTGTGTCTCCCCCTCTTACTGCCCCTCCCCTGCTCATGCTCTCTCTCTCTCTCAAAAATAAATTAGCAGGGCGCCTGGGTGGCTCAGTCAGTTAGGCGTCTGGCTTCGGGTCAGGTCATGATCTCCGGGTTCATGGGTTCGAGCCCCGCATCGGGCTCTGTGCTGACAGCTAGCTCAGAGCCTGGAGCCTGCTTCGAATTCTGTGTCTCCCTCTCTCTCTGACCCTCCCCTGCTCATGCTCTCTCTCTGTCTCTCAAAAAAAAAAATTAGCAAACCAAAAAAATTAAACTTACTCAGTATTTTTTTCACTACATTTTAAACTTTTCAGCTATTCATAGCATTTTCCAATTGCAGCATGACTCTGAATTTCTGAGCCCAACAAATTTGGGAATTTATGCTAAGTTTGGCGATGAAGTGAAATATCTGCCCTCACAACTTTGCCCTCAGGGATGATTTTTGCCCCTTCCTTCACCCGGATCCTTTACCTTTTTCTCACTATTGGCCTTTGACCTGTCAATAATGTGTACAGATAGCACAAAGAAAGCAAAGTGATAAGAAATAGAAGAAATGGACCAAGTTCAGTTATAGAAATAATTCTCCATAACTGATGATGTTTTGTTTTTGAATAGCAAGGACAAATACAAAACAACAGACTATCAAATATAATTGCAGAAAATTATCTTGTGATGGCCATATTTATTCTCTTCTTCGAAAATAAACAACAATGAAAGCATCCATTTTTTTGTGCATTTCTCACACCCGCAAAGCTAGACTTCACATCTCCATAAAGAGACTGGACCTGTGGATGGTGAAGGGCTCTCATGGAGGCATCATTGCCAGAGTTTGTGCTTCCATAACAGATCCTTATAAGGTTTGAAACACCATCTTTATTTCAGCTTTGCATGTATCAGACCACATGACAGGGAGGCAAAAGGAAAATCGCTACAGGCAGATGTGATCATAAAAAGCGATGTAAAGCTAAAGGAACTTCCAGTACCATTAAAACCCAAGATTTGACACCAACTAAGATTCAAGAACATATTCCGACCTACAAATAGAAGTTTTGATTTTGTTTGGTCAGACTACTGGTCTGACTACTACTAGTCTTCATGTTCACTGCAACAATGGAATGAAAAGAGTTCTCCTTGATGGAACATTTAAAATAGAGCCAACTCTTTTGGCAAGGATTTAGGTAATTTCCATTATAAGACGATTTCAATTATCTCTGATCTACTATTGATGTATGCATCAACCCATAAAGAACTTTACACAGAATTTCACACTGACATCAATGTCCACAGTCTTAACAAGTGGCATTAATTCAATCTGTTCAATTTTCCCTGACATTAAATTTCTCAGCTTTTTTTTTTTTTTAGTCCAGTGAAAGTTAAAAGCAGAGAGTGTCAACAGCACATCTGATAACATGTACTTTGCTCACGCAGAGGCGATAATTGTGTCATTTGCCTAGATTCCAATTTATAAGCTAAGGCTTTACTGGAGCCCTTACCAAATTCATATGTTAGAAAGACTACAGCCACTTTTCTCTTTTTTTTATTGAGGTATAACTGGCATAGAACATTATATTAGTTTCAGGGTACAAAATAAAACTACTTTTAAATTGGTTCAGAAAATGTGTTTTTTTGGTTATCTCCCCAGATCTAGTTTCAACATGAAATATCAATCAGCTGTAATGATCTACCAAACAGTTTGGTTACAGATACATATATCAAAGTCAAATGGAATTTCAAATAAAGCATCGTGCATTTTAGAAATCCATTAACAGGATCTGCAATACTCAATCCAAATGGATCAATAACAAGATCAGTGCATTTGACAGAAAGTTGTCTCAAAGGCACTTGACTATTGATTGTGTTAGAATTAAAAGAATTTGAGACTGGCATGGTATTTTGATAAAAGACAAATTGTGGACTAAGAGAAACTGATATAATTTTCTCATGGATTGGCTAAGAAAGAAATGAAAACTATCAGATTTTTATTTGTTTCTAAATGAATGGTAAAAATAAGTAACATAAAAGAAAATTTTAATAGCTAAAACAGCACATGTCATCTGGCTAATGACAGTGATAACTACTCACCTGATCTTGGAAAATCAGATTTAGTAGATGTAACTGACACAAAACTGGCAATGGCAAATCATTAATGGAAGAATTAAATCTTCTTAGTAAAATTTCAATCATGCCTGTATTTGACCAAGAAGTCTGACCTTAAAAGACAACTTCAATGACAGGGGCTAAAATTACTGACATGTTAGTATATGCCAGAAAACTGAACAAATATTAAGTCAGTCTTAAAAATTACACAAAATATAAGTGATCCAACTAACTTAATTTCAATAAAATAAAAATAGACTAAAAAATGGAATGGAATGGGGTGCCTGGTTGGCTCAGTTGATTAAGCATCCAACTCTTGATATTGGCTTAGGTTGTGATCTCAGGGTCTTAGGATCGACTCCGTGCTGGGTGTCGTGCTGAGCATGGAGTCCACTTGGGATTCTCCCTCTCACTCTCTCTGCCCCTCCCTTGCTCACTTGTGTGCATGTGTCTGCATACGTGTGCTCTCTCTCCAAACAAATATACATTTAAAAAATGAAATGAACTGTTCTACAGAATGGACGCTGCTTCTAGAAAAGACTAAAATCAATCAATGTTATAAAAAATTTAAATTCACAAACGTAAAGTCATGGCCATACTCAGTATCAAAACATTCTGTGGGTGCCTGGGTGGCTCAGTGGTTGAGCAGCTGACTTCAGCTCAGGTCATGATCTCATGGTCTGTGGGTTCAAGCCCCGCGTCAGACTCTGTGCTGACAGCTGGACCCTGCTTCAGATTCTGCCTCCCTCTTTCAGCCCTCCCCCACTTATGCTTTATCTCTCTCTCTCTCTCAAAAATAAATAAACATTAAAGAAAAATTTTAAGAAACACCATTCTGTATCAAACTGGTTTTGATCTCTTGACTAGACACACGCAAAATTATTCTCCTTCTTCCTTTTTCCTGGATATTTACAATATCTAAGCACATGGTGTTTACATAATTCATATTATATATTCAGATTCTGTAACAACAATAGAATTTGGTCCAAATCCCATAATGAGAGCAAGGACTTTGTTGTCAGTGAGGCTTAAGTTCAACCCTTCACCATAGCATTCCCTAGCTGTGTAATCTTAAATGAGTCATGTACTTTGGCAAGTACCAATGTCTACAAAAAGCAATGATACCTCAAAGTCTTGTTGAGAGGATGAGATGATAATTATTACATAATACACACATATAGGTATTTATGCTATTCTTTTCTTCTCCTTCACGGTAATGCTTATGATCTCGAGTGAGGTATGCCTGGCACACAGTAGGTACTCAAATGTAAGGTAACTATTACACAAATCATGATATGATGATGAAGAAAATCTGCTAAGCCAATTCCTGGGAGATCAATAATAACTACTGAGTCATGTTAATTTTATGAGTGTTTTCAGATATGAATGCATGATCTCAGATTTTTTTAAAGTCTGTTTTCATTCAGAAAATCCTCAAATAAACAAGAAACAGGATGAAATATATATGGTTGCTTAAAGATAAGCTCAAATCTTCAGTG
>CM053577.1:43644054-43667792 GCA_028646485.1 Cryptoprocta ferox
ACATGGCAATGAGAAAGAATGAAATCTGGCCATTTGTAGCAAAGTGGATGGACCTCGAGGGTGTCATGCTCAGCGAAATAAGTCAGGCGGAGAAGGACAGATACCATATGTTCGCACTCATAGGTCTAACAGGAGAAACCCAATAGAGGACAATGGGGAGGGGAAGGAGGAAAAAGAGTTAGGGAGAGGGAGGGAGACATAACACGAGAGACTCTTGAATCCTGAAAACAAACTGAGGGGGGAAGGGGAAGGGGAAAAGGTAAAGCGGGGTGATGGTCTTGGTGGAGGTCACTTGTGGGGAAGAGCACTGGGTGTTATATGGAAACCAACCTGACAATAAACTATAAAGTTTAATAAAAAAAAAAATTAAAAAAAAAATCTTCAGTGGTAATTGAACAACTCACTCCATGGAATAAGTTTGTTTATGAATTAGAAGCTAGTCTATTGCATTATTGGTGATAGAGTAAATAATTTCCAAAGGCAAATAGAATAGTATATGAAAAAACAGAATGAAAGTCACTTGTTTAAAGGTAAGTAGGCATTTCACAACCAGATGAGCTACCCTTGACATCTCTATGATTCTTGGTTTACTTTAAAGGTCATTATTATGCTAGTTGTTATTGGTTTTTATATTGTTATTGATTGGTTTAGACTAAGGATTTTCATCAAAGATGTTACCCTTATTCTACAGACCTTCTTGCCTTGATCATAGAAATAGAAAAATGAAAGTTAGGACTTTACCTTGAATGTAAACAATGTGGCGAGACTAATTTGCTTCTAAACGTCTTAAAATAGCAGAAAGTCTTTCCAATATGTCTTCTCATTTGAAGCATAAAAACCTAAAAATAATTTATTCTAAGTATTGATTTTCTCAAGAAGTACTGATGGGAAAGTGTTTAGGAAAACACTTACTTTAAATATGGAATTTATAAATCAGAAAGATATGTCTAGATTCTCAAAAACAAATATAAACATGCAGAGCCAACATGTGGTCACTAGGTCTTAAAAAATTGAAGGAAGGACACTGTGACCAGGGATCAAATTTGATGCCATGCCTTCAGGTCAGTGAGCACCATATGGGTACAAATGCAAGTTGCCATTATTTTATTCCTAAGAGGAGTTTCAGATACTGAGATACAATCTAAAAAAAAAAAAAAAAACCACAGAGGCAATAAATAGAGACAGTCTTAGTATAGATGAAATGTCCCAGATGACCTGCAGAGATAAAAGAAAACCATCTTCCACCAATATGTCAAAAGAAAGTGCTTCGTGCTTCTCCTTATGGTTAAAAAAGTCTGTATTATTATTATTTTTTTGTTTCACTGGGTATTCAACAAGTCGATTTGTAGGAGATCAAAAGCAACGAGCCTAGGAAATAGCTATTTACCCTTATGTATTTCTTTCTCCCTATTGTGCTCATTTTCAGATGGGGACTGATTTCCCTGCATACTTCCTCCATGCCAATGCCCACCATCACACCTGGCTAAACTGCCATGACTAATTACCAGAGGGGCTGTTTAATCAGCAAAGAACAGGGGAAAAGCAGACTTAAAAGAGCACCCACTGTGTGCTCTGGCCTGAGGACAACTGAAATATTGCATGATTGTTCCTCTTAACTCATTCTTTCTTTCATGCTGGGCTGGACCATGGGCTGTGGGGCCTGAGGACAGGTGTCTCAGGTTCCTCGGCCCCTCTGCCCCGCCAAAGCAACATTCATCAGTGACTTGTCCCCCACCTGACCTGCTTGGTCTTGCCTCCCTGGACTAACTTAAAAGGAAAATTCTCTTAATTTAAAGGTAGAAAAAGATAGTACTGGAAGTCTTAGTCTCAACAATCAGACAACAAAAAGAAATAAAAAGCATCCAACTCAGCAAAGAAGAAGTTAACTTTTCACTATTTGCAGATGACATGACACTCTATGTAGAAAACCTGAAAGGCTCCACCAAAAAATTTCTAGAACTAATACATGAATTAAGCAAAGTTGCAGGATTTAAAATCAATGTGTCAAAATCTGTTACATTTCTATACACAATAGCAAAGCAGCAGAAAAAGAAATCAAGGAATCCATCCCATTTGCAATTATACTAAAAATAATAAAATACCTAGGAATAAACAAAATTAAAGAGGTAAAAGATCTACAGTCTGAAAAACTATAGAAAGCTTATGAAAGAAAGTGAAGAGGACACAAAGAAATGGAAAAGCATTCCATGCTCATGGATTGGAAAAACAAATATTATTAAAATGTCTATACTACTCAAAGCAAACTATACATTTAATGCAATCCCTATCAAAATACCACCAACATTTTTTTTACAGAGCTAAAACAAATAATACTAAACTTTGTATGGAACCAGAAAAGACCCCGAATAGCCAAAGCAATCCTGAAAAAGAAAAACAAAATTGGAGGCATCACGATTCTGGATTTAAAGCTGTATTATAAAGCTTAGTCATCAAGACAGTATGGAACTGGTACAAAAACATACACATAGATCAATGGAACAGAATAGGAAACCCAGAAATGGACCCACAACTATCTTCAACAAAGGATGAAAAAATATCCAAGGGGAAAAAGACAGTCTTTTCAACAAATGGTGTTGGGAATACTAGCTGGTAACATTTGGAAGAATGAAACTGGACCACTTTCTTACACTATACACAAAAATAAATTCAAAATGGATGAAAGACCTAAATGTGAGACAAGAAACCATCGAAATCTTAGAGGAAAACACAGGCAGCAACCTCTTTGACATCATCCAGAGAAACTTCTTACTTAGACATGTCACTGAAGGCAAGAAAAACAAAAACAAACATGAACTACTGGGGATTCATCAAGATAAAAAGCTTCTTCATAGCAAAGGAAGCACTCAACAAAACTAAAAAGCAGCTTACAGAATGAGAAAAGATATTTTCAAGTGATGTATCTGAATAAGGGTAGTATCTAAAATCTATAAAGAACTTATCAAACTCAACACTCAAAAAACAAACAACCCAGTTAAGAAATGGGCAGAAGACATGAATAGACACTTTTCCAAAGAAAACATCCAGATGGGTAAAAGACACAAAAAAAAGATGCTCAGGGCGCCTGGGTGACTCCACTGATTAAGCTTCCAACTCTTGATTTCGGCGCAGGCCATAGTCTCATGGATTCATGAGATAAAGCCCTGCATCAGGCTCTACACTGACAGCGTGGAGCCTGTTTGGGATTCTCTCTTTCACTCTGTCTCTTGCCCCTCCCCAACTCACATGCATGCTTTCACTCTCTCTTTCAAAGTAAATAAAATAAACATTTAAAAAAGAAAAAAGAAAAAAGATGCTCAACATCACTCATCATCAGGGAAACACAAATCAAAACCACAATGAGATACCACTTCACATCTGTCAGAATGGCTAAAATTAACAACACAAAAAACAACAGTTGTTGGTGATGATGCAGAGAAAGGGAAACCTCTTTCACTGTTGGTGGGAATGCAAACTGGTACAGCCACTCTGGAAAACTGTATGGAGGTTCCTTAAGAAACTAAAAATAGAACCACCTTATGATCCAGCAATTGCACTATTAGGTATTTACCCAAAGGATACAAAAATACAGATTTGAAGGCATACATGTTTATAGCAACATTATCAACAAGAGCCAAACTATGGAAAGAGCCCAAATGTCCACTGACTAATGAATGGATAAAGATGTGGTGTGTACGTATAATGGAACATTACTTAGACATCAAAAAGAATGAAATCTTGCCATTTTGCAATGAGGTAGATAGAACTAGAATGTATTATCTTAAGCAAAATAAGTCAGTCAGAGAATGAGCGTATCATTTCACTCATATGCGGAATTTAAGAAACAAAATAGATGAACATATGGGAAGCAGGGGGAAGAGAAGAGAGGGAAATAAACCACAAGAGACTCTTAATGATAGAAAACAAACTATGGGTTGCTGGAGGGAACTGGGAGATGGGGTAGATGGGTGATGGGCATTAAGGAAGACACTTGTTGCAATAAGCACTGGGTGTTGTATGTAAGTGATGAATCACTGAATTCTACTCCTGAAACCAATATTGCACTATAGGTTAATTAACTAAAATTTGAATTAAAAAAAAATCAAAAATAAAAGTAGAAAAGGAAAGTGATATGAATATAACTACAATCAATGTTTCAGTTCCTTAATAAATCACCTCCTCTCTACTTCTTTTACTCTTCCAGGAACTCCACAGCAGGGTATCTGTTATACTTCTGGGTTTATTCACGTTAGATCCATTTTAATGGGCCCTTCTCAGGAAACTTACTGGGATGAAAGTACTTTGGATTCCAACTGGCTCTGAAATATTTGAATAACTCTCTGTGAGTGTCAGAAAATGTCAAAGATTAATTGGGCATTGTGGATCAACTTCCAGGATGTCCATAGAATCTTAGCATACCATAATGTACTGTTTAAACATAAAAATACAAGAGGAAGAGCTCGTGGGGAAAATAAATAAATGCAGAAATTACATGCAGTACTTGGCTGGGCTGAAGTGAGACTCAGATCTGTCTGGGAAGTAAAGCTAAGTGACACTTGTTCTCAAAAGTACCTATTTGCATCCACTGATTTACATTAGGGCTGAAAGTCCTTGGGGGCGGTGGGGTGACACACGTAAATCATATCTCCATTTAGAGTTCAAGCCTATACAAGTATGTCTGGCAGAACTTAAGAAGCAAAAGGAATGGACACTAGGGTACAGAGAGGACAGTGGGGACAGCCTACAAAAGAAAATCCATATTAAGTGCAAAAGTTATCTAACATAGGAAAGGCAAAGGGTCTGAAGTTTGGGAGCAGAGGCAAGTTTGAGTGCATCATTCAGTAAGTTGGTACTTAAATCCATTCATACAAAGCTACCTGGTGATAAGTACAAATCCCAGGCAGGAAAAGAATTATGTATGACCTGGCAAAGCCATTGCACTAAACTCAGCCACAGTTTGGGCCCAAGAACCCTTGTTCTGGAACCTTCAAGAGGAGGAAACATCTTCCTTTCCATTTCCCAAGATTTGGCCAAGCTCTCTGAGCAAGTTGAAGCTTGTCAGAAGCCAAAATGACACCAGGAATCTGCTCCTCCAGCTGGGGGAATGCCAGTCGGGAGGAGGGCAGGCTGAGGGGCAAGAGGCTCCACGCAGAATGGACAAGGAAGCCAGAGGCAGTTGAGTCCTGAATGACTGTGAGGCATGTGAGGCAACTCTCCAAGGTTTATTGGAAGAGACTGGAGCTTCTGTTGGAACAAGTTGAGACTTAGAACAGTGAAATTTAGTTATTAATGTAAACATGATGTAGTGTGGTAGTATGCACCAAAATCAAGAAAGTTGACATTTTTTCTTGGTCCTGGGAAACAACTTAATCCAACTTAATTTCAGTGAGATTTATTTCTGTGTAATGTTTCTCAGATGACTTAGACTAACAGATTAACAACTAGTATTTGGCATAGATAGAACCCTTTGGATTTCAATAAATCACCTCTTCCCTAACTCCACAACAACAGCAAAATGGAGATAATGGAGTCATGGAACACAGGTTTGATTTTAGGCCTATTGCCCAAGGCCTGATTTCTATAGGTTTGTTTTTAATTTTCATGTCTCTTAATGTGATACATAGATAATGATAATAAGTCTCTAAAAATGGTTCAGTGACTCATAGAGAAGAAGTTATGTCTCCAAAACATGTGTGAGATCTAACTCTTCTCTTCCAACCAGGAAGAGAGGAGGAGAAGAGGAAAGGCTATAGCATAGGGCCCTGTTCAGGCCATGTTCTCAGACCTTCCTAAATTTGAGTTCACTGTGACTTTGAACAACTCAAAGTTAGTGAACTTGTTTCCTCACCCTCAAAAATGAAAATGACAGCCACTGCCTTATAAGACCTCTGTGAGGGAAGCCTAGGTGGCTCAGTCAGTTAAGCATCTGACTCTTGATTTCGGCTCAGGTCTTGATCTCAGGATTTATTAGCTCGAATCTGCTTGGGATTCTCTGTCTCCCTCTCTCTCAGTCCCTCCCCCACTCTCTTGCTGGCTCTCAAAAATAAATAAACATTTTTTAAAAAGACTCTGTGAGAATTAAATGAGATAACGAACCAAAAAATGTGTGGCATCACTGTTATGATACAAATATATTAGCATACAGAAGGTAAACCTATAAAAATATATTCAGTAAAGTATTTTTAAACAATTATGAAGATAAAAATAATCCATACAATAATGAATACAATGGTAACAATTACAAATTAGAATCTATTGATGTGTTCTTATAGATCCTCACATAAGCCATCAATAAAAAATTCATACAATCATTCCTTGTAATCCAGAACTGAAACATTTTCATCTGGAACATCTGAAAAATAAAATTTTCTTTTAAAAATCACTTATTTTTTAAATAAAATAGTATGGATTTCAATCAAAATGACAGACTAAGCCTTTATGCCTATCTACTCCCACCACAATTTCCTAAAAATATCAGGAAACTTGTTTTTAAAAAGAACAGATTCACAACAGTGCTGGAAAATAAGAATAAGTGGAATTGATGGACAGAAGTTGTGAGAATTTCCAGAAATGAAAGACTGATAGAATCATACTGATAGGAAAAACCACAACCCAGGCGACATGGAGGAGAAATCAGCTGCAAAGGTTAGAGCAACTCTAGGACACTCAAAACTCAGGGACGGCAGACAAGGTAGCAGGAAGGAATCCTGAGGAAAGCGCCTCAGTCACTGGCTGGTAAGTGGTTCAGCATACCCCACTCTCCCACCTTTCACAACCCCACTACCACCACCACCACCACTAGCACCACCTATCCCTGGGCCTGTGAGGTTAGTGGACTGGACCGGGACTTGGATTGTCAGTGCCCAAAAAGAATACAGAGTCCCCATATCCAGATAAGGAGCATTTGAACCCCACACCTGGCAGCATATCCCAGCTCTCCCCCTCTGACAAAGAAGGCAGATTCCGGCAAACAGAAACATTCTTTACAGTAAGTAAGCAAGAAATTTCAAATATAAAAATGAAACACACATGAGAATTAGCAAATACTTTCAAAAAACCAACCCCATGAGAGAAGGCACCAAACTGAATAAAGAAAACCACAAACATCTAAAGAAATGACTTAATAGAACAAAGAGAAGGTGGCTTTGAAATAACTATAGTTGATCCTCACACCTGTGGATCCCATGTTTGTAAATATGCCTATTTCATAAAATTTATTTGTAATCCCCAAGTCAACACTCATGGTGCTTCCAAGGGCAATCACAGACATACATAGAAGAGTGAGATTTTTGAGTCCCCTGAGGTGCACATTCCAACTAGGGGGAAATAAGGCAACACCCTCTGTTTTTATGTTTCAGCTCTCATACTGTAAACAAGAGTCTTTTTGTGGTGTATTGAGTGCCATGTTTTTCACATTTTTGTGCTTTTTGTTGGTAATTTCTCTATTTAAAATGGCCCGCAACTATAGCACTGAAGTGCAGTCTAGGGTTTCTAAGCACCAGAAGGCTGTGACATGCTTTATAGAGAAAATACATGTGTTCAATAAACTTCATTAAGGCATGAGTTATAGTGCTGTTAGCTGTAAATTAAATGTTTATGAGTCAAAAATATATATTAAATAAGGTATCTTAAACAAAACCTTCCATCAAGGAAAGTTATTTATTGATGAGTTGATTAAAACATGACCAGAAGCTCACATGAACCTAATCCTGTATTTCCCTTAGGAACAACAATGGTTCAATGTTCACTAACTCAGTATTTGCTAATTTACTAATCATGGAGACTTTACAGAACATAACTACCGTGAATAATGAAAATAGACTGTAGAATAGATATCCTCATACGAATAAGATAGGCTATTGTACCCAAAAATAATATTAGACTGTCTAAAAAAATAATTTGAGATTCTTGGGGTAGGGGATATATGATTGTAGAAATTAAAAATCAGTAAATATACTGAATAGCAAAATGGACACTAGTTTTAGAATAAATTAGCAAGTGAGATCAAGCCAAAAATGCCCCCACAGACACTTCAAAGGGACACAAAAATGCAAAGAAGGTGAGAGAAGGTCAGGATTACATGGAGGTATAAAAGTTTTAACATCTACCTAGTAGAAGTTTCAAGACCAAAAATGATAGAGAACAGAAAAGATTTCTCAAAATCAAAGAAAGACCTGTCTTCAAATTGCCACAGCCTATCAAGTGCTCAGCAGAATGAATTTTAGAGTCCACATGTGGACACAGTGTGGTAAAATTTCAATACCAAGGATGAACAGAGGTTCCTAAAAGCTTCCAGAGAGAAAACCAGGTTTCCTGCAAAGAAACAAGGCTTATTTTAACCTGAGAATTCTCAAGGGCAACACTAGATTCTAAAAGAAAATGGAACAGTATCTTCAAAGTTCTGATGGAAAACAAATTTGAGTATGAAACCTGGAATCAGCCAGACTAGCATTCAGCGGGGAGATAGTCATTTTTTTAATGCAAGGACTTTGAAAGTTTATCACTCATCTATCTACTCCAAAAGAACTTTATTAATATACTTCAGCAAGACAAAAAAAAATAAATACATTAGGAAGACATGGGACACAACTTGATCATTATTGAGTAATACTTTCCAAATAATTATTTAGACATACATCTAAGTTTTACATACTTCTTCAATCACCATATATTTTTTATATTTTTTTAATATTTTTTACATTTTTTTAAAGTGGTGATGCAAAAGTATTACAGGCCCATTGAGGAGGAAGGGGAGATAAACTTTGAGAAACAGAAGAGGATCAAATTAAAAACAAAAGTCCCATCGTGGGATATTTCATGGAATCTATCAGCTGGTATCGCCCCTAGGAAATAAATACCGCCTTCCTCTGGGAAAAGTGCTTTGAAATCCCAGGATTTAACAGGTTCAAGAAGAAGCCTGGAAAGAAAAAAAATAAATCAAAAGAGATTTAAAAAGGGAAACTGTATTATCCCATTTGGCTAAAAGCCATAATCCTAAATAAGTGATTTTTCCAAAGTTAGAGCAACAATTAGGAATGCCACTTGGAATTCCTGACTGCCAATTTTACGATCCACTCATCTCACCTCTCTTAACTTCAATGTAGCTAACGCAGAAACAGTCATGATCCTGTCCTGAACTGAATTCGACAGTCAGTACACCTCACAGAAGGACTAGCATGGCACAATATAGGTCGAGTCGAGAAAAGAAACACAGAGTAGAGCCATTCACCAGATGAGAAACCCGTTAAAAATTAAATTCATGCACTCTACGGAGCTTGCTGGCCCAGCATCATGCACATTTACACTAGGTCACAAAAACCACTGTTTTCATTTGAGATTAGTCAGAAATCTCTGCTACCTTACTGCACATGTATCTAATCTAGTGCCTGTTTTAAGAGGAGTTTAACAAACGCATGGTTTTCTAAGTTGCATAGACTCCCAGACCGCCTGGGCCGTAGGTCTCCCACCAAGTCTTCTCAGAACCCTAAGGCTCTGATGAGATGCTTCAGGGCTTCTACCAACAATGATGCGCTTTCCTCCAATAATGAAGGCTTAATACATCTGAGGGACTCAGTCATTGCTTGTAACGGTTCAGTATAAGGCTGTTCCTGGTAAAGTTTCATACAGGACAAAAAGAGGAATTCTACTGTCTCAGACACTTGAAAAGTGTCAGGTACAGAAAGAAAAAGGGTTTGGTAATAGAAACAGACCTGGGTTCAAATCCCAACTATAGTATTGTCCACATGAGCTTGAAGAACTTATGTAACTTCTCTGAACCTCAGGTTCCCTACTTGGTAACTGATAATCTGCACAAAGCTGGTCTATAGACTAAAGCAGATGAACATGACCCAGCACTTGGTAGATGCTCATAAATTGTTGGCTCCTGTAACCCACTCACAGTATACGCACTAGTGACATGGTTACTAAACATTTTTGAGCAGTGACGGAGAGGTCACAACGGCCCAGTTAACTTGCAGCGATGTACTGTATATTGAAACTGTCTATTTGGACATTATTAAGCTGAGAGGATGGATCTTTCCCATGAGAGATAAGTATTTGCACAGATGACATAAAATCTAATTCTGTTGGCTTTGATCTGAAACACTACAATCATTATAACTGATCTTGAATTTCTCTCCCTTTCTGTGGCTCCAGTTGTGGTACTCTGTCTCACCATATCTCCTGGCTAGAAGTCCCAGCAATGACTAAAATACTGAAAAAATTAGAACTCTCTTCATGTATTCAGACTTGTTTAACACAAGGGATACTAAAAGGAGGTTAAAAGGAAGCTATAATATTTGTCAGAAAGTAAAATCCATTCAGTGGAATAGAATGGTAAGTTTCTTTGGAGTAGAATTTGTGTACAAATTATTTGAGAGTGGCTAAGTGAGTTTTCATGCCAGCAGGCTCTTTGAGCTACACTGTGACACTGAACTCTCTTTCTTTTTTTTTTTAAATGTTTATTTAATTTTTGAGAGACAGACAGAGACAGAGCGTGAACAGGGGAAAGGCAGACAGAGAGGGAGACACAGAATCCGAAGCAGGCTCCAGGCTCTGAGCTGTCAGCACAGAGCCCGACGTGGGGCTTGAACTCACAAACCGTGAGATCATGACGTGAGCCGAAGTCGGACGCTTAACTGGCTGAGCCACCCAGGCGCCCATGAACTCTCTTTCTTATTGTTGAGTCAGATATGAAAAAATTTCATATCTTAAAATTTGTTTTATACAACAAAATCAGAAAAAAATCATTTTCATTTATTTTTCCCAAGAATTGTTTTCATTTAAATGAAACCACTAAATATAATACTTTACTTACTCTTATGTTTGATATTTCTATCCTAGTCAAATATTGTCCCAAAATAATAAATAACTTTCAAAACTAAGAAATGAATTCTGTCAAAAGCAACTTTGCATTTATTGAAACTAAAATTCACTTTACAAATGATTTTTTTAAAGTAAGCTCCACACCCAACATGGGGCTCAAACTCATGACCCTGAGATGAAGAGTCACATGTTCTACTGACTGAGCCAGCCAGGATCCCTTTATATAACTTTTAAAAATACCTTCCATAAATGGGAGAAGATATTTGCAAATGACATATCAGATAAAGGTTTAGTATCCAAAATCTGTATAGAACTTACCAAACTCAACACCCAAAAAAACAAATAATCCAGTGACAAAATGGGCAGAAGACATGAATAGACACTTTTCCAAAGAAGACATCCAGATAGCCAACAAACACATGAAACATCACTCATCATTAGGGCAATACAAATCAAAACCACAGTGAGAGACCACCTCACACCAGTCAGAGAATGGATAAAATTAACAACTCAGGAAACAACAGACATTGATGAGGATGTGGAGAAACTAGAACCCTCTTGCACTGTTGATGGGAATGCAAACTGGTGCAACCACTCTGGAAAACATGTGGAGAATCCTCAAAAAAATTAAAAATAGAACTACCCTATGACCCAGCAATAGTGCTACTAAGAATTTATCCAAAGGATACAGGAGTACTGATTCATAGGGGCACATGTACCCCAATGTTTATAGCAGCGCTTACAACAATAGCCAAATTATGGAAAGAGCTCAAATGTCCATCAACTGATGAATGGATAAAAAAGATATGGTTTATATATACAATGGAATACTACTTGGCAATGACAAAGAATGAAATCCTGCCATTTGCAACAAAGTGGATGGAACTGGAAGGTATTATGCTAAGTGAAATAAGTCAGTCAGAGAAAGACAGATACCATATGTTTTCACTCATATGTGGAACTTGAGAAACTTAATGGAGGACCATGAAGGAAGGGAAGGGGAAAAAATGGTTTCAAATCGAGAGGGAGGCAAACCATAAGAGACTCTTAAATGCGGAGAACAAACTGAGGGTTGATGGGGCGGGGGGGTGGGTAATGGGTGATGGGCACTGAGGACGGCATTTGTTGGGATGAGCAATGGGTGTTGTATGTAAGCAATGAATCACAGGAATCTACCCCCAAAACCAAGAGCACACTGTATACACTGTATGTTAGCTAACTTGACAATAAATTATATATTTAAAAAAAATATCTTCCATAAAGTGAGGTAAACCTGCACATGAAGTATCGAGGCTTCTCTTTATGACTATTCATCTATTTAAGTGTATCTTTAATAATTATCACATATGCCTTAATCAAAATTCCTCTTCCCAATATTGTCACGGAATATCTTCTTAGTAGGATTCCTTGAATCATCCTAGTCAAAAATAGCTCCACCATATTCACTTGTTTCCATTGGGCTTTCTATAAAAAATCATTTCAGTCAGGAATGGCTCTGTACACCAGCCACACCAAACTGCACCACACTTGTAAAAGAAGACTGTCTCTAAAAGGATTGGAAGCTATGGATTTCAAACTACAAGGAGCAGGCAAAAAGGCAAACCCCATCCTATTAGCAGATGGTACTGCTCAACATAGTTGAAGTTTTGGAAATCAACCTTTAGCTGCTCACTCTCTTTTGAGCCCTTTTCCTGTAGTTCATGAATGTTCCTCCAGAATGCCTTGGAGGCCCCTGCTCAACAGTCAACCTTTAAACAGAATAACAACCTTCTGTTATTCATATTGAATAGAAGTCAGTGGCAAATTCCACTTCAATGTGAAAGAAGGCATAGGTCAAGACAAGCAGAAAAACATCAGCCAAAGAAGTGAGCACTGAGCTCTGAGTTCTCACGAGGTCCTAGAAAGTGTACAGGAGATTTAGAATCTGAAAGCAGAATATTCATTAAGTCACGGACCCCGCCATGTTCGAGTGTATTTTGCAATTTATTATCACAAGAGCCCTTTCTGTCAGCTAGAGTGACTGCCTTCCTGCTCTGCAACCTTCTGGCACTTGCCAATGGAAGGGAGAAGGCCGGGCCATCAGAGCAACAAAAGCAGCTTTCTCTATCCCTCTTTCCATGAAAGAAAAAAAGAGAAAAACACCTTTTTTTTTCTTTTTTTTCCTGAAATTCCTCATAAACTGAGGTGCCCAGGGGGCTGTTCTAACTACTGTTCTGGGTAATTTACATGGATTTATATTCTCCACTATTCTTTTTGGGAGGTGATTAATTACCATGGCAACCTCTATATCACAAGACTCTATGCTTACTCAGAAATATTGTGAGTGTGATATACCTTCTTTTTAAAAAATACATGCTTAAAAGAAGATTGGATTCCCTTATGTATGATGTTTTAAAGATAATTTGCTACTCTAAACAATATAATTTGTAGTGCTTCATAGGGCTTGCTTTTGTTGGAAGGGAGAAAAATGGGAAGAATAAGAGTCTAAATACTGACTACAGTACACACGGAGAAATGACCTCAGATATAAATACACAAGATTTATAAGTCCTAACAGTGTATCATGTCCATGGGGCCTTATGAGGCGTGGCAAGTGGAAGGAGTGAAGGACGGACTATCATTAGGAGTGCTCTATCCCCATCTGTGACATATCTAAATAATGCATCATATTCATTTCACAAGGATCAGTAGAAGCAATTCCTAGTTATGAAGCACAAAAGGCAGAAATCAAACAAGTTCTAAGCTTGTTCTTAGAGCTTTAGTGAAAGCAATATCAGAAATTGGTTTTGTTACCACAAGCTTTCTGAGCAGCACCTTCTGAGAAGACCAGCAGGGAGGCTACAGAGAGTAAGTGTAGAGGACAGGCCATGGGCAAACTGCTGGCTTGCCCAGACCAGGAATCTGGATCACATACATTCAGACGAGCCTTCTCAAGTTCTCATTTCCAACTGCCTCTAGAGGAAAACGTGGACCGAACATCAAGTTACTCCAATTTCTGAAAGTCCCAATGATACTCATTTCCCCAAAATTTCATATAATCCTTGGAAAGACACAGTTCACACAGCACTGAGTTATACCACGAAATGAGTTTTTAAAAATGAAGGATCTGAATGTCTTCATCTTGCGAGAAGAAAATCCTCAATCTGTCTGAGATTTGGTTCATTTAGCATTTTTCATCTTGGATTTGGGTACAGAAAGTTAATTTATCTGGGTAAAGACCACAAGAGGCTTTAAAAGGTGTTCTTTTTTGACATATTTGTAGGTAGTGTGGTGGTTAAGATAACAGACTCTAAAGCCAACTGAATTCAAATCTTAGCTTGGCTACTTGCTCTGTTATCTTTAACTTTTTATTCTTTGGTTTCCTTCACTGTGAAACAGTGAAGATAATAATAGCTGAAAAAATTGAAACTGCATTAGGCAGCAATAGTAAAACACAATAAGGGTATTTTCCCACCTGGATCTGGAGGCAACTCTTTATCCATAGTTTCTCAGAAACCAATAGCAACAATTAAGCAGAAAATTCACCCTCAGGACTCACTCCATCTACCTGCAAGGTGAAAAACCCCTCTGAGTGACTCATACCCATTTTGGGTGCAAAGATTATTAAATGATGTGCCAAGCAGTGACTAAATCATACAAGAGTAAACATGACAGACTTAAAGCCACTAGTCGACCATTAACTTAGAAATGTGCCACAATTTACCATGAAAATAGATCTGGCAAGTTGAGGAAGGGTGTCCTTGGGCATCTCCTAACGAACCAGCCAAAGCTTTATCATGCTAAATTTTTGAGACTGGGATCCTTAGGGAACAACCACCTATATACCAGTCTTGTTTGATTGTGTGTTTGTTTTTGTTACAGCTTTATTGGAATATACACTAGTACTGTTTTTAATAAAAGAGAAAGAGAAAGCTATGTTTTGAAAGACACTTCTTTCTTTTGCAACACAAGCAAGAGAATTAAATTCTGATATGTGACTGAGGCACCATTACAAACATAACAAATCAAATGCTTGCCAGGTTCAAACAGGGCCTGGTGACCTTCTAGCATCAAAAACAACCAAATAATAAAAATAGTTCTATTAGCTAATGTTTATTAAATATTAACCATGGACCAAGTGCTTACAATAGATCCCCATAAGATCTCTGTGCAGTCAATACTATCATAATCTCTATTTGATAGATGGGGTATGGAGGTTTACAAAAAGATAGGGTAAAGGATTCAAACGCAGGCAGTCTGATCCAGCCACTGCCCTTAACCCCTGTTCTGTGCCATGCTTCTTTAAAAATTTACCCCAGAGAACTCTGAGTGCAGCACACAAGGGATTATTTTACTCCATAATGACTCAGATTCATTCACTTGCTCAGAAGTACTTACTGAGTGCTCACTGGGACAGAAATCTGTGCCAGGAACTGTAGAGAGTTATTAAAAAAATAAGATTGGGCCCTGCCCCCTAATCACTCGCAATGGAAGAAAGATCAGATTGGAATACAAACAACCATATTTCAAGGTAGTCTGTGATTTGCAGCTAGAAAGGATGAAGGGATGCGAGCATTAGGATGCACCATGACATTCCTGAAGACTTTGATGTTTAGGTACCTACTCAGAAGCTAATTTAGGATTAAAGCTTAGAAAATACGTTTGCTTAGGTCCTGTGCTTTGAATCAAAGAAAATAAATTAAAACTTCTATATTTCAATTCTATATAGGTTAGAATATAAGCTATATTTCCTTTCAAATAAACTAGGGCACTAAAAACTGTTCCCACAAAAGTGGCTTCAAGGAACTTCTGCCACTGGGGAACATAAAACTGTCTCACACAGTCCAGTCCTAGGAGGATACAGTGAGAGTTTCCTTTCCGAAGAGGTGTCCATGGGGAACTGTCAGTGGTGGGAGGCTTCGGTATGCCAGTGCCCTCCCTCATTCCACCGGTTCTAGTTTGGCTTTCCATCATGATGCCTTGCAACCCAGAGTCAGAGCAGGCAGTACCAACTACAGAGCTGCATGTTTTGGATCTAGGAAGTTGACCAGGAATAAGTACATAACCGAAACTGGGCCAAAGTCATTTTCTGGAATTACTATAAGGCTATAAAAAAACAAAGCTCCTATCTACTGTGATTGCTGAGTCAGAGGATGTAAATCCTGCCTTCCTCATGGAGAAAGCCTCTCTATAGAATAAAACTAAAAGGAACTAAGTAGAGCCAAGTGATGGAGCAAAAAGCAGAGTCCTGACAATACCCTTTCAGCCCCTGGATCCAGCTGTGCCTAAAGCTAGGCACCTTTGACTTCCCCAAAACATGAGACAATAAATTGCATCCGAGCTTGAGTTAGGTTTCTGTCACCAGGAGAAAACAGAGTGGTATCAGTTAATATCTGCTGTACAGAATGCCACGTAATAAGCATGGGCCTCAGAACCAAGCTCTAGCAATGTTACTCAGGGTCTAAGTGACTTATTAAAGCAATTCGGCAACCTTTTCAACTCAATAGCTTCATCTTTAAAATGCAGATGGGGGTGCCTGGGTGGCTCAGTCACGTAGTGTCTAACTTTGGCTCAGGGTATGGTCTCACAGTTCTTGAGTTCAAGCCCCATGTCAGGCTCTGTGCTGACAGCTCAGAACCTGGAGCCTGCTTCAGATTCTGTGTTTCCCCCTCTCGCTGCCCTTTCCCTGCTCGCTCTCTCGCTCTCGCTCTCTCTCTCTCTCTCTCTCAAAAATAAACAAACATTTAAAAAAATGTTTAATTAACAAAATTGACAAACCCCTAGCTAGTCTGATCAAGAAGAAAAAAGAAAGGACCCAAATAAATAAAATCAAGAATGAAAGAGTAGAGATCTTTCAGAAATACAAACAATAATAAGAGAATATTATTAGCAATTATATGGCAATAAATTGGGCAATCTGGAAGAAATTAACAAATTTCTTTGTTATATAAACTAACAAACTGAAACAGGAAGAAATAGAAAATTTGAACAGATGCATAATCGGTAAAGAAATTGAATTAGTAATAAAAAAAAATGTCCCCAAAAAACAAGAGCCCAGGGCTGGATGGCTTTCCAAGGGACTTCTACCAAACATTTAACGAAGAGTTAACACCCATTCTTTTCAAGCTGCTCCAAAAAATAGAAATGGAAAGAAAACTTCCAAACTCAATCTACAAGCCCAGCATTACCTTTATTCCAAAACCAGACAAAGACCCCAATAAAAAGGAGAACTATATACCAATTTCCCTGATGAACATGGATGCAAAAATTCTCAACAAGATACTAACCAACCAGATCCAACAATACATTGAAAGAATTATTCACCATGATCAAGTGGGATTTATACCTGGGATGCAGGGATGGTTCAACATCTTCAAATCAATCAATGTGATACATCACATCAATAAAAGAAAAGACAAGAACCACATGATCCTCTCAATAGATACTGAGATAGCATTTGATAAAATACAACATCCTTTCTTGATAAAAACCCTCAAGAAGGTAGGGATAGAAGGATCATACCTCAAGATCATGAAAGCCATATATGAAAGAACCACTGCTAATATCATCTTCAATGGAGAAAAATTGAGAGCTTTCCCCCTAAGGTCAGGAACACAACAGGGATGTCCACTCTTGCCACTGTTATTCAATATAGTATTAGAAGTCCTAGCCTCAACAATCAGACAACACAAAGAAATTAAAGGCATCCAAATTGGCAAGGAGAAAGTAAAATTTTCATTGTTTGTAGATGACATGATACTCTCTCTATATGGGAAACCCAAAAGATTCCACAAGAAAAAAAAACTGCTAGAACCGATCCATGAATTCAGGAAACTGGCAGGATATAAAATCAATACACAGAAATTGGTTGCATTTCTATACACCAATAATGAAGCAACAGAAAGAGAAATCAAGGAATTGATTCCATTTATAATTGCACCAAAAACCATAAAATACCTAGGAATAAAACCAACGAAAGAGGTGAAAAATCTTTAAACTGAAAACTATAGAAAGCTTATGACAGAAATTGAATATGACAAATAAAAAGTGGAAAAATACTCCATGCTCAAGGATTGAAAGAATAAATATTGTCAAAATGTCAACACTACCCAAACCAATCTACATATTTAACGCAATCCCTATCAAAATAACACCAGCATTCTTCACAAAGCTAGAGCAAACAATTCTAAAATTTGTATGGAACCAGAAAAGACCCCGAATAGCCCAAGCAATCCTGAAAAAAGAAAAACAAAAGTGGAGGCATCACAATTCTAGACTTCAAGATGTATTTCAAAGCTGTAATCATCAAGACAGTATGGTACTGGCACAAAAACAGACACATAGACCAATGGAACAGAAGAGAGAACCCAGAAATGGACCCAAAAACATATGGGCAACAATCTTTGACAAAGCAGGAAAGAATATCCAGTGGAACAAAGACAGTCTCTTCAGCAAATGGTGTTGAGAAAACTGTACAACAACATGCAAAAGAATGAACCTGGACTACTTTCTTACACAATACAAAAAAGTAGTATGAAAGACCTAAATGTAAGACAGGAAGCCATCAAAATCCTATAGGAGAGAGCAGGCAAAAACCTCTTTGACCTCAGCCACAGAAACTTCTTACTCAACATGTCTCCAGAGGCAAGGGAAACTAAAGTAAAAAAGAACTACTGGGACCCCATCAAGATAAAAAGCTTCTGCATGGCAAAAGGAAACAATCAGCAAAACTAAAAGGCAACTGATGGAATGGAAGAAGATATTTGCAAATGACATACCAGATAAAGGGTTAGTATCCAAAATCTATGCAGAACTTATCAAACTCAACACCCAAAAAACAAATAATCCAGTGAAGAAATGGGCAAAAGACATGAATAGACATTTTTCCAAGAAGACATTCAAATGGCTAACAGAAACATGAAAAAAATGCTCAACATCACTCATCATAAGGGAAATACAAATCAAAACCACAATGAGATACCACCTCACACCACTCAGAATGGCTAAAATTAACAACTCAGGCAACTGACAGATGTTGGCAAGGATGCGGAGAAAGAAGCACCATTTTGCACTGCTTGTGGGAAAGCAAACTGGTGCAGCCACTCTGGAAAACAGTATGGAGGTTCCTTAAAAAATTAAAAATAGAACTGCCCTATGACCCAGTAAATGCACTACTAGGTATTTATCCAAGGGATACAGGTGTGCTGTTTCAAAAGGGCACATGCACCCCAATGTTTATAGTAGCACTATTGACAATAGCCAAAGTATGGAAAGAGCCCAAATGTCCATCGACAGATGAATGGATAAAGAAGATGCGGTATATATATATATATATATATATATATACATATATATATATATATAATGGAGTATTACTCAGCAATCAAAAAGAATGAAATCTTGCCATTTGCAACAACGTGGATAGAACCAGAATGTACTATGCTAAGCGAAATTAGTCGGTCAGAGAAAGACAAATATCATATGACTTCACTCATGTGTGAAATTTAAGATACAAATCAGATGAACATAAGGGAAGGGATGCAAAAATAATATAAAAATGGGGACTGGGGGGCAACATAAAAGACTCTTAAATACAGAGACCAAACTGAGGGTTGTGGGAGGGGTTGTGGGTGGGGGGGATGGACTAAACTGGCGAATTAAGGAAGACACTGGATGGGATGAGAGCTGGGTGTTATATGTAGAGGATGAATCACTAGATTCTACTCCTGAAATCATTATTACACTATATGCTAACTAACTTGGATGTAAATTTAATAATTAATTAATTAATTTTAAAAAAATAACAAGGGTGGGTCTTATCCAATCAACTGAAGGCACTGAGAGCAAAAACTGAGGTTCCATGGAAAAATAATTTTGCCCAAAGACTGTAACAGAAATCTGCTGAATTTCCAGCCTGTTGTACTGCCCTAAGAGATTTTGGACTTGCTACCCTTACAATTCCATGAGCTGATTTCTTAAAACAAATTTTCCCTGTCTATCGCTTGCTCCCTCTCTGTCTCTCTGTCTCTCTCTGTCTCTCTCTCTCTCTCTCTCTCTATATATATATATGTGCCTATATATATGCACAGTATACACACATAATACACATATATACATATTTATTTACATATAAACATATACATGTATAATATATACATATGCATACAAAACAGAAATATTTATTTATATTTATAATATATAGAAATAAATTACAAGACTTTTTATTATATATCTTATATCTTATATATTTGTATTTGATTGACTTACACAACTGTTCTCCAAGAAGCAAGACAGTTCCAGGCTATCTTCATCCAAGACCTAAGTATGGCATCTCACAGTGGAACATATGCACATAGAGCAAACTACTATTTGTGGCTTACACTTTATCAATCTCTGGCACAAATCTCATGTGTGATTAGAAATTTATCATAGGAAAAAACTGTTCTGGAGGCCCAGTTCTTATCTCGGAACTGTGTGAAGCATTAAGCCGTTGTATTTTCACCCATTGATTTGGAGGGGATTTGTTTGTTTTTAAGCAATGCACAAAGAAAACTGATTGGCCCTTTCCTGGCTAATAAGTATTGACATCTTAAATTATAATCCAAGGCTCTGGGTACAGAAATTGATTCAGACTAAGAATGCTGAAAGCACCACATTATCTCCAGTGATGCAGAGAAATCTCTCCATGTTCAGCAGAGAGCAGTGTCTCCCTGCCTTCTCCTTCCTCCACCCACGCTCTGTGAATGGCATTTCCATCTTCTCTCTTATTTATTGCCCATTGACTACGGAGCCAGGTTCCATGCAAAGCCCTTCATATATTTTTTCTTGATTATTCTTTCCCACAATCCCCTTTTCTACTCAGTAAACACTCATAAAGCAGCATGTTTCTGGAATGAAAAGGATGAAAGTTACATATTTTGGATGAAATGAAAGTAGAAGGAAATCCTGCCAAATGCCTCTTAAAAGCTGCAACACCTGCTGACTAAAAATAGCTGCCTACATCGCCGAAGGAAAGAATCCATTCTTTTCTTTCAAACTCTGGCTTGAGAAATCTATCTGCATGAATCAGTTCATCAGCCATTGATTAGCTCCACTAATTAGCTTCTCTATTAATTGCAAGAGAAATACAAGGCTGCTTTGTAGGTGGCAAATGAAGGGAACCCAACCCAGCGTGCGCCTATGCCTTAGGCAGAAATTCTGACCCCAGAACTCAAAGCTTAGCAGAAGCGTGTGCATCTCCTCATAGTCATTCATTCAACAAATATTTGTTGAATACAATATCCACTATACAACAGCTGCTCTACATGATTTAAAAAAAAAACAAAAGCCCCTGCCCTAAAACAAATATACCTGTTTCCTGCTCTCATCTAGAGCTTCAAGGTGTGTCTCTGAAGAAAGCTTTCACTGCAGGAAAGCCACAGGTTTTGGAAGCTCTTGCTCGCAGCATCTCTTAGGTCCAGGCCTCCTCCTCTCCCTGCCCCATGAGTTCTACATCCCTTCTCTCCTCTTCTCCTTAGCCAAAACTAAGCACATCTTCCTATCGTCATTTTTGTCATGATTTCTATTTCTTTGCCTTTCAGGAACAAGTATCATTGGAAATTTGCTGCCTATCCAATAAATACAAGCCCTGCTCTCAAAGAAAATATGATGTCCACGTGACTCTCAACTCCCAGACTAACTCTTCTTCTGTTCCGTTCTTATCCCTCTTCCTTATATATTTATTAGGCTAAGTATGAATAATTATAATGGCTAACATGTTTCAAGCATGGCGCCAAGAGCTATAAATATATTATCTTATTTAATTCTCCACAATGACCCTATGAGGTAGATGTTCTTGTTGTAATTTCACAATTGATGAAACCGAAACTCAGAGAGTTCAGGTAACTTGCCTGAGGTCGTGCCACTGTTACACCAAGTAAAACCAAATGCTGACCACCAGAAAGCCAATTCACCTTTCTCTTAAGTAGTAATTATACTCAAGACCCAAAGTTTCAGAAAGATGAGGTTAGGAGTGCATCCTACCTCGCCATTTCTCCTCTGCCTCTGTCTCCTGGCTGGGCTCTTTGCAACCATCTCGCTGTACTCAAATTCACTGTTTATACTATAAGCAGCCAGAGCTTGTGAAAATGTAAATTAGTCATGCTTCTGCTTAGAGCCTCAACACTATTCAGAACTCTTAAGATAAAGCACACCCACTGAACAAGATTCCAAAGCCCTACCTGATCTGGCCCCTACCTACTCCACCAGCCTCTAACATCTCTTTCCCTCACACGTGGAGCCACAGCCATCTGAACCACTTCCATTCCCCAGAATGCACCGTGCGTCCACCTCACAGTCTTCTGATGTATTTCCTTTGTCTAAAACACAATTCTCTATAAACCCCTGCCACCCACAGACACACACACACACACACACACACACACACACACACACACTCCTCTCCTTATTCTGGCTAAGTCCTCCTCACTCTCCAGTTGCCAGGTTAGCTGTCACATGCTCAGATGCCTTCCCCAATCCCTCATATCAGGCACTCCATAGTTCTCCACTATTCTCTATGAGATCTTTCCTATACTTGGTGCCTCACACCAGTCAGGCAGAAAGCAGGCTCAAAATAAATGCTTATCACACAAATGAATAAATAGATGATGTGACAGGAGAGTCTATCATCCAGTACTCCAATCTCCTCAATATAGCTGTCCAATAGAGACCAGTTCGGATTACCAAAGGTGCCACAGACTGGTATGGATATCCATGATACCTACCAGTCACAGGAGCCCACTCTTTTTACTCTCTGTGCAACAGCATCCTGGAAAACTAACCCTCCACTTCCTTGGCACATGCGTCCATACTGAAAGAGATGAAATGGCCCTGGCTCTTCTTCATATAAAGTTGTCAGTTTAAGGGAAAAGTGAGAGAAATGTGTATCAGTTAAGGAAGCTCTCAACTGCAAGTAAAACAAATTTCAACTTAACCTGGCCTAAACAGTTAGAATATTTATTTCGCCATATAATGGAAGTCCAGTGATAGAGCAATCTCTGAGCATGTGGCACGTCAGTCAGTTGCTCAATACTATCTTCAAGGGTCCAGGAACTTTCCTGTTTCCTCTATGTTGTCCTCAGCATCAGTGACATCTGAAGGCTGGTTTCCTTCATGTGGCTGACAGACCAGCCAGTACTAAGACAGATGTTTCCTTCATCAAATCCAACAGAGAAAGAGAAATCTCTTCCCCCACCATCTAAGTGCTTCCTTTCAATCTGATTGAGCCAACCTGGGACCTATGCCTGCCCAAAGACTGACAACAATCTGCCAGCCCCCAAGTCCAGAAGAATGCCAAGAACTAATTGGCTTATCAGAATCATCTGGGGCAAAAATAGATGCACCAGTGATGGAACCAACAAGACACTACGGAGGACAAAATCTCCAATACTAAGGACAGAAGCAAAAGACTACCCTTATTTCCACCTACCACTACTATATTTTGCTCTTTCTATTTGCAATGGCTCCAGAAGATATCACATGTAAATACTCCATATTCCTTTTGGATGCATGATTGTATTTCTTCTTGCTGACACTAGCTTCTCTTCAAGTTAATCATCTTCTTCTGCAGACACGCTTATGTTGAGTCAGCATTTAACAGTTAGAGGCTTATTGCTTATAGCAGCTAGAGAAACTGCTTCACTCAACCCTGCACAGAGGCAATACAAATGATATCAAGAATGTAAGCCAAATGACTTCATTACTCTTCTTTATGTACGCAGATCTTTGATAATGTCATAAAGCAGAAGTTTCATCACACCATAGTGGATAAAACATCCCGCCTTAGTGGTGCAACAAGGGCTGGAGAGAGGAAAAGAAAGGCTGTTACAGGTAGTAACCTTCCAGCACTGTATGGCTCTCCAATGTGTCACATTCGTGTGTTCTGGAGCAGAAATTTAAAA
>CM053577.1:43668292-43718136 GCA_028646485.1 Cryptoprocta ferox
CTCTTCTTTATGTACGCAGATCTTTGATAATGTCATAAAGCAGAAGTTTCATCACACCATAGTGGATAAAACATCCCGCCTTAGTGGTGCAACAAGGGCTGGAGAGAGGAAAAGAAAGGCTGTTACAGGTAGTAACCTTCCAGCACTGTATGGCTCTCCAATGTGTCACATTCGTGTGTTCTGGAGCAGAAATTTAAAAGCCAACTAAGATAACTGACACTTTTAGAAAAAATACTATACTAATTTCCATTGTATTCCAGGGCAGATAACTTGTCACGTTATTCGGAGTCCTCCTTTTGCAGGGTTTTTCTAAATACACTGAGGTAACAAATAATTCTCTGGTAGGAACTCTAATCTAGCACACAAGATATTTAACTGTCTATGTGGGCCCTTTGCCCCCAGACACAGCACATATGAACCACTCCTGAAATGGCTGGGCTGTCATTTTATTCTCAGGTATCAGCACACGAAGAAGAAAGGCTATCTATATGCTTTAAAAATAAACTTCATTTGATTTGTCAGAAGGTTTTTGGGTTTTATTGTCATGTATAATTATGCACAATAAGAGTTGTACTGGGATTTAGTGACCACGGATTTCAAATGACTTGTCACAATTCTCATAGTTGTTGCATAGATACATTCTCAAACATTTATTGACCAGCATGCCTCTGAAAATCTTCTGGGAAGGTGATGTTTGATCCCACCAATGGAGAGCCCTGGACATATTCCAAAGATAGCAAAGTTGATCTCCTCCAACCAAAAATACTTACAGCTCTCTAGTGGTACAACTTCCCACACTATAAAAATCCAACCAGACCTTCTCTCATGCCCAGTGTCCCATGTTCCAAAGACGCCTTCAAGCAATGTTCCCCCACTTCCTTGTGACTGATTTCAGCTCTTAAGGGAAAAGCAGTCTAACTGATTGACTAAAATAATAACTGATTAACTAGATTAAAATATGCTTGAGAGCAAAGACCTAACCTTACATGTTTGCATCTCTGAACCACACTTAGGACTCTGCTTTCTTGTTTAAATTTCCCAGGGTGATGTATTTAAAGAAGAAATTTATCTCAAATTAATTTCTGACCAGTAGAAATTGCTTAGGAAAATATTTAGGACCAGGCATAACAAATGTTGTTCTTTCTCCTTGCTTACTTTGAGCTAGGACTTCTAACTACCATATAACTCTTACCACTCCTTCCCCAGACCACTGAAAGTACACCATTAATTCATCAACCACGGATTATCAACATCTGTTATGTTCAAGGGCTATGTGGAGCACAGGGCAGAAAGCACTAAAGCAGCCAGGCATGGGCTCTACTACTCCCATGTGGTTTTCTTGGTTATCTTTTCCTTCTTCCCCATTTTTCTCCAGGCTTCATAGCTGCAGTAATGATAATAAAATAAGTTTGAGTAGGAATTTCTGTATGTCAGATGCTGTTCTAAGTGCTCTCTCTCCTCTGTCTCTCTATATATATTATATATCATATAGATAATATACATATGATATATACATAACATGAAGATAGATATATATATATATATATATATATATATATATATCGAGAGAGAGAGAGAGAGAGAGAGAGAATCTTTTAGTCCTCAATATAACCTGCGAGCAGAAAAGAAACTGAGGACCCTGAGATCAGAGCCCTAAGATATTGAAGTAAGCAGGCAGCCCTCTTCTCAATTTCTGCTGTCTATAACAAGCTTGAAGTGACTTCTGTTTTCATTTCTACAACTGATTACCCCATGGGAGATTTCTTGGCAGACAGAATTGAAAATTTTAGGGGAAAAGGGGGTAGAAAGACATGTGTGTTGAATTTTAAAGTATGAGTAGGACTTAGGTGGTGCACCTTAGTGTTTTCCTAACTCTGGTACCACCCACATTATCTTTCTATACTTTCCTATATCCCCTACTTCTCCATATATCAATTTGAAAAAGACTAAAACTAAAATTCATTGAGTAACTACTCTGTCCCAGGCACTATCACATACATCATTTGAGAAAATAAAAATTAGAGAACATAAAATAATATTTCTCTTGAAAGGGCTTCTAGCAAGTCATTTGTCCCTTCATTCAACAAATATTTATTGAGCACTTACTTCATGCTAGGTTCTATGTAAGATGTTGGGTAGAGAACACCCTCGTAGATTTAACCCCTGGGAGGGCTCAGACAAGTACAGAATGTAGAGTGTAAATGATATAAAATAGCCTGTAAGTGGAATGAGGCATCTAACCCAGACTTGGGGGTTGGGGATTGGATATCAAGAAGGTCTTCAGATGCATAGGTGCCTTTGTGTTTTGGTTGAAGAATAGTTATGTCTTATAGACGAGCCTCTATATCACAGCCTTTTCTTTTTCTTTTTTTCTTTTCTTTCTTTTTCTTCCTTCCTTCCTTCCTTCCTTCCTTTCTTTCTTTCTTTCTTTCAAGAGAAAGAGCACAAGCAGGAGAGGGGCAGAAGGAGAGAGAATCCCAAACAGGCTTTATGCTCAGTGCAGAGCCCAATACAGGGCTCAATCCCACGCCCCTGGGAACCCTGGGAACATGACCTGGGCTGAAATCAAGAATCAAATGCTCAACTGACTGAGCCACCCAGGCGCCCGTATCTTAGGTTGTAGTGTAGAGCATACAAAGCTCTGCCTGGCAGTGCCTTAACACTGAGGATCAGGTTTTTATGATTCCATTCATTGCTTTACTTTATTCATTTCCTAAAATCAAAACAGTTCCACAGAGAAAGTTAGTAATTCACCAAAATGGAGATTTTGACATGGAATGAAGGTGGCTTTGATTCATTAATATGTCACATGTCTTCTGTGACTTTTTCCCTTTGTTCCCTTGCTAACATTTCCCTCAGAGGGACCAGGAATCAACATTCTATGCCTCATGAAGCCAATTACTTTAATGGTTAAAATAGCAGAGCAATATTAGAAATGCAAGGCTAATTCTCTGCAAGGCTTCCCTTCACCCTGTATCCCATTTTCTTATGTATCTCACTTTAAAAATCCTTTGTGCCAGGGCACCTGAGTGGCTCAGTTGGTTAAGCCTTTGACTTCGCTTAGGTCATCATCTCACAGTTCAGTTCATGAGTTCGAGCCCCACATTGGGCTCTCTGCTAACAACGTCGAGCCTGGTTTGGATCCTGTCTCCCTCTCTCCCTGACCCACCCCAGCTGCTCTCTCTCTCTCTCTCTCTCTTTCTCTCTCTCTCTCTCTCTCTTTCTCTCAAAAATAAACATTTTTTTAAAAAAACTTTAAAAATCCTTTGTTCCTTGTATATGTCTTATCTTCCCAACCACCATTTCGAAGACTTTGTGGGAGAGTCTATCAACCTGTGGAAATTCCTTTTTTAGAAAAAGAGTGCACAACACACTCTGGCACTGCTTTTCCAGTTGCAACCAAAAAGGAAGAGAACCCTCAGGTTCCTAACTTCAATGAACTGCTTTACAGTTGTGACAAAGGGAAACAGGCAATGACTATCTGGTAAATAAAAGTTTTTTGTTGTATCTCAATTCACTAACCCATAGCCCAACAAATTACAGCCCTGGGACACAAGCCCATAGTGCATACGTTTCCATTTGCATACTTTTCACAACCACTGTTTTCTTTAACAAATTGATTTCCAAAATGAGTGATCTGATACTCATTGCTATAAATGCTTGAAATGGTGTTTTTCTTCTGTCATCGTTGAAGGCATACTCTCAGATTGCAAATAATTATGGTCTCTTCGAAGTGGACACAAATGAGTCCATTTATCAGCATTAGAGTTGCACATGACCAATCTTCTAAAACCAGTGCAAGCAAGTACCTCATTGCCTATAATACTTGATAGGATCAACAGCACCAAGCTTTCACTAGGGAAGGCCAATCCAAAATGCATGTATCCCATTAGGAGCAGGAAATAAACGGGAAGCATCAAGGAAAGAAGGAATTTTTTTTAATGGATAAGAAGGAAGAGGACAAGGAGGAGGGGGAGAAGGAGAATTTTTGCCTCAAAAACACAAATCACACAAACTGTTAGAATCAGAGTAGGGAAAAAAAAGGTAAAATTCTGAAGTCAAGTCACTAGACTCATGATCACCTGGAGCTGACGTGTTGCAATAAAACCATCTATGACTCAGGGAAACGTGGGGTGGGTGGGGAAGAATCCTCATGGGGTGGCTGTTCTATAGGTACATTCACACTTTCAGATATAGCTAGTTCATAGGTAATTCCACACTGAATATTTTTATTCTCTTAGATGATACCAACTCAATATGGTTCCAAGACAAAATAAAACATGTTAATAAAGCATTCTTCTTGAACCAACTCTGAGCCAAAAAAAAAAGTATGGTAAGGAAATCTAAGAGCTATTTTCAAATAAGGCAAAAAAACAGAAAACTGTCATCTACCAATCAGTTGTGTGTGTGTGTGTGTGTGTGTGTGTGTGTCAGAAAAAAAACAGCGAAATAGAAACAGACAGATGGATAGACAAAGATTGATTACAAATAATATCTAATATACATTATTTGGGAAATAATATATAATATATTATATTAAATATTTATATACTTCAGAAAAATTCAGAAAGGAAAAGTAGGAGACAAAGATAACAGGGTCAAGATACAACAAATTGAGCATCTTCATTTCATTTGTCTGTAATATCTTATCTGGGAACTCATATTTCCAGAGACTTTAACAACGCTAGATGTTATGATGAAACCTAGAGACAGACTTAAGGGTGACTGGTGGAGCTTTCTTACCCAATCCTTCCACCTGTAGATGGAGTCAGTACAAGTAAACACAATCTTTATAAATACTGTGTTCTTGCTATGCAAAGGCAGCTTCAAGACAAGTTCCCTGACCCTGCTTCCAACCTCTGCCCACTAGCAATTCTGGAGCCTTCACCGAATGAAATAACCATATGGTGAATTTCATTCCAGCACTCACTGGGTGATGGTGGTCGGTTTTGTTTGGATGGTTTTTTGATGTTTCAGACTTACTCCAAAACTAGCTAAAAACTGCCTTGACTGTTTTCAAGGACAGATCACCTCCTGTTAGACTGGCTTGAGTGCCATTCACCAAGCTTGGCAGAACTGGAGACAACGTTTAATTTTGTGAAGCTGCAAATATCCTTCCTAGCCCTCTGGAACTGCACACACCCTCCAGAAACAGATCTCCCCCACCCTTCCTCTGTCTTCCCACACACCTCCCCCACCTCGCAGTCACCCTGTTTTCAAGCAGTCGCAGGACCCTGGGATTTTCCGAAACCCCTCACCACCCACGGGCGTTCAGAGCAGTCTGTAAGGCTATCTGTTGAGGAAAGGGCCCTCTCTGAGAGCACAGTGTTTCTTCTGCTCGCAGCAGGATACAGATAGGGACAGAGACTCCAGCCATCCCCGGGAACCCAGTGTCACAAAGAGCTCCTCTGATCCGGCTGGCATCTGGGCTTCCCCTCATTAGCACATTAAAGCTGCTCTGTCCCTTCCCTCTGAGCCGCTCTGTCTGTCCCACTGCCGGCCTCTATGGAGCCTTTTAGGCCCACGCTCATTTTGAAACCTCCTCAGTTCAAGAGGCACTACTAACCCCTTCCCGAAAGCCTGTCAAACTCCTTTACAAACCGCAGGTACCTTCGAAGCGTTACCACTGGGAAAGGCGCAATCGGGCAGCAGGACATGCACCTTCTGCCAAATCAGTCTTCCCAAGAGGAGCTTCTCTGGAAAAAAAAAAAAAAAAACAGGGGTGCCTGGGTGGCTTAGTCCGTTAATCATCCGATTCTTGATTTCGGCTCGGGTCATGATCTTGTGGTTCGTGAGTTCAAGCCCCGTGTTGGGTCAAGCCCCGGGTTGGGCTCTGTGCTGACAGCTCAGAGCCTGGAGCCTGCTTTAAATTCTGTGTCTCCCTCTTTCTCTGTCCCTCCCCTACTTGCTCTCTCTCTCTCTCTCTCTCTCTCTCTCTCCCTCTCTCAAAAATAAATAAATAAATATTTGAAAAAAATTAATGGTATCTAACTTTCAAAACTGGAATACATTAAAGCAAACAGATTTGTGCCTTGTTCACAGATGGGCAGGTTCCCCCTCAGATTCTGACTGACAAGGCTCAGGAAGAAAACGACCAGGCCAGTGCAGGGCCTGCACCCAAGTCCTCTGTGGGCTGAGTCAGCATTTATCACAGGCCCAAAGACAGTGCAAAGCCCTGAAACCTGGCTCTCCTTTGAATTCTGTGACCAGTATAACAATTACATAGTGTTTGGCAGCTTTCCAAGCCCGCACCCAGATGTTATTTCATTTAAAAAATCCCCAAAATGCAATGGGAAACGAAGGGCTAGGATTCTCTTAACTAGTTTACAAATGAGAAAATTGAGGCCCCCGAAACTTAAGTCAGTTGCCTGAGAGAACATATCAATCACATTCTGAAGGGGCCAGCATCACGCCAATGGCCCAGACACAAAATCTCTGAGTGATTTTCAATTCCATCTTCTATCTCTCACACCCTATTGTCAAATGTCATGAGGACCCAAATCCTACTGAGCTCCCTCAAAATATGCCCCATACTAATATCCTGACTTCTTCATAGCTGAGTTCACTGATGGTCCTTGCTTGCCACCTCACTTGGGGCCACATCTGTTTCTGACTTAGCCCTTTCCAAGGCAACTTCTTTCTGCCCATCACACCCCCACACCCCATCCTCACCACAAATGTCAAATATGCACACAGCGCTGTCCTTCAATCCTCTTATACCTCTTTTGTATATTTCCTTTCTGGCTCTTCAGAATGACTGTTTCCTATTTCCCTCTGCACAAATGTCCTACACCCCTCCCCAGCACCCAGCTCCTTCATCCTCAATAGATACCCTTGCCTCAGAGCTCTCAGAGAAAGAGAAGCCACCAGCCAGGAACTTTTAACCCCACCACCAAATCTACCAAATCACCTTCATTTACACTCACAGGCTGTGGCTCCCCTCTTGTATAGTGGAGAATGTCTGGCCCTTCTCAAAGGCTAACCTTTCCCCCTTCCTTTGGATCCCTCCATCTTAGCCTTCTCTAGGTTTTCTCTCCTTCCTTTATCCCATTCCTTCCCACAGATGCAATTTTCCCCTTTCCACTAAATCATTCCCATCAGCACACAGCCTTTTGTATTATCTCCTCCATTCAAAGACTCTCTTCCCTTTGCTCCTCATTAGGGAAAAATATCTCAAAAGTCATGTTTTGAAGCCCCCACCTCACATTCCCTGCCCAGACATTCCATAAGACTTCCGTCTGCACCACCACTCTGAACCTGTGTCTTTCATGGCCCCCAAGATTCTCACGTTGCCGAGCCACTGCCCATGTCTCTGCCCCTCCCTTAATTACTTCAACACAGTGCACGGCTTATTTCCGCCTTCTCAAAACAAGTCCTTCCCTTGGCTTGTGAACACCATACTCTCCTGTTTTCCCTCCTACTTCAGACCCCTCCTTCTCCAGTTCCTGAGCTGGGAACTCCTCCTCTGTTTGACCCATAAGTTGATGAACTGCCCAGATTGACCTTGGGACTTGTGTTGTCCTCTGTCTATAGTCTGTATCCAGATGATCTTCTCTAGGACCCCCCCCCCCCAGTGACTGCCACATCCAAATTCCCAGCCCTTGATTTCTCCCCAGAGTCCTAGACTCCAGCTGTCTTTGAACATTTCCACTAGACATTTCTAACTGAACTCGCCAGAGTAAATTCCCAACTTTCTCCCCACAAATATGTTCCTCTCCTTGTCTTTTCCATCTTAGACAATAGCACCTTCATCCACCCAATTTCTCAAGACCCCCAAAGTAGAATTTTCTTTATTCTTTACCCTCAGCAGCCTCATCAAATCACTCATCCAGTCCCACAGACTCCGTCTCCCAATGCAAATCACTCCAAAACACAATCGTTTCTCTCTACTTGCATCGCTACCCTCGAGTCCAAGCCTCCAACATCTCTTCCCTCCAGTAACCATTTATCTCTCCCACAATCCATTCCCCAATAGCAGCTAGAATGGTCTTTTCAAAATGTAATGAGATTACTCCTTTGCTGAATCCCTTCCAGTTGCTTCACATCCCACTTAGAATAAAACCCAAGCTCGTCTCCTGGCCTCTGAGGTCCTAAAAGATCTTACACCTCCCTCCCTTGTGAGATCCTCCCCTCCCCTGCTCACTTCCATCTTGTACTTCAGTCTCCCTCTCTTTTAGTACCTTATGCCTGCTTGTCTCATCTTAGCATCTCTGCCTGGAGCACACTTCCTCCTGACCCTCAATTGGCCAGTTCCTTCTGGTCATTCCAAACCTAGCTTCAATGTCACCAGAGAGAAACAGGCCTCTTCTGACCCCTCAAATTAAAGTACCACCCATTGTCTCTCTGTCACATCACCCCACTTTAACTCTCCGAGTAGTATTTAGCACAATTAGATATCTTTCCTAGTATCGTTCATTGCCTGTCCCAACTTGAATGCTCCATGAAAATGAAGGTCTTTTATGTCTTATTCGTTGCAGTATTCCCAATATCCAGATGATGCCTCTTACCTGGCTCAGAAATTGTTTGTTGAATGGCTAAATAGCTCCTAGTCTGAGCTCCTCAGAGCTTGAAGTGAAGCCATACTGTGGTTCTGCCACTCTTGCTGAGCTGCGATGTAACCCTGGACCCTCCTTTCTGTCACTCAGACCTAGAATGTGCTCTCTTTAACTTCAGCATCCCTGAAAGGTAGCATTCTCCTCTTATAAACCCATTCCACAGAACTGGGATGCTGTGCTGTATCCATTCTCACTTCTAAAAGTTACCCTGCCTACCATTTAAGGTGGCAGCCTCAACCCAGGCTGTTGGGTTGAGTCCTTGATACTTAATGTAGCTCTTATCAGACCTAATCAACTGCCTCCACATCACCAGCTGGGATATACAGATTTCCAAGGCCATGACTAGCACTAGCCTAATGCTATCACTAATCCCTGATTAGATGGACTTCCAGACTCACTGTTGAATCCAGATTCATTGTTGATCCTTCATGGATCAACTGGTCCCCACCCAATATCCAATACTTTGATTATTGGGTGGGGACCAGTGCCTCTCAAACTATCTACTGTAAGATAGATATATCTACTATCAGTTGTTTCTTTCAATTCATTGCAGGCAATACTTTTGTAAAATGCAATTTAAAAAACCAACTACTAGAAAAATAAAATGGCAAAAAACAAAAACTTACCAAAATACATGACCCCATTTTTAATATTAGAAAGCTATAAAAGTTCCATCAGATTGCTATAGGTATTTCTAAATACTTACTCTTGATTTCTGTTCATATCACATTCTGCTTACACAGTTTCTGAATCAGCACGGGTTCCTGACCACACTTTGAGTAGCTGGCTGCTGGCCTTCTGACTGTATGTCTCTTTTGCCCTGGTGAATATCTCTTTTCTCTGAGGCAACTTTTAAATAAATTTTCATAAAACAAGTATTAAATACCCACAATGTTGCAGGCACTGTTGGGTGCTTTCTCCAAAATAATCTAATCCTCCTCTTCCTGATCTTGGTCCAGATTCTGTCCAAATCATAGCCCTTCCTTCTCGCTGTCCCTATCCCACTTAGACTACTTTCACCTCTCCCCTAAATGGCTATAGTAGCCCCTAACTTGTCCCACACACCTCAGTTCTTCCTCTCTCCATCTGTCCTACAGATGTGGTTCAGAATATCATGTTTAAGCACGTCTCTGATCATATCCTTTCTCTGCTCAATAGTAATAATCCACAGAATGAAGTCTATCTCCTTAGAGCACCGAAGGGTGTCCATTATCTGACTCCATCCTATAATTCTAACCTTACTTCACTCTACTGCCTTTTTTACCTCCTCATAATATTGTCAAACTGGACACTTAATCCTCCTCTGATCTTACCCCATATTTAGTTTCATCCTTTCTACCTATCCCTTCTTACACATGTTCCTTTCCTACCCATTTACTATGGATTAGAATATTTATGTCCCCACAAAAGTTCATGAATTAAAGCGCTAATTCCCAATGTGATGATATTTGGAGGTGGGACCTTCAGAAAGTAATTAGATTTAGATGAGGTCACAAGGGTGGAACCCCCATAATTGAATTAGTACCCCTCATAAAAAAGACAGGAGAAAGATCTCTCCCTTTCTGTACCAATGGAAGATATGAGAAGATGGCTGTCTGCAAGTCAAGAAGGCCCCACCAGACATGGAATCTGCTGGTACTCTGATCTCAGACTTCCTAGACTCCAGAACTGTAAGAAAGAAATGTCTGTTGTTTAAGCCACTAGTCTACGGTATCTTGTTATCTTGTTAGCAGCTCTGGCTAAGACATTATCTCTCAATGCTAAGGGAAAATGCCATCCCTGAACCTTCCTGCCCTATCTCCAGTCTAGTGTAGTCTTACAAAGGCACCTAGCTGTGTGACTACAAAAATTGGTTTCCCTCTCTATAAAAGAATGATAATAAGCACTTTTGTTATAAGAATAACATGTGATATAAAGTTTATAAGATAAAATGTTTACTTTATAATGTAAACTGCAAGAATTGGGTCCACTGTCTAAATGCTAATTTTAACTCAAACACTGCATGAAATTATATAATAAAGCATGCAGTCGTTCCACCAACTCATCCTCATGCTATTGTCATATTTTAAACTTCTCTTACCTGCAATGCATGAACATGTGCCCAAGCTCCCTCAAAGCTGTATATGCACTTGTCATAACATTAATATTGCCAGAAAACTCTATTTTCTTGATTTATATGGCAATGACCTTTGATAGGCTCACCTTGCCTAGATCCCTAGATGGGATTCTAATCTGTCCTCCTTTTTCTCCTAACATTCTGAATGGCTATGTCTCCTTTTTTCTTTAAGTCTTAAGTGAAACAAACTGTATTGTATTCATCAAGAAAGACCTACCTCTGGACTCTGTGTACACTTCGAGTAATTTTATTATGGATTCAGTCTTCCTCTTGAGTAGTTTGCCTACAGGTGAAACAGCTAAATAATGGGGCTTTTTTGTACACCTCTGTTAGATCAGTTTCAAAATCTAATCATTTTGAGAGGTGATATATGTTACCGTTATTTCTACTTTACTTAAATTGTCCCCTTGATAAATTATATTGAAACGGTAATAACAGTTAGAAACTCTACCAACAGCACCCAAGAGTCCTCTTCAGCCCATACTTGTCTAGTTCACTACTCTGATCCTGCAGTGCCCAACATACAGGAAGAACTCAAAAATATTCACTGGATGAATGAATGAATGAATGAATAAGAAACCAGTAAAAAAATTCTCTTATACAATGGATCATTACTTTTGCTATCTCAAAGTCAGGAATAATTAGGAATTGTAGCCCTGTCATTCTAAATCTGGACATAATTAGATTGACTTGTTTTTTAAAATCTTTAATTTGTTTATTCAGTCATAGTAGGTTTCCCTAATTAATTTGTTTAAAATGGCAAGAATTGGTAGAACATAACGTCAGAACTTGTAAAATGATATTTAAAGTATTTTTTAACCATCACAGAGTCACATACATAAATTTTCTTAAGAGAAAGTTTAGAATTAAATCCAATAGAAAACAATATTTAAACAGTTTTAATAATAGCATTCTTAAACAAATTACATTCATGTTGCCACTGACTGAAGCATGACATTTTTCTAAGAAAACACTTTCTAAGATGTATTTACTTTTATTGTTTTTCTTGTCATTTCTTATAAAATTTCTTCTTAACTACTGTGCATTCAAGTAGTCCCTGATTGAGGTCAAAATGACAGAATGAGCAGTTTAATATGGATTGCATACTGAACAACTTATCTATAGGACTCCACTATCTAGACATTTGGAAGCATACAATTAGACATTATGCATAAAAACTCAGGTTACAGATTATAATCATTCGCTCTCAGTAGCCGAAAACAGGCTGCATTACCCAGTTAGATTTTGAGGTCCTTCAGGCCAAGAATAATGTTTTGTCATGTATATGTCCTCCAGAAAAGAGGTCAGCACACAATAAGTGACTAAGAACAAATAAACATAGAAAACAATCAACTGGGTATAAAAGCAACCAATGGAATGGGAGAAAAAATTTGTAAACCATATATCTAATAAGGAGTCAATATACAGAATATATAAAGAACTCCTACAACTCAACAACTTAAAAACCCCAAACAATCCAATTTAAAGATGAGCAAAGATTTTAAATAGACATTTCTCTAAAGAAGAGATACAAATGTCCAATAAGCATATGAAAAGCTGTTCAATGTCACTAATCATTAGGGAAACACAAATCAAAACCACAGTGAGATGTCACTTCACACCCATTAAGATGACCACAATAAAACAAACAAACAATAAGCAAAACAAAACAAAACAAAAACAAAAACAAACAAAAAACACCGAAAGTAACGAGTGTTGGCAAGGATGTGAAGAAATTGAAACTCTTATACATTGTGAGTAAAGATGTAAAATGGTGCCACTGCTATGAAAAACAGTATAGTTTCCTCCAAAAAACAAAAATAGAATCACCATATGATCCAGCAATCCCACTTCTGGGTACATATCCCAAAAAACTGAAAATAGAATCTTGAAGATATATTTTCACATTCGTGTTCATTGCAGCTTTCTTCACAATCATCAAGGGATGGAAGAAACCTAAATTTCCATCAAACAAAAATGGATAAGGAAAATGTGGTATATATATACAGTGGAATATTATTCAGCCTTAAAAAGGTAGGAAATCCTCTCGTATGGTACAACATGGATGAACCTTGAGGACATTATGCAAAGTGAACTAAGCAAGTCATAAAAACGCAAATACTACATGATTCCATTTTTATGACGTATTCAAAACAGTCAAACTCTTAGAATCAAAAAGTCAAATAGTGGTTGCTAGGGTCAGCGCAGAAGAAGAAAAGGGGAGTTATTTAATGGATTCTGTTTCAGTTTTGCAAGCTGATAAAATTCTAGACACCAGCTGCATGACAATGAGAATACAAATACCATAAGTAGTGTACACTTAAAAGTGTTAGTTAAGAGGGTAAATTTTATGTCATGTGGTTTGGCCATTAAAAACAAAGGATAAATGAATGTATACCTGTATATGTTCATGCCACAGTTGAGAACTATGCCAAATATTTGTGAGGTATTTTTCCATGTGACTATTGGAGTTTAATTTCCTAAGCATACTTTTTTTAGAAACATAATCAAAGAATTAATGTGTTTGAAAAATGTACAGTGAATGCTCATTGGCCTGAGCTCAAATGGTGAGAAAGCTAAACTAAAACCTTGTGGTGGTATTCTTACATTCTGCATTCTACTTTTATGAGAAATAGCAATTAAATAATAAATCAGTTCTTGCATTAAGTAACTTTAGAACTATACGGGCAGCCAACTCAATTTCCTATATCATCTACACAGACAGCAGTGTACGGTAAAAACAGGCTTCTATTATGATGGCCCTGAAACACTGCAGGATCTTGAGATGGTAAAAGCTCAAAAGAAAATTACACAAAGATACATCCATTTTCTTAGGCATTAATTACTTGGAAATGTATCATCTCTATCCCAAATAAACCAAATATTCCTTTATTATAAACATTCATTTCTCCAAGCCCTGTGTATAAAAAATAAGTATACAGGATGATCTTTCATTTTTATAATTTTATCCTTCGGTTAAATATAAATGCATTCTGGGGCCCGTAGGTGGCTCCATCAGTTAAGCATCCAACTCTTGATCTCAGCTCAGGAATGATCTCATGGTTCACGGGATCAAGTTCAGCATGGAGCCCACTTGGGATTCTCTCTCTCCCTCTCCTTCTGCTCCCACCTCTCTCTCAAAATAAATAAATAAACTTAAAAAAATACTTGCATCCTTTGACATCCTTTCGTTCAGTAAGACTATTGACCTTAGAAATGTCTGTTTTTAATCACACCACCCAGTTCCATTTGGAATAGTGTGTATACATTATCCTCATTACTAGTTGGTCTTCCCCTTTCATTTTGACATCTGTTAGAAACAGTATCTCGAGGAAGAGCCTCAATGTCAATTTTTCAACAAGAGCCTTCTGACTTGCTAAAAAAGGATCATCTAAATTACAATATATGTCTTTATCAACTGTATCTAATAGTTAGTTCAAGCATAACTCTGTTCCATGGCAGTCATTCTTTTGGTTCACCATGTTCTGTCCACCTTATATAATGCATCAGAAATGCTATATACACATAATGTCTGATCTTATATGATAACTTCCCACGTGGACTTTGATTTTATTTAGGCTTGCCACCAATTCTCATATATCTTCCTTAATGATTCTTGGTTTTCAATTCAATCTTTTTTTCAGAAATTTTAAAATTAATAATATAAATCAAAATGTAAGTAGGAAATCAGTTAGTTCTGAGTCAAATGAATGGATGACCCAGCATCACATGAGTAGGATCCATCTAACGATTAAACATCCCCACATTCTCAAAAAGGCAGAAACCCTTTTATAACTTGAGACAAGGCAATGAATCTCTTATTAGGAAGAAAGTGGGTCAAAACTAGAAATTCACAGTTATTTTTGTTAAGATCTGAAAATAATATTCAACTGGGAAAATATAAATAAAACCACACACATGCAAAACACAAAACAAGCTACTACTCGTTTTTCACAAACATTTCATTAAGTAATCACTTTAGAGGAGAAAATCTTCAGATACTATATAGACCAGTATCTACTTCTTTATCTTCCTAAGAAATCTACCAGTATCAGCAGTTTCTGTGAGAGGGTCATCAACCATTGCCCTTGAAGTGTTTTCTTTCTTGTCATATTTTGCTTGCTCGTGACAGAGTAATAAATACTATTGCACGCTAAGAAATAAATGAGGAAGAGTTTGCCTTATTTTTTCCTTGCTTGAACCAATACATTATTCTAAATCTTTTGGAATTAAAGAAGTCACAATTGTCTCAGCATAAGAATCACTTGGATTTCTTGCATCCCACTGCCAAAACAATTTTGAACATCATGGGGAAAAGAATGTGACACGTCCCATTAACAGGTTTTAAAAAAAAATTATCTAGCACCTCTTCTTTCACCAAAATCTTAGTACTGTTGGATTCTAATCTAACTGCTTTACAGAAAGTGAGTAATCAGTTAGATGCCCCAACTGTCACATTTAAAATGCAGTAATCCAACACTACAAGCCTATAAAGAAAGAGGAAAGGATGAGAGACTACACTGAGGAAAGTCATAGGATACGGTATAATGTCAGGCAGATTTCATTAAGGTAACAGTACATTTTCATTTTATCCTTCTTGAGAGCAAGTACTTTTACTTAATTATTAATCAGTACTTTTCTCTTTACCTATCCCTCAGTAGATATAGATAGCATATGTGTTTGCATTTCTTCCTCTGAGTTGGCAGGTAGTTATTGTTATAGACTGCCATCAGTAGCAGGCAAATCACCAGGTTTACATTGCTTGTACTCTAATACTCCCCATGTCACTGCACCATCCTCAGTCTGTAAGCACTGCCCCTTTGACCCAATCAGATGCTAAGAGCTAAGTAACAGTGGTGCAATGTCCCATTCTGTCACTGAAGAGACTACTGGCCAGCTCACAGCAATAGGATGCTGCCAACCCTATATCTGCATGCCAAAAATTGAAGGGACATTTTTTTTTTTATATTGGCTCCAAACAGCCAGATTTGCAACCTCACTTTCTGCTAACAGCTAAGTTGCTGCGTGCCAGAAGCAGATGAAAGAAAGCAACTGAAACCCAGAGGACACTAAGTTGACAGGGCAATACAGGTGAAGGATACAGAAATATCAAGGAAAAAGGAAGAGTAAAAGGAGAAGAAAAAGAAGGGGAAAATTATCTTAAGTTTTGAAAAAATGAACAAAAATGCTTATTATTTGGTCCCAGTGGGACAGCCTAATAGTCATTACTGACTGATCCAACATACTTGGACGGTTCAAATCAAAGAGGAGCCACACGTAAGCACTGGCATAAGATCTCTAAAACTCCACTTTCCTCCCACATTGTTATCCGTAGAGTCCAGTCCCTCAGCCACTACCAATGCTGTCTCCTGTTGACATAATCATGGTACAGAATCCAAGCTCATCAGCATGCTAATGAAATTATTCCACCGAGATTTTTACATTTAATCTGATTTTTTTTCAGTCTCCATACCAGATGCTCCTTCTCAAAAGAAATATTTTCTTCTTGCTCCTTTAAGGATAAGGAAAGACCCTGAACTCAATACAAAATATGATATTGGAAATTCTGAAGAATTCTGAAAGACAATTAAATGTTTTAGTTGATGTGGAAAGGCTATAACCCTAGGGTCCCATTCACAGATGTACCTGCAATGACATATCATTGACCCAACCTTTCAGTCTAAGTTCTTCCTCCGCAGATTAGGAAGAGTACAACTCATGTCACATAGATCACTGACAGCTTAGTAAAACGCATAGTTCTACTCATGATATACCACGAGTTACCTTTATTTGCTTATGATGCTCCCACTGACCCACCTCAGACAACAAAAATCCATTGAATAAATGAATTCGTGTAGAGCTTTATACTCGCACAAGTGTTTTCTCTTCAGTATTATCTCAAGACAAGAGAGGTAAGACACGTATTATAAAATACATTTTACACATGCAGAAACGGAGACCCAGGAGATGCACAGCTCTGCCCCTGAGCCACGTGGCTGGTTACTGGCTGAGAAATGATGACAGCCAGGTCTCCTCAAGGGATCTTTTTATTCTGGACTCTAAGATTCATTAAATATCAGGAAATAACCTGCACAGAATCAATAATAACTTATAATCAAGCAAAGATAAATGAATGATTACATCAATTTTTGCCAGAATGATGAGGGATATTAATATTTAATATATTCTGCTTAAAATCTTAAAGATCCAATGCCAGGGCGTTTACAATCCAAAACAAAAAAACCCACAGGTATTCATGAAGAATAAGAAACCTACATAATACGTACTGAGCCAACATCTTCTTGATTTACTCTACTCACTGTCTTTTAAATGTAATATTTTGTAAAGTGTTATCCTAAGTTATAACTCAAAGGAAAGTAAAGGCTTGACTTTCTATTACCAACTCATGTCTCACTTCAGAGTGAATTTCTTCTTGTTTGCTAATAAATGGACACATAGTGACGTGCTCACAAGTAAGCTAATATACACGTTAAGTCTTCGCAAGGGACTCAAATGGTTTGGGATTTGTTATACCTGAATTAAACCATACTCCTAAAATAGGGAGAGCTTTCAAGCTTTGATTTCTGTACATATTTTGTGCCCCCACTAGAGCTTTAAGCCCCATAGAGCTCTTTGTGAACTCCCCATAGCTCTATGGGGAGTCTCGGCTACCCAAAACAGTGCCACGCAGAAACCTGTATGAACAGAGCGACCTTAAGAATCACCCATAGAGATGAATCAAAAAAGCACACACGCACTCAAAAACACAAAACAAATTCTCTCATTTTTTTAAGTGTCAGTTCTTCAACCATTTCAAGTTACTTAAGTAGAAAAAGTCCCCTTCACATCACAGTTGAGTCAGGACGCCAGGGACCCCATCCTCACGTCAATCCTGTTCTCAACCTGAAACGCCTCGTCCTTGATCCCTCCACTGCGCAGATTCCAGCACTGAAGGCGCCGGCGATAGGCGCTCGCCGCCTCTGCCTTTAGCCCGCTTTGGAATAACCCGGCTGCTCCCGCTCGCACCCTTCTCGCAACATTTTTGCACTTTGCCTGGATCTAATTCAGGCCTCCAGCCTCGGGTTCCCTGGTCCCAGCTTGGAGAAGTCGGAGCGGCAACGGGAGCGTCAGACTGGAGAAGTGGGTCCCCCGCCTGCCCGCCCGGGCCGTCGCCGCGACCCCATACCCCCCAACCCCGTGGAGGTGGGAGACGTCCGGTCCGGGCGGGCGACAGCGCGAGGCCGGCGACTTCCTCTCTTTTTCCCCGCAGCCCCGCGCCTTCCCGCCTCCGTCCGGGCCACCCTCGGTTCCCCCGTGTCCCCTGGGTACAAAGCTTGGGTTCAGTGAGCAAAGGGAGTGAGGCAACACGCGTGTGCGAGGGTGTGAGTGCAGACACAGCAACCAAGCAGCAAACCCCGCCTCTCCCCGAACTCCCGCCTCGGACCAGCCGGCAGCCCGGGCGCCCCAGGGCTCCCCGCTCTGGGACAAAGCTGCCACGGCCTCCCCGCAGGAGCGGGGCGCGTCGTAGCCAGCTCTCCTCAGCCTCCCTCGGCCGCGACTCCGTCCCAAGAGGCCTCCGGGCCGCCAGGGGTCCGGGGGAGACCCGGGGCCGGGCTCCCGCAGCCCTCGCCCAGCGCGCCCCCGCCGCCGCTCACCTGTTCAGCACTTTGCGGATCCTCTGGCGCACGCCAGCCCGGGAGGAGGCAGACAGGCTGCCGCCGCCGCCGCCACCGCCACTGCCCTCGGCCGGCAGGTTCTCGATGGTGGTCACCACAGGGTTCGGCGGGGCTGGCGGCGGCGGCTGCAGCTGCTGCTGCGGCGGCTCGGGGGGGATCATCGCGGCAGAGGCGGCGGCGCGGCGGCGATCAGAACGCAGCCGGGCGCATCGTGCGCCGGCTCCGGGCCCGGGAACGCGCAGAGGACCCGGCCCGGCGGCCGCGGCCCGGGGAGGCGGCGCTGCCTGCGAAGCGGCGAAGCGGAGAGGCACCCGCGGCTACGGCCGCCGCCGCCCAGCCCGCCACTCACTCCTCTCCAGTCCCGGTGCGCGCCCCCTCGCTCCGCTGCCGCCGCCTCCCGGCTCTTCCTGAGCCGCGTCCCCAAGTCCTGGCACGCCCCGCGAAGTGGCCGGGAAGGGGATCGCGCACCGCCGCCGAGCTGCCCGTCGGCTCAGGAGACCTCCACGGAGAGGGGATGGGGCTCCGGGCTTCGCCTTCTCTCCCGGCGCCCAGGGCTTCTCGGGGCGAGCGGCGGCAGTAGTGCTAGCTCCGCCTCAGCCTGTCCCCGGCTCGCTCGGAAAGCTGCCGTCTGTGTCTCACGGAGTGAAAGACCGAGAGTGAACCCTGAGAGCCGGGCGGGGGCGCCGCGGCGGCGGTGGCGGCTGCGGCAGCGAAGGGGGGCCAGGGCGGGGACACGCGCGCTCCATCTTCGCCAGAGGGCGCTCGGGAGGCGCCTCTTCGCCCCGACCTGGCTCTCCCGGGTCCACCCGAGGCCCGCGCACCGGGTTGCGCGATGATTTGTTTTCTTTTGTTTTATTTATTTATTTATTTATTTATTTATTGTTCTCGTGAGGCTGGGGATAGATCTTCCCTCTTTAGTTGGAGGGGACTCTCCCTTCTGCCGCGACACCGCGGAATCTTAGCACCACCTTTCCGGGACAGCGCCAGGACACGAGGACGAGGTGCGGACCCCAATAAACACCCAAACTCAAGTATCCTAACGGATACACCAACACTCACCATAATGGGCCTGAAGGAAATTGCAGGAGAAACAACTTCGCACAAGGAATTCATTCTGGGAACTGGAAAAAGCTTATCAGACCAACTCAACGTCTCCGTTTTGCAGCGCTGCGAAGGGAACGTGGGCAGATTCGAGTTCCAATTGTGCCTCTAAAACTTGTTAGCAGAGATTCCCTAAGCAATTTATGTACTTATATTCTGAGACACATCCTCCTTTGTGCAGCGAGGCAACGCATATCTTTCTCCCCAAGGTGTTGTAAGAGTTAAATGAGGTAAACCACCCAGCAGGGGGCCCTGATGGCTTCTTCACTGGGGCTCTGACCACAGGATCTCCACTCCCAAAAGGGAAAGCCCTTGAGAATCTGGCACAGAAACCTTAGCCCCAAACAAGACCCTATTTCTCTCAAAAGAAACTGATTTCCTGCCTCAGGCATCTCTTATACCGATTGCTCCAGTTAATAACTGACTCGTAAGAGAGTTGTATTTTCTTTTATCTAGATTGCCTAGATAGGGATCCTACTGTGAAAATGATAGGAATTTTTATTTTTTTCCATTTTAGTGCAGCGTGTGGAATTATTTGCCTTGAATGTGTTTAAAAGGTAAATATGTTACAGAAAGGCATGCTAATACCACTACTGAATCCAAACGCACAGATAAAAAATACTGGTGATTTGCCACAGAGAATGGAGCTGGGGAATAAACATTGGAGAAAGGAATGGACCATGTCTGATTAACAAAAAGGAGAGAGGAGGATAAAAAGATGAGATTCGTTATTTGGCTAAGAAGTTGCCATCCCTTTGGGGTGCCTGAGTGGTTCAGTTGGTTGAGCTTCCTACTCTTGGTTTCTGCTCAGGTCATTGTCTCCCATTGGGTGGGATGGAGCCTGGCCAGGGGCTCTGCACTGGAGGATGGACCCTGCTTGAGATTCTCTCTCCTTTTATCTTTGCCCCTCCCCCACCGGTGCTCTCTGTCTCTCTCTCTCTCAAAATAAAAATAAATAAGCATTTTTTTAAGTTGCCATCCCTTTAACAATTTTGGGAGCCCTTCTTTTAGTAATCACAATTTTGATGAAATATCTATCCAAAACTATCTATCTATCCAAAAACTCTTTAATCTATATTTCAATTTATGTAAAACTGGGTTACTATCTGAAATATCCCTGAGGTTTTTTTATACAAAAAATTAATCCAGATTAGAGCATTTTCCCTTCTAGAATTAACACACTATTCTGTTCTTTCTCAAGAACTTTTGACTCTCAGATTTTTCCGCCTCGGATTTGGACAGGACACTGAAGAATTGTTACAAACAGAACCAAAGCTTGTAACCTCACAGGCATTAAAATTCTAATAGTTCACAATGAGTTTGCCTTTGGAGGACCCACCAAATGTAGTACCATAGTTCACTTCAGCTCAACCTGGAAGCAAATCATGGTAAGAATCTATTAAAACATTTGTGGTCATTTGAGATGTCTGCCTTGAATGACTGGTTGCTTCAGTGCCCTCTCCCTTCACATTTGGCTTGCTTCCTTTTGAATATTTTTTGGCACATCACAACTCAGTGCTATGCCTGCACTTCAGTGTCTGCATTTGTGTCTGGTCATTTTTCCAGCTGAACACAAATTATCTAAATCTCCACTGAGTCAGGAAGGGAGAAAGCCATGATGGGAGAAGAACAAGATAAGAGATGTAAAATTTCAATCCCACTATTAAGACCTAAAACAGTTACAAGCCTTACGGTTTCATTCTTCCTTATTGTAAAGGGGATACGGCATCAGATCCGTTCTTACCTCCAATTCTGTGCTTCATGCTCATTTCCTAAAAAGTAGGTAAATAGTATTTGAGAGATAAGGAAACAGGTTTCAAAAAGTGCACGTCATAGTGGTGAGTCTGACGTGGATTTTTAAAAGGGAGATGTGGGGAAGGCCTATTTCCCTTTTCCTGCTGCCTCCTTGGCCTCCAAATCCATCCTCCAGGGGCACCTGGGTGGCTCAGTAGGCTGAGTGTCTGACTTGATTTTGGCTCAAGTCATGTTCTCGTGGTTCATGGGATCAAGCCCCACGTTGGGTTCTGTGTTGACAGCTAAGAGACTACTTGGGATTCTCGCTCTCCCTTTCTCTCTGCTCCTTCCCCACTGGCACTCTTTCTGTCTGTCTCTCTCTCTCTCAAAATAAAAATAAACATTTAAAAAACAAAAACCCATCCTCCATAAGCTCTGAACAAAAGCAAAGGGGATGAAGGCAATGGGTCGTGGACCAGTATATAGCTTTTTAGTGTGGCATGTGGATTCCAGGATCATACTTACTTCTCACTTTACCTCACATTGATGGGGTATGGTTAGTGGTGCCACACTATTGCAAAATCTCCATTCCACTCTTACTCTTACATCATCTGATTTTCACTTGACCCAGTGCTAACTCTGTTGAATTCCTTTAGGAAGCAGAAGTTGACTCTCAGCTACACTTTTTTTTAATGGAGCTCATTTTGAAGACATTTCCACTCATATGGGAAAGAGTAGCATTTGGCCTGTGTCTCAGCCCTCAGTCCAGGCATATTGACTCATCTGTTTAGCACAGACTGCACCTGTGTGTTGTATTTGGATAAAAGCTTCACAGTCATGCTCCAGAAGTGACTGATGAGCTTCTCCATAATGTTAACCAGTTGCCTGGAATTGCTGGTGCTACTCCAAATGCCCAGTGGCCCGTCTGCTCTCCCCATGCCATTCTCTTACTCTTTTTCTTTCTCTCCTAGGTCTTGTTGAATCTAGTCAACACACACTACTAAACACATGGCATCTAGAATACTAAAACTTCAGAGTTTTGATTCACATGTTTGAATTCACACAGGAGAGAAAAAAACCAAAGCTGGTGGGAAACTTACGGAGATGGGAGAGTAGAATGGCTAGGTCTTTAAATGTATATCCAAGCAATGGATAAAATAATTGGGAGACCAAATTGGCAAAACTTCTCATGAGCCTTCTCATCATTTAAAGACCGTCTGTAGATAGTATTAGTCGATAGGAAAAATATGCACAGGGCAGGGAGATGGACAGTAGACAACAGGTTTCAAAGACTGTTGACACATTTTACATGCCTCTTCTGTTTGTTTAGGTAATTTTTTTCTTTTGTGTTTTGGAAATGTATTTCTTTGGGGGACACTCTAAATACTGTTCATAGGCTTATAATTGACCTTTCCTAATAAGAGACATGGAGCACTAGCGAAGGAAATTAGTGTTATTAGTTGTGAATAAGGGCTAATTTTCTAGGGTCAGACTACATTATGATAGGTCAAAAATGTCTAAGTATTATTTGCCAAGTGTTCTATTTCCAAAAGCATCGCATGATATATCTCTGACATGGTAACATGATAAGCTGCTGACAACAGAAAGCTTGCCATATTCAGTAAAGGCACTGACTTACTAGTTCCAGTTTCCTAATGATTATTTTAATATCTCAGGATATTAGCCAAAAAATATGTGAATGATTTCTGTCTTAGTCAGTTTAGGCTGCTATAATAAAATGCCACAGACTAAAACAACAAATATTTATTTCTCAGTTCTGGAGGCTAGGAAGTCCAAGATCAAGGCACCAGCAAATTCGGTGTCTGGTGAGAGCCTTCTTCTTGATATGCAAAAGGCCATCTTCTTTCTGTATCCTCACATGGTGGAGAAAGATCATCTCTCTCATGTCTCTTCTTATAAGGGTACTAATACCATTCATGAGGGCTTTACCCTCATTACCTAATTATTTCCCAAAGACCCACCTCCAAATACTACCACACTGGGGATTAGGGTTTCAACATATAAACTGGTGGTGGAGGGGAGGGGGAGACAAACATTCATTTCATAGCAATACCCCAGAAACACTTACTATTTTCAATACAGATAACAATTATCTCTGAATAGGGAAGCAAAATCCTCTTATAAACATCATTTATAACTTTTAACTAATGACATCAATACCATCACCCCTCTAGACATTTTAATTCACAAAAATATTAATGCAAAAGTTTTGGTAAAATTGTAGTGACTCTCGTGTGGAATTTATATACTGACTTGTCAGTGACTAGGTAGGGAGAAACTATGTTATGGTAGAAACTGGAGGCAAAGAAATCTCAGTTCTAAATCCAGCTCTATTGACTGGGTTAGTTTTAGTCAATTCTTAAAACTTTCTGAGCATCAGCTTTCTAATCAATGAAAATGGGAATAATAATGTCTACTTTACAGGACACACACAGACTAGCGATAATGTATATAAAGAATCTGGCATAAAAGGTATTTAAAAAATAATTGGTCTAGACTTGGATATGATGGAGTGGACGGTATTAATTCTAAAAGCTGTATTAAATATTAGACAGTAGCCAACATAAAGCTATGATCCTTTAAAGACAAGAAACATGTAAGAAATGAAACACATTAGCACATTAGATGAGCCCCAAATTCATCTCAGCTTTCTGAGAGCATTTCCAAACCACCATTCAGAGAAATAGTGCCTAATCAGAGAGTGGTGGTCTCACTGGGTAGAAGAGACAGATACCAGAGTTTAGAGCTGCAAAGATCACTGCAATTTCTGGGGAGGATTCTAGAAAGGAGGGACCTAGGAGAAAGAGCCTAAAATCTCTGTGTGAAAACTACACTGAGAGCCAACTCCTAAGAATTACATGTGCAAGGAAAGACTCTGTGAGGTCCAGCAAAGAAAGCTGGAGAGCTGGAGAGAGATTTCAGAGGCAGCACAGTGTTGGGAAGGATAGAAGTTGGTATTTAGACCCAGTGATTATAGAGTATTCGACAAACTCCCAGGCTTTGGGTCACCACTCAAAAAAAAAAAAAAGGCCATACCCTAAGTATAAGAACCATGTCATAGCAGTAAGAACTATGCCCTAAGACTAAGGACAATGATAGACCTTATTTAAGAGAGCCAAAAACCAAACTTCAACATGATAGAGGTGATGATTGCCTTCCAGATTAAAATTTAATGTTCTATTGAGAAAAATGCCATCATCTAAAATCTCTACTGACTATACTCACAACATCCAGCAAATAACTAAAAATTACTACAGATAAAAAGCAGAAAAAAGTTACTAATAATCTATAGCAGGGATTAAAAGACTAAGTAATAAATATGGTAGGCTGTGTAGGTCATACAGTCTCTGTTACAACTACTCTGCTGTTGCAGTGTGAATGCAGCCATTGACAATAGATACATTAAAGAATATGGTGGTGTTTCAATACAACTTTATTTATACATGAACACTGAAAGGTAAGTTTGATGCAATTTTCTCATGTCAAGCAATATTCCTTTTTTTTTTTTTCAGCCAGTTAAAAATGTAAAATCTCTTCTGGGCTTAGGGGCTGTATAAAAACAGACCAATATTGGTCATAAACATAGATGCAAAAATCCTCAGTAATATATTAGCAAACCAACTCCAAAAACATATAAAAATGATTTTATACCATGACCAGTTTGGCAGTTTCTTAAAAAGTTAAACATAAAGTTACCATATGACCCCAAAATCCCACTTCTAGCTATCTACCCATGAGAAATGAATACATATATCCACAAAGAGACTTGCATATAAATGTTTGTAGAATCATTATTCATAATAGCCAAAATTGGGGGAAAAGACTAAAAGTTAATCAATTAGTCAATGGATAGACAAAAATGTGGTCCAGTCCAAACTGCTGGCTTTAAAATGTCTCTCTTCCAGTGGAAAGCCCAGCCATGCATAAACTTACAGTATGTTTCAGATGTGGAAATAATTAATGACCAAACACTAGCTGCACTCAATGTTAGTAAGCTTGACAGCAAAGCATGGAAGAAGGAAGAGAAGCTGAGCCAGGGCTATGCAATCAGTGCTGCTGTCTCCCTAGAGGGCCAGCAGCTCTTCCAGACCATACACATGACCTTTAAAGACTGTAAATGCCAAGAAAAAAAGATCATAGTCGTGGAAGAAGTTGTTAACACCACCGACCATATCAAGTGGAAAACTGTAGAGGCAAAGAGAAGCGTGCACTGAGCCATGTATGCAAAATAGTTTAAAAACACTTTAGAGACATTGAAAGCTAAAAAATACTGCCATGGTTACAACCCCAGCAACCATAGAAGGAGGCTGCCCTGTTATCCTGAGTCCACACACGGAGGACTCTTCCAGCATCCAGTCAATAAGGCAATGGTGGTGGCTTCAGCGGAGGCAGGCCAGGGGTGGGGAGGGATCCTATATTTCCTATTGACTCTTGTTAACAAAGGGTTAGGGTTTCCAAATCTTAGACTTGAACGAACAAAACTTGTAACAAAAATAGAGCAAGAGAATAATTTAAAAGTTGAAGGAAAAAAACAGTAAATGGTAAATAAGCAGTACATAATAAAACTGATTTTAATAAAAACCATTATCATTGTTCCACAATTAGATAAATTTACTGAAAATCACAGAGTTGTAAGCATGATATGGTTGGATTTTATGATATGCAAAAATGCCTTTAATAAAGTTGAAAAACATCACTTATATCCTCAGAAAGTAAGAGAAGATTTTGAAAACTTCAAATGGGATCAGAATGACACACATACAAAGAATAGAATTCAGAGAACAAAATAAACTTCTCAGAAATTAAAATGTTTGAAGGAGGAATGAAGAACCCAATAGGTGGTTTGCAAGATAAATCTAAAGAATTCACCAAGAAACAAAAAAAATTGTGGAAAAAAGAGAAAACTGGTAAGAAAATAAGAAAGTCAGTCAAGGAAGTCAGCATTTGAAAAATAGGTGTTTCTCATAAAAGCACAGAAAGATGGGAGGAAATTTCAATGAAATAATGCAATGATTTCTCAGAACTGAAAAACATGAGTTAATAGTCCAAAAAGGCTAAGCACAAAAGACTACAGCAAGTGCATTATTGTGAAAGTCCAATAATTTGTGGACAAAAGAATTTAAGCTTCCAGAAAAGGAAAAAGAAAAAAAAAATCAGAATGGTTTGGGTCTTCTTAATACCAACAATGGAAATTAGAAGCCAGAGGAGCAGTCTTCAGAATTCTGAAGGAAAATTATTTTCATTCTTGGATTTTTATCCAGCCAAGTTGTCAATCTACTGTGAGTATAGGTAAAGATTTGTTCAGACTTAGAAGGTCTCAGAATATTTAACTCCCATGCACCTTTTATCAGGAAGCTACTTGTTGATGTATTCCACCAAAACTAGAGTCTAAATGAAGAAGGGGAAATAGGAACAAAGAGATTTAGCACAGGAGAGAAGCAAAGGGAATACATGTGACGATGATGGGTGATCTCAAAACTACAGGTATGCACAAGTCATTGAGGACAAATAGCCCATGTTGGAAGACACCAAAAGACTCTGGTAGAGAGTATCTTCAAGATGAAATAGATAAAACAAACAAATCAACAACAAACAAACATAATGCATCTTAGCCTCTTGAGAGTAAATTTAGACAACTGCTAGAAAATTTGTAATTGAATTTAACAAGTACAAAGAGATTTTAACAAAATGGCAATTATTAACTTCAGCAAAAAACAACAGTTGTTCAGGCAAGAGATGAAAAGGAATCATAGTTTACTAACTGTCTAAGCTCTGAATAGCATTTGCTGAGCCATAACAATGTAGACACCGAATTTTGATCTAGGTAAATTTACAACTATATTAGACTGATGAGAGAATGAAATGATATATATGTATATTTGGGTCCAGAAAAGAAAGCTAAACCCACAGGTTCCATAGTGAGAAATCCATAAAAGAATCAACTTAAGAGTGGAAAGTGATTGCCTACGGTGAAGGGGAAAATGGTGGAGAGGGAGGAGGAGCACTACTGTTTCACTTAACAAACCTTACCGATTCAACTCTTAAACCATACACAGGTATTTGACAAATAAAAAAATAAATACTTTTTTTTTTCAAAAAGAAAGGAAAACATAGAAGTGTAACCCTGAAATTTTTTTTTCTCCATTTAGTTCTTGGTGTTGTCAAGACATCTTCCTGAGCAGATTACAGTTAAGGCAGAAGACTGGGGGTCACTATAAGAGCTGCAACCATTTCTTACCATAAGCTAACAAATAAATTGTCATAGTAAATCTATAAGCAGATTCATTAATTCACGAATTGTGCTTCTATTCTCTAAAAAGATCTATCATGTCTTCATTGATAAACTCTCAATTTCCCAACAGGTGAACTCAGCCACAATTCAACAAACACTTTTTTGTCTTTTAAGTTGACATAAAGCAGTAGAATATTAATAAACAGTGAGACATAGTTTTTATGTTAAAAAACAGTTTTTTAGTTAACATAGATTGACATCAAACTGGGGAGGGAAGGAAGATAGTAAATACAGTTTTTTTTTCACGTTGCAAATCAGAAGTTAAACATGGTTGAGTTTATTCATTCAACTGGATGTAGTATATTTTCCTTTCTCCTATAAGGTTGTACAAGTCAATGGGTTTTTTAAAGCCAATGGGAATAAATTGTCTTATAGAGGCTATCTTTCAACATTGAATTGTCAAATATTGAGAAGGCGAATAGTCTACCTCCAACCCAGTAACAACTTCTCTTCTATCCCTAAATTCTATTTTTAAGCATTTTTACTTATTCTTCTTGAAAAGCATATGAAAATATGGTTGTGATATTTCCGTTTACCTAGAAACCCAAGTGAGCTCCTAATTTTGTACCCAATGCCAGTTTCTTCTTTTGTGACTCAGACTTGCATATGCCATATTCTCTGCTTGTTGATAAGTTTCATAAAGGTGGAAACCCTTACTGAAAGCCAATTTTTTCCATGGTAAACTCAGAGCTAAACTTTGCAAGATCATAAGAACCTGTGAGCATTTGCTACTTGTGTATTGATTCAGTCCTAAAATAATGTCGCTCAGCACTGAGGTTTACACAATTCAGAAATAACAACAATAAATAGCATCAACATTCTATTTAAAACCAATATAAAGGCCACATATTTCTGATGGGATCTCAAAATATAAATATTATCTAGCTTTAGAAGCCAGCCAGCACTTGCATCAGTACTAAGTCTTGAGAACAACTAATCCTACTATATTTGTTAGGACATATCCAACTGCTAGTGGCTGAAAACTTCGACTCAAACTGGCTCACACAATAGGAAATTTATTGTTTTGTATAAAGAGAAGTCAAGGGGTTGGGCAGGAGCCAGAATTTGTTAATACTGTGTCAAAGATACCATTATGGACCTAAATTCTTTCCATCTTTCTCTACAAGCCTCAATGAGTTGGTTCTGCCCTCAGCTTGGCTCCCCTGGGGGCTGCCAGAATATTGCATTCCTGGGTGTCATATCCAGATACACCAACATTCAGAAGAAGAAAGGAGCCATGTCTCCTTTGCAGAAACCCATGAGCAGATTTATCTTACTCGTTGGCCATAATTGGGTCAAATACAGGTCCTGGACTTTTGAAGCAAGAAGAGTGACATTACCGTGATTGGCTAAGACTCAACATCTGGGATTAAAGATTGTTTAGGAGTCAACCACAAAGACTACTAATTTTAACTCCCAGACTCCTTCTTCTGTTATGCTACTCTTTGACCTTCCAATCAAACTTTTTCAGTGTATTCTCTGAGAAACAAACTAATTGTCATCATCTTTCTCGGTTTCTCGGAAACTTATATTATCACTTTCCTCTTCTCTCTCCTCCTGTACATAAACCTTCTTCCTTGTCCTATAGTCAAACATACTCGAGTCTCTCTTATTTTTAATAATAATATAAAAAAGATGACTTCTCTACCTCCTAAGTCACCCTCTCACTTCTCATAATTTCCTCAAAGTCAAATGTTGAACTTGCTAATTCATTAGCCCAGTTTTCTCACTTCCTTTACACTCTTTAGTCAATCTGGCTTTTGTGCAATGACTTCACACGAAACTCTCACTGAGATTATCAACAATCTCCTTGTTATAATGGAGCTTTTGTTCTTCATCTTAGCCTTTGACAATATTAACTAATCATTTCCTTGTAAAACATATTTACCCAGTGAATCCCATTATGACCCACATGCTTCTGGTTTTCCTCTAAACTTGTGATTCCTTCCTGGTCTTCTCTATAAGCTCCTTCTCCTATAGCTAGCCATCAAGTGTCAGAATTCCTCAAGTCTCAGTCTCTAGACCCCTTCCTTGTCACCCTATTCTCCTGAGATAAGCTCACCAAGCCCATGATTTTACTTATCTCTATGTGTCAATGGCTGCTTGAAAGGGAGACCTTGCCTTCTCTCTTAGCAACAAAACAACCATGAACTGCAAACAAAGACAAGACCTCAGCGGCCCCATAGTTTTTGATGAATATGGCAACCTCATCTATGAGACTAAGCCCATCATGTCTCACTTCTGATTATTTGTTACCTTCAAAATCCCAAGCTTTCTACGTCATCGAACATCACCCAGATACAATGATAACTATGTATATAACCTTTAATATGAGATAATCTTCCACCTTTCCCACACCCTTCACTTTTTCTCTATACCTTCTATAACTCATGGTATGTTATATTTTCATCCTCATCATCTTCACAGTTTTTCCCTAGTTGAAATCTGAATATCCCCTCATGATTCCTCTTCCCTTGCAGCTCTTTTTTAGTGGATGCTGCTTTTTCTCTTACACCCTGCTCACTCTTGGTCCCAAAAGTAGGATAGGGTGCCTCTTGCTTCCTGTTGCTGCTTTCACAGTGTTTCTCCTCCTACTTCTAAAAAATTACAACTTTTTTAAAACTCAGGACATCATACTTAACAACGTGCTACCCCTCTTATTACTATCCTCTACTGATCTGCTGCCAACCCCTCTCATTATTTGATCATTTTAGTGTCTAACTCACTGTTTCTCATTTCACCTATTCCTATGTCTACTTTCATTTAAGTATTCAAATAAAGGAGACTCCAAATGCCTTGTTAGCTCTGTTTCTTAGTTTCAAGGATCTTTTCTTCAACTCTTCCTTCACTCCCATGGTCCTTATCATCACAAAAAGCTGAGTGCCTTCTGAAGTATGTATATCAAACTATCTATTTTCTAACTACCACTTCTACCATCTCTACTACCTCTCTTTCATGCTCATCAGTTACCTGATTACTTCACAGAGAAAACAGAAGCCATTGAGGACAACCAAATTACAAATGTACCTCTTTTGTTCCTTCTCAACTTTCATAATGAATGAGGTATCCCTGACCCTTCCTACTGCTACTTTCTTCACCTATGTGCTGGATCCTGTGGCCTCTTGTTTTTTCAGGAACTTGATCAAGGTAGTACCACTGCCTCTCCTTTATTTTACCTTCTCCCTTCGACTATCTTCTTATTGTAAGCATTTACACATATTCAAATCTTTCTCTTCTGAAAAAAGAAAAAAATTACAAACAATGCTACTTCTGAGTTTATGTCAGAGGAATGATGCTTCTAGTTAAAGGCATTTTCGGTGAAGCTTCTGACAATGTTGTCTACACTTACTGTCTCTTTCTCCTAACCTCCACCCACTCACCAATCTTATGCAGCCAGGTTTCTGCCCACACTGCTCCCACTCACCACTCCATACAAATTGCTTTTTCCAAAGTTACTGCCTCTATAAGCTCCTTCTCCTATAGCCTCCTAGTTGCTAAATCCTATAAACTCTTCTCAGTCTTCATTTTGTTGACTCTTTTATAATGTATAAAACATATAACACAGATGACTGTCTTGAATCTTGCTTTGGTTTTTGTACACTTGGGTTTTTTACTCTGACTGTTCCTTCTTTACTTCTTTTGCAACAACTTTTTTCTCTGTGTGTCCCTTAGTTGTGATCCTTGAGGCTCTGTCACAGAATTTTCTCTTTTGCTCCACAAATTCTCCATAGGCAATCTCATCTATTTCTATGGCTTACATTATCATCTATAAGCTAATGACTTTAAAATTTATATACAGGACAAAGACTTTTTCCAGAGCTTCCACTTATCTCCACTTATTTATCCCACATCTCAAACCCCAAACGCTAAAGCTGAAGCTGGTGTTTTTCTCCTGAAATGACTTTTTCACTAATCCAATGAATGGCTGTGATATTGTGATTTATAAATGTGAAAATGACTAAAGGCAACCTCATTTAAAATAGAGTCCAGAAGCCCTTGAAGGGGGAGCTGTCATGCACATACCACTCATCTCAGCCTATAAAGGGAGGAGGAAGATGATTTTTACCTTGATATGGAAAGACACTTCTCACACAGAAATTTATCTCCTGCTCCTAAAAAAAAGAAGATCCCTCCTCGTCCCAGCAACAACACACTGATCACCACTTGCAGCCAGTAAGAAACTGCCACAACTTCAAACTCTTCTTCTTCAATGATCTTTTGTTCAAAACAACCTTCCCCAGTTTCCTCCTAAAACTGACCTTCTCTTCCGACTTGCCTATGGTTTTGGTTTTGCCATCGCTTCAATTCTCTTCTATTCCCAAATCAATCCATGTTTTGTAAGTAAAAATATTTTGTTTTTAAGGTTGACATAAATATTTCCCATATATTTGATCTTTGTCCATGGTTCCTGGCTCCCAGCTCCTAAGCCCCTTGGAATTTCCTAAGTGATGAGAGCAATTAAGATGTCTTTTGTTCCCAGGAGAAACAACTCTGTGATTAAAGGGTTAGAACTTTCAGTCTCACCTCCCTGACCTCTGGGGAGAAGACAAGGGCTGGAGATTGAGCTCAGTCATTAATGATCACTAATGACCAATCATCCCTATGTAATGAAGCCCCCATAAAACCCAAAGGAATAGGTTTGGAGAGCTTCTGGGTGGATGAACAAGCAGAGGTACTGGGAAGCTCCATGCCCTTTCCCCATACTTTGCCCTATGCATCATTTCCATCTGGCTGTTCCTACATTATATCCTTTTATAACAAACCAGTAATCTAGTAAATAAAATGTTTCTCTGAGTTCTGTGAGCTGCTCTAGCAAATTAAGTGAACACAAAGAGAAGGTTGTGGGAACCTCTGATTTATAGCCAGTCAGAAGTACATATAACAGTCTGGACTTTGTGACTGGCATCCAAAGTCCAAGGAGAGAGTCAGGATAACCTCCAATCTGTAGTCTGTCAGTCAGAAGCACAGTAATAGCCTGTGATTTATGACTGGCTGCTGAAGTCATGTGTGTTTTATGGGGGATGGGACTGGTAGGGGGCGGCCTTATAGGACTGAACTCTTAACCTGTGGAATCTGATACAATTTCTAGGTAGATAGTGTCAGAATTTAGTTGAATTCTTGGACATCCCACTGTAGTCTGAAATTGCCTGGTGGTGTATGGGGAAGCGCCCCTCCACACGTATGTTAAAATTGGATATAGGAATCATTTTAATGGCCCCATTTCTCTCCCACCTTCAATATCTCATTCAGGCACCCGAATGCCTCCTGAATCCATTCACTCCATACCCCACTACCTCATCCCTACACAGCCTGTTCTCTTCAATGGGATGAAGCCACAGCCTCTGAACTGAACCCAACAAACATTCTCTTTCATTTCCAGGATTCTTGCACAGTACTCTCTTCATGGAAACTTCCCTACACCCCTCTCTCTCTAGATGCTACTTATCTTTTAAAATAAATCTTAGGAAATTTCACCCAAATCTTCCTCCCACTGTGACACCTGGCTCCTTGAATAACATTATATCTGACCCAGGTGCTCAAGCAAAGCCTGGGAGATGCCCACATGGCACCTCTCACTCACCCTGCAGTCATCTATCCTTGCAGTGCTATCTTCTAAAATCCCCTCTTGCCCTTCCCCATCTGTCAAATCACTAAGCCTTGCCCAGGCTCTTCTATATCACAGTGTGGTCATTATAGCAGCCTTTGATTGGGTTTTCTATCACAGGCTGGTCCTGCTCCAGTGCACCCCTCACCAAGCTGCCAGAGTGCCCAGCCCAAAGCACAAACCTAACTTGTCACTTCCCTGCTATGAACTCATCAATGGCTCCACTGGCAATCAGGACAAAAATCAAATCCATTAGCTTAATAGAAGACCCATTCGTATTCTGGCTATTTGTCATCTCCTTTTAGGCCTCATTTCCTTCCTTTCCCCAGTGTAAGCACCCTCTGCACAGCCACAAAGAATGCTCAGTTTCCCTACTGTGAGGAGTTGTTTCATGCCTATGGGCCTTCCCATAAAGCACTTTGAATATTCTTTTCTTTCCTGGTCTAACTAATACCTACTTACTGTTTAAAAACTACCTCAGGAGTCACCTCCTCCAGGAAGCTTTCCCTGACCCCATAGCCCAATTAGATGCCTTCATAAAATCATAGCACTCTTCATGTGCACCAAACAAAGCATCATTTTCTTACGTGGTTCTCTGTAGATTGTAAGCTTCATGTCTTATTCAGCTTCTATCCTACCACTTAGTACAGAGTCCAGCGTATAATAAGTGTTTGTCAAATGATTAACTGACAGTAAAGAAATGGACTTAAGAATTTATCCCACGCATTGTCAAAATCAGATACTGTTAAAAAGTGTGTAACTGGAACAAGGTCTTACCTACTAGACTTCATTTAAGGTTGGAGGGGAAAAGCTAATATGAAAGGAAATGTCTTCTGAACAAATATATTGCCTATCTAAGCTAGAAAACACTTTAAGGAAAGGCCAAGGGCTTTCTAGGAAATAATGTAGTAAACTTTTTATTCAGGCAGAAACTGTTTCTTTAAATACGGGCTATCTTGCATACTTTGACTGTCCTAGACATAAGTAAATGACTCATTCACATAAGAAGGCTTACAGAAAATTTACTGTATTCAGGTATTCTCAGTATATATCTCATTATCTGAGCTCAATAGCAAAGAGCCATGCAATGGTATATTTGTAATACAGCTAACCAAACAAAATGAAAAAAAAAAAAAGGTTAAGCAATGGTGAAGGAAATCAGTATTGACAAGGTTTATAATTGAAATTTAAACCAAAAAGATGCCTCTTTTTTTCCGAAACAAAGCAGAGCATTTTAGATTGCATTATTGGAATAAATTAAATTCTCAGTCTAAAAACTCCTTAGTAGCATAGGTTCAAATTATTTTCATAAAATCATTTGTTTTAACTTTGCAAAGCTTTTCCTCCCAGATTAAAATCCATGTGTTTCCTTTTGGCTAATACTAAATGTAACTTGCCATTCTGTGCATTCACTAACCTGGTATGACCAAAGGCTGCCTGCAAACACACTGAATGTGAGTGGAAAGAGGCCCAGATGCTTAAATTAGCTTCACATAATTAGGTTTAATTTAAAAACTGAGTTTGTCCCTTAGCAAATATCTCATAAACACTGGCTATGTGTCAGACACTGTGATTGCACTAAGGTACAAAAATGATTGTGACAATGTCTCTCCTTTCAAGGAATTCTCAATCCCAGTGCATGAAACAGATCCATAGATAACCAACTAAACCATCAAATGCTAAGTGCTACGCTGGAAGGGTGAATAGTGCACCGCAAGGTTAAGAAGGTAGGCGAGTTTCACTTTATGAAAGAGTCAAGGAAGAAGAGGTGGTATGGATGGTTTCTCTGAAGATCTGATCTGGCTCTACGGCTGTGCAGAGTTTCACCAGGAGGAGAATGGCCGGTCCAGAACGGAAAGGCCATCCTGGCAGACGTAATCAAATCAACAAAGGCCTGATGGAGAAGTGCTCAGCATGTTTGCAAGTGATGAGCAGGGAGCTGAAGCTCAGAGCATGGGTAGGAAGTGGCACGGAATGGAGTCGACACTGAAAGTTTATTTAACAACTGCATTTCCCGGAGTTCAGTCATTTTTAAAATAAATTAATAAGTTTTGCCATATCTGCACACCACCTGTATTACTATTTACTCAATATTGTTTTAAATGACTCTCTTTGTAAAACATGAATGTCTACTTTAGCTTCGTGTTAAGCAATAATATCCGTGAAATTACACATTTGAGGTACTAATCACATTTTCCCAGTAGTCATTAAAATAAAAATAAGTAATAAAGTTATGTAAACGCTTAGTATCATATCACCTAAAATTGTCTTTTATGCCACTAGGGGCACATGCTCCACACTTTGGGAAATACCTCTTTGCATTAATAAGTAATATGAAAAGGAACAGTTTTCACAAACTATTAGTTTTATTTTCCAAATATGGGGGAGAAATAGGAAAACAATGCTTCTATGAAAAGATTGTCCACTAAAGCAATTTTGAAATTCCTGCTGGAAGCAAGTAGGTAATTGTTTTAAAATGCTGAGAAACAAGTGATAAGAGAGAAAGTTAATTGAGTGAGGTGAGAGCAGGAAGAAATCACATGACTGTACAGAGGAAAATGCTCTGTTGAAGCAAGAATTCAGTAGGAAGAACAGACTGAGATGTAACCTGAAAGTGATTAGTTTTTGTTTGGTTGGTTGGTTTCATTTTGTTGTTGTTGTTGTTTTAGTTTTGGGGGTTTTTTGGATTTTTTTTTTTTTGTTCTTTGTTTTGTTTTTAAGAAAGAGAGAGCAGAACAGGAGAGAGAGGCAGAGGGAGAGAATCCCAAGCAGACTCCACACTCAGCCCAGAGTCCAATGTGGAGCTTAATCTCATGACCATGAGATCATGACCTAAGCCGAAATCAAGAGCTAGATGCTCAACCAACTAAGCCACCCAGGTGCTCTGGGTTCTTTTCTGACCAGACTCTAGAGCTGTACTGTCCAACATGGCAGGCACTAGCTACATGTGGCTATTTAAAAGTAACTGTAAGTTAATTAATTAAATTAAATTAAATTAAATTTTAATTCCTCAGTCACACTAGCCACATTTCAAATGCTCAACAGCCATGTGGAGCTTGTGGTTATGGTTTTGGACAGACAGATATAGGACATATCCATCACTGCAGAAAACTTCATTGGACTATGCTGTATTAGACAAATACCAATCTACAACTGGAACTTACACTGTCAAACTATAGGGCCTCACGGGGAAGATTCTTAAAACTGAAAATACAGAACTAGATACATTTCCTCCCCAGGGGAATTAGAAGACAAGGCCTCAGGTAGTAGGGGAAGCATAACTTTCCATAAACAGAAATAGTCTACTGACTGTTCCAGTAGGAGCTTTGGATGCCTAACTCAACCATGATTAGTAACGTAAAATGCTAAGTAATCAAAGAAATTCCAAATTCCCTAATGCTATCACTCAGATTCCCTGTTGTAGTTCTTTGGAATAAAAATAACAAAAAGAAAAGAAAAGTTACTCCCATAAGTTAAATTTCCAGCCACTGAAGTCTATGCTTCTAGAAATCCAGGTCTCTATTGAGTGCCAACTATGTCCCTGGCCCAGGCTATCTCCCTAACAGACAGACTTTCCTTACCCTTCATCATACTTAAAGAATTTTTCCCGTGGTGCCTGGGTGGCTCAGTTGGTTAAGCATCTCACTTCGGCTCAGGTCATGATTTCACAGTTCGTAGGGTCAAGCCCTGCATTGGGCTCTGTGCTAACAGCTCAGAGCCTGGGGCCTGCTTCACATTCTGTGTCTCACTCTCTCTGCCCCTCCCCCACTCAGGCTCTGTCAGTCTCTCTCAAAAATAAATAAACATTTATATAAAAACATTTTTTTAAAGATTTTTTCCCATACACAGGCACCTGGGTGGTGCAGTCGGTTAAGCATCCTACTCTTGATCTCAGTTCAGGTCATGATCTCACAATTCATGAGCTTGAGCCACACATCGGGCTCTGCGCTGATGGCATGGAGCCTGCTTGGTATTCTGTCTCTCCTTCTTTCTGCCCCTCCCTCTTTTGTGGGCAGTCTCTCTCTCTCTTTCAAAATAAATAAACTTAAAAAAAATTTTTTTAAACAATTTTTCCATACATATACACCTTCCGATTTTCCCTTTTTAGGTTCCAGAATGTAATTTTATGTCATTGTTGTTCTAGTTACTATAACCATGTAATCTCTTCTTCTGAGCCTGCATTTTCCTGGCAGTACAAATGGAATAATAATACTGCAGTAAAGAATGAATTACATAATGAAAACATTAATTTGAAAAGATACATGTACCCTTATTTTTATTACTGCATTATTTAAAATAGCCAAGATGTGAAAACAACCTAAGTGTCTATGGACAGATGAATAGATAAAGAAGATGTGGTATATATCCACAGTGGAATATTACTCAGCCATAAAAAAGAATGAATTCTTGCCATTCGTGACAACCTAGATGGAACTAGAGTATTTTGCTAAGTGAAATATGTCAGACAGAGAAGGACAACTACCATATGAGTTCACTTGTATGTGGAATCTAAAAAATAAAACAAATGAACAAACAAACAAAAAACAGAAACAGAGTCATAAATAAGGAGAATAAACTGGTGGTTACCAGTAGGAAGGAACATGGGGGGAAGGGCAAACTAGGTGAAGGGGATTAAAAGGTACAAACTTCCAGTTATAAAATAAATAAGTCATGGGGATGAAAAGTGTAACATTGGAAATGCAGTCAACAATATAGTAATACTCTATACAGTGACAGACGGTAACTACACTTCTAGTGGTAATCACTTTGTAAGGTTTTTGGATATTGACCCACTGTGCTATAACCTGAAACTAATATGGTATTGTATGTCAACATCAATAAATTTTAAAATAAATTTTCAATAAAAGTTTTAAAATAAATAAATAAATATGTAAATTAAATGAGACAGCGCATAGGAAGTGCTTACTACAAACAGAAAATGCTGATGAAAAACATGCAATACGTGTAGTAACTCCTTCTCCACTCACATGATGGATTTCTGAAGGCTCGTGGAGCCTGTAGAGCTGAGATTCAGTGTCCCCATCTGCGAGCCTGCTACCTGACGTGTAACAACCATAGCTTTACCAGAAATCAATCAACCAACAGCCATCAAGTATCCCCCTGTGAAGACACAGAGTATATAAGTGGTCTCCAGACTTCTTACAAATTATAGGGCATGGCTCTCACATTCAAAGAACTTAATTCCCTTTCCGTGCCAATAGCCTTCTCGCAGCCATGGTGAACGTTCTTAAAACCCGCCGGACTTTCTGCAAGAAGTGTGGCAAGCACCAATCCCACAAAGTGACACAGTACAAGAAAGGCAAAGATTCTCTTTATGCCCAGGAAAAGCAGCGTTGTGACAGGAAGCAGAGAGGCTATCATGGGCAAACTAAGCCGATTTTCCAGAAAAAGGCTAAAACTACAAAGAAGATTGTGCTGAGGCTTGAATGTGTTGAGCCAACTGCAGATCTAACAGAATGCTGGCTATTAAGAGATGCAAGCATTTTGAACTGGGAGGAGATAAGAAGAGAAGGGCCAAGTGATCCAGTTCTAAGCTTCATATTTTGTTATATTATGAAGACAATAAAATCTTGAGGTTATGTTCACTTCAAAAAAAAAAAAAAGAACTTAACTCTAGATGAATTAGAAGAACTTCAAGGCATTCATCACTGAGGAAAATGAAAGTTGTGGCTGCCATCAACAAGGCTTCAGATAAACTCTGAAAGTCATGCCAGGGCCACCAGCATCATTGGAAACAAGGGTCCAACAGTGAACAGAGGACCTCAAGGCAAGAGGCATATTTTGACAACTTACCACTGACCTTTCTTGAGGACTGGAAGGATTTGTAATGGAGATGAGGGGACCTGGGTTTCAACAGTGGCGATGGTGAAAGCTCAGAGCTTGAAATCATGCCTCCAAATTAGAGAATCACATTATTGAAACAAGAAGTGTGTGAATGCAAGTACTAGTTTGGTCAGACATGATTGTATGCACCATATTTGGACAAACTAAAAACTACTTGGGATATAACTTGTATATAAATAAACATTAGGCCTCTTAGTTTAAGGTCTAACATGATCTCTCCAGAGTTCTACTAAAATATTTGTAACAAACCCAGAAAGTATGTATACACGTCTGAGGCTACAACCTAAAAATGGTACTCAGTTGATCTGCAGAATTTGAGAGGAATTTCCTCTAAATGTACAACCGACAAACTAAGCACACAGAATAACTGTATGATACTCACATGACAATGAGGAATAAGACAACATTACTACTCCTCACTGTTTAATCACTGGGTCGGAAAAACTTCAGTCGGAAAACTGGGCAACTTGCCATATGAGTGATATTTTTTGAGAAGTCAGAGTCACTCCTCCACCTCCCTCTCCCTCAGAATCTCTTTCTACTGTCATAGAGATGGCTACACTCAGAAAACAATCAGGCACAAAGAGAGAAGGAGTGATAATATGTGAAGGCTTGGTCTCAGAAAGTTTTAGGTGAGGGTGTCAGGAAGAGCTGATGACAGCATTCATGGGAATGGAAGTTCTTGTGCATGTGATTTACTCAGAAAGTGAGAAAGCAAGGTTAGGAGACCTCATTTCATTCAGTTCAACAGAGCTGCACTAGAAGAAAGTCTGCTAAACATTCGAAATGGGGTCATGTATCAGGTATTATCCAACTGTATCTCTGAGAAGGACTTTTATCTAATTCCCAAGGGCACAGTTGAGCAGAGGGTAACTGAAAAACTCTATCTGTTGGCAAATACTGGGTTTGGATTGAATTTTCCCTCTCAGAAGATAATTTTTTTAAAAAAGCAATTCAATTCTATATCCATCAGAATTATTAACTTCAAGCAACAGAAACCAAATCTAATTATCCCAGCAAAAAGAAAAAGGAGAAGGAGGAAGAGGAAGAGAAGAAAGAGAGAAAAGAGGATGGGGGGGGTTCATTCATTCATTCATTCATTTAACAAGTCTTTATTGAATCCCTACTAGTGTCAGAGGCTATAATATATCCATCACCTATCATGTGTATATGTGTTTCTAAATAGACTTACCCAGACTTCAGGCAATATATTGCTAAGGAAGCTGATAGATAATTCTGCAGGTATAGCACAAAGTTTCTGAAAGATGGATTCACATGGCAGAAATGAAAAGACGAGATGGGGGTGCTTGACCGGCTCAGTCATTAGAGCATGTGACTCTTGATCTCAGGGTTGTAAGTTCAAGCCCTACATTGGCTGTACAGATTACTTAAAAATAAAAATATTAACGCAGTGCCTGGTTGGCTCAGCTGGTTAAGCATCTGACTCTTGATTTTGGCTCAGGTCATGATTTCACAGTTCATGAGATGGAGCCCCACATCTGGCTCGGCTCTGACAGCACAGAACCTGCTTGGGATTCTCTCTCTCCCTCACTCTTTCTCTCTGCCTCTTCCCCACTCACTCACTCTCATTCCCTCTCTCTCAAAATAAATACATAAACATTTAAGAAAATAAAAATAAAAAGTAATTAAAATATTTAAAAAAAGAAGAGAAGCAAATGTTCTAATGGAACATCTCAGACTTAAGAATGGTTAGCATGATCACAGACTTCAGTGCTTTTTTTTTTTTTACCTTGAACTACAGAGAAAGTCATCTTTAGTGTAAAGTTCTTAATGTTTTCCTGTTTCCAAGGTCATTTCCTGTGGGTATGCCAAAGTCTCAGTAGAATTAGATAGGAAACAGGAATTTCAAAGAGCGCAGACACAGTGGGTTTGGTCCCCATGCTGGTTCCCCAGTCAGGGAGCAGCACACTTGGAAAAGGACTGCACCCAGGGATGTCACCAAGTGACGAGGAGCAGGGTGACCAGTGGCCCCCACCGTGGAATTGGGAGCTACAGGGCCCGTATACAACAGAAAGGAAGAACTGTCAGATGGAGAATTTAGGAGGAACTTAGGGTAATGTCTTCCTTTCTCAATACACACCAGACCCAGGGTTTTTCTTCAGCGGCACTACTGACATTTTGACGGGACATTTCTTCCTTTTATAAGGCTGTTCCACACTCGGCAGGGTGTTTAGCATCCTGTTACCACCCACTAAATACTCATAATTGGGCAAATATCTCACTCCCAGCCACCACTTACTTCACAAAAGACTTCTGTAAAATATGCTTTCTTCCCTGCAGGGTTTCACCAGCATCAAAGAGTGTGATCATCTTGTCAGAGTGTCAAGCCTCTTCCCATGTCACCATTGTTTACTTGTCAAGAGCACCTAGAAAACATAAATAGGCCAAAGACAGATCACCTAACTAAGCAGCAGTTGGCGCACCACTTGAGCTAGAACATCATGGGAAATGTGGAGGAGGCTACTGTTCCTCCCCAGCAGGCAAGAAGGAGCCCATTGGGGGAGGGCAATTGTAATTGCCAATGTGTCACCATTTTTCAAATAACTTGGTTACTTTTTAAGAAGGAGAAGTAATCTTTTCAAATGGATTTTTTTCCAGTACTAAATGCCTGTTTGTTTACAAGATAAAAGAGCATCCTCAGGTGTTAGCTCTGTCTCCTGAGGTCATTAAGGAGATGCGCTGAAGAGGCTTAGCAGAATTGGTTGGTGCGACCTATTTAGTGAAAGGGGAGTGAGGAGGATAAAAAGTGATCTGTTTTTTCTCCAATTATTTAACTGTTTCATCTTATTTAATATCATACACACACGTGCACATGCACACACACACACATACACACACACACACACACACACACACACACTCACCCCACGTTCTATTCTCCAGACCAGAAGTAGAAAATTCTGCTTTTAGAACTTCCAGAAAGAAATGAGTAAAAGAGACAGGTAGACCTCTAATGCTATAGAACCGCCACTCTATTATATTACGTTAGTTTTCTTTTTCTTAGAAAGAGTAATGAAAAATGTTCCCACTGTCCTCTTGAAAAGGCTTTTTGTTCAGTGAAGCACAATTGGGAATTACAGAATAAATCAAAGGGTCAGACGGTGACCTCTTCCCTTAGAGAAAACACATGTTCATGACAGAACCAGAAGAAGGCAAAAAGTGAAAAATAACAATGAAAATACTTTGCTCCTTTCTTTTAAAGACCATTACAGTCTGCGTCTGCAGAACGATATTACAGCAGGTGCCTGAGCGCGGCTCAGGGTAGAGCACACACGCCGCCCTGTGCACCGGCACCGGCATGGCCGCAGGTGCTGGCGGCGGACCCACTGGCAGGGGAACACTCGCAGGAAGTGATCTGCTCACAATAGTGGCTGCCGTGGGGATGGATGCTATCTTCTCATAAACTGCTATGAAAGTTTCTGAAAGCAGGAGAGAGAAAAACAAAATGTAAAAGAATGAACTGTTGAACAGACGGCAGTTGTACCGCCAAAGGGATTCATCTGTCCAGTAACGATGTGAACATAAAGAACGGGTAAGTTCCTGTAGGAATTAAGTTTAGAGATGTTGGCTCTCTCCTTGCGAATTTAGGCCCATGGGCCTGGGTCCCAACGTAAAGGAAATAATCTGAACTACTGGTATTTCATGATGCCCATGCGGTAATTTGGGACATTAATTCATCAAATGTGCACACAGTTCTTGGGCCTCCAAATTGTTTCCCAGTGATTCCTGCATAAGCGTCTTTGGAACAAGTAACATAAATTAATCCTTTAATTTATATCTCATTCCCTTTTTATAGAAAAGATTAAAAAGCTTGTAGTGAATGACAACTAATAATCTTGGGCTTGAGATATCCCTCTTCCACAATTACATAAGTCTTTTCCAGAATGAGAACATCATGCCCAATAGCAACTTCCCTTAATATTTGCCAGACTGTGTGGATGAGTAAAAATTTTTAGCTATATAAATATTGACAGTCAATGGACTCTGTCATCTCCAGCTAACATTAATCAAACTTTGATATTTAGTTGTAACAAATGAATAAAAATCCTCTGATTGTACATTGCATTATGGTTCTTAGGATAAATCAATTGAAATATAGCTTCAGTGACTATATTTTAATAAATATTTTAAAGGGCTTAATAATTTTCCATAAACCAAGCAAGGACATTGTTAGTTTCATATTTACTTATGAGAAGCCCACAAGTAGATATCAAAGCTCCATTTACATATTTGCCACAAAAAATTGGAGAATTTCAGCTTAAAAAGTCACTTTTGTGATTTACCCACACATCACTGATCCTTGAATTTTAATCAGCTTTACAGATCATTGATGTCAATGTCAGATTAAGGAAAGAAATCTAGTTATGTGATTCTCACATCACAGCAGTGAATTATTTAGAATGCATTTTTGATAGGGTCATTTCTTCTGTTTAAAAATAATATGAGTAATGAAGTGTTGGTCATGTTTTATATTGATGCCTATCTGGTACCAATAAAGTTTAGTTAGAAGTCAAGAGGAGGTTATTCTGTTTGTTTGTTTGTTTTGTCTTATTTCTCAGAAAAAATTATAAACTTACAATGTTTAACTTACTTATTTTATACAACTTATCCTATCAATGAAGACTTTTAATTTTGAGAGTATTTGGTTTTTTTCTTAGTCCTAGCACTTTTTAAATGCAGTGAGATAGTCATAAATAAGCAACCAACAGTTACAAAGATTTTGCAATAAGGAAGAATTGATGAAGCATGATGGAGGGAGAGCTTTTTAACCATAAAACAAACATTTACTCCAATTTTGGTATGTCCCATATCATTCTCTTCCTTACCAAGAGAAAGTTCAGAATTTTACCTATATATCTAAATCTAGATGTTTTATTTTTGTTTGTTTTAATTTAAATTTTAGTTAGAATACAGTGCAATATTGGTTTCAGGAGCAGAATTCAGTGGTTCATCATGTACATACAACACCCAGTGCTCATCACAAGTGCCCTCCTTAATGCCCATCACTCATCTAGCCCATCTCTCACCTACTTCCCTCCATCTACAGATTCGCAGGGGTACATGCACCCCAATATTTATAGTAGCATTATCAACAATAGCCAAACTGTGGAGAGAGCCCAAATGTCCATCGACTGAAAAATGGATAAAGAAAATGTGGTGTATATATATAATGGAATATTACTCAGCCATCAAAAAGAATGAAATCTTGCCATTTGCAATGATATGGATGGAGCTAGAATGTATTATGCTAAATGAAATGTCAATCAGAGAAACAAAAATACCATATGATTTCACTCATATGTAAAATTTAAGAAGCAAAACATATGAATATATGGAAAGTGGGGTAAAAAGAGAAGAGAGGGAAAAAAGCCACAAGAAACTCTTAACAATAAATCTAGACATTTTAACTCTAATCATTTAAAATACCTTTAAAGGGCCTCCTGGGAGGCTCAGACAGTTAAACACCAGACTTTTCAGCTCAGGTCATGATCTCACAGTTCGTGGGTTTGAGCCCCACGTTGGGCTTTGTGCTGACAGCTCAGAGCCTTGGAGCCTGCTTCAGTTTCTGTGTCTCCCTCTCTTTCTGCCCCTCCCCTGTTCATGTTCTGTCTCTCTCTCTCAAAAATAAATAAACATTAAAAATCTTTAAAAATAAATAAATAAATAAAAATAAAATACCTTTAAAATGAAGGGCTATAAATACTTTCTATATAGACTCCAACAGATTGAGGAGTTTGTATACAGCTAATATTTGAGTTCTAGAGGAACTCTCCCATTTTAGGGATATTTGGTTTCCCAAGCACTATTCCATTCTATAATTAGGCTTGTAGATTAAATCTATTGCAGATTGTCTTAAAATGAAGAGGAATCTATTCTCGGTCTATTGTGACTTTCTGCTGTCCCCTATCAGTTATACAGCAATATTTCAAGGGACGTTAATCATAGTATAGAATTCTGGAAGTTTTTAGAAATGAATTAGTTCTGGGAAAGAAAAAGTTATATATGAAAAGGCTTAAGCCTAAACTTTGTGAAACTATTGCAATTACCACAGGACCAAGAAAGTAAAGTGGGATGATCAGAGATGAGAGTGCAGATAGTCTGGCACTAAGTTTCTATGTGATTTTGGGTCACACAAATTTTCTAGTGTTTGTTTCCTTAGCTGTAAATAGACATAATTTCTATTCAACAGAGCAGATGAAGCCAATGTGAAGATACACACACACACACACACACACAAACACACACACACACACACACACACAAACACACACACTCGTAAATACTAGATACAGTACAACATCAGATATTTCTTCTTAACTTTACTGAAGTTCCAAATAAGAAAAAGATACCCATTGGTACCCAAAACTATGAAGAAACTTAAGATTGAATCAGTAACAAAAGAAAAATAACTCTGAGGAGTATCAAGAGATATGAGGTAAAGGGGTAGAATCTGGTGCCTGAGAGAGGATGATGGCTGAGTCTGCAAATCTGTGTTTAGTGGCACATTGGGAGAGGAGCACTGCTTAAAGATAGGAGACAGAAAGAGTCCAGTCCATGAAACAGAGAGAACACCTGTACTTACTGGCCCCAGAACACATCATGAAAAGCAGGTTGGTGGCACTGAATGATGAATGGAAAAAGAGTTGCTTTCAAGAAACTGAAACGGAAAGCCATGCCTGGATATTAGGTTCAATTTCTCTTCACCTGTATGAAGTTAAAACCACAAATTTAGAAATTAAAACTCAATATAGACATAGTTATATACAGTTATATACTCCCTAACTCTGTCCACTGATAGGGCTAGGGTACCCCAACAGCAGCGAGCACACCTACTGGCCAGTCTTACTTCCTAAAGGCCATTGTCCAATTAAAAGAAACAGGTTCCTTGAGGAAAAAGCTACTTCTAGGGTTGGAGCAGCGAAAATATAAGATGAGTCTGGAACATCTTGAAGTGCCAGAAGGTCAGGAAGTAGTCATATAGGAATTTTCAAAAATCCTGGGGCGCCTGGGTGGCTCAGTTGGTTGAGCGTCCGACTTTGGCTTAGGTCATGATCTCGCGGTTCCTGAGTTCGAGCCCCACGTGGGGCTCTGGGCTGACAGCTCGGAGCCTGAAGCCTGCTTTGGATTCTGTGTCTCCCTCTCTCTCTGCCCCTCCCCTGCTCATGCTTTGTCTCTCTGTCTCTCAAAAATAAATAAATGTTTAAAATTTTTTTTAAAGTCTTGTTACATGCTATTTACAAAAGACAAGACACATCTATAACTTTCTGACCTAGAAATTATAATTTTTTACCACAACAAAAAAATTAAAGGAGAAACGTTTGGTGATACTCACTGATGCAAAAAAGCACTTGATAAAATCCAACACGCATTTATGATTTAAATAAAAATTAAGAATAGAATGATTTTGTGTTAATCCACCAGAGTAAATCTTATATCTAATTGTGAAAATTCAAAAACATTCTTTTTCATTTTTTTAAAAGAATTCTTTTTAAATTCAAAAACAAAACAAGAATTCCCACTGTCAACACTGAAATTCAATATTGTATTCATGGTCCTAGATAGAATGATAAGATAATAAAAATGACAAAGTATCAAGAAATGAATTTCATAAATGATATATAAGGTTTTTATGGAAAAAGTTGTAAAATTTTACTGAAGGATATAAAAGAAGATCTGAATAAATGGAAAGCTATAGAATATTTGTGGAAGGAAAAATCAGTATATAAAAGAACTCAGTCCTGTAACATTTAGTCTATATCAAATGCAATACCAAAGTCCAAAAGTTTTGTCAGAACTCTATAAACCTTTACCAATGAAATAGCCAAGAATTTCCAAATAAGTTTGAAGTACAAAACAAAGGGGAACTACTTTGTCAGTTATCAAGATTTAATGTGGTAATACCTATTAAAACTGCATAGTATTGGCACATATAACTTCAAATAAGTCAGTGGAACAGAATAGAGAGCCCAGAAATACATGCAAGTGTATGATCTTATCTGACAGATGTGACATTACAGTTCACAAGGAACTTATATACAAAGTAAGAGGTATTTGGATGAAGGCTATCCATCTGATAAAAGAAGTATTTTAGGTCTCCTTCTCACGCCATTTACAAAAATGAAATCTTGATGAAATAAAGACCTAAATGGGAATAAAACTTAAAACATTTTAGAGCAAATTATGGGAGAATGTTTACATGACCTTACAAGAGAGAAAGAGTTCTTAGAAAAGCATTAAAGTCATAAATCATAAAGAAAAATGACTAATAAACTTAATTATGTCAAAATTTAAATTTTGAAGGCAAGTCTCAGAATGTGAGAAAATGTTTGCAATATATACATGCAATAAAACAAATAAAGATGTATTAACTTAAGTATATACAAGATTCTTAAAAATCAACAGAAGAGAAAAGCCAAAATGAAAATGGGTAAAGGATATGGAAAGGAATTCCTCTTGAGATAAACATTTCAATTTTTTTTTAAATATTTACTTTTGAGAAAGTGAGACACAGAATGTGAGTGGGGGAGGGACAGAGGGAGAGGGAGACACAGAATCTGAAGCAGGCTCCGGGCTCTGAGCTGTCAGCACAGAACCCGAAGGGGGCTCCAACCCACGAATGGTGAGATCATGACCTGAGCTGAAGTCAGAAGCTTAAGGGACTGAGCCACCCCAGTGCCCCTCCTGAAATTAACATTTCAAATGCTTGACCTCCTTGCAGTCAGGGAGAAGCAGGTTAAAACAATTCAATGCTATCTGGCCCCCCACCAAATTGGCAAAGATTTGATCCCAGCATTGAGATCATGGGGGATTATGGGAATGCTCAAAAATTCCCAGAGAGAAGATAAATTGGCACAACCACTTTGAGTATTTAACAATTTCTATCATTGAAAATGTGCACTTCAAACATTCCAAAATTATTTGGTACCCATTTCACTTTCACCGATAACAAAGAAGACTTGCATAAATGTCCTTTGCAATATTAGAAACAAAGTTGAAACAAGCTAAAATGCCAGTAATAAGGGAACAAACAAAATGTCACATATTCATATACCGACTATAATAAAGCCAATTAAAAAACTAGATGTAGGCGTGTCCACCTAAAATTTTTAGCAGGGAGTACAGGAGAACAACCTGAACAACTATTAGATTTTGATCCTGAGATAGGGAAAACAAAAGCAAACTCAGGGCATCTGTGTGGCTCAGTTGGTTAAGCGTCTGACCTCAGCTCAGGTCATAATCTCACGGTTCATGAGTTGGAGCCCTACAGCGGGCTCTGTGCTGACATCTCAGAGCCTGGAGCCTGCTTTGTATTCTGTGACTCCCTCTCTCTCTCTGCCCCTACCCCACTCATTTTCTCTCTCTCTCTCTCTCTCTCTCTCTCTCTCTCTCAAAAATAAATAAATATTTAAAAGAAAAACAAAAACAAACTCTGGGTAACCAGGTGGAAGAGTAGAAAGCAACTAAGACAGGAAGATATTAAAACAATATAGAAAAACAACATGAATAAAAACCAAATAGCAACTGCAGGACCCACCCATAATGATAATCAGCTGTACTTGGGCCTCAGGACACGAAAGTGTTAGTGCCACCTTCTCCTCTGTGCAACCACATCATTCCCATGAAGGAACCAAGCCAACATAACATCATCACCAGACATAAACTGAGCAACACATTTGCCAAAGTTTACAGCCTCAAAGAAAAGTTCCAGAAGCGTGTGTTTGGGTCGCAAACTGATTCCGTATTAGGTGAAGGATTCATAGATTCCTTGGGTTGCAGAGGAGTTCAATATAAGAAATGGATAGAAAGTAGCAAACAGCCTAACTGCAGGAAAACAAAGAGGTCTTCAGCATGGAAGGAAGGCAGCGAGCAAAAGAAAAATTATCACTAATACCTGATTTTATTCTGGTGAATATTCCTTGCACCACTTTTTCTGTCCCTCGCCTTGCATTTGCTTAAATTTCACCATCCTGGAATTTTTAGCTTATGATGGTCTCTGGTTCATCATGCATAGTACTTACCTTGTCTAGAGTCAGCCTGTTTCTTGATGTTTACATCTGTCTTTCATCAGTCACAGAAGTTCAGGAAAAGCTTGTCTGTCTTATTCACCTCAGCACTCAGAAAAGCAACTGACACATAATAAATAGTAAATAAATCTTTGTTGAATAAATTAATGCATTCTTTAGAACGGATATGTGTTTTTAGATGAGTAATAGCTGACTCTTAATGATAAATGACCCTGATGAACTATTTTCAGTTGACCACCCAAGATAATTAAACTAAGAGTAAGGTTTAGAATAAATTTATCAGGGGCACCTGGGTGGCTCAGTCGGTTGAGCGTCCGACTTCGGCTCAGGGCATGATCTCACAGTCTGTGGGTTCAAGCCCCGCATCAGACTGTGCTGGCAGCTCGGAGTCTGGAGCCTGCTTTGGATTCTGTGTCTCCCTCTCTCTCTGCCCCTCCCCCTCTCATGCTCTGTTTCTCTTCATCTCTCAAAAATAAATAAATATTTTAAAAAAAACTTTTTAAAGAATAAATTTATCAGAACGTTATTTAATCCTCTTTTATAGCATTGGTTCTAAGCCCCTGATCTCAATGTATATCCTTATTATCATGACACAAGGTAAAGTTTTAACCATTTTTACCTATTTTCCCTAATGTAAAACTCAGTGAAATGTCATTATTTCACCACGGATAGATATATACATCTTTGAAACAACATGTTTTGTTTCCTCTCTCAACTATATAGAGATAGTAAAACCTGTTTTTTACTTTACGGAGATCAGAGATATTAATATCTGCCCCTTTCTTCATAGAAATGTGAAAATTTATTTTGAGAAAGAATTCTAATTTTTTTTT
>CM053577.1:43718636-43747526 GCA_028646485.1 Cryptoprocta ferox
TGAATATAATGGTAGCCTTATAAATAAATGGAAGTAGCTTCTTCTCTGTTATATTGTATATAATTCACCATCTACTTAAAAGTGATTAGTTAGTATTTAAAAAACAGTAATCAGGAATCCAAACTCCAGAGCTAGCTAGTTAAATATTGTCATCTAAATCTGTAAGAGAGGGTTTTGTTATTTAGACAAAGCAGTGTTAGAAATAATTCTTCACTGGAGAAATAAGCAGTGTTCAGGGTAAATTGTTGGCTAGGAAGATTGCACAGGCATTTTTATCCTTTTATATATATATGAAAAAGTGACCCAGCAAAAGCTAGTAAATACAGCGGGATGAAATGTATGGAGTGGCACCTTAGCTCGAGAACTCCCTTTAGTCATTTGTGCCTCTTATAATGGAAATCTAAAAGGCTTATTGATCCTATCTTCAAAATATTGTTAGTTCTGCTTTGGAATTTCCTACAGGATTCTTTTTTTTAGAGCCAAGGATTGTCTTAGCTCAGGCTGCAATAACAGACACTTATTTCTCACAGTTATAGAGGCTGAGAAGTCCAAGATCAGGGTGCTATCATGGCTCAGTTCTGGTGTGAACCCTCTTCTTGACTTGTAGGTGGTTGTCTTCTTGATGTATCTTCACATAATGGAGAAACAGAAAGAGACAGAAAGAGAGAGAGAGAGAGAGAGAGAGAGAGAGAAGAAGCACTCTGGTGTCTGAGTCTTCTTGTGAGTGCACTACTTCCATCAATGGAGGGTTAACTCTCATGACTTCAGTGAAGCCTAATTACCTCCCAAAGTCCCCATCTTCAAATACCATCACACTGGGGGTTAGGGCTTCAACTATGAATTTGGGGTGGGGTACAAAACTTCATTCCATAACAGGGGCACTCTGAGGGAAGACTTTATTAAACTTACAGGAACTGGTTGCCTGTTTTGTACCTGCTTGTAAAGACATGTTTGTATGTCTGACACAATTCAGTCTGACTTATTTTCATTTAACATACACGCTGGCAGCTAGGTGGTGGGGAGGAGACGCGTAGTCCTGTTCTCTAATTGTCACTGTCAACCTTGGGAGGCCATGCTATGAATAAAACAACTTCATTCTGTAGCTTTCATTAACCTTTCAAACTGGAGGAGCAGTTCTCAACTGGATTGCATCTTTTCATCAACAAACCCAAATCATGTAAATAATGTGAAATCATATTAATGAACTATGTATGTGAAGAATTTCAAACTTGTTGGGATGAGCACTGGGTGTTGTATGGAAATCAATCTGACAATAAATTATGTTAAAAAATAATTTCAAACATGATCTGGAGATATTTCTTCACGCAAAGAAATCATTCTTTATTACTCTGAGACCTGAACCAGAGAGATAGTTCAAGAGGATCACAGCAGAAAGGTATGAGACCCTGAAAACTGTCCTCAGGGTTAAGCAGAAGTAATGGGGGCAATCAATTGATTATTTAATTCTCAGTGACTCAGGTTTTTTCCAGATTTCTCCATTAACTGTGGAAATCTATTTAATTTTTCATGTTTCTAGTCTGCAAGTCAGAAAGGCATTCTTTTCATTTTTAATTAAAATTTTTTTTCAATTTAAAGTATAGTTGACACACAATGTTACATTAGTTTTAGGTATAGAAAGGCATTTTTTTAGTGCAAATATTGCACTAAAGTATTGCACTACGGGCAATGCCTGTAGAAAACAAGTTATTTAGGGGCGCTTGGGGGCTCAGTCAGTTAAGCGTCTGACTTCAGCTCAGGTCATGATCTCACATTCGTGAGTTCAAGGCCCAAGTCAGGCTCTGATCTGACAGCTCAGAGCCTGGAGCCTGCTTCAGGTCCTGTGTCTCCCCTTCTCTCTCTGCCCCTGCCCCACTTATGCTCTGTCTCTCTCTTTCAAAAATAAATAAACATTAAAAAAAAGAAAGCAAATTTTTTATTTGGAATTTACTTTTATCTTTTTTCTTATTAATTAAGCTATTCCATAAGTGTTATTTATAGGCTTATGCTTTTATTTATTTATTTATTTATTTTTTAATGTTTATTTTTGACAGAAAGACGGAGTGCGAGTGGGGGAGGGGCAGAGAGAGAGAGGCGAGACAGAATCAGAAGCAGGCTAAGCCTCCAAACTGTCAGCACAGAGTCCAACGTGGGGCTGGAACCCAGAACCATGAGATCATGACCTGAGCCAAAGTCAGATGCTTAATTGACTGTGCCACCAGACACCCCAATAGGTTTTGATTTTAAAAGAGTGACCATTTTGAATCTCTTTGCATGGGTGACAATGTGTTAGTTTTAGAACTATTGCAGATACTTTATTGACACTATTGGCTCAGGGATGAGGTATTTGGAGTGTGGAGTTTGAAGTAGAAATTCAAAAATGAAGGGAGAAATGAACAGATAAAAGATACAAGGCACAGATTGGTGACAAATTAATGTAATATGCCTTAAGGATTTGCTTATGCTAGATTAAAAGCCTTGTATATGTAGAGCCTAGTAAAATAACATGTACAATTAGGAAATTAGTACATTTTGGCCAGGGTTTGGAAAGAATTACCTTAAAGCTCTCTGAAGCATTAAATCAGACATGCAGGATTTTGCCTGACAAAAAACAGGTTCCCTCTTCCCACATTGGATGTTTGTGTGTCCAGAGACCCTACTTGCCAGTAAAGAAATGAGACCCACTGACTTTGGAAGCCAAGGTATCCCCTGTAATCTTTCATGTGGATGAATCTTAAGGGCAGTCCATCTGACCCCCAGTCATGAGGTCTTGTGAAATACAAATTTCATTATGTCAATGATTCTACAATTAAACTCTGGAGTTTCTTCAAAGGTTTAGCACAAATTATTTTCTTTTATCTCTAACTTACTTCCTAGTATCTTTTGATTTAGGTGTAGGGTATCAGGATGTTTATTATTATTATTCAATATAATATCTTTGATCTCTCTGCCTCAAAAGGCAATTGAAAGTGGAAATCTTCCTGTTTCTAAAGTAAAGACCAAAAAGGATATCAAATAAATCCACTTTATTTGTTTAATAATTTTTTTAAAGTTTATTTTGAGAGAGACTGAGCATGAGCGGGGGAGGGGCAGAAAGAGAGAGAGAATCCAAAGAAGGCTCTGTAGAGTAAGCGCAGAGCCTCATTTGGGTTTCGAGCTCATGAAACCATGTGATCATGACCTGAGCTGAAATCAAGAGTTGGATGCTTAACCGACTAAGCCACCTGGGTGCCCTAAATGAATCCACTTTAAAAAAACTGAGTGGTCTTCATGTTCTAGGCACTGTGCTAAATGCTCTAAACAACCAAAGACATGTTGCTTTTGCCTTTAAATTTACTGATTGTACCCTTTGCTCTAAAATTATGGAATGTTCCCTCAGAATTTTAACCTGGTTATCTCTCTTGAAATTTTAAAAATGCATTTTCAGTCCTTTGCAAAATTGTCCTTGAATTTCTTCTTTTGATTTCTGCATAATTTCTGGTTTGTTCTTAATTTCTAGTTTGAATTTGCTTCTCCTTTCTTTAGCCATTTTTTTTTCTGTTTTAAAAGGATGTTTTCTTCTTCATAATATCCCTCCACCCCCAACCTCAGGTCTCATTATTTTGTGCTTTGGCTGATATTTATTCAAGGACTTTGAGAAATTGTATTATTTCCAGGCTTTTTGGGATCTTCAAAGGCTTCTGCTGTGAAAGTTAATTATTTGTCCTTTACTAACTTTGTTTTTCAATGTCTTATGATGAAATAAAAATTCTCCATTATTATTATTATCTGACTTACTACTTCTTCTTCAAGGTTCCTTTAGCTTTTTGGTCAGTTGCATTTTCCAGTCCAAGTTAATTTTGTCAAGCACAGAACCACCCATAGATGTTTTGTAGTATCTTTCTTACTTTTTTAAAAAAATGTTTATTTATTTATTTTTGAGAAAGACAGACACAGCATGAATGGGGAAGGAGCAGACAGCGAGGTGGGCAGAAAAGATCCCAAGTGGGCTCTGTGCTGACAGCAATGAGCCCAATGTGGGGCTCAAACTCATGAACTGTGAGACCATGACCTGAACCTAAATCCAGAGTTGGATGCTTAACCAACTGAGCCACGCAGGCACCCCTGTAGTTTCTTTTTTGTCCAGTAAGTTGGTTTTGCAAGATTTCTATGTTTTTTTCATGGATAGAGTCTATTTTAGTACCCCCTTATACATGTATCTGTTCCTTTAGAATTCTTGACTCCACTGAATTCCATTGGCTGTCCTCATGTCTTCAAGGATCTAAAATGTGGTTTTAGGCAGTTTAAGCTGCTGTAACAAAATACCAGAGACTGGGAGGCTTAAACAGCAGACATTTATTTTTCACGCTTCTGGAGGCCTGGAAATCTAGATCAAGGGGCTGGCAGATTCAGTGTCTAGTAGGGAAATTCTTCCTGATTTGCAAATGGCTACCTTCTTGCTGTATCCTCACATGACAGAGAGAAAAGACTCTTCCCTTTCTTATGAGGGCACTAATCCTACCCTGAAGGCTCCACCTCCATGACTTTAAACCTAATTACCTCCCAAACATTTCACCTCCAAATATCCTCACATTGGAGATTAAGGCTTCAACACATGAATTTGAGGGGAGCAGAAACATTCAGTCCATAGTAGATGCTTATTATATGAAAGCCCTGATTGTTTTTTTTTCCCTGGAAAGCTTTAGGAATACACACATACACACACATACGCACACACACACACACACAAACACACACACACACAAACATATGCACTTTTTTTTTTTAAAGAAAAAGTATATGAAGAAAAACCATCTAATTATGATGATCATTAATATTGGGTAAGATCACATGTCATATAAATTTTAAGGTAAAAATTATCTTTAAAATAATATATCTTTGATTAGTAGATCTTTGGAAGTAAGAGATCATTGCAGTGTATGGCTGTGTGCTTATTCTATTAGGACCACTCTATAATATAAATGTAATCAATATTTAATCAGCTCTTCAACAGAATAACTTATTTGTTCTCTCATGGATAGATTTACAAAGAATCACAGTTTTAACTGTGATATTTGAAACACAACCCGGAGTAAGAGGAAAGTCAAAAGCTGTTGGTGAATTTACATACTGTTGCTGCATTTATTTTTTAAGGGAACACAAATATCTTGGGAGGGGACAGGAACAAGCAACAGTTTTATTTCCTGCCAAGCATAGTCAAATGGAAGGTCTTTATTTTTTTTAAAAAACATTATGTATTCATGCCTGATCTTATGAAGTTATGAAGACAACTGAGCCTTTGATTATTTAAAATATTAGAAATGATGGTACAAAACATAAGGCTTTCTGGGGTTGATTTTTATAAACCTTAGAAAAATACTTAGTAAATAAGAGGAAAATGTATTCTTTTTGATGACATTTCTAACACCATATGTTTTAGTTTGAAAAAATGTAATTCAGGTGGCTCAGTTGGTTGAGCAGTTTGAGTGACTGACTCTTGGTTTTGGCTCAGGTCCTGATCTCATAGCTGTGGGATCAAACCTGGAGATGGGCTCTGAGCTGACAGCACAGAACCTACTTAGGATTGTCTCTCTCCCTCTCTCTCTGCCCCTCTCCCACTTGCATGCACGTTCTCTCTCTCTCTCTCTCTGTCTCTGTCTCTCTCTCTCTCTTTCTGTGTCTCTCTCTCTTAAAATAAATAAATATTAAAGAAAAGAAAAAAATGTAATTCAGCATCATAAAGAGTAACAACATAAATAACCAAAATACATCAGGAAGTAAATTCTTGAGTATTTTTCCTGAACCAAAGTTTTTTCTGAAAAAATTCTGTTTTCTAATATCAATTCTGACTTGTTCAGTGGATGGCTCTCTTCTCTGCTTCCTGGCATTAGAACTAAGCTGTCCTATTCACAATGAAGATATCCTAATACTGATATTTAATGGTTCAGAAACAAATACTTTTTACTGGGGTTTATAAATTCTTGATTTTTGTGATTTTGTCTACGTAAAGTTCTGCCAACAAGTCATTTAATCAACATTATCAATAAAATCTGCTAAAATAAGTGAAACTGATTGAGTTTACCTTCATTCATTCAATAAATTCTTATTGAGCTCTTACTATGTGCCAGATGCTGTTCTAATTGAAGTAAACTAAACAAATGTCGTTGACCTCAAGAAGTTTAGTAGGGAAAATGCACAAAAATAAATAAACGTGTAACCATATAGAGAGATCTAGAATAGTGACTGGCATGTAATAGGCATTCAGTAGCTTTCACAAAAATGGTATTCATTAAAGTAAAATTCACATAAAGTGTGGTAGTTAATACAATGGCTTCCTAAAGATTTCCATGCCCTAATCCCTAGAATTTATGAATGTTACTTGATGAGGGGAATTAAGGTATAGATGGAATTAAGATTGCTAATGAACTGACTTTAAGGTAAGGAAATTATCCTGGATTCTCTGGATGAGTCCAATGCAATCACAATGGTCCTTCAGGTGTGGAAGAGAGTCCCTGTCAGAGTAATGCAAGTGGAAAGACTTGGATAGCTATTGCTGGCTTTAAAGATGGAAGGAAAGAAAGAGCCAAGGGATGCAGGCAGACCTTAGAGGGTGGAAAAGGAAAAGAAAATGCATTTTCCCTTAGAGCCTCCAGAAGGAACCAGCCTGCTGACACCTTGATTTCAAACCAGTGAGACATATTTTGGACTTCTGACTTCCAGACTTGTAGGATAATAAATTTGTATTATTTTAAGTCATGAAGCTTATAGTAATTTGTTGCAGCAAAGATGGGTAACTAATATATATATTTATATATCTATAAAATTTATAGATCTTAAGTGTATAATTTGATAAATATTAACAAATATCTTCACTTATGTAACCAACCACGTTACAGACATTTCCATCATCAAGAAACTTCCATCATTGGCTCCTTCTAGTTATACCATTCTCTCCCAAATAGAAGGAATGACTAATTTCTTTTATTTTTTTATTAAAATTTTTTGTTTAATTTTTAAAATTTATCTATTTATTTTGAGAGAGAGAGAGTGAGAGAGAGAGAAAGCACGAGTGGGGGAGGGGCAGAGAGAGAGGGAGAGAGAATCCCAAGCAGGTTTTATGCTCAGCACAGAGCCTGATGTGGGGCCAATCTCATGACTTCAAGATCATGACCTGAGCAGATATGGAGAGTTGGACGCTTAACTGACTGAGCCACCCAGGTGCCCCTAGATCTGACATTTTATGTAAAATTTCCCTTCAATGTAAAGAACTTCCTTTAGCATTTTCTTAAAAAAAATTTTTTTTACATGTTTTTAAAGTTTATTTATTTTGAGAGAGAGAGAGAGCATGAGTAGTGGAGGGGGAGAGAGAGGGAGAGAGAGAATCCCAATGAGGCTCCTCACTGTCAGCATGGAGCCCAACTTGTGGCTCAAGGCCATGAACCATGAGATCACGACTTGAACCAAAATCAGGAGTTGGATGCTTAACCAACTGAGCCACCCAAGCATCCTTCCTTTAGCATTTTCTAACATTAAACAAAACAAAACAAAACCAACAACAAACACCACCATTTCTAACCAGAAGGTTGGGGAAAAATTCCCCTGGTTTTATTTTATATGAAAAAAAATCTTTATTTTACCCTTATTTTTTTTAATGTTTATTTTTGAGAAAGAGAGAGAGAGCATGGGAAGGGATGGAGCAGAGAGAGAGAGAGAGAGAGGGAGACACAGGATCTGAAGCAGTCTCCGTGCTGACAACAGAGAGCCCAATGTGAGGGTTAAACCCACAAACCATGAGATCATGACCCGAGCCAAAGTCAGACGCTTAACCAACTGAGCCACCTAGGCGCACCTATTTTATTCTTATTTTTGAAGCAATTTTCACTGGATATAGAATCATAATTTGACAGGTTTATAAAATTTTCTTTTGCTCTGGATTGATTTGCATATCCCTCCCTCCCCTATCATATGTAGAAGTCCAAATCCCCTGTACCTCAGAATGTGGTCTTATTTGGAGATAAGATCTTACAGAGGTAATCAAGTTAAAACAAGGTCACTAGGGTCCCTAATTCAATATGACTGTTGTCCTTAGAAAAAGATGGAATGTGGATACAGAGACACACGTACAGGGAAGACAGTGTGAAGAGACATAGTATGAAGACAGCTGTCTCCAAGCCAACAGATTCCCTCATAGTCCTCGGAAGGAACCAATGTTCTCAGGACTTTGATTTTGGACTTTCTGCCTCTAGTACTGTGAGACAATAAATTTGTGTTTTTCAAGCCATCCACTCCATGGTGTTTTGTTATGGCCACCCTAGAAAACTAATACGCTCGTAATCACTTTAAAGGTTTTGTTCCATTTTCTCCAATTTTTTTTCTAATGAGAAGTTAGTTGTGATTCTTATGATTATCCTCCTATATGCAATGTGTCCTTTTTTTTCTGGATATTTTAAAGATTTTTCTCTTTATCTTTCATTTTCAGTAGCTTGAAAACGATTGGGCTCAGTGTGGTTATCTTTGTATTTATCCTGCTTGGGGCAAGGTGAACATTTTGGATCTATGAATTAATTTTGTTTTTAATTTTTCAAGATTTTATTTTTAAGCAATCTCTATACCCAATGTGGAGCTTGAACTCACAACCCCAGAGATCAAGAGTTGCATGCTCCATTGACAGAACCAGCCAGGCACTCTTAGTAATTAATTTTTTTAATGAAATTTGGAAACATATCTTCAATTATTTTTTAAAATATTTTTTTCCAAGTCATTCTATCGCTACTTCCCCAGGTGCCAACCATCCAAGGAAATTTTATTGTTCCACAGATTATTGAGGCTCTGTTCATTTTTTTTTTCAATTTTAGTCCTTTTATTCTTCAATTTGAGTAATTTTTATTGATCTGTCTTTATATTCACTGATTCTTTCACTTATCTGATTTTAAATTAACCCTCTAAATTTTTAATTTCAGACATTGCATTTTTTTAGGTTTAGGATTTCCATTTAGTTTTGTTTTTTTTTTTTCTGTTTCTCTGCTGAGCTTCTTCATCCATTCCTTCATTCATCATCCACGGTTTCCTGAACAAATGTACAATGCTTTGAAGAGTCTATCTGCTAAATCCAACATCTGGACAATATTGGGAACTGGAGCTCTTACCTGGCTATTCTTTTTATTGTTGATCACATTTTTCTGTCCCCCTTCCCTTGCATATCTAGTGTCTTTTTTTTTATTGTGTGCTGGATATCATTTTGGGTGATACATTTGAGGAGTCAGGACCATTCTGAGTTTTGTTCTGCAAATCAAATAACTGGGGAGTCCTCCAGACACTGTCTGGATTGGTTTTAGGCTTTACTGAGCCAGATATTATTTTGGTTGAGTCATCGTTCTAGGTCATGACTGTTATTATTGGGAGTGCTACTTATTCCTAAGGCATGGCCTCTCTGGGTCATATTTGAATGTCTAGTGCTCAGCAAGGTCTCTCAACTCTGGCATGGCTAGAACACCAACTCCTTCCAGATGGCCTGACTTTAGTATCTCTGTTCAGCTCTTTGCCATCCATGAGTCTCTCTCTGCTTTATCCTTGGAGTTTTGTGTTGTTATGTTCGGTACTTGTTTGAGTACCTGTGCAGGTACTCCTGTACTCAAACAAGTACCCAAGGGTAACCACACACAGATATAGGGGTCCCATCTGGTTTGCTTTCTCTTAGCTATACCATGATGTGTGAATTTCAGGGACCTCAACAACAGCCCTAACCTATTCTGCCTCCTCACATCACTGACATCGTTGCTCTTCTTCTGGGTTGCATATCCCTGGGTTGTCAAGAAAGTGCCTGAGGAAGAAAATGGCAATGAATGTGTAGCTCTCTTTGTGTGTTTCCTGTCTTTAATCATCAAACCCAGTCCTCTCTGTTGTTCAATACCGGAAAAAAATTTCCACTTATTATTTGTCCACTTTTATAGCTGTCTTTAGAGGAAGGATAAATCTAATACCACTTACTCCATCATGACCCAAAGTGATAGCCCAATATTCAATGTATTTTTGTTCATAAATGTGTGAATTGAGTTCATGTTTCTAGTGTTCAATATAAAACCTGGCACAAGAAGAGCATAATGAATGTTTGTTGGATAAATTTCTAAGATTTCAAAGAAAACCCACCATCAAATTTCATGATTGGTCTACTATAAAAGTGGAAGACAGGGGAATTGGAATAGAGGAAGGTATTAAATATTGACATGGCACTTTTTTCTTATTTCAGTTATCTTTTATTTTATGCAAATAGAAACGTTGGCATATCCAGAACCATTTTATTGGTAAACTCTTCAGATGAGACTTAGGTGCACTGGCACAGTGAAGATTACTTTCTAGCTAGATAAAAAGCTGACTTCTATTGCAGGTGTGGCTGGGAAGAAACAGCCATGTTGTTGAGACCAGAAGTACACATGACCTTCTGTCGGGAATAAGAAAAAGGTGTATTGTGAAGAGATTCATATATTACTTGATTGTGGATGTCATTATTAGCTTTCCAAGATGCTCTGTGAAGAGGACAACCTTCTTCCTTTTTCAGCAATTTTCACCTTGTTTTCAGAGGGATTTTTTTGTGGTTTCACACCAGGCTCAGCTGGGTCTAAGCCATATTGGTGAGGGGAATTCTTCTGCATTTGGGTCCTGCAATTTTGTTCTATGTCACTGACTAGGGTAGGAGTTGTCAGCATGAAGCTTAGTTCTTAGTGGAGGGTCTGCCACCATTACCAGTATGGTGACATCTCCCCTTTATGCTAACAGAATAGAGGATTCGTTGCTTCAAGTTTTCATAATGACAATGCTTTCACTGTTCTTCTTTTCAAGCTGAGACTCCCTCTAGAATATCTGTTAGAGGAACCAGCTGGGATTCAGTGTCATAGCTTGATGCCCACTCTTTTTATTTAACCCTTTTACTCCAGTTCTCTGCACGGTATATGTAGATACAAATCTCTGTTCTTGTTTCCTCGAGAAACAAAGAGGCGGCAGAGTTAAACTTGGCTAATAAATCATGTGACCACCTATAGTACAAATTTTATTGAAAAAACGGACTAGAATTATGCAGATCTCCCTAGCTGCCTGAGTCCTGACATTTCTTCTTTCAGAGAATTAATTTGATTCAAGACTCTGGAAGGCAAAAAGATGAGTAAGATATTAATAAGATTGACTTATGCAAATGAAGCCACAACAATGAATATATTGTGCATTATGCAAACCAGAGGCAATGCACTTCAGAACCAGAGTCACTTGAAATCTTAATTACAATGGCTATACGCTGAAGTACACAGCAATGACAATGTCTCACAGTAAACATTTAACCTCAAAGCTATCAAATAAAAAATGTGGATTTAAGAGAAAATTTAAAAAAGCAATTAAAAATCACAACCCCTGAATTGTTTTGAATTTTTATGTATCTCTTGACTTAACAAGTATGACAAGTGATAAAAGACATCTGACATGTGACTTTCTGTTCCACAACACACCGTATATGCCTAACAAGGATATAACCTTTTCTATTATAATACGGCTCACATCCCCCTGGGGAACGAGGCAGACATTAACACACAGCTGTTAGCTTCTGTGTAATGGATGGATATGGAATGAAACAACCTCTATTTAGCTATTGCCTTTTTGTGAAACAGCAGTGAAATTTCCTACAATGATAGTAATGATAATAATCCCTTAGTTTACGTAGCATTGACAGTTTACAAAGCATTTGAAGATAAAACAACAATGGCTACCATTTATTCACTGTTGTGTGTGGTGGGGGGGCACTTTTTTAAGCGCATTACATGTACTTTGTTGATTTAACTCTTACAATGACTCTGCGAGGTAGCCATTGTTTTTCACATTTTCCATTTGAGAAACTGAGCTTTGAGAGATTAAGCAACTTAACTAAGATCATGTAACTAGTAAGAGGTCAGAGCTGAGATCTGTGTGACTACAAAGCCAATCGTCAAAAAGGTGTTAAACTGCCTGGTTCGATGTCGATGTCGCAGCAGATATATTCTCATGTTAAATAATTATAGCTGCTCCCTATCATGCTCCCAAAGTGTTACATACAGTTATCATTTGAAAAATAATATATTTACCTAAAAGGAAGAAAAAGGAAAAAGCTGTTGCCTGGCTAAATCTTTTCTCTTCATTTGCATAATTATTTTCTGTATCTTCTACAACCTCATATACAAACACCTCAGACAGAGCATGTCATTCTTTAGCCTGTCCCCACTTGCTGTCCCTTATCCTGGAAATCCTCCTGGCTATCATCAGACAAGCTGCATTCAATAGGGGACTCTGTTCTTCCATAACAAATATTCCACTGTGTGTGTGTGTGTGTGTGTGTGTGTGTGAGAGAGAGAGAGAGAGAGAGAGGGAGAGAGGGAGAGAGAGGGAGAGAGAGAAAGAGATTAGATCCAAGCAGACTCAAGTTTAACAGGATCACATACAAAGGTGGTAGGTCCCAAGCACTGCCTCAGGCTTTCCTGAGTCTCGCCTGGATATTATTCATATTCGCTCACTCACTCACTCACTCATTCATTCAATGAGTAATATTTGAGCATCAACTCTAAACCAGGCTTTGTGCTAGATGCTGTGCAGGTATAAATATAGTAACAGATATATTCCTTGCCCTCAAGGAGCTTATAGTCCAGCTAGGAGAATAGATATTACCCATTATAGTATATATGAAGAAGGAGGTTTTGCAAATGGTAACAATGCCTAAGTCAGCAATCAGCAAAAAGCAAAGAAGCTTTTGGGAGTGGGGGAACACTGCCTCTGAATTCCTGATGTTTCCATCCTTGCTTGGGGACATGAATTAGTGTAACATCCAGCATTTTTCAGTTTGTATTTCATTTTCTGCATGTCACTCTTATTTGTCTTCACTTTTTCCCATCACCGCTTTTCCATTCAATCTTACCTACTTGGTGAGTTTGGGAGGAGGGACAAGACACCGAGAGCTCCCCTCCTTCCATTCCCTTTCTCTTTGGGGGCTCCTGCCCACTGAAATTATAGCCCCCCCTGTCTGCTTCTCCAGGCTGTTCAATTATTTCACGTAGGCTCTGCCCTCTGGGAAGGGCTGTGGATTTCAGCCCTGGCTGAGGCTGAGTGGGTGAGTCTGTCTAATTCTGTGGTGCTGTATTAGAAACACATTGCTGCTGAACATTGAAGCCACGTTCTTCCATATCAACTTAAAGAATAATAGAAGTGATATTTTCACCCCAATGCATCTTACTCGCTGGTATTATTTCTCAAATGGCTCAGAGAAGCATTCGAGTGGGGAGAGACTGGTGTAAATTAAGATCTGTACTGATCATAACAAGTATCTTTTAAAACATCTCTACTTTAGATGAAGACTAAGAAACATGGAATTATTCTCCTAACCCAGCTGTCAAAATGATTACTGCCTGTTATTTTATTTCCTGCAGCAATGTCATTCCTACAGAAAATTTTGTATAAAAGTAGTGTTGGAATGAAAATTCAAAAATTGTTCTGTGTTCAATTATTGATATCTAATTCCTCTTTGACCTTTACTACTTACATAATTATTAATGGTAAATTTAACTTGTGACATTTTATGAATGAGTTTTCCTTGTTCTTTAATATTAAGTTATGAGATTCATTTCATTTCTTATCATTATATAACAGTTATACAGAAAAGTTCACAAAATATAAATGCCCACCAGCATGAATTGAATTATTGAATTCTTTGAGTTATCACTGGATATTCACTGCTCGCAGTGCAAATTCTGATGAGGAAAGTAACATGACGGGTATGTTTTTATATTTTTTGATGTCTTCATTTGTCACTGAATCCAGGAAGCTCTGGCATTAGCTAACATTTTGGTTCTTTATCCTCATCTGAGCAGTGCGGCTGTTAGAATGGAGTCGGTGATGAGGACGACACCTCCCAATGTGTGAATTGCCTCTTACTGACCATGTGGGTGCTACGAAAACTGCTGTGTCCTCTTATCTCATCAGCATCTGTCATCATGATGTGTAAGGGTAGAAGTTTCATAGAAAGAAGCTGTCAAACTGATAATATTATTACATTTCCTCAGGGACTTAGGAGGGCTGGAGGGGAAAAAAAGGAGTATTTAATCACATTTTTTAAGTGCTATAAGTTATATTTTCAGAAACGAATCCTCTGGTTCACTTAACTGAGAGCTGCATCTTCGCTTGATTAACTCTAATCCAAATACAATCAACTCTTCCTCTAAACCGTATACATGTGCAATTTCCACCGTACAAATCTGCATTTGCTAGGTGTTGTTCTTGTGTTCATTCAATCATTTATTTAATGTTTAGTAAGGCCTTTGCTAGGTCTTAGGAATGCAAATATGAATAGGAAACAGAAGTATAACAAAGTAACAAACTCTAGAGTAAATTTAGGGAGTGGATGTGGGAGCCTGGAGGAGAAAGTGTCTAATACAGATTGGAATTAAGAGGGAAGACTTCAGGGTAAGGGAAGGAGGAAAAACACCTGGGAGGAGAAGTTTATTTACAGAGGATTTGGGGGTTCAAAGAGTACAATGGAACAGGTGGAGGTGAGATTCAGAAGAGAGGAGATAGGAACGTGAAAGACTAGCGAGGTGGAAATGAGGCTGGGGAAAAGGATGGATGGTCCCAAGGGCTTGCATTTTGGATGACCGTGCAGAGTGATGCGAAGAAAATTAACTGGCTTCAAGGTTCCAAAATGAGATGTAAGGAAAAGCTATTTTGGAGATGCCTAGACTTCAGCTATTTTAGAAAAAATACTCATGGGAATGCTATTGGGGTCAATATGGCTCACTATCAATTAGAAAGGAGAAATGTTGGAAGGCGAGGATGGCAAGAAAGAGTTAATACTTCAAATAATCCATTTCTGAACTACCTGGGTTGTGATAATTATCCTCTTACAGTATACAAATGTGACCTTAAATTCTTTCACGTGCTTGTGTCTCTGTGATCTGTTTTTTTTCTAAGTAAAATGGAAGTATTACATTTCAGGAATCATACTTTTAATTTTTCTTTTTTTAACATATATATATATATATTTAATGTTTATTTATTTTTGAGAGAGAGAGAGAGAGAGAGAGAGAGAGAGAGAGAGAGAGAGAGACAAAGCATGAGTAGGGGAAGGGCAGAGAGAGAGAGACACAGAATCTGAAGCAGGCTCCAGGCTCTGAGCTATCAGCACAGAGCCCAAGGTGGGGCTCAAACTCACAATCAGTGAGATCACCACCTGAGCAGAAGTGGGACGCTTAACTGAGTCACTCAGGTGCCCTTATATTTCTAATTTTTTTAATCTACTTCTCTATCCATCATTTCATAGTACAGAATTTTATATATTTTGTTATAGTTATTAAGCATATGACATACTCTTTTTTGGTTGTAAACTTCAAAGCTAAAGTTTTAATCATCCTTAGTTATTAGCTTATATTTAGTAGTCAGTAAATATTTCTTGAGCCATAAAAACGGAGCTAAAATGAATAGATGAGGCTCCAATGTTGCTGTCTTCCACGAACCTAAGGAAGGCAAGAGAACAACACACCACTTCTTGGCATGGAAAACAAGCAAGTCTGCATGAAAGTTAACTCCTACTGCCTTGATGTGTAGACATCCAACATAGGTGCTTAACATCTACCTTCCACCCCAAGGAGAATATTCTCTGTGAAGTAACAGAATATGCCAAGAATTGTCAAAGCTAACAGCCATAAATATTAATGATTTTTCTTTTTTTTCCCCCAGTAAACCTAGCTTAGACTTTAGGACAGCAGTGAGAGAAGTTTTTCTCTTCTACATGACACTATCAGGCTTATTGAATGTCTTGTTGTAGAAGAAGAAAATTAATTTAAAAATTAAATTTTTTATGTTGTTAGGACAGTTGCCTCTAAGATGTTTCCTTCTGTGTGAAAACTGTTGGTATTTAATGATCTTCAGATCCCAGAGGGATATATATTTTTTAAGTTTATTTATTTATTTTAGGAGAGAGAGAGAGCTAGCAGGGGAAAGACAGAGAGAGAGGAAGAGAGAGAGAAGCTCAAGCAGACTCTGTGCTGTGATCATACAGCCTGACATGGGGCTCGATCTCATAAACCATGAGATCATGACCTGAGCCGAAATCAAGAGTTGGATGCTTAACTGACTGAGCCACCCAGGCTCCCCTCAGAGGGATATTTTTAATGAACAGAGAAGGGTGCAATATGATGCTGAGTGACAATTACCTGACAATGATTTTCATCTTCTATTTTGATTTTTAAAATAAGCTTTTAAATTTTAAAATAGTAATAGATTGTCAGAAAAATTGCACAGATAGTACAGAGTTCCCATGTACTTCTTAGTACCTCTTTTTGTAATCTCACATGAATATGGTACATTTGTCACAACTAATGAACCACTACAGATATATTATTATTAATGAAAGTACATACCATATTCAGAATTCCTTAGTTTTCCTCCACTGTCCCTTTTCTTTTCCAGAATGTCATCCAGGACACTACATTACATTTAATCATTATGTCTCCTTAGACTACTTTTAAAAGTTGGACATGTGATATCAAATAATAGGAACTAAGGTGAATAAGCCAATAGTGGATGTATTTATATTAATTGGGCTAGAACTTGGGCGATGTTAGTGTCTGCTGTTGTCACAGGTGTCAGAGCCTTAAAATTCCTCTGGTGATCTTATTTTTGTCTCCTTTCTTGACTTGTGGCTTCCCTAAGTACTCCCCCTCAGAAAAAGTCTGTGTCCTGAAGTTTTCAGCTACAATCCACTATGATTATACTGGGATCCTGTCGGTATTGTGATAAAGTGTGGACCTGAAAAAGCATTCTGTCACCTTGTGATGAAATCTCAGTCTTTTAGTGGGCCCATATTTTGGGGTTGTAACCTTCCTAAATATTTCTCTGCTCTTGCTCCCTACTCCCTCATGTCACTGTAGTATTGCTAATCTGTTGTCTTGAAGCCCTGATTTCTGTTGACTATGATTTCCCCCCTTTGATGAGTCTATTAAAAAATTTATTTAACATTTGCTATGTTCCATGTATTGCTTTGGCACTGGAGGAATGATTTAGTATTGAGGAAAAAATTGATGTTGCAGGGGAAATTGAGGATAATATTTGGAATAATGTCCTTGATTAGGAGATAAAGGATGTGATTCAGTTTACAAGTGGAGAGATTGGCTGTAGATAGTAGTTTTTATAGTTGATCATTTGTGATAAGAAAGAAGACAATAATTTGGCCCAGATGCAAATAGACTGATTTGGCTTCATGAGAGACTGAGGCCAAGAAAGTCATCAGAAACAGACAGCTAATCATTCTCTCTCTCTTTCTCTCACTGTGTCTGTCATTCTTGAACTTCATGGTTTCTCATAACTCTGCTTGTATGCCTCATTGTTTATTCTCTCCAAAGGCTGATATCCAATACTTAGGCAGAGATGTGATAGGAAATGGCTCCACCAAAATGCTTTCATGTCATTAACTTAAGAGCTTAGAATTGCTGTGTCTCAATTATAAACTTCCAGGAGAAAGCACTACATGATTTTCCCATCTGAGGTTAGGTGTCTATCACTGTTTCAGTTACTAATAGCCAGTAATTTGCCCTACTGCTCACTTTTCAGGTATTGAAGAACAGATATGAGCAGGTTCTGTAAGAATATGTGGAGTTGAGGAGAAAATGATTTCAATTTCTAGCCAATGTGTGTGTGTGTATATGTGTGTGTGTGTGTGTGTGTGTGTGTGTGTACAGGACACAAACAACCAAAGTTAATCTGTACACTTCATTTAACATCCTTAAAAATATAGCTCTGCTCAGGAGAATTTAAGATTTGATTTTGGAGGGGCATTTGGTTGGCTTACTCTGTTAAGTGTCCAATTTCAGCTTAGGTCATCAGCTTGAAGTTTGCAGGGTGGAGCCCCGCGTCAGGCTCTGTGCTGACAGCTCAGAGTCTGGAGCCTGCTTTGGCTTCTGTGTCTCCCTCTCTCTCTGCTCCTCCTCTGCTCATACTCTGTCGTTTTCTCTCTTAAAAATAAATAAGCATTAAACATTTAAAAAAAGATTTGATTTTGGAATTAAGAACCCAAGAATAGGGAAATTATATTTTGTTATAGTTTAAATTCTTGATGTATAGTTTAAGTTATTGGTACATATTTTCTTACTATGTTTGGATTCCCTACTCAAAAATATAGTTAAATACATATTGCCAGGTGAATTCTACAGTGTGGGGATGAACCGCGGCCCAGTAGGTGCAGAAGTGATTACTCCTCTGCTTTTAGTCCTTTTGCCACACCCCAAAATGTCTTTTGAAAGGTAGTCTTTCAGCCCAGATGGATTCTGCTGTTTTGCTTGATGACCACTTAATGATAAAATGAATGCTGCTTTGCTGTAACACTTGCGAACACGGGCTGAATTATTTAGGCAATTGGACAGTGTTGGAACTATTACTGAAGACAAGTCTTTGTCCCTTTGACAAAAAGCAAAATTGCATAAGCAGTAAAATGCCATAGGAAAAAAATTTATTTTGGATTTATTGCTTTAATTATTGAGCCTTATAATTGTACAGGCCATCCAGAAAATGTTTCTTTTTTTAAAATTTTTCTTATTATTTTTGAGAGAGAGACAGAATGTGAGTAGGGGAGGGCAGAGAGAGATGGAAACACAGAATCTGAAGCAGGCTCCAGGCTCTGAGCTGTCACCACAGAGCCTGATGCGGGGCTCAAACCCATGAACCATGAGATCATGACCTGAGTCGAAATTGGCTTAACCTACTGAGCCACCCAGGTGCCCCTAGAAAATAATGTTTCTTAAGTTTAGAAACTTGCTTTCACTTGGTAGGAGCCCTACATGAGAACAGAAGTGGGGAAATAGGTAACCTTCTTCCTGTCAGTATGTTTTATTGGCACATGTGGCTTACCAGTTGTTCCCCAGAATCTAGTCTCCCCTTCTTCCTTAGTGATAGAACCTGCAATTTTAATCTAGGACCAGACAATAGGATAAAGACTATATCTTTTCTGGTTCTCACTCCTTACAGCTGGATGTGTCTATAATAAATTTCCAGGAGGTCTCCTTAAAAAGAGCATTTGTCTCCTTTGTCACCCCTTGTTTGTTTCCCACTGTCTGGAATGTGTGTATTTGGATGTCTTGGCTCAGCAGCAATATTGGACAATGAAATAGAGGCCACAAATTGAGTATCAGAGCTGCAAAATACAAGGAGCTTGGGTCCCTAACACTTTTAAGCTTTCATTCTTGCCCAGCTGCTTTGTTCCTATATCGGTTCTCCATTGCCATAAGAATGCTAAGTAAGAAATGTACACAAAACCTCAGCAGGGTACAAAAACACTTATTTCTCACGCATCTGTGGAGTTCTGCTGATCTGGTCTCTCCTGCTTCTAGAGGTCAACTGAGACTGGTCTAGGCTGGGTTCAAATGGGGCAGTTGGTATAACTCAGTTCTGCCCCATGTGTCTTTCATCCTCCATCACAACAGATGGGCACATCCTTCTCATGAAAGATAGAGGCACAAAAGAGCAAGTGGAAACATGAAGAGCTCCTGAAGGCTTAGGCATGGAACCGGAACCCCAGCACTTCTGCCTCCTTCCGTTGGCCAAAGTAAGTCACAAGGCCAGCTGAGATTCAAGGGAATGGATTCCACCTCTTTAGTGGGAGGAACTGCAGGCTACATAATGAAGAGGATGATATAGAAGAGGGAAGAATTGGTCTATTTTTGCAACTTTTCTCATTTTCAGACTTCTTTTATGTAAGAGACAAACTGCTGTCCTGTTCCTGAATTTAGTTTAGTTTAATTTTGTTTTTGTTGTATGTAGCTGACCCTGATCCTACTTGACTTGCTGAGCTCTCATTGGAGTGTGAATTCCACGAGGACAAGGATTTTTGTCCTTTTAAACTCACAGCTGAATGTGCAGAATGGAACAATGCTGTTCATAGTAGGCATTCAATAAATGTTTATTGATAGAATAAATAAATGATATGGCAATTAAGCTTCATATTTTAAAAAATAACACATCTGGAAAAAGAACACAAACATGTAGAGTAGCAACCCCTCCTCCCCCAAAAGAAACAAGCAAACAAAGAGGATTGTGAATAGCTTTAGAACCAAATTAGACTGCTATAAAATAAATATTTTTTAAAATGCTAATGTGTCTTAAAATAATTTGGTGACTATGGCAGATACTATAATTTGGCTCAGTTCCCATTCCAATCCCTTATCTTGACGTCTAGAACCATGAAGACTACAAAGCTAAAATCTACATTTTCACATTCCCTACCAACTATGGTGCTGCAGGAAATCTAGTTTCCCCCAACCTGACCCACCTACACTTGGGTTAGAGTTAGCATTGTGAAACATGGATGGTGGCTATGCACGGGTGTATCTCCTTGTATGACTGATGGTAAAGGTGCCTAGTTCTTCTGGGTTGCTATAATGAGGTTTCTGACTTGAGGTCACAGGTATAGAGTGATGGGAGCAGTGCAGTTGTGTTTTGTCCAGTGGTGTTTTTCAGCTTTTCTCCTGTCTGCCGTCGTCTGGCTGTGTGTATCCAAACCCAGTACTTGGACATCCCAAGGTAATCCACAAACTATGAAATATTTCTTTTTTTAAGTTTATTTATTTATTTTGAGAGAGAGAGTGTGAGCAGGGAGGTGCACAGAGAGAGAGGGAGAGAAAGAGAGAGGGAGAGAGAGAATCCCAAGCAGGTTCTGCACTGTCAGCAAGGAACCCAATGAAGGGCTTGAATTCGTAAAATATGAGATCATGACCTGAGCCAAAATCAGGAGTTAGTAGCTTAACTGACTGAGCCACCCAGGTCCCCCAACTACATAATATTTCTAAAAGAACTTTTTATTGTCATCCAGTCAAAGGGATTTCTGTTATCTCGCAATTACTTCCAGAGACAGCCAAAGATTTGATATTGATGGTAGCACCACATTTGCTAGGGTGCCATTTTTTGGATCTTCAGTTAAAATGTTGTGGAGACTTATTTTTGATTAAGGATAGAGGTGGGGAAACATCATAAATGGGCACCTATTAAAGATATATCTTTGATTTTTCTGTTTATTTAAAAAATATTTCATTGGTTAGCAAAAAATGGTGACATTACAAAATGGAATATATAATTAAAGCATCAAGAAGTGGAAATTATTACTATGTCAAATGCATTTTACAATACTTGTGTTCTATATCCACAAAGTATAAAGATGAAACTTTATTTTGTTCTTTTTTTCTACATGCTCTTTCTTATATCCTTGAACAGGTTTTTAATCCCACCCAGAACACTGATAAACATGAAAACATTAGAAAAAACGCATTTGCTTTCAGTGATAGTTTGGGTATGGTGTTTCTAAATGAAGTAAATCAATTTTTAGAACATTTTTGTTTATTTTGAATAACTGGATCTAAACCCACAGGCAATATATAATTGTCAGAAAAATAAATGCAGAATAACACACTTAAGGTTGCACCTGGCTCTCTTAACCTCAGCCTAATGGCATTTTGAGCTGAATGATCCTTTGTTATGGGGGCCTGTCTTGGATATTGTAACATGTTTAGCAGCATCCTTGGCCGCTACACACTAGATGCCAATAGCATACACCTTCCCAAGTTCTGACCATCAAAAAATCTCCAGAAATTGCCAGATGTTCTCTGTAGGACAAAATCACCCCCCCTCCCCATGCACAACCTGTTGAGAACACTGAAAAAACACAGAAACAATTTCTAATGGAGCATTTAACAATATATTTCAAGATTTGAAGAACATCTTAATGCTTGAAATATGCACCACAGATAGCATGTTAATATTATATTAAGGGCCTGTAATGTAATGGACACATTTTTCCAATTTCTCACTTTATTGCTCTAGATACATGAAGTTGGTGTTCTGCATAGCAGATCTAAATGGGTAAATTGTTAATAAAGACAGAAACTCAGACATGTATACAGTGGAAAAAGAAAACACAAAGCTCGAGGCACCTAGTGATTACTCGTGATTCATTTTTAAGCCCACGGTGTTTTTATTTTAATTCCTGGGAATAGTCTTAACAGTTGGAATCCAGTCCTGAGGGTGGAATGAAAAATTATATTCTTCTTTTCTCAGCAGCTAAAAAGAAAAATGACTGTTTACCTGAGTTCTGTTCTCAAACCGTGTGGCCCTTGAGCTGAACTGTCGCCGTTGTTTGTTTACAGGTTCTGTGATCCCAGTCTAGGAGTGCTTCGGGGTTGCCGGAGCAGACCTCAGAAATAATAATTAATTTTTAAACATCCTGTCAAAATAAAAATTTTTTTCTGACTCAACAAACATTTTCAAACTCAGCATCAAGGATTTTCTATTAAAATGAAAGTTTCAACATTTCAGACTCAGGGAAAGATGTTTTAAGTATTATACCAGAATGACAAGCAAATGAAAGCTGTGGTTACAAGCATAGACATTTGGCTTGTTTAGGTAAATTAAATAAACTATCTTACATTTATAAATACATGTTATTTAACTGAAATTTAAGAGATCCAAATTGTCATCCTGCATCTGAAACAGGCTAGATCTATGATTTTGAGAAGGGAAAGAGGAGAGGAGTCCTTTTAGACTCCATGGGCCAGAGGCTCCACGTATGTTCTCCCAGATACCTTACTTAGGCTATTTCTCATCACTTACCTCCTGTATGTCTGAATCCCTCACCTCTAAATTAGGTTGTTGGATATAGCCAAAGTTTTTTTTTAATTTAATTTTTTATTTATTAAGAGAAATCTTTTGCTGTTTATTTATTTATTTTGAGAGAGAGAGAGAGAGAGAGAGAAAGCATTAGCATGGGAGGGGCAGAGAAAGAAGGAGAGAGAGAATCCCAAGCAGGCTCCTCACTGTCAGCACAAAGCCTGATGCGGGGTTTGATCTCATGAACCATGAGATCATGACCTGAGTCGAAATCAAGTTTGGATGATTAACCACCCAGGAACCCCTAAATTTAATTTAATTTTTAAATTTATTATTAGTATTTTTCTCATTTGAGTATAGTTGACACACAATGTTACATTAGTTTCAGGTGTACAGCATAGTGACTTAACAAATTTATACATTATGCTATGTTCACCACAAGCGTAGCTACCGTCTGTCACCACACAACACTATTACAATTGTCATAACTTCCTATATGTAATATATTACATGTAACATATCATTGCCTATATTCCTTATGCTGTGCCTTTTATTCTTGTGATTTACTCATTCTGTAACTGGAAGCCTGTATCTCCCGCTCCCCTTCACCCATTTTGCCCATCCCCCACTCCCCTCTTGTCTGGCAGCCATCAGTTTGTTCTCTGTATTTATAGGTCTGATTCTGCTTTTTGTTTGTTTGTTTATTTTAGATTCCACATATGAGTGAAATCATATGGCATTTGTCTCTTTCTCAGTCTGATTCATTCCACTTAGCAAAATATGCTCTGGGTCCCTCTCTGTTATTGCACATATTGGCCAGGTTTCTAAGTTGAGAAGCCATGCACGGGATTCAGGGCAGTCTGTGAATTCCCTAAAACTGCATGAAGAGTTTTGGGTATGCATGTGTGTGCAGTATTCTGTAGGAGATGGTTCAGAGTGCCCATCAGTTTCTAAAGGGATTTGGATCCTGAAAAAGAATCAATTCACTTAAAACAAACTAGGATGAGTATGCCCCTGGGAGTAGGCAAATCCAGGAGGTATGCTGGCGTGGAAAGCTCTAAGTATATGTATTTGTGTTCCTCAACTTCCTTGTATATTATGTACCAAAATGGATGTGCCTGAGAGAGTATGAGTGTGAAAGCGCATGTGATGGGGGGCTGATTCTTCTCTCCTACCTCCTCCTTCATAACTTCTATTTTTCATTTCATAAAAGGAAGTTTTCATCCCAGTTGTCTCATAATCCTACTGTGGAGCCTTGCCACCATGCTGTCAAAAATCTCCCTGGTGCCAAACAGAAGGGTATTTCAAAGTATTAGTGCTGGGATTAAAAAAGTAAATGACTTTGGGGCACCTGGGGGGGCTCAGTCGATTAAGCGTCCGACTTTGGCTCAGGTCGTGATTTCACAGTTTGTGAGTCTGAGCCCCACATTAGGCTTGGGCTCTGTGCTGACGGGTCAGAGCCTGGAGCCTGCTTTGGATTCCGTGTCTCCCTCTCTTTCTTCCCCTCCCCCATGCTTGTTCTCTCTCTCTCTCTCTCTCTCTCTCTCACTCACTCTCAAAAATAAACAAACACTTAAAATTTATTTTTATTTATTTATTTATTTTTTTTTTTTTGAGAGACAGAGAGAGACAGCATGAGCAGGGGAGGGTCAGAGAGAGATCGAGAGACAGAATCTGAAGACAAGCTCCAGGCTCTGAGCTGTCAGCACAGAGCCCGATGCAGGGCTCAAACCCACGAACTGCAAGATCATGACCTGAGCTGAAGTCGGACTCTTAATGGACTGAAACACCAGGTGCCCCAAATAAACACTTAAAAAAAAAAGAAAGTAAATGACTTTAATAACTAGATAGCAATTCTTTTGTTTCTTTCATGGTTTGCATTCGATCAAATTGAAAGAGGACTTAAATTATTAGCTGAGAAGTCATTACATTTTTTGTTGATTGGTCCTAGTAATTTTCTCAACCTTGTAGTTCTTTCTCTATTTCATTCATTTCTGCTTTTATCTCTATTATTTTTCTTCTATTTTCTTTGGGTTTACTATGCTATTGGTTTTTTTCCCCTAATTTCTTGGGGTAACTATTTCAACCATTGATTTTTTTAACTTTAACTTTTTATCTAATAAATATATTAAGCTATAGGTTTCCTTCTAAACTTTAGCTGATATCCACAAATTTTGATATGTAATATTTCATTATCACTCAATTATAGATATTTTCTTATTACCAATACGATGCTTTTAAGCATGCATTATTCAGAAGTGCATTGTTTAATTTCCAAACCCTGATTTGGGAGATTATTTTAGTTATCAATTTCTAGCTTAATTGCACTGTGTCTATCTATAAGCCATATTATGAATGATTTCAATTATTTGATGTGTTTTATGACATGTCAGTTTTTTTATTTAAAAAATTTTTATTTTTTAAGTAATCTCTTTGCCCAACATGGCACTTGTACTTACAACCCAGAGATCAAGAGTTACATGCTTTACTGACCAAGTCAGCCAGGGGCCCCCGACATGTAGTCAATCTTGATAAATGTTCCATGTGCACTTGAAAAGAACATGGAATTTACAGTTTGACCTGACAGCTCTCTTGGCCTTCCCCAGTTTCCTCCTTACTTTCCCTTACAGGTCTCAGCTGTCCAAATCTTTTGCATGGCTAATCCAGTCTGCTTCTTAGAAGATCTAGACTGACAACTCATTTACCATCCCCCACCCTGTCTTTTGTGCTATTGTTGCAGTGTATTTATTTACTTGTACACATATTTTAAATCTCAGAAGGCATTATTATCTTTCACAGTCAATATTCATTTGGATTTATCCACATACTTACTTTCTTTCCTTTTTTTTGGTTGTTCTTTATTTCATCCCAAATTTTCATGGTCCTACCCTCATAGAACTGGAATGACATTTTTTATTCTGCCTCCTTTGGTATTTTCTTTAGTGCTGGTCTCCTGCTGGTGATCCGCCCCCCCTTTTTGATCATCTAAACACATTTTTATTCTGTCTTCATTTATTAAAGATATCTTTGCTGGATATAAAATTTAGGTCTTATTTTTCCATGAAACTGTGGCAAGCTAATTTACTAGCTTGTAACTGGGATATGATCTCCAACCCTTCACAGTGCTTGACAATTATTACCTAAAATTGTATTTTTATTTACTGACTTGTATGTTATCTGTCTTCTTCTCTAGAATTTAAGTTCCTTGAGGGGAGGGACCTTGTCTCTTTTCACCCTACATCTTTAGCACATAAAACAGTTCTTGGCACTAGAAGACACTCAATAAATATTTGCTAACTCAATAAATGAGTAAATAGAGTAAATAAAAATTTCTTTTCTAGCATAACTTTTTGAAAATCAATAGAGCCATCCTCATCATATCCTAAACCAAACAAAATCTATTTTCTTATAATTTCTGCTGCCTAGATCATTTTTCTTCCCGACTGGACTATTACTTTAAGTCTTTTCTCAGGATATTCATGTTATTTGCCATTTTTTCCAAATCATATTACATTTGTTCTCACTGTAAGAGTTTAGTCATGTGGGTAATACATAAGAGTACAGAGGGTATAGACACTAGAGTAAAATTGCTGCTTGTCTGGTGCTGGCTTCACTCCTTTCCAGAGGAGAAACTTAGTTTCTTAATCTTTAAAATAGGGAGAGCAATGATGCCTAATTCATCTGATTGTAACTATAATCAGAGATAACGTATGTAAAGTCCGTAGCAGAGTACTTGACCTGCAAAACATATTCGATGAATTGAGTTGTCTATGGAATTTGGATATTGTTATTCATCCCTGCAATGCTGACGGTGCCTTAGAGTTAGAACTCTCACCAACTTTATGTATATGCTCTTTGTTCCATGCTGAAGGAACTTACCCAGCCAGTGAGCAATAGGCTCAGAACTGTAGAGCTCTGTCTGGGATGTGCCCCTAAATATTCACCCAGCTTTTTATTTGCTGTGGATGATTCTGTCTCCAAAGTAAAAGCAGAGCAGAAGAGTTGGGCAAATCTTTTAAAAACTCCAGGGAGTCAAAAGTAATGCATTTTGGTTTTGATCTGCATTTCTACATTTCTGGTAGTCGAAATTTTAATACACTTGCTTCATCAGAATTTCCATCTGAATGACAGTCTCAATGCTCTGCTTTATTAAAATAAGAGAATAACAATATCGTTGAAGTCTCATTTTACCAGACAGGCAAACTGAGACATTGTGGTGACAGGACAAAAATGTTGTAATGGAGATGTGAATTCTGGTGGAATAGAGATTCATGACTCTACAGCTCAGGATTATTTAAGTATAAAGACCTGAGCTGAGTATGTGAGATGAGATCATTGTATAAGATATTAAATAATCATTATGCTGCTAAATAAGAGTATAACCATATAATTTTGACATCACATTTTATATATATATATTTTTTTAACTGCAAAGGCTATCTGAGAGAAGTTTCTGACCAAGCAGAAATATTGAAGATGGGGAATGCTTCTTTTCTGAGGTAGCACAAGGACCCTGGCAAATAATTGGATTCATCTTTCCTCAATGTTGGCAGCCAGCAGTCATGTGCAATTGGTAGCTCAGACAAAGTCACGGTTCATCATGAACTCCAGTCAACACCAGTATAAAGGGCTGCTAACAAATAGACTGAAAAGTTGGTGGTTACAGATTGATTTCTAGAAAAAGACGAATTTCAAAAAACAGAAATAGAAAAGGCTTGACATTCTCAGATGGTGTTATATTTACAAGTTGCTCTAGCAAATGAAATTGAACGCTGGTAACAAAGCATTCCCCAGAAAATAAATAAATAACAGAGACAGTCCCTTGGGCCTGTGACTGAGGATGGCATTTTGCTGTATCAGGCAGAAATTTTTTCTTAAGTAAGGCTAAATCTAAGGAGTGCGAGACACAATGAATATAAACAGCAGCTTCAGAGACACAGGGTTAGAAACAGATGCAAAACACAGAAACACATTGGGCACTTTTTTCCTCTAAGAGCATTATCATTGTCCTTGTTACTATCAAAACCCCGTGTCATGCTAGGTTGACCACACACCATGCATTCTGGTTTGTCCAGGCATTACTGGGTTTTACCTGTTGTTCTTGTGACCCTGCATACTAGGATTCCCTTTGACTCTCACAAATGTCCTGGTTTGGACAATTAATTATATGGCCACTTGGTGTATGGCACATTATTAGGCATTTGGAGGTTAACCAAGAAAAGCTGTGGCCCCTGGACTTAATGGTATTTATTTTTCTCCTTTGCAAAAGATCAGGGGCTGAGGGCAAGGACATACAGCCCCTTGGCTCCTATAAGACTTAATAATTGGGTAAGTTGTTTGAATTAAATACTTAACTACCCCAGAGCCCCTTGGGTTTAGGTAAATACCACACCTCTGCTGAATATTCCAAAGCATTTAAAGAATACTGTAGTCCAGAGGCAACCTGGGTGGCTCACTCAGTTAAGTATCTGACTTTGGCTCAGGTCATGATCTCACGGCTCATGAGTTTGAGCCCTGCGTTGGACTCTGTGCTGACAGCTCAGAGCCTGGAGCCTGCTTTGGATTCTGTGTCTTCCTCTCTTCTGCCCCTCTCTGCTCACACTCTGTTTCTTTCTCCTTCAAAAATAAATAAACATTAAAAAAAATAAAAAAAAATACTGTGAGACAGTCAAAGAGAAGTTGTGTTCAACCTTACCTACTGGAAAGCGACCTTGACATAGCGTTTGGCTGGAAGGCTGGACAGCAGACCAGCCCTTTTCCTTATGCCAAGAATTGAGCAGAGTGAGTTAATCTTTTCTATTATCTGGATGAAAAAAGTCGCAAGCATGTGCTTTCCAAAGCTAAAACACATGTAAAGCTACTACTTAAAGCTGTTTATGGACTAAGCCTCCCTTTGCCACTTATCAGGGAAAGTAATCTATCAGCTGTATCCTGAATAGAATTTATTGTTTGGGGATGCTTATGTTGTCAAAGTATCACACCATAAATAAAGTTGAGATTATCTTTTTAAATGAATAATCTATTTCCTCGTAGGCATTAGTGATAAAAGAAAATAAGATATAAAGTCTAAGCAGGATCTTAGATTTTCAAATAGCACTTGACTCCAAGACAATTAAAGAAAAATTAGAATTCTTATATCGAATAAAGGGCTAGTATCCAAAATCTACAAAGTACTCACCAAACTCCACACCCGAAAAACAAACAATCCAGTGAAGAAATGGGCAGAAGACATGAAGAGACACTTCTCCAAAGAGGACATCCAGATGGCCA
>CM053577.1:43748026-43774614 GCA_028646485.1 Cryptoprocta ferox
TAACACTGCTTTGTCTAAATAACAAAACCCTCTCTTACAGATTTAGATGACAATATTTAACTAGCTAGCTCTGGAGTTTGGATTCCTGATTACTGTTTTTTAAATACTAACTAATCACTTTTAAGTAGATGGTGAATTATATACAATATAACAGAGAAGAAGCTACTTCCATTTATTTATAAGGCTACCATTATATTCAAAATAAAACATCACAAAGTGTACATTTTGTATGTTTACATTTAATATATCCTTTAACATAAAATACCTGCAATAGAATATTAACTCAGAGTCCACTATAGTCAGTGTGGTCTGGGAATGGGACACAAGTGGGAGTTGGTGATAAATGTTATTTTTCAATGCTGTAACTGTATCTGTGATATTTGGTAGGTTGATTTGGAAATGACATCAAAGTCTGAAAAAGAAGCCCTTTAGTATGAAGAAAGTTAGGCTTGAGCCAAACAGCATGACCTGCTACCATCTCTCCAACCCTAACTCAGGCCTTGATTCATAAAAGTCCAATGGCTTTGAAGTTTTCTATAAGGGATCTGCCTAAACCAAGGTCACTATAGTTTCAACTATGTCATGCTATCTCCCATGTGAGGCCACTCACAGACAAGTTCTAGTTCAATTGTGGTAGTCACACATGTAGTCTGATCCAGGGCAGCCCTTCTGACACGCACAAATATAGTCCTCTTTTTACCATTTATTAACTGGATGCATCTTACCTTTACTGCATTTAAGACAAATCTGAAAATATCAGATAATAATGGAAAATTCACCAAAACTGCATGAATTCTTTTTCACTTAATTCACAAGTAGAATGAGTGGAGTGGCATATTTTGATCCCTGACACTTTTTAATGTCTTTGGTGGGTTGTTAATGAGTTGCCAATAACTAAATTGCAGTGAAGAAAATTCCTTAGGAGTTGCTATAACTCAGATTAAGTTAAACTTCATTAAAGAGTTCAAGAATAAATCGTTCTCACTTTTTAATGATTTTATAACCTGTACACATATGCCATTGATAAAAGATGAAACAGAAAAAAAACACAAGTGAGTTTTCAATTGTCCTCCAAACTAAAGAGAATCTTTCTTAGTTCCTAAACCTCTTTCTTCCCTATTGTCCTTAATGGCTATGAAGCTCTTGGTTTGGTCTCCGTCCCTGCCTTTTATCAAAAGTTTACCAGGCAATAATGGAAAAGTAGCATATTCCTACTTCGCGGAACCATGGGTTTCTTCTGGTTAGTTCTGGCTTCTTGTGGATGTACAATCTAATTCATACATTTAACTGGACTGACATAAATCCTACCAAGCCCTATAGAGCAAATTTCCTCCAGTCTTCTTCTGGCTAGGGGTTCAATTCTTGGGCTAGCAACATTCCTATCTGACTTCATTCTCCCTGGAGAGGTGCATTAGAATCCACAGTGGCTGACTCACCAACTAGTTCCATTTCTGGTTGAAAGGCGTCCAGAGAGCTTATAAAAAACCCGTGACCAACTACAAGCTAAATGTATTATATTTAATGCCAGAGAAGGTCTGGTGCTAGGTTTGTGTATAATTACGGTATGTCAAATCACATAAGATTAATGATTGTTTCTTTTGGAACAATTAATTGCTTGGGGTCTTTCTCTTACCTGGAATATGTGTGATTGGTAAGAGCTATTTGGATTTTAATATTTACTGTGTATAAGAGATTTGGAGTTTTAGAAAAGTTGAATTCACATTAAAGGAAACATATATTCTCACATTGTGTAGGGGTCAATTGTATCTTATGAAACCAACATCATAGAGCCATTGAATGCTCGGTCACTGCTAATGGCAAACACTTTCCTACCACAAATAGAATTTTAGACGAGTTGTTCCTTCTAATAAGTACATGGCAAAATGTGAAAGAAACTGCCAGAAAATTAACTTTGTGCAGCTGTCCAGTCGTTCCAGATGACAGTTGCCTGAAGCACTCTTTCCGACGTACCCCTATCCAAGCAAAACCTCCTTCGGACGTTTCCAGTGAGGAGACAACAATCTTAGGAAGTCAGAACTAACTAAATGGCTCTTGGTTTCAAAGGCCAATATAGGGGACAAAATTAACAGTCATTAACTTCAGTTATATTTTTAAAGAACTCGAAGATTTGTCACACAGATAAAGATACATAAGAAACCCAAACAATGCACCTCCAATTAATGTGTGTGTGTGTGTGTGTGTGTGTGTGTGTGTGAGTTTCACATTGCCAAGGTGATATCGATTCTGTATTCATAATAATTTAGTTATATTCATATATAAAGTCATCATATTGATATAGTCTCAGTCATTTCCCTAGTGCTGGAATATCATGTTTCAGATCATTTGTGTGACAAGAGAAGAAATAAATACAAAACAGAGACAAGCCAACTGGGAACATAAAACTAAAAAAAATACATCTTTGATCTTCTTGCTCATATGTGACTATTATTTAACTCAACTGCATATGGTACAAAACGGATTGCTGATTTTAAATGCTAAGTGTGTAGATCATAGTTAAGAACAAGTGACATGACTCATTAATATAGAAATTAAATGTCAAATTCTATTAAATTTCCTGTTTTAAATTCTGCTTTGAATAGTTGGAAACCACTAGGCAGATTTAAAACCTCAAACATCTCATTATCCAAGAGATGGAAAAAAATCTGAGTTCTACCCCTTCCTCCTTTGCAAAGGTAGAGATTGAAGCCCTGGGCAAGGAACTGAAAAAGGTTTTCTATGAGGGGATGCTGGAATTCACAACCTATGTGAATTAACAAATCAGACTCGAAATCTTTTTCAGACGATGCTAAACATTCACTTTAGAGCACAAGGTCCTGAATCCTGAATGGCACGTGCCAGTTCTGTTAGATTTGCCCCGGGGGCAGCACTTCTTGCTGATGTGCAGATCATATCCTCTTTCAACAGTAAGGCCTGGTGCAGGGGCCTCAGGGAAGACTGGAAGAGTAAGGAGTTATGCCAGAATGTACACAACCAGCTGTGCATACATCATACCTTTCCCTAGAGAGAAAGGAAAGCTGTGGAACTATCAATAGAATAATAATGAGCTTACCTCATCATCATGGGACACTGACCAATCCCTGAACCGCAGAAAGTAGTTCAAGAGGGGAGAAAGTTCACTTAATCACTTTTTTTTTTTTTGGTTTCCCATCAACTCTGAAACAGTCATTCTTGGGGGCCCTCATATATGCTTATGTAACAAGTAACAAAAGTGCTAGGCCCATAATAGCCAATATTTATAAAGCATTTATTATGGTGTCTGGCACTATTCTATGTGTTTGCTATGTGTTAACCAATTTAATTCTCAAAATAACTTCATGAGGTAGTTTCTATTATTATTCCCATTCTACAGCTGAGGAAACAGAGGAACAGAGAACTTAAGTAACTTGGAAACAGCAACATGTAGGATGTGAACTGAAATGATCTGGCTCCAGAGTCCCTACTCTTAACCACTGTAGTGTTCTCATAGATTCATCCAGTGACATTTCTTTCTCAGCAATGCCTCGGCAAATCTGTTGTCAGCTCCTTTCTCTGCATAACCTGTACCCCACTCCCTCCCTGAATGAAATCCTGGGCATCTCACAGCCTTTCTCCTAGAGAATAAAAGGCTTCCAGTAACTTGGAGGCATAAGAACAGGGTAAATAACAGATGAAGTACAATATAATATTAACTTGTAAAGCTCCAAACAAGCATCCCCTAACACTTAGTACTTAGCACCTAGCACTTCTCAGCTAGTGGCTGTTGCAAGCATTGTTCTGGGAGAGGGGTCCTGGTTGGCTGCTTCTTAGTTCAGCCTGCCAGTTCTCCAGTTCTCCATGAGCCAGCTACCATGATGTGGAAGGAAAAAGAAAGTAGGTAAGGGAGAACTGGGGGGCGGGGTTCCCTCTTACACTGAGCCAGCATTAGCTCACTCTGGCCGACTTGGTCTCTGGGGCAGAACTCTGTGAGGTCTTGGAGAAACCGGATGACACACCTGCTGTGCCTTCAGAGTAGCTTTTTAAAACCCTTCTTTGGCTCTGAATCTCAACAATCCATCTTCACAGACAATCATTTTTCTGTTTTGATCTCTACTCCCGGAAATCCTCCTGTGCCAAGCCCTTTTTGAGGACTCCAGGTCAACTCTCTCAGGAGCCCACTCTGGGAAAATGTCCCTTTTGTCCCATCACTGGTGGGATTGTGGTTATTTCCTAAAGCATGGCTTTTTGATCTGCACCTACAGGCTGATTTCCAGCCTCCCTTTGGGCAGGAGATGAGAAGTAGCCTATGGGATAGTCCCTGGAAGCTACTGTCACTGTACTTAAAGGGAACGGTAACATCCCTTGTGTCATTATATAATGACCACTCTCTCAAGACAGTTAAGTCCAGTTTCCAACTTCAATCTCCTAGTGAAAGCTGGCTCCGAGTGGTCTGCATCATCATGCAGGAGTCTTGCTCAGAGGTCTAACACCATATTTTGGAATACAAGAGTAGTTTGCTCTTATTGGCTTTGAGCCTCTGCTGAAAATGAGACCACTTTTGGCACTCCCTTAGGATTACATGAGAGAGGCAGCTGGGCCTCACAGGTAAAGTACTGGAGAAAAAAAATAAAGAGCCCCAAGTTCTAATCCTGATTCTACCAAGAGTTAATTCTGCCACCATTGGGAGTTACTTTGTCTGTTCAAGATTCAATTTCTACATATGTCTTCATTGAAGCTTCCCAAAGGGCTATCAAAAGAATTGTAGCTCTGTGGGCTGCTAATGGTTGTTTCATGGGAATAAAAGGATTCCAAAGTCAAATAAATTTGTATAATGATCATTAAGCTAAAGTTAAATTATGTTCTTTACAACAGAATTCCTCATTAATATGCATGACAAGTCTCCAAAGAGAAATGTAGTGTGCTGTAGTTCCTAAATGTTTTCGCCCTGGGAACTTTGTTGCAGGGAATGCTCGTTAACATCTTCCTCAGAATACAATTTCAGAAAATCTGGACTCAATGAACTCAAAGGACTCACATCCTTGGTTATCAATATCTTTGAAATCCATAATTTTATGGCTCAACTGGGTTCTGTACTCCTCCCCCCACCACCACCTGCCACTAATATAGAGAAATCAGAGCTGAGCTTGGCATATATGGTTGACGGAAAAGGAAAGAACCTTGTTTTGTATTGCAGTTTCAGTTATCCAAAACCAGATGCTGAGACAGAGTGAGCATGGAGGGAATGATGAAGGATCAGCACCTATGGAAGGGAGAGGAAAGAAGCAGTATTGGGTGGGGGGAAGAATGATGCAAGCATGATAAAGCCTCAGCCGATCCCATGGGGCCCTCAGAGGCAAATATTGCCCATCAAAGTTGGCCTACATCAGGCCCAAATGTCCAGGCCTTTATACCCCCATCTTGACCAGTTGAGCCCTTAAGTGAGGCAGCTGAGACTAAAGGAGCAGTGAGAGGCTTACTACAGAGAGCTGGCAATAAATTCTCCACTGGAAAGAATCTGGGAGATGCATCTCCGTGTTCAACACACTTTTACTTACATAAAGTGAACTCTCATGGTCATCTGTTCATAGAGAGAAGAATATGGAATGCAGAAAGGATCCACTTCCCTTTATATCCTGGAAAGCACTGAAAGCACTCAACTGGTTCAAAGGAGATCAATAACTTCTGTGAGATATGGGGTGTCTCTACATTAAGGTATCCATTTCCAGAAACAAAGGAGGACAAAGAGAATCCACCTAACCTACCAGAAAGCATTAAGTTATCTCCTAGTATGGTGAATGGCTAGCCCCATTACAATTGGTACACCTTCATCTATGTTCCTCTTCCTCTCCCCTCCAGTGCTGGAGAGAAATCCTCAAAACTCATACACTATTCAATTAGCAATGAGTGAAGAATATACGAATAACAGGGAGAACTAACTGTAAAATACAGTATATCCTGCAGAGAGGTTTTTGTTCTCTTTCAATTCTATGGTTATAGAAATTAGCCTAATGATAGATCCAAATTATTTATCACTTATACTTAATTAAGAGTCAGATTGACACAGGTGTCTACATAAAAGAACTAGGCAGTTCTGAGAGTGACTTATGAGAGTGCTGGTATCTGAAGGTAGTCAGAAAAAGTAGAAGATCACACCAGGGCAACATCAAAGCCAGCTAGAGCTCCGACTTAATTATAAGGCCAGCTCCAAACCTAACAGCCAGATGGGGAACAAGGAAGGCACTGAGAAAACAGCCTCAGGCATGCATTTCCCTGGCTCAGGAAGAGTCACAAAGCCCCTGAACTCTACCTTTCCATATGTTCAGTGGAGGCACCCAAGCTGTGAGTACGGAAACAAGTAGACTGTCAACTCTTCATCCTGAGCTATTTCTGGAAAACCAAAGGGGTAGGTGATGCTGAGTGAGCATGTGGATTTGAGTAAAATATTTCCCTGGCTGCTTTAACTTATGCAAAATCCAAACTGAAGAAAGCAACATAATTCTAATTAAAGCTGTATCTCAGAGTTTGCCAAAACTGCTGGCTTTGATGAATGAGCCTTTCAAAGCTTCCCAAGCTCGTGGACGATCCACCAGTCAGCACACACCTCATTCAAAGACTCTAATCAAAGAGCTCTATTAAGTCACTATGGAGAAATCCTAAATTATTTTAAAAGGATAATTACAAACAAGTACTATTTAACATTTATTTTTTTAACCAAAATATTCTAGACACTTGTACAAAACCTCCAAAAGATTGGGAACCACTCCAAATATTCTTTTTGAGTCACTGTCAGAGAAAATCCTGGTAACCTCTGCTCCCATCTGGTGGTTTTGTGAAATGAACAGTTGGTATCTATGAAGGGATTCAAGGCATTTGACAACAGATCTAGTCCTTGAAGATCCAATGATCAAGGGATCCAGAGAGAGTGAATTATTGAGGAGTTTCAGACCCAGAAGGGAAAAGAAAAGACAATATAAGGTTATTTATTCTGGATCTAAGTGTGATCTGTCTACATTTAGTTTGCAGCCAGCTGTGGGTGAACATCAATAGTGCTTGTCAAAAGTATGCCCTTCCCAGTTCCTTTACAGATCAGTGGGATCATGTGACTAGTTCTAGCTAGTGAAATGTGAACAACAATGATCTCGTCATTTCTGGGCTGAGGTTGTAGAAAAACTTTCAGTGCCCTTCCTGTCTTGCATGTCTGCTTCTACAGCAACAGAAGAGGTTGTGTGTTCCAGATGATGCAACCATGACATGACTGTTCCCATCAGCTTGGATCCCAATTCCCCTGATTCCTGATGCCCCTCTCTTACTTTCATGTAACAATTATCTGGAAGTTGGTGAGGTCCTTCATAACCCTTTTTATATTTTTGCCACATTTATATTTGTCCTTAAACACATCATGTTGTTTTGCACGTGTTTAAACTTTAAATAAATGGAAAAATTATATTTTTGACACTTATCCATGCAACTGCATGGAGCTCTTACAAGATTGAATGAAAGAACCAACATTTACTTAATCTGTTTTCCTCCTACATATTTGGGTTGTTTTACTTTCTGCTGTAATAAACAACACGGCAATACATATTTTAAATTCCTTGAAGCACATGTGCAAGAGTCTGCACTTCAACCTGGAATCATCAGATTGAAGTGTATGGACAGCTGTAGCTTTACTAGATAATAACAAATAAAAACACCTAACACTTGGGGCATCTGGGTGGCTCGATCAGTTAAGCCTCTGACTCTTGATTTCAGCTCAAGTCATGATCTTAGGTTTGGGAGTTTGGGTTCCAAGTCAGACTCTGCACTGTCACTCTTTGGGATTCTCTCTCTCTCCCTCTCTCTGCCTCTTTGCAGCTCACATGTGCTCTCCTTCACTCTTTCTCTCAAGATATAGAAATAAACTTAAAAAAAAAAACAAACCTGACATTTGTACAGCATTAACTCTTGTGAGTTAAGCACTGGGAGAAGGCACTGTTTTCACTAAATCCTCACACAAACCCTATGAGATACCTTAGAACAGAGCCTGGTCCAGTATCAGGAAGCTCTTTTTAAGTGTGGCTATTAGTAGTAGTAGTAGTAGTATTTGTGTTTTGTAGACAAGGAAGCAGAGGTCTGGGTATTTGAAGTATGTCACATAGCTCCAGAGTCCACACTTCCAAAACACTAAGGTCTCCTGTCTTTGGCCTCCAGAGGTCATAGAAGAGACTTCTCATTTCTCCAAAGACTTGCAACACTTGATACTATCAAGCTTTTCCATTTCCGCCAATCTTGTGTATGTGAGATGTTATTTCATTACTGCTTTTATTTTCACTTTCCAAACTAGAAGTTGAGCTGTTTTTCATATGTTCATTGGCCATTCAGTTGTTCTTTTCTACTGTGATTGACTGCTCATATATATCTTTGGCTCATTTTTATAATGGACCTACTCATAGGTCCTTTCTACATATCCTAGATACTAATTCTGTCAATTATACTTCTTTCCTTTAAAAAAAAAAAAGCTGACAGTTTTAATTTATTTTTTTTAAGTAACCTCTTCCCCCAACATGGGGCTTGAACTCACCACCCTGAGATCAAGAGTCACATGCTCTACTGATTGAACCAGCCAGGTGCCCCAATTATATTTATTTCAAATATCTTACCCAGTCTGTCAGTTGTAAATGAACTTTTAAATATCTTTTATAAAGAAAGAACTTTTAAATGTTTATATATTCAAATTTATCAAACTTTTTGTTTAACCTTTTTTATGACTTTATATTTAAGAAATACTTCCCTAACAGAGATTATGAAGACAGTCAACCATATTCTCTTCTAAAAGTTTTAAAATTCTGTACTTCATATTTAATTCTCTAATCTGCCTGGAATTTATCTTTAAATTTATCTAATGCTGTTAAATTGTACTGTCACTATTTAATAAGGTCCATGCTTTTTCTACTGATTTATAGTGGTCTCCTTGGCATGTATCAAATGCTCATATGAGTTTGGGCTTTTGCTGAGCTGTATTTTGTACCAATCTGTTCCATTAATCTTTCTGTTTATCTCTGGGAAAAAGCACCATCTTGTGTTACCATAGTTTTATAATTTATCTTCATATCTGAAGGCTGAGCCTCCCCTCTTTGCCTTCTTCAAAATTGTTTTAGCACCTCTTGGCCTTTATATGAGATGCCTCTTGGCCTTTTTCATATGAATTTCAGGATCAATTTGTCAAGTTCCATGAAAAACTCTATTGAGATTTTATTGGAGTGTTATTAAGTTTCTAAGTTTTTGGGGGGAAGAAATAACATCAAGTATTTTAATAACAACAATATCAATTCTTTTCATCTATTAACACAGTATATACTTCTACTTGTTCAGATTTTTCCCTTACATCCTTTAGTAATGTATTTTAATATTCTCTATGTATAACTTACATACATTTACTTCTAGGTTACCTTCAGTTTTTTATTGCTCTTGGAATGGCATCTTTTTTTCATGTTTTATTCTTACTTGTTTATTGCAGATATGGCAATACAAATGATTTTTGTATGTCAGTCTTTTATACAGAAAACTTTCTGAACTATTTTATTATATTCAATAATTTGTCCATAAAGTCATTTGGGTTTTCAACATATACAATAGAATACAACCTATTCATGACATGTTGTCCTTTCCCCTTGCTTATACTCCATGTCCTTTGTCTTATCACATTGGCTGGGACTTCCAGTAAAGTCTTGAGCTGGAAAGAGGGAGGGACGTGCTCAAAGTCACCCAGCTAGATAATGACAGTTAACCCAATGTTGAATACCAAAGTTTTGTCTCCTTGTCACTATAGAAACATTTTTCTCTGAAAAAGATTTCCCCCTTGGTCTTCAGTTAGGTTATTAGATCAATTTTAGATGACTGGAAAACAAAATTTAATTAAGTAACGAGGAATGATGCAATCACACAAACATTAAAAGTAGATTGATAATGAAGTAGTAAACTTAAGATAGGACTTTCTTACATTTAAGCAGTCACCAGAAAGCTTCATTACATGCTTCAAGTTACATTGCTTAGCAACAGCTCTTCAGAAATTTCAGTTATCAGCATGATCACTAAACAGAATAAGCTACAAAATGAAATTACAAAAGCTGGATACATTTGCATCTAGAAATAAAGGAGTAAATACCTAATTGTGGTTCAAAATGTAGTCATTGTCCTTTCCATATCATTTTTGAGGCATTTGTAAGGCTAAATCTTGCCAGCATCAGTCATTTTGTTTCAATTTTCTCCATTCATATACAGTATCACGTATACAGACAGTTTGGCCCTTACTTTCCAAATTTTGGGAAAGAGCTCCCTCGAGCTGAAAAACAGGCAAATGACCAAGAGGGTCTAGTCCTTCTTTTCTGGCCATCACCCACCTCTGCTATAATGTTGGCACACTGAAAGTGCTCAACACTGGGCTGGAGAGAGCAAACCTGCACACCCTACTACTATGCAGATTCAGCCTGGGCTGCACTCAGGAAGATGGAGAAAAAAAAGAAACCCAAGTGGCTTTGCTTTGGTTACCACCTTCAGTGACTTTCTTGGAGTGTAATGTTTATACTAAGACACAAAGATGAACACGGATTTTTCCCTGTGTTTCATGAGCTACATGTCTATCGAAGGAGTCGGTACTGAATGACAAGTGTTCTAGTGAATGCACACCTGAAGTGCTCAGAAACAAAGAGGAGGTACCATCTAACTCATCTTGTTCCCCAGGAAGACTGGTGCCATGTGAGTGACTAACCTTCCATAAACTGGATAAATCATCTTCAATAAACAAATAACTTCTACAAACATACAGTTGAAGCCTCTAATATATAAAATCTCTCATGTGTAAAAGATTAACCCTCCTATTGACCATAGGCAAAGGATACACTCAAGCAACTAACAAAGTATAAAGTGCAAGTGGCCAATAAACCAATGAAAAGATGTTCAAACTCACCAATCATTAACTAAATAAAGAACAAAACATCAGTGATATTATCTTTCAGATTGACAAATATTCAAACAATTGTTACTGCTTGCAATAGTAAAGATATTGGTAAAGGGATCATCTCATTCATTGTGTGCAAGAATGCAAAAAGAAATAAATTTTCTAGAGAAATTTGGCAAACTGTGTTAAAACTTTAAACCACTATCCTTTAATAAAGGATTCAATTTCTTAGAATATATCCTCAGAAAAATAATCAAAGTATATGAAGATGCAGGTTTATAGGTGTTACCTGTAGATTTGTTTAAAACAGTAAAACAAGTTTTTAAATGTTTATTTATTTGATTAAATAAAATATAGTACAGTTACCCATTGTACTATTACACATCTGTTTATTTATTTATTTATTTATTTATTTATTTAAATTCAAGTTAGTTAACATACAGTGTAGTATTGGTTTCAGGAGGAGAACCCAGTGATTCAATGCTTACATGTAACACCCAGTGCTCATCCCAACAAGTGCCCTCCTTAATGCCCATCACCCATTTAGCCCATTCCCTCTACCACATCCCCTCCAGCAACCCTCAGTATTCGTTCTCTGTATTTAGGAGTCTCTTGTGGTTTGTCTTCCTCTTTATTTTTATATTATTTTTCCTTCCTTTCCCTTATGTTCATCTGTTTTGTGTCTTAAATTCCACATATGAGTGAAATCATTTGGTATTTGTCTTCCTCTGACTGGCTTATTTCACTTAGCATAATACATTCTAGCTCCAGCCACGTTGTTGCAAATGGTAAGATTTCATTATTTTTTATTGCCAAGTAGTGTTCCATTGTATACATATACTACATCTTTATCCATTCATCAGTCGATGAACATTTGGGCTCCTTCCATAATTTGGCTATTGTTAATAATGCTGTTATAAACATTAGGGTGCATATGCCCCTTTGAATCAGCATTTTCATATCCTTTGGATAAATCCTAGTACTGCAATTGCTGGGTCATAGGGTAGTTCTATTTTTAATTTTTTGAGGAAACTTCATGCTTTTTTCCAGAGTGGCTACACCAGTTTGCATCTGTTTTAAAAGATGAAGTATGTAACTTTTAACTTGAAAAGATGTTCAAGATATATTTTTAAGTGACAAAAGCAGTTTATAAAACTGTATGTTGAGTAAGATCCCATTTATATAAATATATTATGTATGCATGAAAAACTGGAAGTCTATGCACTAAATAGTTAGCGGTGGTTGTCTCTGGGAGATGAGCTTACAGGGAACCTCCACGCTATACATTTGAACATTTGAATGTGTAGTTTGAATTTTTGTCACAGAACATATGTTACTTTTACAATCAAAACAAAACCAAATTATCTCTCTTAAAAGAAGGGATGCTCTTTTTCACGTTTACAGAATGTTATTGAAATGGTATTATATGTAAATATTATATCTTATGGAAATTGTTGGAATAATAACTTTTTCTAAAACTTCTTATTAAATATGTACACCTGGTCAAGTTATTTGAGCAAAATTCCCAACAGCTTCATTGCCTGCTCTTGACTCTAAAATATGCCAGGGCTATAACCATACAAATAGGTCTCTGTTGTGGTTAAATAGAGGTCACAAGAGTCTTTCTAAGGAAAGCCTGCTTCCTCTTCTCCCAAAATATATGGTTTAAGCTTCTTTATGGATTCATGTAAATCTATGAAATATTTTCATTGAAAAAGAGTGGCTCCACATGTGGCTGGTAACTTCCAAGCTTATGTTGTTAATCAGTGTGTAGTTCAGATTTTTTCCCACTTCAAGTAATTAGCCATTAGGGCAAGCAAAACACATTTTTGTGCCAAGCATGCAGCAGATTTCAAGAATTAAAAAAGCAAAAAACAAAAAAACAAAAAAACACACCAAAACCCAAAAACCAGGAAAAAAAATCCAGGATGACACAAAAATATTGTATAAGAGTCAATATAAAAAATAAAGAAATATAACCATCAGGAATATATTGCTTGGGTTGGCATGGGGGTTGAAGGGGTTATTTGTAGAGTCAAATACAAATTTGACTGTATTTAGGAGTCTGTATTTAGGAGTCTCTTGTGGTTTGTCTTCCTCTTCCTTGCTATGACAGCAAGCATGAGCCTGTCTACAACCAACCAGCAGTAATACAACGGAAGATCTCTCAATATGGAGATCTCTGCAGCTCCGACACAATTGTGTGGGTAAACCTGTTTACCAGAGAAACAAGGATGAGGAGCGGCCACACTACATAATCCTCCTCTGTACCAAATTGATTCAGAGACATAAAGTATCTACCAATGGAGTCAGACTCCTTTGCCATATATTTTATTTTTATTTAAACATTTTTTTTAGTGTTTATTCATTTTTGAGAGAGACAGAGCATGAGCAGGGGAGGAGCAGAGAGAGAGACACACACAGAATCTGAAGCAGGCTCCAGGCTCTGAGGTGTTAGCACAGAGCCCGACGCGGGGCTCAAACCCACAAACGGTGAGATCATGACCTGAGCCAAAGTCAGAGGCTTAACCAACTAAGCCACCCAGGCGCCCCATTTGCCATATATTTTAAAGCATAGTTCAGTACAGAAAATATAATGAGAAAATTTTGGTAGCAACCCTCAAGTAAGTATTACCAGCCAGGTCTTGTACTAAATTATCTTCTTAAACTCTGACTAGGATATCCTACTGCACCCAGACTGAATCAGGGTCAAAGCAATACAATAGACTAGGCACCTATGGGGTGGGGTTATAACATAAGAGTGCTTCCTGTGCATCTCTGTGATTCTCTTGATCTTATGGTTGCAAGATGGCTGCAGCAGCACCAAGCATCACAACTTCTCACAATGTTGACAAGTTCCAAAGCAGGAAAGGTCTTTCCTAGAATTCCCCTGCTGACTTCTTATGTCATTGGCTAGACCTCTAAACCCATCATTAGCAAAAGGGTACAGAATTGCTAAGATTGACTTATTTCAGTCATGACTCATCCCCTGAGAATACACAAGCTGCAGTGCAAATAAAATTGGATTCTTTTAGTAAGGAAGTAGGGGAACAACCACTGAATAGGCTATCAGCAGTGTGTAACGTACAAAATAAGGTTCCCACGTTAATGGACATGCAGCCTTTTGGCACTCTGTTGTTCAAAATTTTCTCTACAGGTTTCCTCCCAAGAATAGGAAGACCCATGGAGGTCTGTAAGCATGTCCCCAGAAACAGCCTTTGTTTCAGGGAGACTTTCTTAAAAAACTATTGATGAGTAGGCTGCCTGGGTGGCTCAGTTGATTAAGCGTCAGGCTTCAGCTCAGGTCACAATCTCATTGTTTGTAGGTTCAAGCCCCACATTGGGCTCTGTGCTGACAATGCAGAGCCTGGAGCTTGCTTCAGATTCTGTCTCCCTCTCTCTCTGCCCCTTCTTCACTCATGCTTTGTCTCTCAAAAACAAATAAACATTAAAAATTGTTTTTTACTTGTTGATGAGGTAAGACATTCCCTTCAAAAATATTGTCCCCAAACTCAGGACTTGCACTCTACTGAGAAAATGGAACGCATTCAGCAGCAGCCTTTTGCAGACTTCTATGAAATGGTGGTGACTACATTTGCTTCTTGGGAAAGGTCTATCAGTGAAACCAGCTGGGAGTTTACCTGGTTTCCTCCTAATGTGCTCCTCTGATGCTCTCTCTTGAATGATCAACCACCACTATAGCTGGCAGGAGTAAGTAGCCATTTCCTCATCTACTCCTCAAAGCAGATTTCTGGGTTTATATCTCAGTATCCAGTGGCACAACCTGACCCTGGCCCAGGAAGTCTCTCAAGTTGGTGGATTTGCTAAAATTGGTGATTTGTACCTTCATGTCCTTAAAAGGTATACCTACAGGCAAAACCATGTTGCAAATCCAGGAATGTAAAAGTCAATTTTTTATTGAATACTTACCTATATGCTAATCTCTAAGCTAAGTGCTTTACATATATATCTTCAAATAATCTCACTTAATCCTGTACAAAAATCTTACAGGGTTGTTGCTGACATTTTACCCTCATCTCAGTGAGAAAACAGAGACTATGTGACATTAACCTAAAGGCCATAAGTGGAAGAGTTGGATTCACTCAGATCTGTCTGATTAAAACTTGTGTGCATATCCACCATACTTTCTTTCACTATCAATGTGTGCAAAAAAAAAAAAAAAAACCCTCAAAACAGCAACAACAAAAAGACAAAGACAAAAACAAAACACCTACAAATAACATCATATACCTGATCATCGTGGTCATAAATATCCAACAAAGTGAAATCCACAAACACTCGCAACCTGTCCACACTGTGTCCTGCTTGCATGTGTTCTCTCTCTCTCTCTCTCTCTCTAAAAAAATGAATAAACTTTTAAAAAAAAAGTTAAACCACAGGTTCAAAATTATTTTTAAAAAAACTGGCACTCCAAGTAAGCACTCAACAAATGGTCCCCATCATGACAATGTTGATAATTATTGCTGTGGTTATAATTACCATGTAAAGTGAAAACCCAGTATTGAAATTATCTTACATCATCGTATATCAAAAATAACTACTTTCAAGCCATGAAAAAATGTATTTCTAGCTCATATAAAAACACTATTGATATCTGCTCATGCTCTTTATAACTGAAATCAAAGTTATGAAGACATAACGTATGAAAGGCTTAAGCTCATGTTTTATAAAAACAAATATCACAGTGGAAGCCTGCTATGGAACACCATCCTATTATCTTCGGAGCCTGGCATCCTAAGAGTGAAACATGGATGAGAGTGAGCCTTCACAACGGTGATAGTGTTCTGCCATTGGTAATTATTATTTTAAGTAGCCCATGTTGTCTTCCAGGAAATAGATTCTGTGACATTTAGCTTTTTGGCCTTGAGAAGTAAAGGACAAATCCCCAACAGAAGGCTCTCCCAACCTGTTCTTTGCTCTTACTGATGCGAAGCTATTTCTCCACAGCCACTGTTGATATAAATGGAACAACTCTTTTGCTGACAGACTCTTCATTTGTTCACACATTCATAAATAGTCATTGACTATCTACCATGTTCAGGGCACACTCAACTGAACTGGACAGACCCTGCCTCATAGAGCTCACAGTATAGCAGGAAAGACAGACAAGCAAAGGAGGGAGTGGAGATGAATCTTACTCTTCATACTCAGTGTTTTTTTTATAACCTAACCAACTTTCATTTCAAGCTCCCATTTCCCCAAAGTAACAGAAACTTCATCTCAACCCAGTAGAGACTTCCTCTTTCCATGAGATGGATATTCTTTTGGAATAGAATATCCAAAGATGCTTTGTAAGACAAAGCACTGAAGAGTTCCTGGGGAGAGATTGGGAAGGGTGTCACTATCTCTTGAGGCCACTTGAGGCTACCTGAGCACTTGCATCTGCTGAGACAGCCAGCATTCCATCTGATGCTTGATATCAGCCTATGTAGTCACCACTGAGAAGTGACCCTTGACCCATCTGTGCAGACCCTCACGTCCAGCAATTCTGTATACTGTGCCTGAGCTGTTCTTGTATGTATAGGAATTATTCTCCTGCACGTTGTTCTGGGATGCTAGACTCATGCCATACCTGCTCATCTGCTAGAGTTCTGCTACCAACCAAGGTATCCACATCTGTTCTTTGATTCCACACACCTGACTGTAGCAGGTCTTTCTGCCACGCAGCCACCGAACCTCATTTAATAGTTGAAAGGGTTTAGCCCAAAACCTTCCATGTGGTGATGCAGAGACCTACTTTCCTTCCATTTTGTAGCTCCACTGTCCTCTTGTGCCCTTCGGGTGCTCTCCATGCAGCCATGGAAGAGATGGGGAGCAGAGGGGTGCTTGGGTGTCTCTGGGTCCAGGTATGGAAGAGCAGAGATCACTTTTGTCAACAATCCATGTTGACACTTAGTTATAGTCTCATCTGACTGCAAGGGAGTCTGAAAAATGTCATCTAGCTGTGTGTCCAAGAGAAAAAAGAAACAGGTTTTAATGATCATGATAGCAAATTCTGGCACAGGGAGAAGCCCTTCTCCCTCCAAAATGTTGAAGGAGCCTTTTGCTTTCTGCTCTCCACATTGTTCCTCTGAAGCAATGAGCATATAATAGCCTCACAGGGAGGTTATGATACATTACCTAGCCACACACATAATTTAAATTGTTGTAAGTGCTTTCCTAGCAGGAGTATGGGATGCTCTGGGAGCACACATGAGCCTTAAGGAATTTCAGCAAGTAAAAATGGAGAAAACATAATGACAGGGGCCAATGGCACAAAGCAAGTGTTAGGAAGCCAAAGCTCTGAGTTTGTTTAGGACAGAACAACAAGGCTAGAAAGCTTGGGTCGTGTGAGATACTGTTTATGATTTATATCAAAACATCTAATTAACTTGGTGCTTAAATAATGCCAAAATATTTCTTGTATTAAGGAGCCTTTCCCAACTAAGACTTTTTATTCTAGATATACCTGGGAGATGGTAGGCCTCGCCTCATTCACTGGTTCGTCACTTTCAGAGCTCTATGACATGGAAACCAACAACAATTAAAATGTGCCATTTTGGGGGTTCCTGGGTGGCTCAGTTAGTTAAGCATCTGACTCTTGATTTAGGCTCATGCCATGATCTCGTGGGTTTGTGAGTTCAAGCCCTGCATTGGGCTCTGTGTGCTGACAGTGTGGAGCCTGCTTGGGATTCTCTCCCCCACATGCTCTCTCTCTCTCCTTCTCTCTCTGTCCCTTCCCCACATATTCCCCTCCCCCCCCCCACCAAATAAATAAACTTAGGAAAAAATATGCTATTTTGTATAACCTCTGTTTTCATCGCCTCATAGACATCCCTGACCAACCACATGGAATATTGGTTGAGGGCTCACCATACACCAGCCTTGCCCAACCACTGTGGATGAGTTTTAAAAAGAAAAAACATCATAAACCAATGTCCTTGCTCTTTTAATTTAGTTGTAGAACTACGGCTAACAATCACTTATCCTTTATCTCACTGTTTCATCTGGGTTTTTCTGACTAAGAAGAACTCAAAGATGAGAGTAGAGAGAGAAAGGTTTCATAGAAAAGGACAAAAACCAGCTCAGGAAAAGAGAAGTGGGGAACAGGGTGGAATAGGCTGCTAGGAATTGATATCAACTGAGACCAAGTTGCAAGGGAATACAACACAAGCAGATGAAAATGAGGTTGGCAGGTGATAAGAACAGATAGACAAGAGCAAAAGAATTTGGACTATGTCAACTACTCCAAAGTTTGTGAAGAGGAGCCATTCATGATTATAGGCTATTTTATAAAACTCTCAATTTGGAAAGTATAGAAAAGGGAAGAATTGTCAATAGAAAATGCTATTGGCTAAATATACTAATGTATAAACAAAACTATCCCTAATTTCTAATGCATATCCATGTATGTGTATGTGCACACACAGTATCCTCTGAAGCACTTTATAAGAGACGTAGAGAATTCATTAAGAACCACAATGAGGGACACCTGGGTAGCACAGTCAGTTAAGCGTCCACCTTTGGCTCAGGTCCTGCTATGGTAGTTTTTGAGTTTGAGCCCTGCATAGGGCTCTGTGTTGACAGCTCAGAGCCTGGAGCCTGCTTCAGATTCTGTGTCTCCCTCTCACTCTGCCACTCCCCCACTCATGCTCTGTCTCTCTCTGTCTCTCAAAAATAAATAAACATTAAAAAAATTTTTTTTAAAGATCCACAATGAAATATTTAAGAGAAAAAGTCAATTGAGAATAACAGAAATTAAATGCAAATTTGTGATAGTCCCTGGTCATAGCAGGATGTAGCCTTTGCAATAGAATGATAACTTTTAGAATCAACCCTAATTGGACTCAAGTCCAGGCTCCCCCACATTCTGTGCTCTGTTGGTCAAATCAACTTACTTAAGCTCTCTGAACCCCAATGTACTTATCTAACAGGCTGAAAATAATCTCTTCATCACTAGATTACGGTGAGAATTAGATGAGATAGCATCTGTAAGCAACCAGCACATCATGTGTGATCAATAAATGCTAATTGCCTTACATTCCTTAATGCTAATGTGGAATTAATAAATACCAGCCTTGCCATTTGGACATTCACAACACAACACAAAGCCCAGTGGTGGTTAGCCTTGGAAGGAAAGAAACTGTGAATGTTCTGAGACAGACAATAAGATCAGGAAACCCCAGCAAGGATCACATAATGGAAGAAGTTACTTTGCATTTCAATCGCAAGCAAAATTCAAATTATCATCAATAGCATTTGCACAAGAAGGATAAAATGCTCTGATATAATTGACTTGAACTTCTCTCTACTTAAGAATTTGAGAAATTAATTTTGTCCAGTTTTTGCTAATCTCCCTTTGGTTGGGGGGGGTACAGTAAGAGATGAGAGTGGGAAGGACAAGTGAGGAAATGTTTTAACCACAATTTGGACAATAATTTAAAGACGATTCTGAAGAAGGAGATCTTTTGTACTGTGTAGTTAATCTGCTCCCGATTACTTTGCCTGTGCTAATGACTAAGGTGACCTCTTCCTTCACTGTTCACAGACTTGCTTTTTCCCCTCATGTTTACCACCTCACCCGACCCCCACCCAGACACAGTTGGCTCAGCCTCCAGTAAGCTCAACATCTCTCTCTAGAATTTTAAATCAAATGGCTGCAGGCAATACAAGATCCAGAACAATATATGCTAAATCACAATTTGTGCCTGGAACACACTTTGATGTGACAAAATTACAGGGCGACAGAGAAACATTAAAAAATAAATTATTTAGTTCTACTGAAATGATTAAAATAGCGACAGGATTTGAGAAAGCACCCAAAATACAAAACAAGGTGATTTGACAATATTACTTATGTCCATTTGGCTACTATTTCTACTCTATCAAAGAAAAATCTAGAAACAAGGAGGATAAATGAAACTAACCTAAAGCCTCTGGGTTTGTTTTGGCAAAGCACCGAGAAAGGTAGTCAGTCAAAATTCATTAGGCACTTGCAGTGCCCACAGGGGGGCAGCAGGTGCTCACAGAGCCCTATCATCATTTTTAGATTCTCAGAAACTCCTGAGGGATACTTCATGTCTTGATAGTTTTTCCAAACACTGAACAAAGACCAGGCAGTGTTTCAAGGCTTTTCAAGTGATAAACAAACCTATATGCCAACAAAGAACAGACACCATGAGGCCACACATTGGTGTTCATCATTTATGATCTTCCTGCTTGGTGCAATCAGCCCCTTAATCCATAAGCTCTTGAGCTCCTACTGTGTGCCAACCACTAATCCGAATGCTTTTGAGGACTTCATGTTGTGGTGAAGCACAAACAGGTAAATAGAGAGATGCAATAGTTTCTGATAAGTCAAATGGAAGAGGTAACCATGAGGTGTAACGAGAGTAGAGGGAGTGTATTTAACTCAAACTTGACAGTGGGGAGCTCAAGAAGTCTTCCTAAAAGAAATGACATCTCTGACTAGGTTTTTTTTTTTTGTTTTTGGGTTTTGGGTTTTGGGTTTTGGGTTTTGGGTTTTTTCCAGGTTTTAGGTTTTTAAAGTTAAACAGGAGCTATTATAACAAAGAGGTCAGGGCAAGTTGGTGGTGATAACAATGGCCCAGATAGCCAAGAGGTGCTGTGGAAAGGCACAAGGAAAAACTAACACAATCTTTGGGGGCTGATATTTGAGGTTCCATCTAGCATGGAGTGGAGGGCATGTAGGGTTAAAGGTGGTAAGAGACGTGCTGAGAAGTCAATCAGGTTAAAGAGGTAAGCAGAAGTCACATCCTGAAGAGCCTCGTATGCGCTAAGGAATATGATTGTTATCCTCAAAGCAGTTCAAAGCTATTGTAGGATTTTAGCAGAGAAGTTCAGTTTATGATTTGTATTCTTCTTACTGCAGCAAAGGTGGAAAATGGACCCAATATCACAGTGGTGAAACAGTTTTACTCAGATGCCGTTCCCGTCTCTGTACTCCCTAGAAGTACAGGCAGTGCAGGAGAAGACAATTTGGAGAAAAGAAGGAAAGAAGAGCTCAGTTTAGGAGATGTTAAACTTATGGTGCCTGTGCTACATCCCAGTGAATGTCCCCACTTTGATTTATGAAAGAGGTTCAGGGTGGTGGTACAGATTAAGGACTCAGATGACTGTGGATGCTGTGGAGGCAGGGCTAATGCTCAGCTGTGATGCTTTGGCATGGCTCTCTCAGATGCTTATGGCCAGAATCTGTTTCGATTTGTCCATGCCCACCTGTGCCAATTATTAAATATTGTGACCATCACCTCCATATGTGATGATCCAGAATGACAGTAAGAAAGAGCTGAGGATAGAACCCTACAAAATGTTCATGTGTTTACTGGAAGACCAAAGATGAAGGAGGAGGAGGAGCAAGGAGAGGGAGAGAAAGAGGAGGAAGCGGAGGTAGGAGATCTATAACAGCAAAGACCAGGAAGAATGTTTCAAACCGAGAGTTAATAATGTTGGGGGGGGGGGTGGCACCTACATGGCTCAGTAGGCTAAGCATCCTGACTCTTCATCTTGGTCAGGTCATCATCTCACGGCTTGTGAGATGGAGCTCTGAGTCAGGCTCTGTGCTGAGAGTGCAAAGCCTGCTTGGGATTCTCTCTCTCTCTCTCTCTCCCCATCTCTCAAACTATATAAATAAACATTAAAGAAAAAATAGTGTCTGGGGAAGGGGAGTATAGGAAGAAGAGAAGACCCTGGACACATTTCTATTTTGAGAGAGAAAGAAAGTATGTGGATGAAGAGTAAAGCAACAGAAGAGAGCAGAGATGAACAATACAATGATGTCCTAAAGTAAATAGGAAAAGATAAATGCAGAACTTTCTACTATGTAGATCTATGTAATTATAGGGAAAGGAACTGGGAAAGGATTGAGAGAGAGGAAGTAGCAGAAAAGGTAGGGAAGTTTCTCTCACAATGCAGATGGCTAGAGTTTCATCTGGGAGCTTTCAGAGAGGCGATGTGTAGGAAACCCAAGGAGAATGTTGTGGTTGAAATGTGAAGAGCACAGAGGAACCTCACCAGAGCTAGGCTGGAAAATGTATATTTATAGATACTCACCAAAGTTTAATCTTGTTTTTCTAATAGCTCTCTAGAGACTGCATATAAAAACAGAAGAGGTAATCGTGTGGTTTGATTTAGCAGTGGAGTTTTGCTGGAAAGATGAGGAAGCAAGAAAGTTGTCAAAGAACGTTATTAATCATGCCTATACTTTGAGAGACAAGAAAGGAGAGGAAGAACAAAGAAAACTGGAGAATCAAGAAAATTGGAGAATAGGCATAATATGAGTATAGAAATAAGAGGGCTAGGATAATACTAAAAGGTAATGTAGAAAAAATATAGATCTTTAGGATTTTGCTAGAGGAGCAATTCTGAATGCTATGAGGTATCCAAAATCCAAAGCAAGCTCCAGGCTCTAAGCTGTCAGCACAGAACCTGACACAGGACTCAAACCCACAAACCATGAGATCATGACCTGAGCCAAAGTGAGACGCTTAACTGACTGAGCTACCCAGGCACCCCTCAAACCCAGTTTGCTTTGATTCCAAAGTCTGGGCCCCTTCAATAATGGTGGGGCTCGAGGAGCACCTGGGTGTCTCAGTTGGTTGAGACTTGGACTTCAGCTAAGGTCATGATCTCACAGTTTGTGAGTTCAAGCCCCACATTGGGTTCTCTGCTGTCAGCACAGAGCCTACGTTGGGTGTTGTGTCTTCCTCTCTCTCTGCCCTTGCCTTGCATTCTCTCTCTCTCAAAATAAATAAACATTAAAAAAGCAATGGAGGGGCTTAAGATGAAGAAGGGGACAGTGAGGCAGTGTGCCCAGTGGTCCCAGGGATCTGTCTATTGCTTCAACAGTATTTGGATGGAGCAGACTCTTTCTACCAGTCTCCGACCACCCTCCAATCTTTTTTCCATTCACAACCTTCAGAGCCATCTTCTTGGCCACCATCTGCATCTGGGACCAGCAAACACTTTATTTTGAGCTTAGCTCCTATTTACCCATCAACCATGAGCTCCCAGATGAGTTAGAATTATTCCACCGAGGTGGAGGTTGCCAACAACCTCCTGGTCAACATGCATCTCCAGGCCTCCTACATCTACCTCTCTCTTGGTTTCTATTTCCATCTCAAGAATGTGGCTGGGGATCAGGGAAGAGGGACACTTCTTTGTGGTTGGCTGAGGAGAGGCTAGAGGTCACTGAGCTTCTCTTGAAGATACAAAACCAGCATAACAGCCATACCCTCTTCCAGAACGTGCAGAAGCAATCCCAGGATGAGTGGGTAAAACCCTGGACACCATGGAAGCCACCCTGGTTCTGGAAAAGAACCCGGATGAGGCTCTTCTGGATCTGCATGCCCTGGGTTCTGCCTGAGTAGACCCCCATGTCTGTACTTCCTGGAGAACCACTTTCTGGATGTAGAAGTAAAACTCATCAAGCATGTGGGCAACCACCTGACTAAGCTCTGCAGGCTGGCTGACCCATAGGCTAGCCTGGCCAAGTATCTCTTCTAAAGGCTCACCCTTGGGCATGTCTCTGAAGCTCAGCAGCCTTTTGAGGGGCTCCTTGACTATATGGTTCATAAGCCTGACCATACACTGCAAATTTCTGGAGTCCCCAGGTAAATAGAAGAACTCAGGGGGATTTAGGCCTATGTAGAAGGAGCCTGCTATGGCCTAAATGATCATATTTCTGAGGGCATGGAATGTCTGCTGATAAAAAACAATCAGGGAAGGTATCATGTTGTCTCCATAAGGAAAACAATGAAGGCTTTGGCTACTAGGCAAATCATTCTCACCAGTGAAGACTCTTAAAGGTTTTGCTGATGATCTCAGTTCTCTTGACCACCATCTTTTTGGTTCCTACGGTGTTTGATTTTTGTCTTCTATCATGCTATATATGACTCCTATTATTCATCGTATATATGTCATTGCTGAATGCCCAATAAATGGCTTGTTCATCCTAATCAATTACTAAGCACATTGTAGGTGCCTGACAGGCATGTCTTTGAATCTCTGGAGGAAATGATGAAATCTTTTAATGTACCATCTTGTGTTTTTTAATACATTTGTTATATATCATCTTGTTAATATATTTCTGTGGTTTGCACATCATCTTATATATTCTTTTGAGAACTTGAAGCCCAGTAGGCAGGATGTGCTCTGAAGAGCTCTAAAAGTCATAACACAATGTCTCCAGGCCTCAACTCTGTCCACCATGCACAGACCACTAGGAGAAGGAATACCACAAAGAAGGAAGTGAACCTATGGAATCTTCACAGACCTGAGTTCTCAGGCATGACACAAAGGTAAGGAGAGTTTACAGTCCACTTCTGTTATTTAGTCAAAGAGAAATGATTTGCCTTGCTGAAATAGAAATTGCATTTTCTGAAGAGCACTGGGAATGGTTAATAACTCCATTTCTTCCATCTCTTTAAAGCCTGTCCAGTGTGATGGTATATTGTTTAATCAAGAAAATCTATCTCCTCTCTAAGGACCTACCCAACAGGGAGATTCCAAAGTTGTTGACAGCTTATTTTTGAAAACTATATGTCTGCTCATGAGGACTGGTGAGCTGAAGGAGAGAGAATTTAATAACAAATAAATTTGCCCCAAGCTCACAATCCACTGTCTAGTCTATAAATACCATGAAATATCTGGCCCACCGATACTACTGCTAAACTTCATCAAACAGATACATCATGAATCTTTTAACTCTCCTCAAAAGATTTCCCTGAACAGCCAAACAAGCCATTTTCACTCACCTTGCAGAGTAATGGCAAAGAAGGCTGTGTTAATCTGCTTCATACACTAAGTCCTCAATTATATTCAGTCATTTGGCAGAATGAACTAGAGGCTATAACATGAGACAGAACCTGAATGGATCCAGGCAAAAGCTAATGGGAAACCTGTCTATTGAAAATAATCAGTGTGCCTACTTGACTACCTCCAGCAGATTTACTTTTTGCTTATTTATTTGCTTGTTTTTCAGCATGCTTGACTCATCTAAATTTGACTGCTCTAGAATTTAGTAAATATGAGGACAGGAACAAAGGATGGAGGAAAGTGGGTTACTGTTGGAGAGGCTGGCTGGGGAGATTTGAACAGTCTGTGCTTTATTCAAAGCTGGATGAGAAGCTTTGGGTGGGTCTTGAGTCCTGTGATCTGACTGCTGAGGTGCTGGATAGAAGAAACAAGAACTAAATGTTTGAATTTTTTTTTCCTTGAGCAATAATGTTTACCATCATAATTTTACATAGTCTTACAATTAACTAAGCAATGACACGGAAGCATGGTATGTCATTTATTCTTTGTTGCTTTCTTGTGCCAAAAGAAAAAATGCCTTTTTAAAAAAATTTTTAATGTTTTATTTATTTTTGAGGCAGAGAGAGACAGAGCATGAGAGAGGGAGGGGCAGAGAGAGAGAGAAACACAGAATCCGAAGCAGGCTCCAGGCTATGAGCTGTCAGCACAGAGCCCGATGTGGGGCTCGAACCCACGAACGTGAGATCGTTACCTGAGCCGAAGTCAGAGGCTTAACCGACTGAGCAACCCAGGCGCCCCAAAAATGCCTTTTTTAAAAAACTATACATTTGTTTGAAACAGCTTTATGTTTTGTGGGGTGGAGGGACATTTTTACATTGAAACTCTAGTGATACAATGGCGGCATTCATTATGAATTCTTGATTCTTTTACCGAAGTGTATGCCTTTGCCAATACCTCTGCTTCCCCCCTCCCCGCCCCGCCCCAAATGGAAGAAGCAATAGAATTAAGAATGAAGCATGGAACTTATCATTATTTTTGTTCATTTTACTAAGATTTTATCTCCAACTCAAAAATGTTTGTAACGTTTTTATTTCCCAAGTCCAATAAACACTATATTCTGATAACTAAAAATAGCAAGTTAAATAAGCAAAAACTCATTTGTTCTGGTCTTTTTTTCAGTATTTCGTGTATTGGAAAATAATTATGAAAAGGAATATTAAGCTTCGTGGAAGCATCAATAATTGCTCTGGAACTAATTCTACCTAACATGATTTAATATAGGTTTTACAGAATTCTACAAAAAACGAATTTAAATTAGACATGCCAAGATTTAAATCTGTAAAATGACTATGCAGTTAGTTTACGGCATTGGGTGTCAGCCCCTCTCCTCCGTCATGTGTCTGCTCTTAAAGTGAATAAATATTTTTTTCAGTATTCACATTTTTTTAATTTATAGTTTATTGTCAAGTTGGTTTCCATATAACACCCAGTGCTCATCCTCACAAGTGCCCTTCTCCATGCCCATCACCCCCCTTCCCCTTTCCCCTCCCTCTTCAGCCCTCAGTTTGTTTTCAGTATTCAAGAGTCTCTCATGATTTGCTTCCCTCCCACTCCCTAACTATTTCCCCCCCCTCCGCTTCCCATGGTCCCCTGTTAGGTTTCTCCTGTTAGACCTATGAGTGAAAACATACAGTGTCTGTCCTTCTCTGCCTGACTTATTTCGCTTAGCATGACACCTCGAGGTCCATCCACTTTGCTACGAATGGCCAGATTTCATTCTTTCTCATTGTCATGTAGTATTCCATTGTATAGATAAACCACATCTTCCTGATCCATTCATCGGTTGATGGACATTTAGGCTCTTTCCATGATTTGGCTATTGTTGAAAGTGCCGCTATGA
>CM053577.1:43775114-43793787 GCA_028646485.1 Cryptoprocta ferox
ATTTTAACAATGTTTATTCTTCCGTTCCATGAGCATGGAATGTTTTTCCATTTCTTTGTGTCTTCTTCAATTTCTTTCATAAGCTTTCTATAGTTTTCATTGTACAGATCTTTTACATCTTTGGTTAGGTTTATTCCTAGGTATTTTATGTGTTTTTTTGTGCAATTGTGAATGGGATCAGTTTCTTGATTTCTCTTTCTGTTCCTTCATTATTGGTGTATAAAAATGCAACCGATTTCTGTACATTGATTTTGTACCCTGCGACTTTGCTGAATTCATGGATCAGTTCTAGAAGGCTTCTGGTGGTGTCGATAGGGTTTTGCATGTAGAGTATCATGTCATCTGTGAAAAGTGAAAGTTTGACTTCTTCTTTGCCAATTCTGATGCCTTTTATTTCCTTTTGTTGTTAAAAGTGAATAAATATTAACAAATATCAGAAGTGATTATGATTCTCAGTCCACAAATCTACATGGGTGTGTGAGATATATGCACTTATTGTCTTTAAATCCTGCTAAAACCAACTGTGATCCCTCACTCCACTCAATCGGAAGGCAGTAACTCTCAACAGCTTCCTTGGTTGCCAACTTCTTTCCTTGGGAAATGTCTCCTGCCACCCCCACCTCACCTCCCACCACCCCCACCGCTCAACCCCCCCCCCCCACATACTTAATTTAAAAAGCATCCCCCTCTATTCTCCTCTGTCAAGGTAATCACTTCAATGAGCCCAGACTCTTTAGAAAACAAAGCCAGAAATTAAAGTATATTAAAGATGACTTTAGTGTTTGCTCCTAAAATTAATTTCTCCTAAGGACTGGACTTAAAGGCTTCCTTTTAACAAACAGAATATAGCAGAAGTATGAGGGTGTAACTTTTATGATTAAGTTACAAAAGATAGTGACTTACTTCTGGCACTCCCTGACCTTCTTGCTTCCTTGCTCTGGTAGAAACTGGCTGCCATGTTCTGTGCTGCAGTATAGAGAAGCCTATGTGAAAAGAAACTGAGAGCAACACACCAGCCGGTGAGGAACTAAGGCCTTCAGTCCAACAATCTTTTAGGAATTGAATCTTGCCAAAAAGCACGAGTGAGTTGAGAGCAACTCTTTCCCCACTCAAGCCTTGAGGTGTGACTGTAGCCATGGCCATCCCAGACCACAGCCTATGAGACTCTGGAGCAAAGGACCCAGCTAAGCTGTGCACCCAGATTCCATGGGATTTAAATGTATGAGACTTTGGGTGGGTCCAGAGAAGGGAGTGGTATGATCTGGCTTTAAGATCATTCTCCTGCTGTGTAGAGGATGTTCAAGTGACAGAAGTGGCTACGAAGGGAGGCTCTGGAGGTGATCCGAGAGAGAGAGAGGGCTGGTTCTGACCAGGATGGCAGCAGTGGGACGGGAGGGGTAGTTATGAGGTTCAAGGCAGAGGCAAAAAAAAGAACAGGAAATACTAAATATTGGGTCATTTTTACAGAAACTGTGAGCTACGAATGCTGTTGTTTCAAACCACTAAGGCTTGGATTAATTTGTTATATAGCAGGAACTAATATAAACCACCAAGTATTTGTGGTGCCCTTGTCAAAGTATGAAGTTGAGAGCCAGTGAGGGGGTCTTACACTGTTTGTCCAAATGTCTGGGATGCCTGGGTGGCTCAGTCGGTTGAGCATCAACTCTTGATGTCAGCTCGGGTCATGACCTCATCATTTGTGGGATCAAGCCCCACTTCTAGCTCTGTGCTAACAGTGTGGAGTCTGCTTGGGATTCTCTCTCTCCCACTCTCTCCACCTCTGCCCTGTTCACGCTCTCTCTCCCTCTCTTTCTCTCCCCATCTCTCTCAAAAATAAATAAATAACTTTAAAAATGTCATTTTCATTATATGTATTAAAAATATTTGTTGGTTAATGAAGAGTAAATGTAAACATAACAAAGAGACAGATGTACCATAGACAAAGGCCTTGAGTAAGGGTATTTTTATAACTTTTTGATCTGGTCAAAAACTGAATAACTAGTAGTGTTTTAACAAGGTCTTTGAGATAAATTATGATATAGTAACATTTAAACCAGGGTATCAGCAATATGTGTCAAAATAATTAGAAATGAGGTGTTTAAAGGATCCTTTAATATTAATCATCAATAAATAATATTAAGACCTTAAAGTTGAGACTGAAAATTATGCGAACATAACAAAACTTCCCCCTTGATTTTCCATGTTGCTCACTATCTGGATCTTACAGAAATAATAAAGCTACATTCCAACTCTAAGTGGTAATATTTGTTCTTTTCACATCCCAGAAAGGACCCAGCCACACTTGGAAAAAACACACCAGTACTGATATAGAGAAGTTTCTTCAAGGGACAAACAACAATGGGAAGGAATATGGTTTTTAGGCCAAATCAGACATGCCCTGTAGAAGTGTGACCCTGAATCAACTACATTTCTCTTATGTTTTTGGCCCTAGAACAATGTTTGTGCTGCTAATGGTCCAAGGAGTAGTTGCTAGTTTAAGCATATAAAAATACAGGATGACCAGTTAAACTTTAAATGTCAGATAAACAATGAATACTTTTTCATAGAAGTGTGTCCCCCCCCCCAATAATAATAATTATTCTTATGAAGGAGGCTAAAGAGAGAAACGGAGTGAAGCAGCATTCACAGGTGACACCCTGAATAACTAAATGTAGAGACTTTGGGGTCCCTTCCTGAGGTAGAAGATGGCTGGATAGGTATAGTAAATCATCAGTGTTGTGCCTCTGACTTTGCTGGGGTTTGAGCTGTTTACTTCAACCCATATCTAAGTGGGAGCATTCCCTTTGGAGACCTAATAAATGTATGTTGCTTACCACAAGCTTCCAGCAGAGGGCAGTAAAATGTCATTGAGGAAAAAGCAGGTAGTAGGCACCTGCTTTTCCAACTCAGTTCAAACGACTCTAATGAGAGATTGCCTCCCCGCCCTTTCCATGTGTGGACCAGGCTAAGTAGACCAGTAAGGGATACTGCACTTGGAGACTGGCAAGAACAAGAAGCCATCACCATTCCAAGACCTGAGAGCACGGAAGGAAATGGTGTTTTCAGAATCCAGTGAAAACTGGAGCTCTAGCCTCCCTCCCAGCAGGAGATGCCAGTGTGGACAGATAGCAACCACTGCCAGAGGTGCAGCCCCAAGCAAGGAGGGAGCACGAGTAAATGTCCCATCTCTCCTTCTGCCTTTTTACTCTCCTTCTGAGACCTTCCATTGGCAGAACCCAAGTCTGTTGGCAAGGGAGCCCATGTGATGCAGTCACGAATGGTCAGGCTTCTGAGGCACCGACCACAGCAGGGAAGTGTGGAAAACAGATTGATCTCAGGAAAAAAAAAAAAAAAAAGCAAAACAAAACAAAACAAAACAAGAAGAGCAAAACCAGCACAGTGTCCTTTTCCTAAGTTGCACAGAGGCACAGTGTGAACAAACAGCACCCTGCCTTTTGTTAAAGGAGTGTTTAAACACTCATTGGAGTTTAATAAATCTGGCCTGTGAAGTCAAGTACAGTGGTATTTTTACGTATTAAATATTTAACAAGTACAAATCAGTATATCCAATTCTGGGGCCAGAGAGACTAATAATAACAATAGCTAACTAGTGGCTCACTCATTATGTTACAGGCACTAAACTAAATGATTTACAGGCAATATTTTATTACATCTTCATGTCAGCCCTCTCAGCTAGACACTATTATTATTGACATTTTACAGATAAATAACTAGGATGCATAGCAGGTTAAGTAACTTGCCTATATCATGAGCTGTCCAGATGGGAAATCACATTAATCTGACTGTAGACCTTGGTCCCTGATCTAAACAAAAACCTTGGTTATAGATAAATGGGGGGAGGGGGGGAGGAAGTTAGTGATAAATGTTATATCTGCAGTAATTGTAGGGATTTATGAAACAAGACTGGTGGGGCAACTAACCCAGAACACAGTGGAGGAGAGGAGCAGATGCTAATGAGAAGTCATGGGGAATAGGGACTCTATCTTAGCAATGGTATCTGTCTTATAACCGTTAAATTATATTCTGCTTTATAGCACAGCTATTCTGTGCACAGGCCACGTGCTGGCCTTAGTGGTCCTCAGTTCTAGCTGCACACGCATATCACCTGAGAAAAATGTCCTAGACCGCACTCCAAATCATTTAAATCAGAGTTCCTGAAAACAGACTGCTGACATCAGTGTTTTTATGTCCTCCTCGAGTGATTCTTCTATGTAGCCAGAGGTGAGGAAAAAAAATGTATTACTCTAAAATTTTGTATGAGTAAGAGTAGTGCCTTATTTATTTTATAGCTTATAACTCTGCCTTACATATAGTTCAATATTTAATTGAACTAACTTGAATCAAATAGCTAAAGGGAATAATTCATGAATGGGGAAAAAACATAACTCAGAAGGACTCAAATAAAAAAGAGGGGAATGCTTTCCTTAGTTAATGTTCTTTTCTTTGAATCCGTAAAAGGCATAAGACTCTTGTACTTTTCCCAGTGGATTATCAGCACACAGTTTTTCTCAAGAAGCACATATTCACCCAAGTGTCAGGGAATTCACTGATATATTTCCATCTATATCCAATAGCATGTAAGTCAAAGGCAAAAAAAAACTTTTTAAATCACAAAGTGTAAGACTATGTGAGAGGCCATCACCAACATGGGAGCACCTGGTAGAGACACTGTGACCTAGTAATGGTAGGAGAGGGAGCAGTGAGTGTCTGGACTACCTGGAATGAGAACATAGCTCTGGGGTTGAAGAGAAACAAACCAGAGGGAAAGACAATAGAGAAGTCTGGGGCGCCTGAGTGGCTCAGTCGGTTAAGCGGTTAAGCGTCCAACTTAGGCTCAGGTCATGACCTCTCAGTTTGTGAGTTAGAACCTCATGTTGGGCTCTGTGCTTCAGATTCTGTATCTCCCCCTCTCTCTGTCCCTCCCAAGACCATGCTCATGTTCTGTCTCTCTCTGTCTCTCAATAATAAATAAACATAAAAAAAAAAAAGAAGAAGAAGAAGACAATAGATCAAGTCTGGTCATTGTGCTCTATGGCACATTTTGTGGCTTCCCAGGATGGATTAAATTTATAGCGTGGATCTAGGTTGAGCTAAAGGATTTCAGGAATTTTAATGAAGTAGTTCATTTGCAAGTCTGTGGTATCTATTTGCATGAGTTGCTTTGAATCAGAGAGAGAATGGGTGGAGAACATCTGCCTCCCTGGAGGTCAGGTCAAGCTTTCGTGCTCCCTGCCCCCACCCCATCCCTGGGAAAGGAGAGAGGGAGGGAGAGGGCCCATATCTGTCACTAGGTGCACAGGTCTCAGAGCCCAGTGGAGAGAAGTACAAGGACAAGAGCCGAGACCTGGGTTATCTTTGCTGATGGGAATAATGGCTCAAGTTGCTCATGCCTGAGTAACACCCTCACCCCATTGTCAATACTTTTTGATTTAATGTGGGCAGAGGTAATATCCACTTTTTTAGGACAACCTGGATATGACAAGTTAAACTTTTCAAAAACTAAAATAAGCAAATGAGAAAAATGGGCTTAACATAAAATAAAGCTAAAAATTATAATATGAAGGCAGAGTTAATAATAATAATACTCAATGAAAGTGAAATACCCATTTGGTGCTGAGCACCCTAATAGCCAATGCAAAGGGAAAAACAGGACCTATTGGATGAAGAGGTACACTGTTGATAGGAGAAACACCAACTAGTAACTCAGAAGTACAACAAATTTTTTCCAGAAGCCCAATACCTGAATATTCTCTAGAGACACCAAAGGAATCTTCTCTCTCCTAGGAGGTAGGATATATTTAGAGATAGCCCAAATGAAATGGCCACCCCATTTGAAATGACTAGGCATTAAGGTGACCTCAGAATTTTGTTTCAGTTGACTGATTTTGTCAAAATCTATTTGATACTATTATCACTGGGAAAATTAAAGAAAACATTAATATTCACTGCACAAAAACTGACATACACAAGATTTGTTGTTTTCAGTATGATAAAGATCATTAGGAACTAAATCTGCCTTCATCAGAACCAATATACTTAATAACTAGTTTGTCAAAATTTGCTGATGCTGCAACTCTTTTTAAAAAATGGGATTTATAACAATAAGCCATGGATAGTAACAGGATTACTCCAATGAAAAATGGCCCTTGTTGCATCTAGTTTTAAAATAGTTTGGAATCACATCAGCAAGATAGTAAGAAAGATGTTTCCAGTGCTCGTCCCCTCACAGAAATATCATTTTGTGGGCACCTGGGTGTCTCAGTCAGTTAAGCATCTGACTTTTGGTTTTGACTCAGGTCATGATCTCATGGTTCATGAGTTTGAGCCCGTGTCAGGCTCGGCACTGAGAGTGCGGGGCCTGCTTGGGATTCTCTCTCCCTCTCTCTCTGCCCCTCCCCCTGCTCTCTCTGTCTCTCTCTCCTCTCTCAATAAACTTTAAAAAAAAAGAAATATCATTTTGAACAACTATCTACTCATGAAAATACCTTCACAAGAGCTAAAGATTCCAGATAAGCAATTACAGCACCCAGATAGAGAACAGAAACAAGAAAAGAAGCATTGAGGAGGGTAGGAAGAACAGTGTCACATGACTCCCCTATCACTCCTTCTCCAAACCAAGGCAGCCCAGCACAGACAGAGACTGTTTCCCAGTGGGTTAAGGAGAGTGAAATGAGCACCCAAGTTCATGGTGAATCCAAGGACCAAGTATTCCCTAATGACCCCTGGTGCCAGGCCACCCTCCATGGACCCAGGCTCCAGACTGGATGCTATGGTTCCAGCCTCCAGGCCAAACCCAGTCAGTTATTGACAGATGAATGGATAGAGATCATGTGGTAGATCCATACAATAGGATATTATTCAGCCTTTTATGTAAGGAATTTTTAACGGGAGAAGTTTCTTTTTTATCTGCTTTGTATTTAGGACTTCAAGTATGATTTTTGATGGAAAAGGGACTTATACTGCTTTAAAATAAAAGACTTGAAAACTGATTTAGATCAACTCTAACAAATGAATGAATCAAGACCTGAAGAAAAATTTTCCCTCAAGTTTTTATTTAAATTCCAGCTAGTTAACATACAGTGCATGTTAGTGCCTCTCTTTCTGCCCCCCATGTTTATTTGTTTGTATGTTGACTAGCTGGCATTTAAATAGAAACTTAGAAAAAAGTCACTCAGAAAAAGATAAATACCATATGATTTCAGTCATATGTGGAATTTAAGAAACAAAACAAATGAATATGGGGGGTGAGGAAGAGGTAAACCAAGAAACAGACTCTTAAATATAGAGAACAAACTGATGGTTATTGGAGGGGATGTGGGCAGGGGGAAGGGTTAAATGGGTGATGGGTAATGAGGAGGGCATTGTTGTGACAAGTACCAGGTGTTCTATAGAAATGATGAATCACTAAATTCTACACCTGACACTAACATTGCCCTGTATGTTAAGATCTGAAAAACTTAAATAACTTATCTTCAGTTGCCAAACTAGAACTAGGGACTGCTTCTTCTGATTCCTGAGAAATATTAGCAAAATTGATAAATCTCTTTAAAGCCTTCCAAGAAAAGAGAGAATGTGTAAATTCTCAATATCACAAATATAAAAGAGGACATTACTACAGACCTTACAGATATTAAATAATTATAAAGGAATATTATATACAACTTTATGCCAGTAAAACTCAACAAGCTAGATGAAGAGGATAAATCTTCTGAAAAAAACAAACTGCCAAAACTCACTTAGGAGAAAACAAATAAACAAATATCCTGAATAGATGTGTATCTATGAAAAAAATTGAGGTTATAATCAAACTCTCTACCACAAAGAAAACTCCAGGCTCAGATGGCTTTCCCAATGAATTCCATCAGGCATTTAAGGAAGAAATAATACCTGTCATAAACTCTTTTATAAAATAAAGGAAGAAGTAACAATTCCTAACTTGTTTTATGAAATCATCATATCCTTCATACCAAAACTAAATAATTACCGTAAAAAAAAGCATACTATCAATATCCCTCATAAGCACATATTTTTTAAACTCCTTAACAAAAATTAGCAAACTGATTCCAGAAACATATAAAAAGTATGATATATCATGGCCAAGTGGATTCTGTCCCAGAAATGTAAGATTGGTTTAACATTTGAAAATCAATCTGTGTAATTCACCACATTAAGACAGTAAGAAGAAAAGTTATATAACAGTTGAGAATTATTGAGAATAACAACAAAATAAGTTTTAATGCCAATTAATGGATTGAAAAATAAAAACTTGCAGCAAACAAGAAATAGAGGGTGACTCTCATGATAAACAGCCAACATCATATTTAATGGTGAAATACTACAATATGTCCATTAAGCCTGGAGAAAACAAAAGGATGTGTATTACCTCTAACATTGTAGTGGAAGTCCTAGCTAGTTTGATAAAGCAAGAAAAAGAAATAGGAAGCATAAACATGAGAGAGAAAGTAGTAAAACTATCCTTAAACACAAGTGCCATAATGGTTTATAAAGAAAATAGTACAGCATCTATAAAAACTAATAAGCTAATAAGTGAAATTACCAATATTACAGGATATCAAAAAAACATCAATTATCTAGAAATAAACCTAATAGATGTGCAAATCTGTATATTTAAAAACACACACACACAAAGCATTGCAGAGAGAAATTCATGAAAATCTACATAAGGAGATATGCCATGTACATAGATGGATAGACTCCCAAATTTTAAGATTTGAATTCTTCCCAAATTGATCTATAGATTCAATGCAATCCCAATCATAATTCCAAGAAACTTTGTCAGGAGCTGAAGAGCTGATTCTAAACTTTATATGAAAAAGCAAGAGGTCTAGGGGTGCCTGGGTGGCTCAGTCAATTAAGCAGCCAATTCTTGATTTTGGCTCAGGTCATGGATTCATGGCTCATGTGTTCTAGCCCTGCTGCCAGCATGGAAACTGCTTGGGATTCTTTCTCCCCTCCCCCTCTCTCTCTGCCCCTCCCCTACTCATACTCACTTTCTCTCTCAAAAAAAAAATAAATAAATAAAACTTAAAAATATATATATTAAAAAATAAAAATTAAATTAAAAAATATTTTTAATAAAAAAAAGAAAAGAAAAAGACAAACGTCTAGAAAGGCCAAAACAAACTTGAAGAAGAACAAAGTTGAGGGAATTACATTCTATGATTTTAAGACTTAATATAAAATACATTAATCAAGACAGTGTAACATTAGTATGAGCTTAGATCAGTGAAGCAGAAAAAAGATATATATATGTGTGTATATATATCGCTAATTATTTTGACCAAAGTGCCAAGGTAATTCAATAGGGGAAGAATGGTTTTTTAAAAAAATATGACTGGGGTAACTGGATATTCATATGTAAAAAACAGACCTCAGCACTAATTCCACACTATGTTAGTTCAAAAGGAAAGTTTAGGGGCACCTGGGTGGCTCTGTTGGTTGAGTGTCCAGCTTTGGCTCTTTTCCTGAGTCCTTTCCTGTCCTTCCAACCACTGTCCTGGAGTAGATATCCTTACTCCAAAATGGTAAAGTGACCATGATTTTCTTATCACACTGCATTTAGTGTGATAATGATCCTAATGATCCATGTAGGTATCCATTTCCCACGAGCTATGTCTTGACCTGTCTCTGGGGTAAAAGTGTTCCTCCTTATCAAGACTAATCTCACAATGTGTTAAGGTGGGGCCTTTTGTCATTTTTCTTCATACCCCCAATATCTAGCATAATACCTGGACTAAAGTAAACAAAAAAAAAAGAAAGAAAGTTCAAAAATTAGCTGAGATGGAACTTGGCCTAAATATAAAGTTAAAAGCATAGAGTATCTACCAAAAAACTTGGAAAAATACCTTTTGTGATCTTAGACTATTAAAATATTTTTAGACAAACAAAAAAGCACAAACCATTAAAAATTTAGAACATGGGTTTAACCAAAATGAAACATTTTTGCTCATCAAAAGATATCATTAAGAAAATGAATAAGATGGGGTGCCTGGGTGGCTCAGTCAGTTAAGTGTCCAACTTCAACCCAGGTCATGATCTCACAGTTTGTGGGTTCAAGCCCCGCATTGGACTCTGTGCTGACAGCTCAGAGCCTGAAGCCTGCTTCAGATTCTGTGTCTCCCTCACTCTCTATTCCTCCCCTGTTCATGCTCTGTCTCTCTCTCAAAAATAAATAAATATTAAAAAAAAATTTTTTTAATGAATAGGCATCCACAGACTGAGAATAAAAATAATTTTAATACATAGGCTTGTCTCAGAATATATAAAGAAATATAAAAAAGGAAAAACACCTAAAAGATACTTGACAGCAGAAAGCATGCAAATGACCAATGATTACCTCAAAAGGTATCCAACATTTTTAGTCATAAGAGAAATGCAAAAATAAAGCTACAAGGAGACTGGCAACACCAAATGTTGGTGATAATATAAAGTAACTAAAAAAACCTCTCATCATTACTGTTAAGATTTTACCATCACTTTGAAGAACTCCCCTGGCAATTTATCGTAAGTTACTCTTTGACTCAGCAAGTACGTGGTTATGTGTAAGAAAAGGATCGGGGAGAGTTACAAGAAAACATATAGCATCATTATTTATAGTAGCCAAAAACTGGAAACAACCAAAATGTCTACCAGTTCAAAAGGAGCATGGATAAACAAAATGTGGTATATCCATGAGTGGAAAATTACTCATTAAGAAAGGAACAGATAATAAAGGAACCAACTACAAATACACCAACTAAACAGAAAAAGTTCAAAACACCATGGTAAGTGAACAAATCTAGGCACAAAAGCTTGCATAATCTATGCCATTTACATGAAATTCTCTCAGAAATTTACATGTTTTGCCCTCAGGGAAGCAAATTTTATATTCAAAGCACTTACTTCCTTTTAAAGATAACTTGTATTTTTCTTTATTTCCATACTAAAAACATCCAAGTTTAAGTGTTACAGTCAAAAGTAACTTTCTCACAATTGACTCGGTTCAAATCATAATATGATGACTTACCAATGGAAACCATTTCAAATGTTTACAGATTTTTATATCAACATATAGTGAAACCCATATTAAATGGCAACATAATTGTCTTTCTGTGATGGAAATTGAGGATTGTTTGTTTTTCTAGTATTGATTTCCTGGAGACTGGCTCCCAGAGAGGGAATTGGAACATGAAAAATTCCACAGACATAGGCTATGTCTTGTACTTAGGGGAATCATTCTCAGTCAGCCCCAAATTTTGGACCCCTGTGTTCTGGTTATACCACGTCAGAGACAGGTAAATCTTGCCATTGGCTTACCACATAAGGACTTGGACCCTGTCTCTGAATACAAAAGAGGAGAGATACTTTAACCCGCATAGATACACCTAGACTCAAAGTCTGAGCTCTTAGGATAAGACTGATGTCGACCTTCCCCTTGGCCCTGGTCACACCAGCAGGCAGCCCAGTACTTTCTTATTAATGCAGCCTAGAAGCATAATAATCCAATTGTCCTCCTGGAATAGAATACTTAGCCCTGCATTCATATACTTAGTTCTGTGCATTTCTCTAGACTGAATGGACCATAGGATCCCTTGGCTATTATTTAGTCTGTCTCTGATAGTTTCTTCCTAAAGCATCCTGCTTTAGCAGGCTTGATGGTATCCTGCCTGGTCATTAGAACTCGTTTGTATAATAAAAAATACAATATTCCTATTCAAAAGCTTCTCATTTTGCTCTTAAGTAATTTTGAAACTACATTTTTTTAAGTTTATTTATTTTGAAAGAGAGAGAGAGAGAGAGTGAGCAGGGGAGGGGCAGAGAGAGAGGGAGAGAGAGAATCCCAAGCATGTTCCATGCTGTCAGAGCAGAGACCAATGCAGGCTCAAACTCTTGAACCTTGAGATCATGACCTGAACTAAAACCAAGAATCTGACACCTAACCGACTGAGCCACCCAGGAACCCTGAAACTACATTAAAAAAACCTTTTTTAATGTTTATTTATTTTTGAGACAGAAAGAGAGAGTAAGGGAGAGGCAGAGAGAGGGGAATAGAGGATCTGAAGCAGACTCTGCACTGACAGCAGCGAGCCAAGTGTGAGACTCGAACTCACCAACCATCCAGTCATGACCTGAGCCAAAGTCGGATGCTTAACCAACCACCTGAGCCATCCAGGTGCCCAACTACATTTTTATATTGTTGGTTTAGGGTGGCCATATTCTTTTGATAAAGCTGCCAAATAATTCTTACTTATGATATTAGAGCAAATGAAAGCTAGAAAGTATCATCAGTACTGAGAATTGTGTTTAGAAGGGTGAAGTATTTAGCATTGCTACATAGCTATAAACTGCTTAGGTGGTAGTTCTAACATGAATATGGAAGTCTTAGGCTGACTCTCTCCATAGCAATGCATAGACTTACTGGGAAATTGTATCAATAAATGTATTACCATTATCTCCCCCACTCTTTATACTGAAAGTATTAGCCAACAAAATTAGAACAGGAAAAAAAACACCTAAAGACAAATTTATTGGAAAGGAAGAGGTAAAATTATCTCTACTTGCTGATTAATATATGATAGAATACCTAGAAAACCTAAGAAAACAAAAGCAAAACTAATATAAACAATATGAAAATTCAGTAAGGTAGTAGAATATAAACATATAAAAATCAATAAAAAAACAAAATTAAATTCTTACAAACATAAACTTAGTTATAAATTTGAAACACATGGAATAAAATTTTTAAGCAGGCAGGAAGGACTGAAAAATTTACGAGTAAACTTAAACAAATGGAATGATGTCTCCTGTTCTTGAAAAGTCAGTTCAACATCATAAAAATGTCAATTCTCTCCAAGGTGATGTATAAATTTAAACTGAAACAAAAATAACAAAGAAACAAAAGGCATTTTCTGGAAGTAAATAAGCTTAGTCTAAAGTTAATCATGTAAGTGAACAAACATAGCTCAGAAATCCTGAAAAAGAACAATAGGGATGCCAAACCTTATCAATATTAAAGCCAGTACAATCAAAACTGTGTGGTATTGGTGCATGGCTAAACAGACTGATGGAACCTAAAAAATACAAAAATGGATCCAAAGACAAATCAAAATTTACTATATAATAAACATGGCATCTCAAATCACTGGACAAAAAAATGGACCTGGGAAAAATGTAACAATTGGTTAGCCATTTGGAAAAAGAGAGGGAAGAAGGAAGAGTAAGAAACTATAGAAATACTAGAAGAAAATATGGGTGAATTTTTCTATAACCTGTAAGTGGGGAAAGATTTCTTAACTATAAATCAAAAATGTTTTTAAAATTTTTTTACATTTATTTATTTTTGAGAGAGAAAAACAGAGCACAAGTGGGGGAGGGGCAGAGAGAGAGGGAGACACAGAATCTGAAGCAGGCTCCAGGCTCCAAGCTGTCAGCACGGAGCCCTACACGGGGCTCAAACTCACAAACTGTGAGATCATGACCTGAGCCGAAGTCGGATGCTTAACTGATTGAGCCACCCAGGCGCCCCATAAATCAAAATTTAGAACCAATAAAAGATTGGTCAATTAAACAACATAAAAATTTTTTAAAATGTTTGCATTTAAAGATAAAGCTAAAAACAGGATCAAAAGGTAAATGCAAAACTGGAATAAAAGTGTTTGCAATTCATATCACAGACAAAGGGCAAACATCCCTAATTTATGAAGAGCTCATAAAAAGGAGGAAAACATATACTAGAAAACAGAATGAAAAATGAACAAAGACATGTACATTTACAGATAAAAGGAAAGGATATGGGTTATAAACCTATAAAAAAAGTTTTCAGCTTCATTTGTAATAAAAGAAATGTGTTTTGGTTTTCCATTGCCCCCAAACTTACTGGTTTAAAATAACAGCCATTTTATTTGCTCATGATTCTATTGGTTAGAAACTCAAGCAAGACTCAGTTAGATAATTCTGCCCCATGTGGCCTGGGGGTGCTCTTGAGACCACATTCATCTGGGTTCTGCTGGTACTGAAATATCCCAGAAGGCCCCACCCCACTGTCTGGGATGGCTGGAACAACCTGAGAGCTGACTGAGCCAGCTCTCTCGCTTTCTCGCTCTCTCTTCGTGTGACCTCTTCAAGTAAGGAAGACCTCATTATGTGATAGGTCAGGGCTCCAAGAGCAATGAAAATGAAGCAAGATCATTAAGGGGCAGGATTGCAACTTGCATAGTGTCACTTCTGGTGATTAATCATGGTCAGTAACAGGTCAGCCCACATCAAGGGAAGGGGGAGTAGACTGTACTTCCTTATGGAAAATTGGTAAGTTAACATTGTGAAAAAAAGCATGTGGGGTGGGAACTCTTATGATAGCCATCGCTGGAAACACAATCTACCATAAAACGGAAATTAAAACTACAAAAAATATCTCATTCATCAAACTGGCAAAACTCTAAAAGTTGGTAATAGATTCTGAAGAAATAGGCACTCTTATATATTGCAAGTGAAAGGTCCCATAAAGGGATTTAGCAATAATTGTACTTTGACACACCAGTCATAACCCTACATCTACCTCTATGAATAAAATTATTGCACACAAGTATATATGTGGTGTTATTTGTAATAGCAAAGAACTAGACAATCCAAACATCTATCAATAGGGGCTTCTAGAATAACCTATGGAATATCCAAACAACACAGTACCATGTAGCCATAATTAGGAAGATTTCTATGTCATAACAAAGAAATATTTCCAGGATAAGTAAAAGTAGTAAGATGCAGAACAAACCCACTGATATTGGAGATATCAATTTTGCCTCATCGCTAAAAAAAACCCTTATTATCTTGTTCTGTTTCCTGAAAGGACCTAGAAGTAATGACAGTAATAATAAACACATCTCTTGTCCATTTCTCGGTTTCTAAATACCATGTCCACTGAAAGGAGCATTCTGGGTATGGGTCAGGGAAATGTAAGAATAATATGATTATGTGGGAAAATGTCTTCATTCTTAGGATATACTTGCTGAAGTATTTAGGTGTATAGTGTCTTACGTCTGCAGGTTACTCTCAAATTATTCAACAAAAGAAACTGACGTAGTCCCGTTTGGAAACAGGTAATTCTTCTGACATATGGTCACAAAGTCAGTAGTAGCCTAACACTACATTACAATGCCTACATCATTCACTGCACATAGGCATTTCATCATCTTACATTATCAAAGGCGGCGGCTCAGTAGAATACAATAAGATATTTTGAAAGAGAGACCACATTAACATAACTTTTATTACAGTATATTGTTATAATTGTCCTATTTTATTATTAGTTATTGTTGTTAATCTCTTACTGTGCCTAATTTATCTTTAAATTCTACCATAGGTCTGGATGTATAGGAAAGCACAGAGCATATATAGGGTTCAGTACCATCTGCAGTTTCAAGAATCTTCTTGGGGTCTTAGAACGTGTCCTACACAGACAAGGAGGGACTACTATATACACTTGTTTACACACATGGGCGCGCGCACGTGCGCGCACACACACACACACACACACAGTGAATATATATATATACAGAGTAGGTGTATATATATATATATATATATATATACACACACACACATCTAATTATACATCTATCTATATACACATAAGATGGATACATAAATAAACCATATACTGGAATATATTTAACAATTGTTGAATCTAAATGGAAAGTATATGGGTGTTTGTTGTACCATTCTTTCAACATTTTTAAAGTTTGAAATCTTTTTTTAAAGGTATTTAAGGGGGCATCTGGTCGCTTAGTCGGTTAAGCATCTGACTCCTGATGTCGGTTCAGGTTGTGATCTCGTGGTTGAGAGATGGAGCCTTGGCTTGGGATTCTTTCTCCCTCTCTCTGTCCCACCTCCACTTGCATGTGTGCATGTGCACATTCGCTCTCCCTCAAAATAAGCAAACTTAAAAAATTTTTTTTAATATTTGGGGGGAAAGTTTTTGCTCTCAAAAAACTAAAAAGGTGACCAATAATGCAATAGTGTCCATTCTCCAGAAAGATTGGAAAAAGAATGGGACAAACTAGCATGTATTAAGTGCCTACATAGATTAGGTATAGTATTTCACTTAAACCCATAGCCACACTTTGTGACCACTTTGTTGTTATGGCACAGATAAGGAAAGTGTCTAAGGTTAAGTAACTTGCCCACAATCATAGAGTAAAGCTGGTTTTTAAACCTTGGTTTCCCTGACTCCAAATTCCTTGCTATTTCTACTAAACCACACTGGAGAAGAGAAAAAGTGGCCTAAGATGGTCAGGCAAGACAATATAACTGAGATAAAGCTTGCGTTGGGGGCATCTTTGGAGATGGAGAGAATTTGGAAGGGCACGGGTTTGCAAGATGTTGTGGCATCCCAGTCATGACTTTGGCCATGGCTTATTTAGGTAGCAAGGAAGAGACCAGCCCACCCACAGACGCTGATGGTGTCATCAATGAATAGATTAGCTTTTCAGAAGAGATCGTGTACTTGGACTTAGGTATCCAGGATTTGGGATGTCTGTTTTAAGAGTATGCCTTTATGTCGTAGATTCGAGGAAGCTCTATGGGTAGGAAAGTGGTATGAAAAGAACATTTTAGAAGGTGAATATGGTAGTATATACATGGGAGATGCCAGGGCATCAAGTTATTTCAAACAGTTTATTGACCTTTTGCTTCATGCCAAGCACCATGTTATATATGGCAGATTTTTAAAAAATAACATTAAATCACTGTTCATGAAATATTTACAACATTAAAAAATATTTATTGAGAACCTAGTACGTGCCAAGGGGTTAAGCAAGATAGATAATGTTCCAGCTCTCATGAAGCTTACATTTGTACAGGACCAAAGGGATACATAAATTACTATATCATTGTGACATAAGTCCAATAAAAGGGGGGAATGCTCTGAGGGAGGGGGTCAGATGAGGACAAGGCAATATCTGTTTGAAGAAATGAATAAGACATCATGGAAGAAGTAGCGCTGGTGAGATGGGTTTTGACGGATGAAAAATGCTGTGGCAGGCAGAAACAGAAGGGGAGCATTTCAATTAAAAGCAACAATTCGAGCAAATGAAAGGAAGTAGGAGGTTATTAAGTTAAGAGATAGAAAGCGGTACCTCATGGCTGGACTATTGGGTGTTTTTTTAAAAACTAAGAGGAAATATAGCTAGACACAATGGCTCGATTCATATATAGGATTCTTGAATCCTATATATAGGTTATATATAGGTTGAATCCTGTATATATGGTTAGAAAATAGGAGGACCTAACTTGGGGAACAAAGAAAGCAAAACTATGCTTTAGGAAATTCTTCTGATACTAGTCTATAGAAGACATAAGAAGGGAGATGTAAGGCTGGATAGTTATTGGGAGATTAGCGGGATGGTTTAGTAAGAAGACATAATGATTTAGCTAAAGTCTTGAGCTTTATGGAAACTGAGTGGGGGAAAGCCACAAGTCTGGGGAATGAAGAATCGATAAACATTGGGCAGTTAAGTGAATTTGGGGGCAAAAGAAATGGTTATTACAAATATAAAGAGAGGGAGGCTGGGTGGATTTAAGATGAGCTAGCAAGGAGAGACATCAGAAAATCTACAGGGGAAGGGGAATGAGGGAAGATGGGGTGAGACGTGTAAATTGTCCGGAAAACCTCCATGTGAAGATGTTCAACGTGTGGTAGAATTAGGCATCTGTAAGCCAGTAGAGATGGGTAAAAATATAGATTAAGCCATTTAGCCATTTATTTAAAGTGGTAGTGGAAGCCACGTGTTGGAAGAACACACGTGGACATGGGAGGGGCTTGAAGCCTGGTTTCCTTGTCCCCAAAGTGCTCTGTCTCTGTATCATCCCTCCCGGGACTCCTTCCCACGGCTGCCAGAACTATCCAAGGTGCGATTCTGACCATTTCACTCCATAACCTACCACCTACTAAAGCCAGGGTTCAAGCTTTTATTTTATTTTTTTGTTTTTTTAGTGCTCTTCCCCACAAGTGACCTCCACCAAGACCATCACCCCCCATTACCTTTCCCCCTTCCCCTTCCCCCCTCAGTTTGTTTTCAGTATTCAAGAGTCTCTCGGGTTTTGTCTCCCTCCCTCTCCCTAACTCTTTTTCCTCCTTCCCCTCCCCATTGTCCTCTGTTGGGTTTCTCCTGTTAGACCTGAGTGCAAACATATGGTATCTGTCCCTCTCTGCCTGACTTATTTCGCTTATCATGACACCCTCGAGGTCCATCCACTTTGCTATGAATGGCCAGATTTCATTCTTTCCCATTGCCATGTAGTATTCCATTGTATAGATGAACCACATCTTCCTAATCCATTCATCAGTTGATGGACATTTAGGCTCTTTCCATGATTTGGCAATTGTTGAAAGTGCCGCTACGAACATTGGGGTACAAGTGCCCCTATGCATCAGCACTTCTGTATCCCTTGGGTAAATCCCCAGCAGTGCTATTGCTGGGTCATACGGGAGTTTTATTGATAGTTTTTTGAGGAACCTCCACACTGTTTTCCAGAGTGGCTGTACCAGTCTACATTCCCACCCACAGTGTAGGAGGGTACCCGTTTCTCCACATCCTCGCCAGCATCTATAGTCTCTTGAGTTGTTCATTTTAGCCACTCTGACTGGCGTGAGGTG
>CM053577.1:43793887-43878028 GCA_028646485.1 Cryptoprocta ferox
ATTCTTATGCAGCTCAGACTCCTTTCCTTAGTCCTTTCCTGTCCTTCCAACCACCGCCCTTGAGTAGATATCCTTACTCCAAAATGGTAAAATGACCATGATTTTGCTTATCACACTGCAGCCTGATGATCCGTTTAGGCATCCATTTCCCAAGAGCTATATCTTGACCTGTCTCCGGGATAAAAGTGTTCTTCCTTATCAAGACTAATCTCACACTGTATGTTTTAAGGTGGGGCCTTTTGTCATTTGTCTTCATATCCCCAATATCTAGCATAATGCCTGGAATAAAAGAGATGACCATAGAGGCACCTGTGTGGCTCAGTTGGTTAAGTATCCTACTTCAGCTCAGGTCATGATCTCACGGTTGGTGGGTTTGAGCCCCACATTGGGCTCTCTGCTGTCAGTGCAGAGCAGCCCACTTTGGATCCTCTGTCCCCCTCTCTCTCTGCCCCTCCCCCACTTGCCCTCTCTCTTAAGTCGGACACTTAAACATTTGGTGCGCCGAGGTGGCTCAGTCAGTTAAGCGTCCAACTTTGGCTCAGGTCATAATCTCACAGTTCATGAGTTCAAGCCCCGCGTTGGGCTATGTGCTGACAGATCAGAGCCTAGAGCCTGCTTCAAATTCTGTGCCTCCCTCTCTCTGCCCTTCCCCCCTCTCTCTCTCTCTCTCAAAAATAAAGATTTACAATAATAAAAATAAATAAACATTTTAAAAAAGAGAGATGGCCATAATGGTTGGCAGTTTTTTTTTTTTTTTTAAGTTTAGTTATTTATTTTGAGAGAGAGAAAGTAAGCAAGCAGAAGGGCAGAGGGGGAGGGAGAGAGAGAATCGCAAGCAGGCTCCTTGTTGTCAGCACAGAGGCCAACTCAGGGCTCGATCTCACAAACCCTGAGATCATGACCTGAGCCGAAACCAAGAGTCAATACTTAACCCTCCGAGCCACCCAAGCACCCCGGTTTGCAGATTTTTTGATTAAACAACAAAACAGGTTAAGGAAGTAATACTAGGTCTTTTTAGGATTTATTTTTTAGGAAAACAAATGAATCATAAACCCCAAGTATGCAGGAGAGTATAGAATCCCAGAAACTAGAAATGTAAAAAAAATGTATAACTAAGAATTGTAAAATACCACAGTACATTATGATATTTGGCCTTAGTAACTTTCAGTCTGGTTGTTTAACAGCAGATTGGCAAAAGTTAGATTTAGAAAATAGTAGAGGGGTGCCTGCCTGGCTTAGTCAGTAGAGCATGTGTCTCTTGATCTCAGGGTAATGAGTTCAAGCCCCACATTGGGTGTGGAGCCTACTTTAAAAAAATTTTTTTTTAATTAAAGAAAAAGATGTTCATTCATTAAACAAATATTTATTTATTTATTTATTTGTTTGTTTATTTATTTATTTTATTTATTTATTTTAAATGTTTTATTTATTTTTGAGAGAGAGAGAGAGAGACACAGACCGTGAGGGAGGGGCAGAGAGAGCGGGAGACACAGAATCTGAAGCAGGCTCCAGGCTCAGTGCTGTCAGCACAGAGCCCAACGTGGGGCTCGAACCCACAAACAGTGAGATCATGACCTGAGCCGAAGTCGGACACTTAACCGACTGAACCACTCAGGCACCCCTAAACAAATATTTATTGAACACTTGGTATGTGAATAAAAATCTAACGAAAATTCCCACCTCAGTTGAGCTTATATTCTAGGGGGAGGCAGGTTATAAAAAATAAATTTAAGTAACCCAAACAGCATGTTAGATGGTAATAAGTACAATGGGGGCAGGTAGAGGGATCAGGAATGCTAAGGAAATAAGGAGATAGGCAGTTTACCGCCTTTCAAGAGGGTTAGCAGTGAAGTTAAGAGAGAGGCCATAACTTGAGGGAGCACATTTGTAACTCAGGGAAAGAATCTCCTGTATTTAGCAGAGAGAGACTGAAAATGGGAAGGAAAAAGCAAAAGTCCTGAAGAGAGGAAGACTTGGTATCAGAGACACCGTGTGAGGATTAGTTGTGACAAGAAGAAACGTCCTTTCCTCATACAGGGTGAAGACAGAGATTTTGAGGTAAAAAAGAATGATGCTGACACCTAGTTTGGAGAAGCCCTCTTTAAAACAGGCCTAACTAGCAAGTTTTAGGTTCATCTTTTGGGACAACATGCTAGATTAAAAAATACAGAGAATTCTTGGACATAATCACCAGTTCAGTACTCAACACTAGTTTATGTGTGATATGTTTCTTCTTTTATATTGATAAAACCTCACATTCCAAAGCACACATACTCGTTTATTTAACTTCTCTTTTTTTCCCCCCTGGGTCCACATGAGTAGGCAGCAGAGCAGTGATGATTTTCTACTAAATTAATTAAAAGCATCGCCAATTGATATGCTGTGAGCATCGAGGCTGGTCTTCTCCATCTGATAAGCTGAGGACCTCAGAGTACATATAATAGTGTCTGATTTTGCAAGCAATTAGGTATTCTGCATATTTACGTACAGATGAGCTTCTGCTTCCAAGTAACTCATAAATTAATATTTAATCAAATCATTTGCCTGGAGATGTTTTGTGCATTCCTGTTCATTTCCTGAATGCTTTATATTTAGCGTTGCATCTCACATTCCAAAGACAGTGACAGACTTGGTGGGACTACTTCCATGTACACGTATATATCCCATGTATGCCTGAATAAAAGCAGGCTTATTTCTCTGTAATTTTCCTTCAGAGAAGTCATCTTTCTCCAGGCCAAGAAAAATCTCTTTATGAGAAGCACTCGAATTACTTAATTGAATTACAGGTAATATTTAGGAAAACCACATTAGATTAAAGCCACTTGAGTATCACTTTCACTAAAAAGGCCATCAGATATATTACTTAAAAATAAAAAAGGGGGCGCCTGGCTGGCTCAGTTGGTTAAGCGTCCAACTTCAGTTCAGGTCATGATCTCACAGTTCATGGGCTTGAGCCCCGCATTGGGCTCTGTGCTGACAGTGTGCATCCTGGAGCCTGCTTCAGATTCTGTGTTTCCCTCTTTCTCTGCCCCTCCCCAGCTTGCGCTCTGTCTCGTCTCTCTCAAAAATAAATAAACATTAAAAAAATGTTTTTATAAAAGAAGAAATATAACAATGTTTAATCATTATTCTTGGAAATATGATCTCAAAAGCAAGTATAGGATGTTACAACAAGCATTTTTAAGAACAGTATTGTGTTTATAATGTGGAAATCAACTACGTGCAGGATAAAGGGAAAAAATTTGCTAATTTGATGTTTATACAACAGGTAATTGAAGCATGAAATTTCTTATAACATCATACATGGGTAAAGCATTTACCATCTTTCAAAAAACACTTGTTTTCTTTCAAATAAGCTTAAACAACAAGCTGACAGGCTTTGGGAAACTGGTGTTTCAAAATATCAAGGAAAAAATGAAAATAATGAGAACCCATGCATGGAAAAAAGCTAACGTATCATTTCACAGAATTAAAATATGCATATACAAGTAAATGTGTATTTCATCTCTATGAACTATAGATTCAAGTTTAAACTGGTTTTTTAAAGTTATGCTACAGTATATTTTAGACACCATCCATTACCACCCTTAGCTTGGCCTCTTTCCACTCGATACCAGTAGTATATATGCCCTCTGTGGTAACAAATAATAATGTCTCCCAATGTTGTCACATGTCCACTGGGGGTGTAATCACTCCAGTTAAGACCACTGCTCTTGACCAATGCTGTCAAACATCTGTTAAGTAACTTCCACGTTTTTCTTGATGTGCCATTTTTTAATTATCTGAAATCTAATTAAAATATTGGTTCCTCTCTGGTGAGAAGTTACTATTCCCATTATCTATTTACTTTTCCATTAAATTTTGTAAAAATAAGAAATTTAAGGCAGTTATGTGTAACTGTTACTGAGGAATAACCTTGCAAAATATACATTTACTAAAAAGAAAGGAAGGCTTCATAGAACCATATCCATAAAAGATAGAGCAGTTGAAATCAATCTTTATCAGAATGGAAATATTACTCTATACAAGTAGAACTATGCTGTTATGACTGCCCTACATTCAGATCTTTTCATTCTGCTCAGGTTTTCCTTTTCTGAGCCAAAAACCTATGCTTTCCTTGTCTTCATTAAAGCAACTTAAATTATTACTACTAATGATGAGAAGTATAAACATATTAATAGCACATAATTCCAATTAGTTTGACCTGGGAGTCTATCTAATTTTTATTTTTTGCATTCATCTGGATGTATGAATCCAGATGCTAAAATTTATGTATAGTCCCTGAATCTCTACAAGACGGATGGAGGGGAAAAAAGAGAGGAGTATACAATTATTTGAAGAATTTGGACTAAAGTTAAATACTCATTAAGGGTAGCTGAATGTGGACTGTAATTTCTCCCAAACATTTTATTTTCATGTGCTCATGTGATTGCTTATATCCAGACACAATAACTAAATACAAAACAGAATGCAAGACTCTCAATTCATTAGTTTGTAGCTTAAAAAGGATCTCTTTATTAAACCTGTTACAGTAGAATTCATTTTTTCAAATAGAAGTACAAAAAAATTTGATTGTCACCAAAAATGTAACCAATGAATGATGGTATTAGAAATTATTTTCCTTTACTTTAGGTTCTCTGAATTTTGTTTTTTTCTATAATATTTTTTAAAACCACAAGCAAAAAATAAAAAATAAAAATAAATAAATAAATAAAACCACAAGCAAATTCTTTCTGCATTCCCTTTTCCCACCAATTTTATCACAGTTTATGGCCTATCGAGTAGGATTCTTGGACAATTGCTGACATTACTCGTTTCCTGGGTTTTATTTCAAACTATACTGAACTCTTCCTACACTAATTCTTATTAAATGCATTTCCTATTAACCAAAGTTAAAAATGTGCCCTTTGAAAAACCTGATTTCAGATGAAAATCTGTCTTGCAGTTAGATACACAGAAAGCGAATATTCTATGCAATGTAAGACAAACCACGGTTCTTACCTTTCTACTTCCTGTTTGACAAGGACTGTCAAATTTCTTAGGAGTACACACATACATTTTTAACTTGGCATTCCATGCTCAGTAAAAATCAATTGATCTTAATTACTGTGGAATTTTGACAACTCTAGCAATGGCAAAGCTGAATTTTATCTTGCTGTTATCTAGCAAAAAGCAAATACCATTAAGATTCCAAATGTTTAACCTGGTAAAATGAGAATATATTTCAATCAAGAACATACCATCGGGGAAAAAAAATGGTATTGCTATCTAGTCATGAGTTTCTCAGTACATTTCTGCAGGCCCTAGATGTTTAGAATAAATGTAGCATTCACATAATACTATAGTCCATGAAAAGAGTATATTCTTTTATTGTTTTTGTTCATACATGTTAAGTTTCAACTTTCAATAATAAAATTCAATAAATTTGACTCCTCAATCATAAAAACTTGCTTTACACATTATGTACATGTTGCCAAAGTCTACAGCCATACAAAACATCACGAGGATTTGACTCTACGCGTGGTGCCATCACACAGGAGGAAGGAGCTAATCAAATAACATACATTCAAAGATTAAATTGTAGATACGCACAGTGTATTTGGCACTGTTCATTACCATCAGAACACCTTCCTCTCAGAGACAGGTATTCTTAAGCTTTAGTCCCAATATACCAGAATTTTGTTATTCACATCAAAAGCAGCTTTCAAAACTCTACTGTACAGTAATCAGTTTTAAGCAACAAAATATAATCAGAGTTGGGACTGGAATTCAAACACTCAAACTTTTTGCTGTGCTCCAACCTGCCATCCTTAAAGTAGGTTTGATAATTTTCCATTGTTGGGGGTGTCAAGAAGAAACAATTCAAAGACAAGTATCTTGAGTTCACATAAAAACAAACAACAGTTTGCTTAATCTTTAAGATTATCAGTTCTTCTTGGGAGTGCAAAGGGAGTCCTGACGATGCAGAACATGGGATGATTTTGAAAGGAATTCCAGAATGACCAATGCCATTCAAGTGGTGGAGATCATACAAGCAGTTAAACTCATGAGGAGAAGGATCTGGAATGCTTATATCTGAATTCATAACCCTTAGCAACTTGTTTTAAGGGTCTCTTTCTAGGACTATAACAGACTCAAGTCATAGGTTATAGATGTACTTTAATGTGTAATACTACACTGCTATGAAATGGAAAGAGAAAATAAAAGTACAAAGACTCAACCACTAAACTTTTAGAGAATTTGGCCACATCCCAGTGGGTATGTTTGATTAACTTCATTTTAACAAATATTAAATCCCTTCATTTCAATCAGTCCCATTAAATTTATTCATTAAAGCCATACATATCCCAGAATGTTTATAAAAGACAAACACCATGTTTATAAAAGACATAAATTCAGTCTCAAACTAAGGCAAAAAAACCCTCAACAGAACATGGATCACAGTATAGGGGAACAGAAATCAGAACCTGGTAGTTCAGGGATGTGCTATAGTTTCACACAAAACTTGTAGCAATAAATTAAGACTTAAAAAAAAAAAGTCTTATAATGTACAAAGGACTATGAAGTGCAAAGTAATGTCACTGAACCAAAATTTAGTTTAATCATTTTATTTCAAGTGTAGTTTTTAAAATCATAAATGGGGTTTTATAGTCTGAAGTCCAAACATGTACTCCTCCTGATAGCTTTAGAATATGACAAGCAATTTCAGACCTTGCTTTCCAAACCCCATCTTCTTTGTTATTTTTCAGACTTCTGAGACCTAGTATTTAAGCTACTACATTCTAAATGTACAATTTTAGACAACTATTGTACACTTATGATTTTTCTGAAAACAGTCCATCAAATATAAAGAATCAGGAGTGAGGGAAGAAATATTAAACACCAAAAAAATCATTTATTCATTTAAAAAATAACAGAACCAGTGCTGTTCTCTGTCATGAAAGAGAACATGTAAGGTTAACTTAAATTACTTTTGTAGACTTTGGTAATATTTTATTACCTACATAGGCCTCAATCTTACTTAAAGATCTTTTAGGCAAAGTCCCCCACCATCAGGTTTGATTGAGTTAAACTCCTGGGTACTAACACAGCCCTAAATGTGCTGTTCCAACGAGGAATAGGTTACTACTTTTGGGGAAAGAGCTGCCTTGATACTTCCCTCAAATGCTTATTTTAAATAAAAAGTTAATGGGAATATTTTTTAAACCAACTTTGGGTACACACAGTCTACGGAATAAAAAAGGAAACCAAACTTTCTTTCCTATTTTAGGAAATTTTCCAACTTTACCTGTAAGATTATAAATTTTTCACCTTTTTTGGACTAAAACAATATTTAAATTTTTAAAATTCTGCATTTCAATGTAGTAAGAGTTCTTTTTCAAATGATCTTCACAACCCAGAACACAGACATCAGAGCAACACTCAGAAGTCATACTATTTAACTGTAACGAGATGAAAATGGACGGATATCTGAAAATAGGTATTCCCTCTGCTCTAAAGGTGAGCAAGCTTTTAACATGTGACCAACACAGAACTCCATTTCTCTGGTGATCCCTCAAACTCAAAACAGTTCCATTTAATAAGTCAATATATTATTCTTAAAAATTAAGTTTGGTCACTAGGAAAGACTGAACAAAAATTATTCCCCTCCCCTCAAAACAACCGAATAGCTCTAGTCACCCCCTGCTCTCCCCACAAAAACAGGGAAGTAGTTGAGGCTGAAGCCTTTAAATCTGGAATTTCAGCTCCTGAAACATTGCTGCTATTTGCTCAAAGTTGCCGGTCTCTGTATTTCCTTCTCCAATACTTCCCCCATTTATAAATTTATTTCCACACACACACACACACACACACACGCACACACATATTCACACATACCCTTACTCTCAAGTAAGACACTTTTTTGTTTGTTGATAAATTATGAGGATTATGAACTAGGTGTGTACAGGGTTTCATAGGTGCTTTGTAAACATCAGAGTCACTTGGGTCCTTTTCTCCAAAAGCCTGAAATCAAAATACACAACCAGGGATCACTACTTTCCCAGGCGCTGTTCACAGGCTGCATATTGACGAAGGGCAGAGAAAAAGTCCTCATAACTGATGTTTAGGTGGGAAGGCAAAGAGCTGAAAAGAAAGCACAGGGGAAAAAAGCAATTAGATGATATACTGTAATGTGGAGGGGGGAACCAAAAGGAAAATAACCTAAAAGACGTTAAGGACAAAAGAAACTAAATGATAAACATAGAGTATGTCAAACCATTTCTACTAAATGACTGCTAAGTTCACTGTGAAACAGTGCAAGTAAAAAAAATCATCTCTCCTTCTTTCCCTAAGGACAGAAAAGCAACTTGTAGTAAGACAGAGAAGATTCAGAACCTGTATTAAAGCCTAAGTCTAAATGAATGCAAAACTGGACACCTATTTATAAAGGATCTCATTCACACTCACTGTAAGAAGTCCTCTCTGTCCCAGTAAAGACAGCGCTGTGTGAAGCAGTCTAGGACAGCCAGGCTTACCATCGGCAGAGCAGCACAGCACCCTCACACCACTGTATGTTGAAGCCATGCAGTGAGCAACCAATAAATGTTTATCTCTACCATTTCTATTCGCTCAAGGAGGCAATTACAGCGTGACGTGAAGACACTTTCAGTGCAGAATGAATGTACAGCCAGAGGATTTCCTGTTAGGTATTTTATTTATTTATTTTTTATTTTTTTTTAAATGTTTATTTATTTTTGAGAAAGAGAGAGAGCACAAGTGGGGGAGGAACAGAGAGAGAGGGAGACAGAATCCGAAGCAGACTATAGCTCAGAGCCTGATGCGGGGCTCGAACCCACAAACAGTGAGATCATGACCTGAGCCGAAGTCGGATGCTTAACCGGCTGAGCCACCCAGGCACCCCTGTTAGGTATTTTAAATACTTAAAATAATTTTCAATAATTGACATAAATAATTCTCTAGTGTACACAGCTTTATTGTGAGGCTTTGGGAATTCCAAACTGTACTAGAGCCAAACACCTGGTCAGATTACGAGTCGCACTGAGAGCTCCAGGCACATACACCACAAAAAAAGACTGAACAAACCTACCGTGAACGGACTCCTATCTGACCGTGTGCTGGTTCTCATAGCTAGGCTTTCTTTATCCTTCCTTTCCCCTCCCTAGCTTTACTGAAATATAATTGACTTCCCATCTTTTTCCTTGAACTGCCAAAAGTTCTGAAAACAAGTCTCCGTTTCCTCCATTTCCTTATCTCTTTTTAATTCTACCAACAACTTTTCATCTTATTCACTCCACTGCAGCGATAACCTCACAAGGTATCCTTGACGGACAAAGTCAGTGATGCTCTTCTTGCTGAAGCTCGCTTCAGATGTCCTCCTCAAACAACCCACTTTACTAAGTCTTTCTCACTTTACCCTCTTCCCCAACCGCTTCATCTCCTATCACTCCTCAAGAAGCACTTAGCACCACTTCCCCCCTCAGTGCCCCAGAGCGGTCTTGCCATTCCTGTCTGTTGTTAGCGCTCCACCGTTCTACTTCTCCACATTACGATTAAGACGTTAAGACATCAGGTGCTTACGGTCTGGCGGGCGGTAGACAAATTCAGAGTAAACCTTAATAGAACGTGAAAGGGCTATGATTGACACATGAACAAAGATCCACGGGAAGCTTGTTACGTGCTCGGTATCGGACGTCCGTTAGCTGACTTACAAAGAAGTTTAAACAGCTATCCAAAGTCATGTTATTGAACTGCATGGCCAAGATTCAAACTGAGATATATCTGTTCTAAAACACACTCTTCCTTCCAAACTACTCTCGACCTCACAAGGCGTCACCGCTACCTTTCTTGGAGCCCAAAGCAAAAGGCACCTGAGATTAACTCAGAAAACCCCTGGAGAAAAAGAAACAAGAGAAACATACACCCATCATAAGGAAACCCAGAGTTTGGAGATTTGGGTTCTAATTCCACTTTACTATAAGCAATAATGAGAGCCACATCTCTCCCCCATTTTCCTACACCTTTAAAATGAGGAGTTAGGACCATACGACCTACAGCCCTTTCTGACTCTAAAATGCTAAATGTTCTTTTCTGTCTTTTCGTTTGACATCTTTTCCCTGTCTTGCCCCTGAACTTGAAGCATTTATTAAAAGGCCAAAAGGTCCCCTGATACTGTACTCTTCTATATATACTTGAGAAAGTTCCTCTATTCTCACAGACTCAACTACTACCACTTCTAACTACTGTCAATCTCCAAATATCCTTGACTTTTCATCCTGGACCAATTCTGCATCTTCATCTGCCTTCCTAGGTGTTTTCTTTAAATAGGCTACGGACTCAGAATCATCTTATCCTTGAAATTAATGTTTTTTCCTTCAAAATCAATTCTCCCCTGACTATGTAGTTTCTCTCAATAACGTCATAATTTACCTTAATAGGCTTAACAGCTTAGGAGTCATTTCATTTCTCTAACTTTTAGCACAGTTTTAAAGTACCAAGCCTCCCATTATGCTTGGTAAATAATTCTCATTAGAGACAGAATTTATAGTATGTTCCTCTTAAGACTCAGAATTGAGAGGCGCCTGGGTGGCTCAGTCGGTTAAGCATCCGACTTCAGCTCAGGTCATTATCTCACGGTTTGTGAGTTCAAGCCCCACATCGGCCTCTGTGCTGACAGCTCAGGGCCTGGAGCCTGCTTCGGATTCTGTGTCTCCCTCTCTGTCTGCTCCTCCCCAGCTCGCACTCTGTCTCTCTGTGTCTCTCTCAAAAAAAACATTAAAAAATATTTTTAAAAAAAGACTCAGAGTTGAAATATATTTTAAGGCTACTGAGTCTCTTTAAAGTCAGGGGTCACAGCTCATGAGCCTGCCACCTGTCTTTTTAAATAAGGTTTTATTACAACACAGTCACATACATTTGTTGATGTGCCGTCTCTGGCTGCTCAGCTATACTCCCAATGCTGAGCAGCTGCAACAGAGGAATAGCTGCAGAGACTGTATGGACCACACAGTCACCAAAAATCTTTACCATCTAGCCCTTTACATAAAAAGTCTACCCAACTCTGTTCTAAATAAGCAGTTTCATTCTCATCACTGTATAATCCCCTAAATCATAGCTCTGGCCTCTTCACTTGTCTCTCTACCAGATCCTTTCCCAAACCCGATCTACTCTAGTACACAGGTGCCAAACAAATCTAAAATCACCATTTCCAAACTATCTACAGGCTCAGTGGTTTCCTACTTCCTGTCTAAACCGTTATGCATATTCTTTGTACTGGAACTTAAAGCCTTCCCAGCATCAGTACCCCCAAATTATTTGTTTTCACCTTACAGAGTTGACCCTTGAACAAGATGGGTTTGAACTGCATGGGTCCACTTGTATGCAGATTTTTTCTTTTTTTTGGATAAATACAGTACAGTACTATAAATGTATTTTCTGTTCCCTATAATTTTCTTACTAACATTCTTTTCTCTAGCTTACTTTATTGTAAGAATACAGAGTATAATATGTCTAACACATAAAATATGTATTAAGTTAGGATTCCAGTCAAAAGTAGGATATTAAGTTTTTGAGGAGTCAGAAGTTATATACCGAATTTGGACTGCAATTTGGTCCACACCTCTCATGCCCACATTGTTCCAGGGTCAAGTGTACTATCATCTAATGTTATAATGCTAAATCTCTGCTTTGGTAGGGCCAGTTCCCTCACAATTTCTTTAAAATGAGATGCTCATTCCTCACTTCCCAGCTTTTCTTTTTTCCTTGCCCATCATCCCATACACTTCTGACCTTTTCTGTAATTACAAAAATTCTATCCATTTTACATGCCCTGGAGTATGGCATCCCTTTTCTTTAAAATCAGCAACTCTGGCCCACAGTCATCTCTCTCTCACTCCTGATCTCCTATGACAATTTGTATCAATACCAGGTATTTGCACAACCACACTCTCTTGTGTCTGAGTCTTTATCTTACCACCGATACTGTGACATACATGAGGGAAAGGACCATTATCGTAAGTCTTTGGGTATTCTCACCAGACCTAGTACAGTGCTAGGCTCAAGAAACACTTGCTGAATTGAACCAAAGTCAGTATACTTTTAATTACTTACACAATCTCAGTCAATCTGATGTGCCAGGGAAGAAAGCCTAATGTGCTGTCCACAGGACCAAACTTCAGTATTAAATCAGGATCAGGGAAACCCTTTGAACCTTATGAAGAAAGAAACACACAGGAATTTAACATGCATTGCTTACAAATAAAATGACCACAGGCAAAATCTGTTCATCAAATTGGCTTTTTATGCTTTATCTGTTTTCTTCAGAAGCTTTACTTGTATAGCCACCCCACTGCCCAACATACACTTTAGTATCTATGTTATTTCCAAATGTGAATGTTTTCTCTAAAGACCATTTAACTGAATGGATTACCTGATAAGAAAGGGTAACCCCACTCCCATCCTAAACCCTACAGACAGGCCCCAAATCCCATCCATCTTTTATGACTCCAGAGTTCTTCTGGCACCCTGAGAACCACACTGCTTTAGGGGCACAAATGCTTCTTCTGGCCATAGAATCCTAGAACTTCAGAGATGAAAAGGAACCATAAAAGTAACTACAATCCTTCCTTCCCCAGTACCCCTTATTTTATAGCTGAGAACAAAAAGACTAACTCCTAGCTATCCAGTATGACTGTTTTCTCCAGAGCCCCAGCCTAGGGAGGGAAAAGACCATACACCTGCCTCAACAAAGACAAGGCCGTTCAGTCTCACAAACTGGTTTCCATACGAGACCTGGTTTGAGGAAAAAGAGGGGGATAAGGGCAGTTCAACTGCTTAAAAAATAAAGTAAAATAAATATTAAAATAGGGCACTGGTAGAAAAGAAAAGATGCTATTATCCAAGAAACCCAGGCTCCAACAGTTTCTAATAACCTCTATTCTGCCGCTAACTTTCGGTCACACAACCTCTCCAGGGCTTGTTTCATCTGTTAAATAAGGAGACTAGATTAGACAGGCTCATCCAGCAGTAATAAAGAATTATTTCCATAAAAAAATCGCTTTAAAGTCCATATTGGTAGAGTGCATGCACTAAGAAGAATATATATTCCTGTGACTGCTGAAGAGCAAATTCTCTTTAGTTTAAAAAAAAAATTAAATCAAAAATGGCAAGAAGGAACTTCTGGCTAATGGTAGTGTGAAGAAGGTGATGAATCCTCCCCCCCAAAACACGTATTAAACTGATAAAACCAAACATTTAAGGGCACTGGATACTGGCCAGAAGCAGACAATTATTCTTTTAATAACAAAAAAAATGAAACACTAGCTAGAGCCTCAGGTAAGAACAGTAAGGGTCTTTGTCTTTCCTGCCTGGGAATGGTCCTAACTCCCATGCCTCTACCCCCAATCCAATGGAAAGAATTACAGGTTTACCAGCATGGGGCTGATAGCAAAACTGGTAGATTTGCCGCTTGTGGCCAAAAGATACAAATTCAATTTGGAACTGGAGACTGTGGGCAGGAGAGGGCAATGATGAGAGCCCAGAGTTTTGCCAGCTAAAAGCAGCAAGCTCAAAAGGAAACAAATGAGGAAAATATACAGTTTGTTGGCCTGATGTTGTGGCCCCAGTTAGGGCAGGCAGTCTAATGGTCAGAAATTTATCAGGCAGATCCTGAAAACAAGGGCTCAGATAAGCCCTCCTACATATCCATAGCTGATGAGGAAACTGCATACATGCAAAGGCGGAAAGAAAAAGAAAAATATTGTTAATATGTTAATTGTCAATACTGTTAATATGGTCATTCTCCCCAAACTGAGCTACAGATTCAACTCAATCACTATCAAAACCTGGTGCTCTGGGGGTTTGTGAAACTGACAAGCTGATTCTAAAATTTTCTTGAAAATGAAAGGGTCCTGAGTAGCCAAAGTTGTTTCACTTCGAAAAAGAAAATCAAAGTTGAAGGACTTAACAGACATGATTTCAAAGTTTATCATTAGTAGGCACTACAGTAATCAAGACCTCGTGGCATTTGAAGGACAGACAATACAGACCAATGGCAGAGAATAAGAAGTCCAGAAATAAATTCAAAGATTTATAGTAAATTGAATTTCAATACAGGAGTCACAGTAATTCAAGGGAGAAAAAAATGGTGATAGAAGAACAACTCGGTTTGTTTGCCTCACACCATTCACAAAAATTAAGTCAAAATAGATTACGGATTTAAATGTAACAGGTAAAGTGATAAAAATTCTAGAAGGAAATAATGGTGACTTTGGGTTAGGCAAAGATTTCTTAGATATGACACCAAATGCATGATCCACAAAAGAAAAAAATGGTAAGTTGGATTTCATAAAGATTAAATATTTTACCTTTTTTTAAGTTTTTATTTATTTATTTTGCGGGGAGGAGATGGAGAGGCAGAGAGAGAGAGAGAGAGAAGAGAGAGAGAATCCCAAGCAGGCTTTGCACTGTCAGTGCAGAGATCAAGGCAGGGCTCAATCTCTCGAATCCTGAGATCATGACCTGAGCCGAAATCCAGAGATTTCATTTCAATCATGACAGAGCTACCCAGTCACCTAAAGATTAAACACTGTACGGGAAAAAAAAGTAAGCCATGGATTGTGAGAAAATATTCGCAAGTCATATGTTACTACTGAAAAAAAGATGTGTACCCCAAATATATAAAGACCTCTTAAAAACTCAATAAGACAAACAACCTATTAAAAACAGGCAGAACGTCTTGAACAGATCTTTCACTAAAGATACAGATGACAAATTAGCACATGGTAGTCATTAGGAAAATGTTAACTAAAACCACAATGAGATACTATCACATACCCACAAGAATGACTAAAATTAAGAAACAAAAACAAAAAACTGACAATACTATGCGTTGGCAAGGACGTGAAGAATCTAGACTCCTCTACATTGCTGGTGGAATGTAACAGTACTATAGCCTCTTTGGAAAAGTTTGGCAGTTTCTTAAAAGTTAAACATTCACTCAACCACACAACCTAGCAATTCCATTATTAGTTATCTACCCCAGAAAGGAAAACATGTCTTCACAAAGACTCGGATGTGAATGGTCACTGCAGCATTATTCAAACAAACGTAATGCACATCAACTGGTGAATGGATAAACAAAATGTACATCCACGGAACTGAATAATATTCACCAACAGAAAGTAATGAACTTCTAATACATCCAACATGGATGAACCTCAATAATATGCTGAGGAAACAAAACATTAAAGACTATGTTTTATATGATTCCATTTATATAAAATTTCTAGAAAAGATAAAAATATAGTCAATAAAAAAGCAGACATCGGTAGACATGTAGGGAACTTTTGGGGGTGACAGTATTCAGAGGGTCTGCTTCTGTCAGATTAGTAAATTAACTTATGGACTGTGTACATTTTCACTTATCATGGGTTTGCCACCCCTGAAGGCAACACCTGGGCTCAACACTTTAGCCCTTCTCCACAGGCTCCCTGAAGGACCACCTTTGGTCCCTCTATCACTTTTAGGACACCCTCATAAATTACTCTATGGCTGGGGCCTTACAGAATCCAGGAAACAGTCAACACTCCAGTAACCTACAATGAGTCCCTACAATGGTTTACTTTAAGTCTATTCATTCAGCCTAAATACAGCCAGGCAACGAGAGAGAACACCAGAGTAGGGGAAGAAGTGAGTAGTCAGTGAAAGTCAGGAGTTGGTGAGACCCGAGGCCAGAGAACGAATGTGTTGTATGATGGACATGTGTCAACGTGAAAAAAACAAGAATGGAGAGTCAAGTAAATGACTGAGTTAGATCAAAAAATGCATGATTAATAAGTAAGGTAAATGGAGACTCTATTTGAATGAACAAAAAATGTGTATCTGAAATTGCATGGCTATGGAAGCTATTAATGGACCTGAACTTGTTAGAAGCACTGCCTTTCTTCAAAAGGATCAAGGATGGGGTGCCTGGGTGGCTCAGTCGGTTAAGCATCTGACTCTTGATTTTGGCCCCGCATTGGGCTCTATCTTGGGCAAACAGCTTGCTTAAGAGTCTCCCACTGTCTCTGTCTCCTACCCTTCTGCCCACTCTCAAACAAAACAAAAGAACCCAAAAAACAAAAAAACAAAAGGATCAAGGTTAATGCCAGTAAGCAGAAGGACCATAAAGTTAAAACAAAAGGCTCCTAGGAGGCTCTACAGAGAATAAGCAAATTAAAGGCTTTTATAAATAGTTGAAGGAAAAAACCCCTATAATGTTATATTTGGTATATAACATGACAAATATAGTGAGTACATTTCATATTACATCATAGAAATAACACTAAAAATAGTGATAATGCTAATAAGATTACACTAAATTCAAACTTAACAGATAGTTCAAACTAAAAAGAAACAGTAAGAGGAGTGTGGTATTATAATAAAAAATATGTGTTTGGTCTCTGTCCAGGTTCCAGGCACAGAGCTCCTAAAATCCTTGGAATTTCATGAATGATAAGAGTGAGAGGTGTATCTTTTGTTATTCATAATAAGCCCCCCTTCTGTTAATGGTGACTCTGGGCAGGCCTCTAGATAGCTTTAGGCTGGGAGCTAGTTGCCAGGGAAACCAGTCATGTGATTACAAGGCTGCAACTTCTACCCCTACCTTTCAACCTCCAGGTAGGGGAGAGGAGATGGAGACTGAGTTCAATCCCTAATAGTCAATGATTTCACCAATCATGCTAACATAAAGGAAACCTCCACAAAATCCCCTAAATGACAGGGTTCCAAAAGCTTCCAGGGTGCACTGAGGTGAATGCACTGAGATGCTGAGAGGGTGACTGAGCCCAGAGAGGTCACGGAAGATGACTGCATCCCCTGGCAATACCTGGCCCATGTGCCTCTTAGACTGGATGGCTCCTGAGTTGTATCCTTTATAATAAACTGGTAAACATAAGTAAAGTTCCTTCCTGAGTTTTGTGAGCCATTCTAGCAAATCATCAAACCTTAGGAGAGAGTTATGGGAACCCCCCACCAACCCCATTTATAGGCAGTTATCAGGTGGCCTGTACAGAAGCATGCACAGGCAGCCTGAAAAGCCCAACTGGCATCAGAAGTGGGGGCGGTTTTGTGTGACCAAGCCCTTCAACCTACAGAGTCAAACACTATCTCTGGGTGGTTAGTGTCAGAAGTGAACAGAATTGCTGGACACCCATTTGGTGTCTGGAGAACTGGACAATTCACTGTACAGGAAAACATCCCCAGGAAGGCTGACAAGCAGAAGGCCGACATTCAAGAATATTCATCAGCTCCCCCCGCCAAATCCTCTTATATCCTCTCCTTTACCAGTTAGTCCTTTTGCAAGTGAGATGACTACAAATTTCATTATCTCAAAATCATTTCCACATGCGGGGGGGGCTTCAAAATTTCAGAAACATTACAAGTGTGACAACAACAAAATCAGGCTTTATAGTGCAAAAGGAACCTAGATGTTCTCTTCAAACTGTACCCTTGTAGGACAAAACTGAAAACATACATATTTGTATATATGTGACTTACTAAGTAAGCTGCCTAACATATCTACATCCAAATCTGTGGATCTCTTTTGCTGCTGGGCTACTAATTGGCAAAAGTCCTGAGCAGCTCTCACAATATCTGCTTTTCCGTCTTCTGGGGAGAGCACCTTCACTGCCGATTGGCAATTTAAAACTGAAGGAAAAAACAAACAAGTTATTAATAAAACTGTTCCAGACATATTTTAAAATCAGTTTCAAGAAATATTAAGTTCAGACTAAAATAAAAGTATTGTTCTTATAGTAAACATGGATGATTTAAGTCCTCCAAATTGAATATAGAACACAGTTATCTATTCTCCCCTGATAGGACCCACACATTTGTGTATATATTTATATACTGCCTTCCTTTCAAAGTGCTCAGAGACCTTGTATCTCTGAATAAATCCTCTAGAAAATAGGAATCATAGTCTAGTTTACAATTTTCACTCACCTAAAATGCCATCTACAATCATAGTACAGTTAGTAGTAACACAAAAAAAAATGAAGAATATAGGGAAAAATGTGTTTCAATGGAACAGATACTGTCCACCTTATCAGAATTTGATTCTATGGGAGCTATTTTATAATTGATAGGATTCTAGGTACCTGAGAGGAATGCCAAATTCTTGTCTGTAGACAAGAATGCAAATTCTTTCTTGTCTGGTAGAGGTTCAATTATCTTCCCTCTAACCCAATAGAAAATCCAGTTTTGCCTCTATTTACATATTCATTGCAATATTACTGATCTGTGTGTCCATTCTTTGGACTCTCTTTTGAACTGGTTACAACCTGCCTGGTTCCTGGTTATTTATTAGTTAAATTAAATCTTCAACATGTGTTTATTTTTTAATATCTATGAACGACATGATTTTATCTTTTTTTTGGAAATTATCTTTGAACAAGATGAAGAAAGAAAAGTCTAAATCTGATGATTAAAGAGTGTGACAGTAAAGACTAACAGGGCAAAATGAATGAATGAGTGACAGAATCTGCCTTGAAACACAAAATACATCTTGCATAAGTTACTCAATTTTATACTAATGCTTACCTTGATCATCTTTGTCATTACTATTCGCAAACTCTGGTGAATATTTGGAACAATCTAAACCCAGAAGTTCCTGCTGTTGTTTTAAAATTTCATCCATTAATCTGGAATTATTTCTTTTGAAAATACCTTAAAAAGAAAAAAAAGCAAGTAAATCCCAACTAGGTTAATTAATTCTCTTCAACAATTAATGGATGTTTGCTGTGAAAACAATACTGTACCCAAAACTGAACAAATTCCATGTAAAGCAGTGCCGACTATGCCTAAACTAGAGTCTAAAAGAAAAACAAAACAAAATTGTTAACACAAGAGTCTGGAGTCAGGCAAATTTAAAAAAAAAAAAAGGATAGGGGTGACTACCTGGAGCCAATATGAATATGATAAAAATTTAGACCCAGAAAGAAATTTTAAGAGATCATTTACTTGAAATCTTCATTTACAGAGTAAGAAACTGAGACCCAAAGTCCCTAAGAGACTTGTCCAAGAATCTGTAAACTGCAGCAGTGCTCTAGAGCCCTTATCATGTGGACTCCCAGTCTGATGCACTTTCCTTGCAGACCCACTACGTGCATTCAATATTTTTACCTCTATTTGATTAGTTGTTTTAATGGTAAGAGGAACTATTATGAATTATGTAGAAAGTAGAGAGAATATACAAAAGTAACAGAACCGAAATTTAGTAAATTCAAACAAAGCATGGAAATGGTTTTTGAGCCTTCAACCATGCACAGAAAAGTTAAAACTTTTAACTGCTATTATGTCATTGAGAAAGCTGAAGGAACTATGTGGCATACATTTAATATAAAACTAATGAAGAGAGTTCTAACTAAAAACAAGTCACAAGTTTTTAGCTATTTTCAGAAGGGCAGCTTTTTTACTGGTCATTGCCTTTTTGACATTTACCAAGTGTTCCTACTCTGTAGCCTCAGTCAGATCTGACTTTAAAGTACTTCAAAGATTACATGGGAAAGAGAACATAGTAAATATATATAAAATAACACAGAATCTGCTGAATACGCTATATACACGGTAACTTGGTAGTCCATGTGTAATAGCAGTTCAAAGATTTAAAAAAAAGGTCTCCTTTAGTAAGGAAAGCTTTGTAAAATAAGCAAGACTTGAGCTGAGCTTTCCAAAGTTAGAAAACTGAGCTTCAACCTTAGAAAGTTAAAGAAAATGGAGAGGGTATTTAGTTTGGGAAAATGTTTAAGAAAAAACACCGAATACTCGAAAGACAGAAAAACGTTGCTGGTGCACAGGATTTGAGAAAAGGGGACAGACCTAATTTTCACTTCATGGTGACTACCAAGTGGGTGACCAACACTTTCTAAGCAATGTGGAAATGTTGGAAATTTGTAACTTTAAGAAAAAGAACCTGGCAATGGTATAGAGAAGGTCAGGCAGCAGAGTACTGCAATAGTCCATTTGTAATTTGATGAAACAATAGAAGAAGTTCATTACAAAAGAAGAGCTGAGAGAATGAAGAGCATGACTTCATGAGAGGTGAACAGAGAAAATTCCATGGCTTTAATCCTAGCTAAAAGAAAATAGTAACTTTTGCTTAAAGTGGGGAATTTCTAGCAGAGAACTGGTTTGAAGGAAAACATTAAGTTTTAGATACTTGATGACAGAATACTTAGGCAGGGGTACTGAAAAAGTGATTAAGATACATGAGGAAAGGACATTCAAAAGAGGTCATATAGGGACGCCTGGGTGGCTCAGTCCGTAGAGCATCAAACTCTTGATCTTAGGGTCAGGAGTTCAAGCCCCACATTGGGCGTGGAGCCTACTTAAAAAACAAAAAAACAAAAGAGGTAATATAAGCACCATGTGGGTAGAGATCTTAACTGTGTTTGCTCACCAGACGCTAGCACAGAACAGACACTCAACAAATAAATGTCTGCTGAAAGAAGACAACAGTCAGAGACTGACTAGGGGACTTAAAAAGACCTCTTTAGGGTAAGTGACATTTCATCTAGCCCATGGAGAATTGGGAGAATTCTACAGAGATGAGGCTGGGAAGGTAACATAACAAAAGATGGAGATATAGACATACATTTGGGAGTCATCATCCTTAAGGTGAAAGCCAAACATACGCACAAAAGTGAAAAATAGGATCTGCAAAGGTAAGGAAGCGCATGGAGAAGAGCAGGGGGCTAAGGCTGTGGCTCCTTATGAAAGTCCACCATCATAAGATCAAAAGTTAGGAAGTATGAAAGTGAACACTGGGTAGCACCCATATGCAGAGCAATAAAAAAATATATAGTCCCAAATACAAACAAAAATTTCAAAGGAAGGTGATTAATATCAAAAGGTATCTGAAAAACGTTTAGGACAGCAATACTTGTGCAACAATACAGATGTGTAGGATATAAACATTTTGTTCAAGCCAATCATAAAATTCACATGACACAAAAGCACATACTACAGAATAGCTATGTGATATAGGCTGACATATACATTGTATAACAATTCCAGTTCCGGGGCGCCTGGGTGGCTCAGTTGGTTAAGTATCCAACTTCAGTTCAGGTCATAATCTCGCAGTTCATGAGTTTCCAGCCCCGAGATGGGCTCTGTGCTGACAGCTCAGAGTCTCAAGCCTGTTGCTTAACTGACTAAGCCACCCAGGCACCCCTATATCAAGTTAAAAAAAAAATGGAGCAGTACCATAACTGTAAAACTTATATGCACTTAGGATCAAGTTTGGAAGGGAAAAGGCTATATGAGAACAGTGAATGTATAAGGGTGATAGAACAATGGGGGATTTAAAACGGTAACTGGGGTAAAACTATCTATCTAATTAAAAAAAAAAAAACCAGGCTTTTTTGTTGTTCTATTTCTTTTTTTTTTTTTAAGTTTATTTCTGGGAGAGGGAGAGAGAGTGTGTATGCATGCAAGTGGGGAAGGAGCAGAGACAGAGGGGGACAAAGGATCTGAAGCAGGCTCTGTGCTGACAGCAGAGAGCCCAATGCAGGGCTCAAGCCCAGGAACCATGAAACCATGACCTCAACTGAAGTCACTTAACCAACTAGCCACCCAGGCACCCCATGTTGTTCTATTTCTAATAAAGGCATCACTACCTGCCCAGTCGCCCAAGCATCTTCTCTACTCTCTAGTATTTTCACTACCACTTTCAATGCCCTATTAATATGCCAAACCCATATACTCATCTAAAGCAATATTTCCCCTATCCAATTCCATTTGTCCATTGTCCTCAACTGTTTCAAGTTTTTATTTCTTCATTAAAATATTCCAATCACATGATCTTCTAGTGGGTCTTCTTGCCCCTTCTAGTGTGTATCACTAGATTGACAACCAGATTAATCTTTGGGTTCATCTTCAATCCTGACATATTCCAATTTTAGTATTTTCAATGGCTCCCCAAATGCTTAATGTACTAAGAACAAACTGCTCAGATCAGTATTAAGATTCCAGTACTAAGCTTCCACACTTGGTGGGTGGAAATAATGTTTATGAAACAAATGAATTTATTTCTCTGTAGTGCTGTATCCCCAGCAAATTAGAACTGTCGTATGTTCCCCCCAAAACATATGACATGAGTCCAACCTCCATTCTTTATGTTACCTCCCCAGCCCCACACCTATGAACTCTTCACAGGCCGGCTAAAAGGTCACTTACTCTTAAGAGACCCTTCCCAGTCCCCCAGCCAGATATGCCCCATTCCTCCTCTGACTCACCCTTACCTCCTCCAAATATACACATTTTGTTCAAACTCCATAATAAACTATATTCTACTTTTTATCATAATTATAGCTTTATCCCCCTACTGAACTATAGTCTTCCTTGTGAACTTGTGTCTTACTCATTTCTTTTCCCCTCAGGCACCTTCCACATAGCAGGAGTTCAATGTTTATTTAATAAACGGAATTAATCAGTGCACAAAGTGCCACCTAACAAAACCTAAATGGACATGTCACTACATGGAATTTTTAAGAAGTTTCCAGGAACCTCTCACAATAAAAGCAGGTACTTCCTCATTGCATACAGGCAGAAATTCTGTTAAAAAGGAAGAATACACAAAGGCACAGTTACAAAGTATTTTTTATAAAGAAGCTCATAAAGTTATTTTAAACACAACCTTTGTCTTGGCTAATTTGGATAGAGAAATTAGATACACAAGTATAGCTTCTGAGAAGTGTATAGATAAAAACAGAGTATCAGCAAGATGATTCCTGATCGCTTAGAGCTTGCCCCATCCAGAAATCTGATTATACACTATGCTGCCTATCTCACTTACCCATAGGCAATACTATCAGCTTGAAGTTTTCTTCAGGATTAAAAGTCTACAGACACATACTTCACATGATACACAAGAAATGCAAAAAATGTAAGAGTGCCTTTGCCTAAGATAGGCAATTCCTCTAGTAATATCATAGTATGGTATTAGGCAAGTATTCATTCTTGTGGAGTTCTTTTTCTCATATCACACTTCATCTTGTTTGCCTTCACAGAATCTAAACTAAAGCCAAAATAGTGAATAAAAGAAACTATGACAAAAGTCATTTTATGTAAAAGGAAGCTGAGATTACACTCACTCAGAAATAACTGACCTAAGAGAAAAACATTTGTAAATACATTTTTGAGAAAGTAATAATTCACAGAATTATACAGTAATAAGGATGAACTAAGTATTTTAAACCATTCTTTTACAGATGAGGAAGAGACCCAAAAAGATCAAGCAACTGTCCTTGGCCAAGAGTCTAAGACTTTGGCCTGGAATCCAGGTCTCCTGGATTCTAATTATTCAGTTCAGTAACGATTTCTAACATTGATAAACAAATGATGCTAAACCCACTTTACTAATATACCCATTAAATTCTGAATTCCCCTCCCCAAAAGTTGAACTCTATAAATATGTAAAACTGGCCTTTTTACAAATAAGCAGTATCTTTTGAAAACGCTAGAACTGGAGCTCTTTTTTAAAAGGCTCTTAAGGTTTCACAGGGCTGTTATTTGAATTAAGAAAACATAACTTTGGGGACGCCTGGGTGGCTCAGTCAGTTAGGCATTCAACTTCAGCTCAGGTCATGATCTCACGTTCGTGAGTTCGAGCTCCACTCTGGGCTCTGTGCTGATAGCTCAGAGCCTGGATCCTGCTTCAGATTTTGTGTCTCCCTCTCTCTCTCCCCATCCCCTGCTCATGCTCTCTCTCTCTCCCTCAAAAATAAATAAACATTAAAAAATTTTTCTTAAAGAAAAAAGAAATTTTTGCAATAATGATTTCAAGAATTTTATATAATGTTTGTTGCTCTACAACTGTATCTCATGTATTCTCAATTTCATAAATGTAAACTATATATAAATATAGAAAAGATATATGACAGAACTATCTTTTAAGACACTCACGTGCATACACACGAACATCTACAATTTCCATTAAAAAATAAATAAAATATTATGCCAGAAAAATCGGACCTCAGAAAGACTTTACAATGTTTTTGGTATTTCTTAATAAACATTAGCTTCACACTTTTGGGGCCAAATGTAAACTTTTTATATCCTAAGAAATATCTATTTTGAATTCTAGTATTAGAAACTACTTAAGACGCTCAACATTTAGACAGTAAGGTAAGTCAATGTCCCCTAACCATTCATCCTAAACTGAATGTCCCCTAACCTTACCATCATAACACTTCCAGTTTTTAGTGTTTCCTAGTTTTTGTTCCCATGCATGTATAATCCTGGCCTATATGATCATGCAATTTTATATCCTGCTTTTTTCACTTGTATAACATGTATCCTTCCTTGGTGCTAATCTCATGATTATAACAACTGCATTATTTAACAGAAGAGTCTTTGCTGATTTGTTCCAGCTCTCAAAATATAAAAATCAATACTCCCAGAGCTAAGATCATTACTACTACAGCTATTGCATATTCTCTCACCATTTAGGTTTTCATCATATTCAAGGAAAAGAAAAATGCCAATATAATTGGTGAACACAGAAATTAAGTGGAATGAAGGGCATTATATGAAGCCAGGCAAAGGAGTAATACTAAGGGGTCTGTGGGCCTTGGTGATGAGCTGAGAAAACATTCCAAGTACAACGGGAAGCCACTGGAAGGTTTTACTCAGAGTTCGAATGATGTTATCAAAAAAGATCACTTTGTTGGGGAGTAAAGAATGGATTATACAGGGGCCAGAATGTAAACAAAGACCAGTCAGGTGGCTACAGCAATAATCCAGGTGAAAGACAATGATAACTCAAACTGGGCTGGTTGCAATGGAAAACCAAAACAAGTATCCAATTTGGAACATATTCTAGAAGTAAGGCCATGGAGGCCTATTGATAGATTATAGGTGGACTAAAATGCAAGAGGCTCACAGAAGACATCTAAGTTTTTAGCTTGAGCACTTGGCTGGAAGGTACTAGTATGTTTTAAGATGAGAAAAACTGTGAGAGGGGTCTGAGGGGGGTGAAATTCAAGACATGTTTTGGACATGTTAAGTACCTGAGATGCCTAATAAAAGTAAATCTGTTAGGTAGTGAATTAGATATAGGAGTCTGGAATTATGGGAGAGAAGGACTGGAGATACAAATCTGGGTATGAGCATTTAAAGGATTTTTTAAATGCTAAGGTTAGTGAAATCATCTGGGACAGGGGTCAGCAAACTATTGCTATGGGAACACAGCCACACCCATTCTTCTTGGCCTCACTGGCAGAGTTGAGTAGTTTTAACAGGCACCTATAACCCACTAACCTAAAATATTTACTAGCTGGTCCTTTAAGAAAAAGTTGTTGGCCCTTAACCTAGGAGATAGCATGAACAACAGAATGACAAGGGTGTATATACAGCACAATACTCTAGGACACCCCAACATTTAGAAGTTTAAAAACTGAGAAGCCAGAAGGCTCAAAAGGAACAGTCAGCAAGATAGGAAGAAATCCAAGCATACGTACATTTCAAAGACAGTGGAATTAAGTATGCTGTATCCACCCATTAGATTATATGCTGTATTCAGGTACCATACTGGAGTCCTTTGAAATCTTTACTATACTAATCGAAATTACATTTTAGAATTATAGGTTTCACTATGTAGTCTACTTTCACTCAAGCACACACACGTTAACTGACTAATACAACCATGACATACGTGCTTTTTTCAAATTAAGGAAACCAAGTAAGGAGTTTAATTAGACAAGTATTCAGTCAGCAAATCTTATCTCTATTCCTTAAATCCTGCTTCTTCTAAAATTTATGTGAAATGAATAATCAGTTCCATAAAATGAAACTTTTAAAGCACATATTTAATATGTTTTCTTTTAAATCTGAAATTACAGAGCGTTAGGTGGCTCAGTCAGTTGAGGGTCCAACTTCAGCTCAGGTCATGATCTCGTGGTTCGTGAGTTCGAGCCCCATATCGGGCTTTGCTGACAACTGGGAGCCTGAAGCCTGGTTCTGATTCTGTGTGTGTGTGTGTGTGTGTGTGTGTGTGTGTGTGTTCACTCTCTCTGCCCCTCCCCGCTCTCTCTTTCTCTCTCTCTCCCTCAAAAATAAACATTAAAAAAATTTTTTAACGGAAATTAGAATTTTTACCATAGTTATTCCCTCCTTTCTACAGAAACAGACTTTAAGAAACAACTAACATCACGTGTTTATAAGGACACGGGAAGGAAAGAGAGGAAAAGTGAGATAAACACTAAAATAATCTCTCCTAGTTATAAAGCATCTCACCAGCTATGGAATTAATGTAATACTTCTTTAAAAATAAATGCCTGTCCTTCAAAATGGCCTACCTTTTTTCCTTTTAAACTAGACACCTAAATAAGTTACCTAGTGGCTACCCTCACTTAATTTCTCTAACAATCCAATTACAACATCAGAGGCGATCTTCAGAGAAGAAAACATATACTTATGGAGCAATTATTTGAAATTAAAAAAAAAAAAAAGAACTACCATTAAAATTTTACATGACTAAAGCAGTCCTAACAAAATAAATCTTATACACCATTAAACAATTTTATTTCAAGAGAGAGCCCCAGGATAAGGAATCAGCCTGTCGTAGCAAGGAAGATAGGTGTGTAGCGGTGGCACAGCATAATGGAATGAGTGCTGTGTTTCAAGTCCCAGCTCTTCAGCAGGATAGATGTGTAAAATTAACGAACCATGTGGACTCTCTCAGCCTCTGGGTACACACTTTTAAAATGAGAATATCTTCACAGACTCTGCTCACCTGACAAACAGTTCAACAGAGCACGAGTACCATGATATTAAATTTAGTTGATTAAAAAAGTGTCCTATGAGTCATGGGATGGACGTTTATATTAGTGGTATGAAGAAAATTCTGTTTACCTTCATATATGCTACAAATCATTTTTTATCACCTGTAGATAAGTACCACCTTATCAAGGCTTTAAGATGACCTGACATAATTAGGAACAGTACTAAAAGTTACTATTGTAGTCACATTCTCTTAGGAGTGGAAGTCAGTATAGCAAAATGGTTAAGTATAAAAGTTTTGGAATAAGATTTAGTTCAAATTCTAGATCTGCTCCTTACCAGAAATGGGTTCTTGGCTTTCTAAGTCTCAGTTTCTTGATGTGTAAAACTGCTAAGGATTTAATGGACTTCTTTGCATAGTATCTGGTACACAATAAGAATTCAACAAAGACTAATTATTCCTATTAAGTAAAGGTTTATTTTCATACATAGATCCAGTACTATGGTTAAACAGAGGGTACTGAAGAGAATGAGGTCATTTCAAAAGTTAACAAAAGCAGAATAAACCTTTTCAAAGTCAGCAAAAGTGGAGATGGAATAATAAGTCAAGAGGTTACCTAGGAAGTAATAGTCAGAAGGGACATTATAAGGATTGATGACAGCCTTTTGACAGGTAGCTAACTCTCTGACATGAAATGAAGAGGACATTCCAGGATGCAAAAATAAATGTGAAATTCTATACAAGACATGAACTACACAGAGCTGAATATTAGGAACGGATCTGTCTTACTGAGGGAAAACAAGTATCCTAGTTTGTACCGCTTAACATATCAACATGTAATCACAATACAACTGGGATTTCAACACTTGTTCCAACTCTGTATTTCAACATAAGAATAAGAAGTATTTAGTAAGACCACACTCCCCAATAGCATCTGTGTCAGTGTGCCAAATAACGTAACTAGGGAAAGTATGTTCATTTCTCTCCACTATTTTAAGGTTCCTGGGTACCTGTGTTGAGAAACAAATTACAGGTAGAACACCAAGCTACCTACACAGCGTAAGAGAAGCAAAGATGAGAAGCATGGAGAGTATCTGTGGAACTTAAATCTAGTAAGAAAATTCAGGCACATACACATGACTACTATTTTACAAAACAGAAATACCTTTGAAGATGTACAAAGTTCTTAGGAGATTCAAGAATAGAGCAAGATTAGGAATGGAATAGTCAAGAGAGACTATGTAAGAGGTGACAGGATGGACTTACAAGGATCACTGACAGCCTTCTGACAAGTAGATAGCCCTTTGTCAGGAAAAGCCATTTGTAGGAGCCATTTGTTGGGGGGGAGGGAAGGAACGTCAAGCAACCTAAATGTGGATGTGGCAGAAGGTATATAAAATAGAGAGAAGTAGGTTGGGGAAACCAGGAGTACACTGGGCAGACATTTTTAATGCCAGTGTGAGAAATCTGTACCCAAAAACAATTTCAGAAGACACCTAGCACAGATTTACAACTACGGAAGTAACACTAGAAAGAGCAAGATTAAAGATTTTTGTTTGCTTGTTGTGTGGCTGGATCCTCACACAGAAGGCAATGCCTTATTCTAGATCACTCCAATTTATAATAAGTAATACTAAGACCCTACCCAGATTTCCTTATTCACGAAAAGGAACATGAAGGATGAATAATTTGAGGCAAGGCAAGCAGCAGAGTATCCCTCGACTTGTGTTTGGGTCAAACTTTCAAGGTACAGAGGCAGTATACAGACAGATGGGTAAAAAGAGATGCTCAGGTCCCACTCCCCTACGTCAGTCTGATCAGTAACTGTGTTGAATCTGTATTTTTTATAAGTATCCCCCAAAACTCATCCTCGGATGGTTCACAAGCTACATTTTGAAAAATACTGCCCTACAGCAAGGGCCCCAGCACGGCACCAATATATCTGGGCAAAACAACAGGTTTCGTCACTGAAGATGATAATACATACCCAGATGATGTGGAGCCAAGTGTACTTGGAGTAAGACCCAGGCCAGCACAGCACCCCTCAGGTGGTAACACCAAAGTCCCTGAACTCCAGGGTTTGTGTCATCCCAATTATGGTCATTTCTTCAATTATAATCATATAGGCAAATCAGGCAAATCTCTTTACTAGAATTCTGGACTTAAGAAATCCTGAGAAAACAACTCTAATTTCTAATAGATGAAAGAATTACTGGCAGAAATTATTATAATCAAGAAATACGGCAGGTAAATGAAAAGAAAAAGTTTAGTTTGCTGGCAGTCAAACCAAAGTAAATATCAATGGGTTTTTTAGTCTAAGAATAAAATATAATCTAGATCCAATTATAATTAATTAAAATGACTATTTATTTAAACTTAAATTTTTAAGTGAAAGGGTACAGGACAGGGAAAAATGTAAGAAGGTACAGTAGCTTGTCTCCAAGATCCCTGCCATCAATCCCTCTGCCTCACCCCTATCCTTCCCACACCTGTCTCCCGTGCACCTTTCTGGACAAGCTATTGTCTCAATGAGAGGTAAAGTTTATTTCACCATTTTCTTGATTTGGGCCAGACCCGTGATTTCTCAAAACGAGACAGTACAGCAAAAGTAACATTGCGTGATTTCCAAATCTAAGTCAAAGAAGCCTTGAAGCTTTGGGCTTTGGCTCTGTGAAGACAGATGACTAACCTGCCCTCATCTATTCCAGCCATTACCAACCAGGTATCAGACTTATGACAAGAAATTTTCATGTCCCAGCCACTATAAGACCGCAACCTTATGAGTGACCAATCCCAAAAAAGAAATGCCCAACTGAACTGAATCGACATATAAGCTGTTGTTTTAAAACACTATGCTCTGGGGTAAATATCTACAACAGTCACGCAAACCTTCACTCTACCTCATTTCTCAACTTTTCATTATAGAAACTTACTTATGTTTACAGTTCCTCATAGTACTCAGCACTGTTGTGAAGGCTTGTCTAATAGGAATGCTACCAAAAGGGAATCCCCTATTCACATACAGAGGGAGGGAGAGAGAACCCTGCTGTTCATGCTAATCCAAATTCTACCCACTTTTGCAAACCCTAGCTCAAGTGTCACCTCCTTCCTTCTCAGGGGCATAGGGGGTTAACCCTGCTTTGCAGGGATTTTTCTCTTTCCTTAAATAACGTCTCTGCCACTCACTTTGCATTTATATATTAGCTTATATTAATTTTTAGTAGATATCCTTAACTTGAGATATTTTAACTTTCTTAAGAAACACAATTTCTTGTATTCCTTTGTATCCCAGTGCTTTACACCATAATAAGGTACTCAATAGATGCGGCATTTATTAATATGACAATAGGCTTGTTTTAAACCTATAAAGAAACTGGTTTAAATAAAAGTTTGTTTGGGAAAACTAAATAAAGTTTAAGTAGCTATACCTCCCCTGAAAAGGAGAACTTTCCTCACATATCCACACAGCTCATTTCCTCACCTCTTTCAGGTCAATACTCAAAAGTCAATGAGGCTTTCCTTGCCCACTCTACTTAACGCTGCACCCCACCTGACATTCCCTGTTTGATTTTTCCTCATTTCACTTATGATCTAATTTACCACATATCTTACTCTTTTATAATATTTGTCAGGCTTCCACTAAAATGTAAGTTCCATGAGCATAGGGATTTTTGTCTGCTTTGTGTACTGGTGTACCCCTATGCCCAAATCAATACTTGATATTTAACAGATAGCCAATTGTCACTGTTGAATGAATGAATGAATACCAAGAATGGGTAAATCAAACAATGAAATTATCCCCTGAAAAATAATTAAAACTGCTTTTTAGTTGGCCACAAAGTGCCCTACATCAATTCACTGGAAAGAACCTTAAACTCCTTTAGGTTTTCAGTCTATGTCTGGTTAGCTTGACTTCTTCCTTCTCATTGACAATCACTCTTCTTTTAGCAAATATGACACAAGACATTTCTGAACCACATCAGCAATTCAAGAACAGGAATTGTCAGAACAAGGAAGTATGGCAATATTACAATCTGTAGGCACAGTCACCAAGTTAAACTACTTAGCTATTCATCTGCCTTCCTTACTAGAACATAAAGGTACTTGCTTTAAAAGAATCACCTATATATAAGGGATTCACCTATAAGTCATTTCACCCTATTGTTTAATGGCTTTAACTAATTTCCATTTCTGCTTCACTTCTTTCTTTCCCCACACAATATTTCTGTTGTATTGGTTTAAGCAAAGACTGTGTCACTTCCTAACAGTCTTGTGATTTCTATTGGTCTGCTGAGTTTGGCAAGTTCCATAAAATGTCAGCCCTATTCAACTTTTGCCTATAGGTTATATCATCAGTTGATGATGACAGACTACTGAGTCACTATATTCCTTGCTGACTGCAAGGAAGTGACAGGTCAAAGATTACTCTAATACCGTACAAGAGTTACTGTCTGACCTTGACCTACCCTTTCTGACAAAACCCCGCACTTACACCTACCTATTTGACAAAGATTTAAAGGGAAAAAAAATCAAACTGTAGTGTCTGTGGGGCATACCGGTAATTTACGTTACTGAACAAAGAAAACATTAGTTTTCTTTCCTTCATACCAATACACCTAACATCATTGTTATTGCCACATCTTTATGTCTAAGGAAAGGAAATTACACTACTTTCAGGATCTGACTGACATCCAAACCTGACATTTAGAGCCTTCCTCAACCTAACCTCCTAGTCATAATTTCAGTCCAACGGAAAGCCCATTTCCTCTGCACGAACTTCTCAAATTCCTTCAATTCAAAATTTCTCTCCCCCATTCTCATTGTGGTTACTTACTCCCAACACTTCTTGCTATTAGCCAAGAAGTCACTTATGTATCTACTCCCCATAAACCTGAGAATCCATGGAGTTAAATGTAAGATTACAAGGAATGTGTTTATTAGCACAGAGCTTAAGGTTTGTAGCCACCCAATAAATGGTGAATTCTTATACTTAAAAAATTCCCCATGGTGAAATGCATTCCCTCAATCAGAACTTAAAGGAGGGCAACTACTGTATCAAGTACGGTGTCAGCCACTAAGGATCAAGGATTGCACACTATCCCAGACCTCCGAAGGCACAGGTGACTATTTTCATTTTGCCTATCCAGTCTCTCACGTACTTTTTGTAAGCCCAGTTCAAATACTACCTGTCCCCAACCCCTCGGCTTATGCATAAATCCTTCACAGGCTAGCAGTGATTTAACAGCAATGCCTTGAATCTCTCTGAAGAAACACTGTAGTATTAAAAGGGGGGGGGGGGGAGAATACGTGGAAAAGCGGAGATGTTGGTGATCCTCAGGTCCCTCTTTCGTGAAATATGCGTATACAAATAACATCTACCTTACTGGGACTTTACAAACAATAAGAAATATTTTTTAATTGCACAGAAAGCGACCCAATCGAATCAGGGACTTAGTAAGTGTTCAATAAAGCTTATCTCCCTTCCTCGAAAGCGCTAGCACCGTTAATGTGCACTGCAGGGCCGCGGGACGGGACAACTGAAGAGCAGGGAGCGCGGCGCGCCCCGGATACACCTGCCAGATGTGCGGTCCCCCAGGTCGGTGACGCCCCGGTTCCCCTACGCGCGCCGGACCTCACCTTGGTGGTCGTAGACGCTAATGTAGGAGATGCCCACAGCCATACACCACACCACGAGACTCGCGATGTCCGAGAAGCTGGGCTCCTGTTCCTCTTCGGTGACCACCAAGCCCATGTGCACTGGCAGCTTCTCCAGGGAACGGCCGTCCGCGCGCCAGCGCAGCCGGGGGTGGGCGGCGGCCGAGGCCGGCCTCCCGCGTGGATGCCGGTGGTGACGGCGGTTCCTGGCGACAGCCTGGGGCTTGCGGAGCGTGAAGCCGAGCGGCGCTAGGACCGCGGCAGAGGCGGCGCGGCAGCAGCGCCGCCAGATCCAGTTCCAGGTGCCGAACCGAACGCGGAGCCAGGAGGTGAGCGTGCGGTGCAGGCAGAGCAGAGCATGCAGCACCCGCCACACCAACTCGTACAGCCCCGTCATACTCCCGTGGCGTCCAGACGCCCTCTCCTCTCTCCGTCCCACACCCGCGGTGCGACGGCTTCTTATCCTGTCCTGCGGCCGGCGCGGGCCATTGCTCCACGTTCCCCCGCCCCCCACGCCCGAACCCCTTTCCACTGCCAACACCTCACCTCGCCCCCGCCGCCATCTTCCTCCTGCCTCGGCAGCCCCGCCCCCACTAGTACATGGACAGCTCTGATTGGTCGATGCGGAACTCTGACGCGGCTTCTGAGTCCAAGGATGTGGCCTAACCAGGAGCCGCGGAGGAGAGCGCTCTCCGGAGAGCTAAGCTGCCTGGGGACCGAGGGCGCCCCCTAGTCGTGTGGAGAACGAGGAGCAGACGCCACCAACCCTTGCCCGCAGGACTCCACAGAAAGGCGCTTGTCTTCAAGGTTGGAATGGGCGACTTCAGGGTCTCCGCGTCCCTCGAGGCCTTGGGTGTCTTATACTGCCTGTGTCCTCTCACGGCCCCGCCATAAATGGTTTCTAAGGGACAAAAGTGGCCCAACTGGATTACATTCCAAACGCCAGAAATAACGTAGGAATAGAAGGTCGCCCTCAGCAAGTGTTGATGTTGGGGATCAACGAGGGTCCCCGAAAGGTAGTGTGCAGAGACAGAAGCGTGCCCCTTAGAGAGGTCCTGCTACTGTTCTTTAGTCAAACCTTGTACCTGAGGCTAATTCTTCCCAAAATGTGAATGAGGATCTTTAGGAGTGTTCTTGAAACATAATTCTGCCTATGTCCTTCCCCTCTAAATGGAATCTTTACTGGCTGTCCATTGCTTAATGCATAAAAGGGGGTTCCACGTCCTGGCAATCCGGTTTATTGTTTTGTTCATTCAGCGAGCGATCGCTGACTACCAGCATGACTGACCTGAGTAACCAACGCTCTTTGGTGGAAATTGCCAAAGCAGCGACATCATCCCCTAAGCACAGCGTACTGTTCCAGCCCATCTGGACCGCAAAGTACTCCTCCAGGCCAATTCTATACTTCCCTGCAGCAGTTCTGTGCCATTTTGGCCCCTTTTGTTCTCTTCCCTTCTCCTTAATCCCTGTTTGACAAATAGGTATTGCCCAAGCCCCAATCTATTTCTCAAGTGTTGTATGTGAAAGTCCTCAAATAAAAGTTCCCTTGATTCCCTAGCCTGAAGTCATTTCTCCCTCCTTGTAAATCTCACCACTGGTAACAAATTTCATGGCTCTACATTCTATTTTGAAATGCAGTTTACCATCAAAGAATGTAGTGGGTTAGGGTGTCCAAACTCCCCTCCCCCGCAGTCAAGAATCCTAGTATAACTTTTGACTCCCCCAAAACTTTACTACATCTCCCCGGTTCCTCTGCACTTGGTACTCTGGTGATGGACCAAGAGGAGGGAGAGGGGAAAGGCAGTGACCAGGAAAGCCTGCAGTCTTCTTCCTCACGAGCCATTGCTGTTTATGTGAGGACAGAATGCTCTGCTAAGGGGGCTCCCCAGACACCAGCGTCCTTCTGAAATTTGGCTGTATATTCCAAAGGGCAGCCCCCTACACACACACACACACACACACACACACAGACATTGCTACATTTCTCTGAGTACTCACCTCTATGTCACAATGTTTGCCACTTCTGACAAGACTAGAGCCATCAGTCTCATCTCTCCATGGTCAACTCAGGTCTGCAGGCACATGCAGGCTGCCACTTTTGTACTTCCTTGAATTGCAAACTTAAGCAAAGGGGTTCTGGCCCCATCTCTATCTGAGAATAACCCACCACCCCCCCCCCCCAACATGCAGACCTTGCCTTCTCTCCTCAATTGTTTTTTTTTTTTCTCCAAGAGTAACCACAGGTAGGTTAACAGGTCTCTCGGCTGAAAAATGTTCAGCCTTCTAAAAGGGGATAGATAGGGGCTCCCCACTTTTCTTCTTTGGCATCTTTCAGTAGGCTAAGAATGGAGGTGTCTGGTGGTGGCTCTCAAATTCCAGCTACTTCTCCACCCTTAGAAGGAGCTAGATTTGGGGGCACCTGAGTGGCTCTATTGGTTGAGCGTCCGACTCTTGGCTTCGGCTCAGGACATGATCTCACATTTTTGTGAGTTAGAGCCCTGTGTCTGGCTCTGCACAGCAGCGCAGAGCCTGCTTGGAATTCTCTCTCTCCCTCTCTCTCTCTCTGTCCCTCTCCTGCACACACTGTCTCAGTCTCTCTCAAAGTAAATAAATAAACTTGAAAAAATTAAAAATAAAAAAGTAGGAGGTGGATTTGATGCCTATTGCTTTCTGCCTCAATTCTGGAACAATAGGAAAACATACTATCCTCTTATGTATATTCATTCAATCCAAAGCTTAAGGACTTGTCTCTTTTCTAAAGAATTTCTAATTTTTTCACTCACAAAAAAAAAAAAAAAGCAATGAATGTGGCACCTTTAGGAATGTTAGGTGTTCATATAAATAAAGTATAATATAAATTTTGGACTTCTTAAGCATAATTCCCACCACCCAAGTTCTACCAGGGATGGAAAATTGTAGGAAGAATTCCACAGCCTCAGAATGATGGTAAGTCTCAAACATTATGGGACATGCATGCTGTGATTCCAAGTGTATGACATTCTTGATAGGTGATACCAACATCCTCATCATATCTCAGTCTGGGTAGGATGCTTGCTCTCTCTCTCCAAACTGGTTTTTGGGGTTTTTTGTTTTTCGTGGTTTTTTTTGCCTTTTAGAATGCCTTGTAATTTTTATCTGATGATTCTACTGGGTAGAAGGAACAGTCCTTTGGTAATGTGGTGACAAGGTGCAGAGGTGGGAAGCATTCAATACGCGCAAGTATTTTTTCAGTTCCCTGTCTTACGTGGGCCAGGATGACCAGAGAGGGCTGGCGTTGGGTATTTCCCTTCCCCTAGGTCGGATAAAACCCCCATAATTTAGACTGCAGTCAAATCGTTTCTCTTGAGAGCACCCCTTGTTAAGAAGGACAGAATTCTCTGGCATATTTCAAAATGGCTCCTTTTCTCCTCCTGCTGCCAGAAGCATGAGGTGATTTTTTTTTTCTATAGTATTCACTTGAGAACCTGGCTGAGTTCCCAAAGGTAAAGCTTACATAAGTGTGGGGGTGGGCTCTTGTGTCTGCCACCCCCTCCAGAGTTTTTAATTATGAGACTTGTCCACTCTGAGCCTCTAGCAATTTTTCATCACAGGTCAGGTCTTTCTGCCATAGCACTGGTTCCTGGAGAGGCGTCTGCTCAGGACTTTCTGCTCCTGTGATTCTCTGCATTCACCTGGCTCTCTAATGGGGATCTCACTGTCTCTTATGGATCAAAAAAGAGTTGTTGATTTTCAGTTCTTTCAGCTTCTTTATTTGTGGTTGCAACAGATTGACAACTTCCAAGCTCCTTACATGGTGGATCATAAAGTATAAGTCAACTATGAGTTTCTTAAAAGTTTTTAGAACACAGCCACACCCATTTATGTATGAATAGTCTATGGCAGAGCTTAGTAGTTGCAACAGAGACATCAAGGCCCACAAAGTCTCAAATATGTACTCTTACATTTACATTAAAAGTTGGCCAACCTGGGATGCCTGGGTGGCTCAGTGGGTTGAGCGTCCAACTTCAGCTCTAGTATAAAGTACTTACAAAAGTCTAATATCCCTAGAATTCCCAGAAAATAAAGAAACCAAACTATGTACTAGCTTTTGAAAGAAAAAAATCCCTTTCTCACAGAAACTGCTAGGTCATAAGCATTTTTATATAAAAATCCAAAATCTTTCGATAGATCACACTTATCTGATAGTTTGGGTTTTTAAAAAGTCTGTAAGATTATTCCCTGGACTTGTCTTCTCATAAAGAGACTAGTTAATCTGGACTTCCCAACTTCTTGCACTGGGCTACTTATCAGATACGTTTACTCCTACATAATGTTTAAATTTAGGAAAAAAGTAAAATTATATGTTCAACAATTTAGAACTATATAAATTCTGATGTCCTTTTTATGTCAACATTAATTATGATCTGTAGTGTCATTCTAAATAGAAATTCTGGGGTGCCTGGGTGGCTTAGTCGGTTAAGCCTCCGACTTTGGCTCAGGTCATGATCTTGTGGTTCATGGGTTTAAGCCCTGCATTGGGCTCTGTGCTGATAGCTCAGAGCCTGGAGTCTGCTTCAGATTCCATGTCTCCTTCTCTTTGCTCCTCCCCTGCTTGCTCTCTGTCTCACTCTCTCTTGAAAATAAATAAATATTTAATAACTAAATTACATTAAATTATTAAGTTAAATTTTAAAAACAGGCAAAGTTTATGAACAGATCATTACAGAAGAGGAAATGCAAAGGCTAACAAACATAAAAACATGCTCAACCTCACAAGTAGTCAGTAAAGTGAAAATCAAAACAATGAGATACTGTTTTTTCACTCATCAGATGAGCAAAAAGTAAAGAATGAGGGTAAATGCTGATGACCATGTAGAAACGGGTGTCTAGAAACATTGCTGATGAGTTGATACATTTTGAGGAGGTAATATTTGTAAAATGATCTGATAGAATCGATTATAATTAAAAATATACAAAACCTTTAACACGGAATCCCATTTTGAAATTTCACACATTTACAAGGGAAGAATTTTCATGAGCTGCTTTTCATATAATACATGGACCTTTCTTGTCTCTCGGACAGTATTATTTTTACATGATTTTCACATGATTTTCATATTTTATTTTCATGTGATTCTTTTAAAAAAGTGGTTGATAAATTAATCCTAAAGCAGAAATGAGCACTATAAGCCTGAATAACAATGATCCGACACTGGGTGGGACAGCCTGTGTGGGGGGGGGGCGGGTTGTGGGGAGAGAATAGGTGGGAAGGAATGACAATATACTAGGTATTTTTCTGAAACAAGATAGACTGGGATATGAATACTCGAGAGGCAATTGTCAGTGACTGTTTTAAAAGTTGAATAATCGCTATTAAATAAAATCCTCTGTGTTGCATTCCTAAAAACAGTGTTTTGTGAAAGCCTATAGAGAATATTAGAACAATATTCTACCTTAGAGAGAAAAAGATAGAGAAATCCATCATTCGAACCATTCCCTGTCATAAACAGATACCTTCTGGAATAAAGGCAATCCTTGAGCTCAGAGACAGTGCTAGTAATGTTACAAAATCAAACTCTTAAGTAATGTTACACAATCAAACTGTTAAGATAATCCATTATTATTACTGGAATGATACCAGTTCCACAAAGTTCATCCCTAGAAAATTGCACTTTAGGGGCACTTTTACCAATTCCCTGAGGTTTCAGACTAATAAGCTGTCAAGAATCCAATTTTTAATATTCAGTACACAATTACATGATGGAGAAGCATTGAGTTGCTGGTTGACTTGGAAAGATAGTTTTTCATTTATGTGCGTATTTGTTGAAGCAAATTTAGCTAAGAGCAAAATATCTAATTAATTAAATGATGGGTGATGTAATTGAGCCGTGACCTCTGGCAAAGTAGAGCTTTAGAAACATACCGATTATTCTGCTTCTCAGGGCTGGTGAGATCCGTTTAATCTATATTTAAAAGGCATGAAAAAAATAAAGGGATGAAAGCATTAAACCTCAACTGACCCCCTTCCAACCTTTCCCACCCCCACCCCCACATGGCTATTTTACCAGAATTTTTGGCTACAGCCTCAATACCAGAGCATTATTTGATGAGGGGATATAGTGAACAACTGTTGTTTGTTTTTTTTTAAAGAACTTCTTTAGAGAAAAGAGGGTTCTCTGAGCATTGGCCTTAGAGACATCTTTGTCATCTAAAACCAGAACATCCAAGAACCATGAAGTAAGGGAGGAGATTCAGAGGTGCAACAAAGCAGAGAATTTAAAAAGACTTGTGAGCCCCTTTGCAAAGGCATTATAGCAGAAAGCCTACACATCTCAAGAAGGCAAGTCCCAAGTTCCTGCTATTGCATGTATTGTGTAACAGAAAGTTATAAAGTCTGTGAGGAAAAACTCTTCAAAGTTGATCAATTCTGAGTATTTCTAAGTAGAAACTAAGTATGCTCCTGAATGAGAATATCAGCCTGGATAAAAGTAGTACATTTGCATGTGACCACGTGCATGTGCCCGAAAGGAACTTCAGTGCCTTCTTTTCAGATCATTCATTTCAGCTATTTATTCATTTCGGTTTTTCTCACTCCCTTTTCCAAGGCTGAGTGAAAGACTAGTCTTTCATCTAAGAACAATCAAGCCCTTACAGGGGGCAATTTAAAGACTTCCACCAGGATTTGTATTAGCAAGGGAGCAGTCGCAGTAGGAGGGTTATGACCAGGCAGTGGTTCAGTTCTGACTCTTGGCAGGTCTAAGCAGGCATGATTTGAAAAGGGAGAGGGAAAGCAGTGAGAGAAGAAAATGCCTTCAGTATGGACACATCCAATCCACTGCATAACCCTGGGAGGGTGGGTTTACATAGGCTACTGTGTGATTGGCATATGGGGTATAGAACAATGTCTCCATTTGGAGAGAGGGGAGGATTTGCAAATTATGGGAGCAATTAAGGAAATGGTTTTCTTCCATATAGGTTTAATTCAAAAGAACACTAGGAGGTAGTACTACAATCCCCATTTTACAGATGAGGAAACAGTGGCACTAAAAGGTCAAAGGAAAAACTAGTCTATGGAGGTTAATCTCCCCTTTTCTTTATCTACTACAAAGTAATCCCTTTTTTCAGGGAGTAAATGTACCCTTGTGCCCAGGATGACTGCACCTTCTCCAACTCCAATGACACCCAACCTACACCTGTCCTCCGGGATCACAAAGGATTATTTCACAATCTATATTTTACTCTTGTTTCTAAGTTTCCCCTGCCTTATATCTCAACCTTGCCCACTAGCTGTCTTCTCAGATTAGTAGCTAAATATCTGATTTTTAAACTTCTCTACGTAAGTATAAATGTGCAATAATTGGGCCTTAAAATTTCCAGATCCTTTTCTACTTTGTCTTCCCCACTCTTTCCTTTTTCTTATTTCTTGTTCTTTTTTCTGTAAGGATATCAATAAACTTAATCGAGAGCCCAAAACTGAGATAGATAGTATAGATAGATAGGTAAGTAGATCAATAGATAAGAATTTATATATATATATGTATATGTGTATATATATATATATATATACACACACACAATTCAGTTAGGGACTGAATTGTATCCCCCCAAGATTCTTATGTTAAGCCCTAACCCTCAATTTGGTTGTATTTGGAGATAGGACTTTTAGGGAGATAATTAAGGGTGGGGCCCTAATCCAATAGGACCGGATCCTTACAAGAAGAAGAGACACCAAAGATCTCTCTTTCTTTTTCCATGTGTGCACACACCACGCACACACAGAGGAAAGGCCATGTAAGGACACAGCAAGAAGGCAGTGATCTACAACCCAAGAAGAGAGGCCTCACTAGAAATCAACCCTGATGACATCTTCATCTTGGGCTTCCTAAGCCTCCAGCATTGTGAGAAAATAAATTTCTGTTGTTTAAGCTACTCAGCCAGTAGTATTTTGTTATGGCCACCAAAGCAAATAAATACACATACTTTATGGAACATTTTACTATTCTGTACATTGTGAGTAAAGTGTCCTAAGTGAATCTTACAGCAAATTTTGTAGTAGAAGGAGTACTGAAGTAAAAAAAAAAAACAAAAAACAAAAAACAAAACCCAGGTGCAATCAAGTTCTAGTTCTGACACTTGCCACTTTCTTTTTTTTAAGTCTATTTATTTATTTTGATGGAGAGAGTGAGGGAGGGGCAGAGAGAGGGGAGAGAGAGAGAATCCCAAGCAGACTCCTTGCTGTCAGTGCAGAGTCCAACACAGGGCTCAATCCCAATAACGATGAGATGATGACCTGAGCCGAAATCTCAGACACTTAACTAGCTGAGCCACCTAGTTGCCCCTAGGTCTGCCACTTTCTATGTGTGTGAGCCTGACAGTAACTTCACCCCTCTGAGACTGACTCTCACATCTGTAAAAGATTAAGATTCTTTCTCAAGGCCCTCATGATTTTGTAATTCTGATTATTAATACTCAGGCAATCGTAGTGGATATATATTATTATGTACCACAAATCACTGGATTTTCTTAGAATTGTAGGTCAGACACATTACAAGAGTTGAAATCCATACTATAACAAGGAAAATAATATAAGAGTTTCCTTATTTCTGTACTTCTGTATTTCTGTGCTTTATGTAGTTGGGAAACCTGTCAGTATGCCAAGGAGTACTAGAAGCCACAATAAAAATAGGGCCCTTTTCCAAGGAATGTCAATTTCATAAAGATTTTGGGAGAAAAAATGTGGACATAAAGCACGTAATACAAATTCTACATAAAATTTTAAAACATGACACTATGGAGAAAGTTCAAGCTTCTGGTGGGCATATTACTCATCCACTCAATCTCTACTATTTTCTTTCTCTGCCTTTAGAATCATTTTGGTGGAAAGCTTTGTAAAATGCTGCAACGAATAAATCTTAGTAATTAGAAAAGGAGCCAGTTTAGATGGAGTTTCAGATTTACATGCCAGTAGATTTTATTTGCAAGTAGATTGATAGAAAAAAAATGCTAGTAGATTGATAGAAAAAAATGCTAGTAGATTGATAGAAAAAAATTGATAGAAAAAAGTTATTCTACAGGTACACCTCTATCACCAGACAGGCAATTTTCAAAAGTGTGCAGTTCATCAAAAGGAAGGCAGTGTGGGGATTGTGGTCAGCTCAGGGAAAACAGACTGTTCAAAACACAACTCTTCTCAGGAAGTCCATTGTAGAGACATCTGTAGTATTTAAGATGCCAGTTTATCTTTCTCTTTTTGCTTTCCCTTTGGTCTTGGTAAGACTGTCCAACAAAATCTACTGTCGCTTAGCCAGGGGTGAACATGCGACCCAAGTTAAGCCAATTAGCCTCTCCTTCTGAGGATATGACTCTTGAGAAGAGGGAAGCGAACACTGATAACACCGAGAACTCTTCATTCTGCGCAGAGAACCTTGAAGAAGCAGAGGGCCTCTCCATTACATCCTTCTGCCTGGGACCCTGGAGCAGTTCTGACCCCTGTTCTTTCCAGATTTTTCAGCTTTTCCTTTGATTCTGTGGGCTATTCCCAATCGTTCTAATACTTTCTTGCTTGCTTAAGTTAGAGTCTGTTTCTATTGCTTACAGTCAAAAGCCAGTAGTGTAGGCCTGTAGGCATTAGCTTCATATGCAAAAGTTATCACCTTATGTGATAAAATGGGCTACTCTATTTTCAGTAAGTTAGTGAGATGGCAATTTTATTTGGCATTACAATGTGTAGATTTCAGTATAAAACACAAATTACTTTTTAAGTGGAAGGAATCATACAGCTTCTTACCATTGTCTCTTTCTCTCTTCCTCCCCCAACCTCAACTTACCTCAACTCTGATTTCATTCTTAAAAAAAAAAAAAAATCTTACAAAAAAGACTCTTGCATATCTAAGTTTATTGTATATTTCCGCTTAGGAGATTGAATGCTATAAAACTTCTGGAGCACAGAACATTTTTAAGGCAGTGAAACTACTCTGCTAATGATGGATACATGTCATCATACATTTGTCCAAGTCCCCAGAATGTATGCCACCAAGAGTGAACCCTCATGTAAACTATGGACTTCAGGTGATGATAATGTGTCAATGTAGGTTCATCAATTGTAATAAATGTTCCACTTTGGAGGGGGATGTTGCAATGGGGGAGTCTATGCATGTGTGGAGGTAGGAGTTATATGTGAAATCTCTATCTCTTAGTCTCAACTTTGGTATGAACCTAAAACTGCTCTAAAATGAAGTCTATTAAAAATTTTTTTTCTAAACTGTAGGCAAAGCTCATACTTAATCTATTTCATAGTCATAATAATCATCATCCATGTTGATTCTGATGCTGGAGTGCTCTTCTGGTTTTGATTTCTTTTTGGTTTCTTTGTTTTTCTCAGTCAGATATAATTGATGCTCACATTGTCTCATGATCTTCTTGGAAGACATCCAGCTCTCCCCTTGCTGTTCAGCTGGTGCAGCACATTGTCCCCCCTTCACATCTGTGCCCTTGGCCTTCAGGACCTCCCTCGCTCTTATGAGACTACAGGTACAATTCCATGGATTTCCATCCAGATACAGGTGTCTGAGGCGAGGCAACCCCTCCAAGGCTTTGAAGTCTAAGGCAGAAATCTTGTTGTTCCTAAGGTTTAGAACCTGAAGCTGCTTTAGATCCTGGAGGTCCGTCTCAGTAATATCCTGAATGGCATTGCCTTTTAGGTCCAGCCTGGCTAAAGTCCCTGGAAGCCTGCAAAAGTATGGAAAGAGGATGTGAGAAGAAGCCATGATCACCATTCCATAACTACTGAGGCAACCCAGATTGAGCAACACCAGCCTTTTCTGTACCACCGTGTCCTGTTTGAAGCTAGAAAACAAGCTTTGTTTTGAAAAATTAAGTCTTACATATAGGTCTTTAACCCTTTCTCATAGGTCTAATTTTTTAACCCTCTGAGTTTTCTGGTTCCTAGCCATAAAACTCTAATTTCTTTCTTTGTCAAATAGGATCATGGAAACAAATTGATAAGAAAAAAAAGTTCACAATTTTTTAGTTGGCAAAGACGATGATCCCATAATTTATGAGAAGGAAAAGTATTGAATAAAAACATGAAAAAGGCAAGGAAACATAAAAGGCAATGAAAAAGTGACTCAATGTGTTATGTCTGAAATTAGAACATGGTTTTTGGTGAATTTTTAAAAATGTTTATTTATTTTTAGAGAAAGGGTGGGCACACGCAAGGGAGAGGCAGAGAGAGAGAGAAAATCCCAAGTAGGCTCCACACTGTCAGCATAGACCCAGACATGGGGCTCAATGTCACAAACCATGAGATCATGACCTGAGCCAAAATCAAGAGCCAGGTGCTTAACCGACTGAGCCCCCCAGGTGCCGTGGTTTTAAATTTTTAAATATATTGCTCCTGAAGGTGTTGTGAGGTAAGAATTTAAACTCTGTTGGTGGGAGTTTACATTGGTACAACTTTGGAAACGATTTGGTAGTAAATGTCAAATTTAAATAATGTTATACCTTTCAACCTAGGAAATAACAGAAGCAAACACAGATTTATTTGCAAACATGTTTGTCACATATTTAATTATATTTATACCAGCAAAAAAAGGATAGACTAATGTCCACTAATATGGAAATTAAGAGATAATAAACTATAATGTGACAATAAAAATCGTATATTTAAATCATTTTTGAAGTACTAATTCTATGAGAAAGCTTTTCTAATTATGGCTTGAAAATCCAGAAGTAGTAAAAGATCAATGAATCAATGACATTAAACATAATAAAAAAAAAGAAATTGTGTATAGCAAAAGACATATGCAAAGTCAAAAGATAAGTTATAAACTGGGGGAACTATCTGCACCTTAAAACCCCGACGAAGTGCGGCACCTGGTGGCTCAGTTGGTGAAGTGTCCAGCTTTGGCTCAGGTCATGATCTCACAGCTAGTGAGTTCAAATCCCATATCAGGCTCTGTGCTCACAGTTCAGAGTGTGGAACCTGCTTTGGATTCTGTGTCTCCCTCTCTCTCTGCCCTCACACTCTCTCAAAAATAAACATTTACAAAAAAACAAAAACAAAAAACCCAAAACCAACAACATACAAAGAACTAATCTCCCTAGTATGTCCAGGACTCTTAAAAGTTTAGAAGAGGGGCAACTGGGTGGCTCAGTCTGTTAGGCATCTAAGCATCCAACTCTTGATTTTGGCTCATGAGTTCAAGCCCTGTGTTGAGCTCCATGCTGATAGTGCGAAGCCTGTTTGGGATTCCCTCCCTCCCTCCCTCTCTCTCTCTCTCTCTCTCTCTCTCTCTGTCTGTCTCCCCCCCAGATAAATAAATAAACTTTTTAAAAAAGTTGAGAAAAAAAGGTTCTAAAATAAGACTGAAAAAATGGGCAAAAGGCATGAATGGAAGTCCACATAAACAGAGCCTCATGAGTCAGGTTCTGCACTGACAGCGTGGAGCCTGCTTAGAATTCTCTCTCCCTCTCTCTCTGCCCCTCCCCCATATGAGCTCTCTCTCTCTCTCTCTCTCTCAAACAAATTCAAAAAATAAAAACAAAAACACAGAAAAGCAAAGCCCTGAAGTCTTCAACCATACTCAAAATAGAGAAATGAAACATAAAACCACACAGAGATGCCATTTCTCACCTACCAGATTGGTAAAAATCTTAATCTCTAGCAATACATTCTGTGGGCAAAGCTGTGAAGGAACAGACATTCTCATACACAGCTTAGTGGGAGACTAAAGTGGCATAGCCCCTCTGGAGGAGAATTCAGCAAAGCCTAAAGAAATAACCTGTATATTTACCCTTCAACCCAGCAATCTCATTTCTACATATATACTTCACAAATATAAAACAGCATATATGTGTTTATTATGGTATTACTTATAATAACAAAAGATTGGAAACAACCCAGTATAACAGTAGAAAACTACTCTATATTCTTTAAAAAGGAAGGGGCTCATTCCTATGAATTATTACAACATGATTTCCAGAAAGTATTATTCAGGAGAAAAAAACAAGAGGTAGCATAGTATGTATAGTATGTGTAAGAGGGAAATAAGAATACATGTCTATATATTTGCTTATGTTTGGGGGAAAAAAGAATGATAAACCAGAAGTGAACGAAAATGGTTACTTATAGGAAGTGTTTGCATATGGTTTTAACTTTTGAGTCATGTTAATGTTTTACATGTTCACAAAACAAATGAGGTAAAGCAAAGTCAAGCCTTAAACTTGGATACAAACATAAACAAACATATCTGATTAGTTAATCAAATGTTTATGTTGGTGTATAACCATACAAAGGAAAGAAAAAGTACTCTGAGTATTTTTAGTGGGTATATCTAAGCCTTAGACACTAAGGACAAAAGGATCTGCAAGGAGATTTCTCTCAGCATGTTTATTATTAACACCACTTAGCAATGGAATTTTGAAACTTTTTAAGGAATACTCTAAGACAAAACAAATAAGTAAATGTATTCATATCATAAGGAATGTAAAAGATTTCATTGTAAAAGATTTCATTGTAAAAGATTTCATTGTAAAAGAAGATATACAAATACAAAATAAGAAAAACCCTCTAATGTTAAATATGAATTGGAGATGTTAATGTGAAATCATAACTTAAAAATACATATTTTCTAGTCCTGCATACTGGAAGGATCTAGAAGTAATATTACACTCTAATGGCAATGCTACTCCAATAGCATAGCACACTGAATACCCAGATCTTAGTTTCAGAATTCCAGTTTCCACTTAAAAGAGGCAAGGCTTCTTAGAGAAATGACTTATTCCATATCTGGGGCAAGGTAAGCTAGAACGTCTGAGCCAGAATGCAATGACATAGTCAAAGATTAACACAACATCCATCAGGTTGGCTGCTATCAAAAATCCAGAAAATAACAAGTGTTGATGAGGATGTGGAGAAATTAGAACCTTTGCTCACTGTAGTCACTATGGAAAACAGTATGGTGCTTCCCCCAAGAATTAAAAATGGAATTACCCCATGATCCAGCAATTCAATTTCTGGGTACATACATGAAAGAATTGAAAGTATGGTTAGTCTCAAAGACATATTTACATATTAAATAATGTTATACATTATTTACGTTATTCACCCACATTGAATTCACAATAACTAAAATGTGGAAGCAATCCAAATGTACATCAATTCATTTATAAGCAAAATACAAGATGTACATAAAATGGAATAATTAGTTAACCTTACAAAGGAAGGAAATTCTGGGGTGCCTGGGTGGCTCAGTAGGTTAAGAGCCCAACTTCAGCTCAGGTGATGATCTCACAGTTCATGAGTTCAAGCCCCTTATCGGGCTCTGTGCTGACAGCTTAGAGCCTGGAGCCTGTTTTGGATTCTGTGTCTCCCTCTCTCTTCCCCTCCCCCACTTGCTCTCTCTCTCTCTCTCTCTCTCTCAAAAATAAATAAAAATTTAAAAATATTAAAAACAAACCAAAAAAGCAAACAAAAAAAGGAAATCCTGATACATTCTACAACATGGATAAACCTTGAGGACATTATGCTAAGTGAAAAAAAGCCTAGCACAAAAAAGACAACTACGATAATTCCACTTATATGAGATTTCTAGACTAGTCAAATTCATAGAAACAGAAAGTATAATGGTGGTTGTCAGAGGCTGGGGGAGGGAAACACAGGGAGTTGTTTAATGAATGTGGAGTTTCAGAGTTGCAAAATGAAAATGTTTTGGAGACCAGTTACACAACAATATGAAGATACTTTACTGAAGTATATAGTTAAAAGTGGTTAAGTAAATTGTATGTATATTTTACCTCAATTTTTGAAAAAGAGAAATAACAGAGGGGTACTGTCAGACTCTTAATTTTGGCTCAGGTCATGATCTCATGGTTTGTGGGATCGAGCTCTGCATTGGGCTCTGCCCTTGACGGCACAGAGCCTACCTGGGATTCTCTCTCACCCTCTCTCTCTCTGCCCCTCCCTCACTCACAGGTGCTTGTGCACTCACTCGCTCACCCACTCTCTCTCTCAAAAATAAATACACATTTTAAAAAATTTTAACAGAAATAATGGAATCGGTTCTCATGAACACAGGGACCACCTTTGAGGGGCTCCCACTAGACAAATTTGGAACAATTTGAGAATCAAAAGAGACTAGCAACTTCAAATGATTATAACACACTGAATAAATTAAGATCTCTTGGGTCCATAGTGATACTCGGAAAAAGTAGAAAAAGGAAAAGGGAGAGAAAAATATTCTATAATGTTCAATGGAAAAAATAGAAAAAAACAAAGTTGAATGATCCCAAATACATAAAAACAAATTATGTTTAGACATAGGCTCCAGTTGAGCAATTATGGATGATTTTTCATTTTTTAGCAAAGTTTTCAATCTTGAACAGGTACTGCTTTATAATCAGGAAAAAGAAAGATTTTCACTGTGGATACCAGTGTGAAAAATGTCATGCTAATGCTTATTGATAAAAAGTAAAAAAAGAATCACAATCGTGAAACCGAAAATTTTTCTGCTACTCAACAGCTTCATATTAAGTGCTATTTCCAAAGAGTGTAAACCTCCTGAATGTACACTCATGTTTTTTAGTATTCAGTGAAATTTGTTGTGGTGGTCCTAGTCATATGATGATTATATATTTTATGTTTGTATCCTGAACTATACAGTGAATATATATATATGTATGTATTTGTGATTTTAAGTATTTTACAATCTCATTTATTTAAAATGACTTCTCCTTAGTTGGAATAAAATTTACCTTAAAAAGTAGATGAATTTATCAGGAAAATCACTTCTTTCACTTTAACAGTTGATAGTTAAATTTACATAACATTTATTTTTTATTTTTTAAATTTTATTTATTTTGAGAGAGAGAGACAGAGAGAGAACAAGCGGGGGGGAGGGGAGGGGCAGAGAGAAAGAGAGACAGAATCCCAAGCAGTCTCTGTGCCGTCAGCACAGAGTCCAATGTGGGGCTTGAACTCACAAACTGTGAGATCATGACCTGAGCCGAGGTTAAGAGTTGGATGCTTAACTGGCTGCACCACCCAGGTGCCCCAACAGTTTGATAGTTCAATTTAATTTGAAGTCAGTCCCCAAGACAATGTATTTTATGTACATACCAACTGATATAAGGTACATCTGGAAAAGTTATACAGAAAACCTTATGTATAGCTTTTTTTCCACCAAGGAAATATGGACTAGTAACAGACGGTACGCTATTACCTTTCAGAGTACGAGGGAGAGCAACTGAGGAAAGATATGACAGAGTAAACCAAAAGGTCCAGTCTACTAATTAAGACTTGAGTTCTAACTTTGGCCATTCTATTTACCAGTATGCAACTTTAGGTAAGTTATTTGGCTTAATGTTTCTGATTTTCCACCCTATAGATGAAAGTGCCTAGTACACAGAAGTCACATAATAAATGCTAGCTAATGAAAATGAGAAAGCCAAGTTTTCTTTTAAACAAATATACTGAACAGTTCTAGGGTGGGTAGCTAAAACTTGTACCTGTTCTTCCTTTTTGTTCCCTTTCGTGTTTCTATGGACGTTATAACCAAAATGACATTGTAAGAGAAATCACTAATGTCCTGGTTTTGTGAACTTAGGGCAGTCATTTATTGCTTTGATATAATTTGTCTTTATAAGTCTGATTTATACTTAAAAAGTTTCCCTGATTTTAAGACAAACAAGTTTCTAAAAATGCTGTTTGTACTTTGGGTCTGTGGCTTTTTAAAGTAAAAAAGGGTACACAGCATTTTACCAGTAGATGGCACCTGAGAATAAGGAAGGTAAAATGCTATGCCTGTGTTAGGTTGTAGAAAGCTATTTTGGATTTGAATGATCCAAATTGTGGATAAAGAAAAGGTGATGGGACTTATATTTGTTCACTGAGCTGCAGATTGTTGAAATGAAAAGCAGCAAAAGTGAGAGTCAGGTCTGGGGTATTCCAAGTTTTAAGTAGTATTATATATCGTTTATAGCAAAGTAAATCTCAGAGGTGGGTGATCACATGGTGGCTAAAATTCCCTGGCTCTGGAGTTAGACTACTGTGTTTAATCTTGACTTCACCATTTACTGACGATGTCATTTTGAGCAAGTTTCTTGATACCTCTTAACCTTAATGTTCTAATCTGTAAAATAACAATTAAAAAATGTACCTACATTCACAGGCTTGTTGTAAAGAATTATGAGAAATAATACACGTCAGCACTTAATGTTATGTTAGGTATTATTTTCTTTTTTTTTAATGTTTATTTATTTATTTTTGAAAGAGAGAGAGCACAAGTGGGGTAGGGCAGAGAGAGAGAGGGAGATACAGAATCCGAAGCAGGCTCCAGGCTCTGAGCTGTTAGCACGAAGCCCATCGCAGAGCTTGAACTCATGAATCGTGAGATCATGATCTGAGCAGAAGTTGGACGTTTGAGTGAGCCACCAAGACATTCCTAAGTATTATTTTCTATCTCAAATAATGTATTGAGGCAAATCTAGTAGATATTTGAATATATGTGCATTGAAAACCATCTACTATTATTTCCTTGGTGAAATGTAGAATGGAGGATGGTAGGCAAAAAAAGGGATTTATGATTTGTGGTAGGATACATAGCTAGCAACTAGCAACGAATTAGGTTAGGTTAGCAACTATAACAGGTTGCCTGTGTTTATAGTTTATTAATACAAAACTGAATTTTAAAGTACAATTTTGTATATAAATAAGACCCATGAAAATAAAAAATGTCCTGTTTTAAGCTCATGGATAAAAGTCTTAACATTCAGAAATTTAAAAAAAAACAGATTGTATTATGTTTTAATGCTTTACGGGAGGAAAATCACAGAAAACCTTTTTATGGGTCGTTTGCACTTTCCAATTCAAAGAAAAGCTGGAATGGTGGGTGGGTGATGGGGAATTTAAAAATCACTTTCCATCTGGAGTAGATTGCTCTCATAGATGGCCAAGTTCTTTGACAGAGTAGGTAGCTGTGCTGCTTAAGTTAATCCTCATAGGAAAAGCCCACTTTCATCTCGTCACTTGCCCCATTGTTCTTGCCCATTACTTCTCGACGCTGGCTGCACATTAAATTCATCTGGGGAGCTTTTTAAAAATGCTGATGCCTGGGCACAAACCTTTGGGTGTCTGCTTTAATTGGCTTGAAGTGAGGTCTGGGCATAAGTATGGTTTTTTAAAGTTCTCCAGATAATTGTAATGTGAAGTCAGATTCGAGAATTGTGGCTAGCTCAGGCTTGCAATTCTATTATACACTCCATTGGGTAAAAGCGTTGGTTTCTGTAGTCACTTATTAAAACACACAAATGGCCTGGCAGGAGTAAATAATTAAGCTACTTTTCACTCATTAAACTTAGCAGGATTACTTAGCCAAATGCTTTCTAAAAGCTATCTGAATAGAGAAGGCCACTGGATTCACAGTTTTGCCATGGCTGTCACAGCCCACTGAGAATCCTTGACAAGATAGTCACTCCCCAACCCCTTTCATGAGTTTTTAGTCTATACGTGATTTTTTTTTCTTGGAAAAGGGGCATATAGTGATAGAAAATAAAGCTTGAAATACAGTAGAGAAATTGCCGAAGTAACAAGTATTAGAGTCTTGAAACACTGCAGGCATGTTCTTGCCTTAGAGCCTTTGTACTGGCTTTTCTGTCTAGAACACTTTTCTCCCTCCCTCCCCCCACAAACAGCTTCACAGCTAAATCCCTCACCTCCTTCCAGTCTTTGCTCAAAGCTTACATTTTCATTAGGGTTACCACGCTTACCCTATTTAAAATTGCAACCAGCCACCCCTACTCTGTACCGTCCTGAACCTAGTAATTCTGCCCTTTTTTGTTGTTGCTGACTATAATACCTATTACCTTGCAAATGTTATATACTTACACCTTATGTTTATTGTTACTCCTTCCCTGCTAGAATTTAAGCTGTATAGAACAAGAAGTTTTATTTGTTTATTAAACTGGTGTATCCCAAGTGCCTGGTAAACTACCTGGCACAGGAAAACACTCGAAACTTATTTGTTAAAGTAAATTAATTGTATGAATATGCTTATACATTAAAAGAAATTGCTTAATTTCAAATAACCCTCAATATATATTTTAAAATCCTGATTGCCATTGGAAAAATCATTTTTTGATGTTTTGCACTGAGTACAGTTACCATACTGTATAACAAAACTTCTTTTTATCAACTAGAAAAAAAGAACATCTGGGGGCACCTACTTGGCTCAGTGGGTTAAGTGTACAACTTCAGCTCAGGTCATGATCTCGCAGTCTGTGAGTTCGGACCCCATGTTGGGCTCTGTGCTGACAGCTCAGAGCCTGGAGCCTGCTTTGGATTCTGTGACTCCCTCTCTCTCTGCCCCTTCCCTGCTCATACTGTCTGTCTGTCTCGCTCCCTCTCAAAAATAAACATTAAAAAATGTTTTAAAGAAAAAATGAACATCGCACATATCAAAGATAATTTTTCCCTTTTTCATTCATAACAAATTGTTTATTGTAACTAACAATGCAAATAAGTAAATTGAGTGCCATAGGATCCTACAGAAGCCAGAAGTTCATATATTAATTATGAGCAATTTGATAATGATAATCAACAGAGCAAGATACCTTTTTTTTTCTATAAAGCACCAAAAGGAAAATGAATCCACTGATAGGCACATATAATAAACAACATAACATCTTCTTAAGAGAATAATAGAGCTTTGTTCTCCTCCTGTTTTTTTTAATCTACTTTACAAATGTAGAACATGGAATAAAGTTTACATAAAAAGGATCAATTAATGTCAACATGTACATTAGTCATAGGTTATGACTGGGTGGGGGAACAGGACAGTGGGCTGGGCACAGAGGGAGGGATATTTGGAAAGAAATTAAGTGTCAGAGTATGCGGATGTAAATGTGTTTGTGTCCATATGTGCAGGCCCGTGTGTGCATGTGTGTTTGTGAGAGAGAGAGAGCTGAAGACACAACCAAGAACACAGGGTATGACACCCCAAATGGACTTGCACACCCACAGGCAGATGCAGAAAGAAGCAGAACCAGGATTAAGTCTTGTAAAGACCACAGCTCTGAGAAGAACACGAGGCTCCCAAAAACAGAATTCAAAGTAAATACAAGATGAGATTATATATTTTTGATTTTTTTCATAGCTACTATTTCAATGTTTTTAAAAATATAAATATTTTACTACATTCCCCCCTCATTTCTTTTTCGTAGCCTTGCTTTGCTAGGGGCTAAGTGTGTACCTAGTCTGCCTGTTGCTGGATCCCAGGCCACAGGCTTAAAAACCAAAATACATTTTTACAAATAATATCCTCATATTATGTTAGCATACTTCGCCAAAGTGGCATTGTATATTTTCAAATACAGATCGCACCTGTTGGTGTCTTGTCCGACAGGCGAGAGCAATTAAGTTCATGCAGGATTTAGTTAGAGGGCTGGAGATTCCAAAACCCTGTCGCAAGCCTCTACCCTGGAACCCTTGGATAACCTTGATCAGGTCATTTATTCTGTTTTTCTTGCTTGTATAATGTGCTTAATTGCCCCAATCTTCAGAAAACGTTAAATGTAGTCAACATAAATGAGAACTCTCACTTACCTTAGAGGTATAGACAGTAGCAGGTTCTGTTCCAGGGCCAGGTTGGAGAGCCGGGAACACATCTGCAGGGCTCCAGCTTCGAACAAGCTAACAATGTTGTTGTCCAGAAACAAATGTTTCAAGTCTCGGAGGCCCTGGAAGTCTTGGGCTGTAACTCTCTGAATCAGATTATTGCTAATATCCAGTTTTTGTAGCCTTGCTGGTAGTTTGAGGGGCAACATTTGAACCTGGTTTTGGGACAACTCAAGAGTAGTTAAATTGCCAAGGATCTGTGCCCCATCAATGGAAGAGAGTGAGTTTTCTGACAGATAAAGGTGGGAAAGATTCTCCAAGTGTTTCATGTCTCGAAATCTTACCACTTTGAGCTGGTTTCTCTCCATTTTTAAAGAGAGCAGGGATTTGGGCAGATTAATAGGAATTTTAGTCAGAAAGTTACCACTGACACTGAGAAATTGCAAAGCCTGAAGAGAAGCAAAGAAGCTAGCTGGAATAAGATGCAGTTTATTATTCTCCAGGCTCATACTTTTCAGGTGCGGAAGTACCAGTGGTCCAGCTACAGATTCGATAATGTTGTCATCCAACATCAAACTCTGCAAACTGGCCAGAGAAGAGAGTGTGCTGGGAGAGAGAGAAGAGATCAGATTGTTTTTAAGTTCAAGGATTTTTAATTTTTTCAGTCCTTCAAAATCAGATCCATGTAGGACATTTATTGAATTATCATTTAGTTTTAACACTTCAAGACCGGCTGGGAGAACACTGGGGACTCGCCTTAACTTATTTTTCCAGAGTTCCAAGGTCTTCAAGGTACTCAGAATTTTGAAAGTGTCATTTTCTACTGACTCTGTTCCACTGGCCAGCAGAATAAATTCTTCTAGAGCCAACATTCGGGTGAAGCTGGACAACTACAAAAAAACAAACAAACAAACAAACAAAAAACAGAAAGAAAGAAAAGAAAAGAAAGAGATAAGAAAAGCAGGTATGAGTCACAAAAAGAGAAAAGTAGAAAATTAAGATTATTGTGAAAAAAATATCATAGACAATGAAATGCAGTTGTCATTCAATACTAATAATACTTCCGATTTCCCTTCAGGATCTCTTTAAAATTATCTCTTGAAAAAGGATGGAAACTCAGGTTCTGACTACTTTTTTTTTTTAAAAAGATTTTATTTTTAAGTAATTTCAGCTCCCAATGTGGGGCTCAGACTTACGATCCCAAAATCAAGAGTCACACGCTCCATGGACTGAGCCAGCCAGGCGTCCCAGGTCCTGACTCATTTTATTCATGATTGCTAACATGAAGGATATCAAAAATATGTTAATCACTCTTACACACTATTGGTAGACATAATACTAGTCAACTTTTTGGAGTGGCTGGGTGGCTCAGTTGGTTGGGCATCTGACTTCAGCTCAGGTCGTAATCTCACAGTTCATGGGTTTGAGCTCCGAGTCAGGCTCTGTGCTGACAGCTTGGAACTCAGAGCCTGGGACCTGCTTTGGATTCTTTGTCTCTCCCTCTCTCTCTGCCCCTCCCCCGCTCATGCTCTGTCTCTCTCCCCTTCAAAAATAAACATTAAAGAATTTTTTTTTAATATTGGTCAACTTTTGCTGTATATTCTCTGGCCAGCAAACTTTTTTCTAGCTAGAAGTACTTACTAGTTGCACAATGATTTATGCAGCAGGATGTTCTTTGTGTTCTATCATCTTACAGTAACCCCAAATGGGAACAATCTAGAAATCTTTCACCAAACTATTAGTAGTTGCTAACTCTACAGTGTAAGATTACTAGAGATTTTCATTATCTTCATTTTGCATTGTTTCTACTTTTTAAGTTATAAATTACATTAAAAATTTTTAAGCATTAAACATAAAGATTTTGAATGTTCTAGTCACTGCTATCACTAAGATGGGCCTATTAGAGAAACATTTTCAACTATATTATAATTTGAAAAACTAGCCTCCCTATTCCCTATTGCTCAAATTGTGCTTCACTGATGGAAAAGATCCATGAAGAAACAAACAGGATATGTGGCTCCATCTCTGTAGAGCAGATTCCATTCATCCATATACCCCCAACCTAATGCTACTCCTCTCCTAGATTTTAGAAATGATCAAATATGATATGCTTTCCCTATAGGTTGCAAGTTCAAGTACCCCTGTCCTCTCCACATATCTGTCAACCTCCAAGCTTGCCATCTAGGTCTTCTCCTGGATGATGTAATCCTTGGTACTTGGTTTTTAGAGTAAGATCATCTCCAGGCAGAAAGAGGAATTGCTCCAGATTTTCTTCTGCTTGGTAACACTTCACAAAAATTTTCAATCTGCTTTAGAATTCAATTGAGCTAAAATTTTCAGTGCCCAATTTTGTCTTACTAACTACAGGTTTTAAATGTTTGACTTAATTATGTACTTGAGCCCTTTTGTAATACCAATTGCATGATTAACACCTTAAAAGTGGGTTAATTTTGCATCGTATATTTACTTATCCTGGGGGGACATGTGATGTGAATTACGATATATTTTATATTTGTTTTCTTAAGGGGTAGGGGAAAGGGAGAGAGAAACCCAAGCAGACTCCATGCCTAGTGTGGAGACTGACACGGGGCTTGATTTCACGACTGTGAGATCTTTACCTGAGCCAAAATCAAGAGTCAGATGCTTCATGGACTGAGCCACCCAGAAACCCCTAATTATGGTATATTTTAAAGCTTCTAATATGATACTCTGAGAGAAAAATCTCATGTTAAAATTTCCATAACAGATGTTTCTAATCATAATAGTTTTGGTGGCTGCTAACATGTGATATTTTCTTAATGATTAATCAGGTGTATTAATTAGTCCTAGTCCCAGTAATAATCATAATTTTTCTTGCATTTGTTGAGTATCTACAAGTGCCAAGTGCTTTTTTATATTGTTAAAAAAAAAAAAAACCCATAGCCCCAAATGGAGTCATTTGCCTCCCACCCATGATGGCAAATCAAGACTTATAAGTTTTGGCCTCCTAAAAATGTGACCTTTTAGGGACATCTGGGTGGCTCAGTTGGTTAAGCCTCATGCTCTTGATTTCAGCTCAAGTGATGATCTCACAGTATATGAGATAGAGCCCCACATCGGGCTCTGTGCTGACAGTGTGGAGCCTGCTTGGGATTCTCTCTCTCCCTCTCTCTCTGCCCCTCACCAGCTCATTCTTTCTCTCTCTCTCAAAAATAAATAAATAAAAATTAAAAAAATTTAAAAACAATGTGACCTTTTAACAGTCAATTTGAAATTTCCTCATCAGCATTAGTGAGATAATCACCATGATAAAAACCCTGCTCATCCCTTCTTCCCCAAAGGAACTTGACCTGGCCTGAAACCATCCTTACTTTTGTTTTGTTAACAACTCTTTTGCTCCACCCTCCTGCCTATAAATCCTCCCGTTTGGTACAACTTCTCAGAGCATCCTTGCTAGATGAGATGCTGCCTGATTCATGAATCACATATTATTAGATCTTCAAATGTACTCAGCTGCATTTTGTGTTTTAACAATACATTATCATTAGTTCCTCTAATAACCCAGCAAATTTGCTATTATCAAATTTGAAAGAGTTGAGAATTTCAACAAGGTCTGTTGGACTCTACTGCCCTTTCTTCTTCAACTTACCATTCTCTGTTGCATTTAGTCTACAGTTAATGTTTTTCAAAAAAGACAAGATCTAGACACAAATCAGAGTTTTAGAAAAGCAGAAATTTTAGGGGTGCCTGGGTGGCTCAGTCGGTTAAGCTTCTGACTTACGTCATGATCTTACTGTCCATGAGTTCAAGCCTTCTGTCGGGCTCTGTGCTGACAGCTGGGAGCTGTGCTGACAGCTGGGAGCCTGGAACCTGCTTTGGATTCTGTGTCTCCCTCTCTCTCTGCCCCTCCCCTGCTTGCACTCTTCCTGTCTCTCTCTCTCTCTAAAATAAAAATAAACATTAAAAGAAAAATTTAAAAAACAAGAAAAGCAGGAATTTTAGAGGTTACCTAGTTCAAATCTCTCATTAGAATTTCAGGCAAAAAAAATTTTTTTAATGATTTGCTCAAGAATGCTTCTGAACACTTTTCATCCTGAAGTGTCCTTTCTAGGCTTTCTTTCACGTAAAGTTACCCGTGACTTTAGATCTTCATTTCTTAGATTGTTGATCTCCCAAAAGAACTAGATGTTATTAAAACTTACACTTTTATCTGACTGACCACAAACCCTAAAAGATGGCTGATTATGTAGCAAGGCTTAGAGGTGACATGGATCTGAATGGGCAATTTATTTGGGGACTAGGCAAAGTGTAGTATCAGAGCTTCAGTTTGTCTTTATTTCTATTCATAAAGTGTACAGACTGGCCTAAATAGACTATTCATGTTCCTAACTGAATCCAGTGGGTAGTTGTTTTCTTTTACTAAGCACAGCGAACTTTCTTTTTTCTTTTTGTCAGTCAATGCAGATTACTTTTGATTATTATTAATTAAAATGGCTACCATTTTCTAGGGGGGCCTGGCTGACTCAGTCAGTAGATAGAGCATGCTGACTCTTGATCTTGGGGTTGTGAGTTCGAGCCCCATGTTGGGTGTACAGATTACTTAAAAGTAAAATCTTTAGGGGTGCCTAGGTGGCTCAGTCGGTTAAGCATCTGACTTCGGCTCAGGTCATGATCTCATGGTTCATGGGTTCGAGCCCCACATAGGGCTCTGTGCTGACAGCTCAGAGCCTGGAGCCTGCTTCAGATTCTGTTCATCTTTCTCTCTCTGCTCCTCCCCTGCTTACACTGTATATGTCTCTCTCTCAAAAATAAATAAACATTGAAAATTTTTTTTATATGGAGAACAAACAGAGGGTTACTGGAGGGATTGTGGGAGGGGGAATAGGCTAAATAGGTAAGGGGCATTAAGGAATCTACTCTTGAAATCATTGTTGTGCTATATGCTAACTTAGATGTATATTTAAAAAATTAATAAAAAAGTTTTAATAAAATAAAATAAAATCTTTAAAAAAATGGTTACCATTGTCTAACTATTTACTATGTTTATAAAGCCCTGTGTGTAAGCATGATTATTGCCTTTTCAGAGAGGGAAACTAAGGCTCAAGAAGGTAAAATAACCTGTCCAAGTATATCTTGCTAGCAAATGTAAAAGTTGGGCTTCCGCACCCAGATTTATCTTATCCCAACACACATATTTTTATTTTAACCTTACTGCTATAACATGCATTTAGCAGAAGAATATAGAATTCTGGTACCAGAAACAGCAAAGAAGATGCCCACTGATTTTCAAATTTTCCGATGAATTTACAGAGCTGACAAAGGAAAACAATTCTGCGAGGCTAGTTTTTCCATTTTCTTGGACTAAGCAGAGCTGTGCTCCAGAGATATAAAGAGAGATGGTTTTGCCCTTGACCTAACTTGATGCTGCTGTTTTTTCTTTCTTTCTTTAAGTTTTTATTTATTTATTTATTTTGAGAGGGAAAGCATGCAAGTGGGGAAGGGGCAGAGAGAGAAGGAGAGAGGGAGAGAATCCCAAGCAGGCTCCACACCACCAGTACGGAGCCCGATGTGGGGCACAAACTCATAAACCACAAGATCATGACCTGAGCCAAATTTGGACACTTAACTGACTGAACCACACAGGTGTCCCCGTCACCCCCCCTTTTTTTTAAGGTTCTGAGGCTGCTATTTTTTCAATGTTGCTTAAAAAACAAGGTAAGTATGGCTTGGTGTTAACAGTTAGGCATAGGAAGTTTAGCTAAATATAATTCCTGCCATACAGTTTTACAGTTTAGTGAACCTAATATACATGTAGATAAAAGTTACAACAAAATATGAAAATTAAAAAAAATCAAAGCAAGTAAAATGAAGTAGAGCAAATAAACAACTTCGGCTGGCTTCCCAATAGAAGGCTTTATTTCTGGTTTCCTCTGGGCAGGCCTTGCTCCAAGCATTGGAGGGCCATAGACCTTTCTTGGGTTCCTTATAGGTCCAATGTACCCATGAAATTGAAGTATTAGTCACAGCCTCAGACATGTGTGAAGTAAGCCAGTAAAAGTTTGTAAAACAATGTTGAAATTATTTTTCTGATCATTAAAGCAGCACTTGTTCTCTGTAAACAATTTTAAAATTCTGGAAAATATGGAATGAATATAAAAATAATCCATAATTCTACTACTTGGTGATAAACATTGTTTATATATTTCTTACCCAGGAGGAATTTGAAGAAGCTTCTTCCCTTCCACAAAAGATGTAAAGAGCAATTATTTTGTCTATTTTTTTAAAGTTTATTTATTTATTGAAAGAGAGAGAGAGAGAGAACGAGCTGGGGAGGGACAGAGAGAGAAGGGAACAGAGGATCCAAAGAAGGCTATGTGCTGATAGCAGAGAGCCCAATGTGGGGTTTGAACCCATGAGCCATGAGATCATGACCTGAGCCAAAGTTGGACGCTCAACCTACTGAGCCACCCAGACATCCCTGCTCATTTTAACTACTATCATAAAGACACTCCTATTTGTTCTCTAAATGTAAGAGCTAAAACTATAAAACTCTTAGAAGAAAATACAGGCATAAATTTTCATCACCGTGGGTTTGGTAAAAGCTATCTGAGATATGACATCAAAAGCAAAAGTGACAACACATCCACAAAACAGGTGAATTGGACTTACTCTAAATTAGAAACTTGAGTGCTGCAAAGGACACCATTAAGACAATGAACAACAATGACAATGACAACAAAAACAACCATAGAATGGGAGAAAAATTTCTCAAATAATATATCTGATAGGAGATTTGTATTTAGAATATATAATGGACTCTTACAACTCAATAATTAAAAGACAACCCAATTTAAAAAAATGGGCAAAGGATTCATATAGACAGTTCTCCAAAAAAGATATGCAAATGTTCAATTAGCACACAAAAAGATGCTCAATGCCATTAACCTCTAGTGAAATGCAAGTCAAACCATAATGATGGGGTGCCTGGGTGGCTCAGTCGGTTAAGCGTCCAACATTGGCACAGGTCATGATCTCATGGTTTGTGGGTTTGAGCCCAGAGTCAGGCTCTGTGCTGACAGCTCAGAGCCTGGAGCCTGCTTTGGATTCTGTGTCTCCCTCTCTCTCTGCTCCTCCCCTGCTCATGCTCTGTCTCTCTTCCTCTCAAAAATAAATAAACATTAAAAAATAAAAAATAAGAAAAAGAAAGTCAAACCATAATGAGATACCAGCTGACACTCACTAGGATGGTTATAATCCAATAAATAATTAGAAATGTTGGCAATAATGTGGAGAAACTGAAACTGTCATACATTGCTATAGGGATATAAAACAATGGAGCCACTTTGGAAAACAGTCCGGCAGTTCCTCAAAATGTTAAACATAGTTTCCGTATTACCCAGAGATCCCACTCTTAGGTATACCTAAGACAGATGAAAATATGTGTTCACACAAAAGCTTGTACCTGAATGTTCTTTGGAGCATAATAACCAAAGAAAGGAAGCCATCCAAGTGTTCATCAACTGATGAATGGATAAACAAAATGGTATATGCATACAATGAAATATTACTCAGTCTTTAAAAAGAAGGAAATTCTTCCTGTTACCACATGAATGAAACTTGAGGACATTATTTTGAGAGAAGCCAATGACAAAAGACCATGGGTTTAGGGAGAAAGATTGACTTCAGTTTGGGCATGTTATTTTGAGATCATAGACCAAAATGAAGAGGTCTAGGAGGCAGCTGGATAAGTCTGAAACATGGGGGTAAGGCATGACTTAGAAACTCAGTTAAGGGAGCCATCAACAGTTTCCTTAAAGTCCCTAAGGAGAGTGTACACAGTAAGAAATGGAATGGCCAAGGATTGAGACTCCTTGGAGATGCCAAAAAAAGGGGGGGGCAGTGGAGGAAAAGAAACCTACAATGGCAGAAAATAACTTTCAGAGAGGAGTAATGAGGACACAAAAGTATGGTGCCATGGAAGGCAAAAGAGAGATTTTCAAGAAATAGGAGTGGCCCAATGTCCTGGAGAGAACAGTTTTGTTTTCTTTTTAACTGTATGAAGTAGGTAGAAAGCAGGCAGTGGTGAATTAAAGGATAAATGGGAGGTAAAGATGAGGTGCCTGGGTGGCTCAGTCAGTTGAGTATCTGACTCAATTTTGTCTCAGAGTCTTGGGATCAAGCCCTGAATTGGGCTCAGTGTTGAGCGTGGAACCTGCTTAATATTCTTTCTCCCTCTCTCTGCTCCTCCCTGCCCCTCTCTGCAGCTTGCACTCTGTCTCTCTCTCTCTCTCTCTCTCTCAAAAAAAAAGGAGGTAAAGAAGTAGAGACAGTAAGTACAGATTACCTTTTTTTTTTTTACACACAGAGTCAAAATAATTTTTTTGTAATTTTTATGGTAATGAAAGGAGCCTATTTCTAAGCTAGAACAGGGCACTCATAAAGAAAGAGCCACTGGAGATATGGGTGTGGGGAGAATGATGGAGCAAGCTCCAGGGAGAGGTGAAGAAGGTGGACTCCAGGGCATGGGTATGAAGTTGCCTTGAGCAGATAGAAGGAGATATCATCCTCTCTGTCTGGAGGAAAGAGTTTGCAGAATTGAATGGAGTCAAGTTAGTACACATTGAACAGGAGTTGAGGGAGATTAAGACTAATGGCCTCGGTTTTGTCAAGAATAGTCAATAAAATGGGAGACCAATCATTGGTGAGAATAAAGATGGCAGGGATTGAGAAGGCCACCCAAAACTGTACTGAAGTTTTGGAAGATGTTGAGGGAATACAGGAAAACCTGACCATGAAGAACTGGAAGGGCAGATGGGGGACATTGAAGACCCAGTTGAGGTTGGAGACCTTAAACTTGTGTTGGTTCTATTGATTTGTGATTGTTGCAAATCAGACATATATAGGCACATGTGTGCAGAGAGCTTGTGTGACCCTCTCCAGCAGCACCTGGGTATCCACGGATAAGAGAAACAAAGGAAAATGACCACCCTAATCTAAGACTGAGGCGTTGCTGGATAGGTGGTGACATAATTAATTTTGGGATGCAAAAAGGGCAGGGATAGGGAAAGAAGATGGATAAGAAATGAACTAATTATCTGAGAAAACATGGGCAGATCTAGGGTTCAAAATCTCCATGAGGTGGATGGAAGAGAAGCAGAGAGGATGGCAGGTGAAAAGAAAGAAGATACTGATCAGGGAGTGGGGGAATTCGAGATTTCTGAGTGGAGGAGTTGGGGTAAAATGATTATGATATAACCAAGAGAGCAGACAGCTGTGGTGAAGTGGAAATTGTAGATAGATACTTTCTTGTGAGCTCAAGGAATCATGAGGCCAACACATTGGACACTGAAGGCACCAAGGAGATGCAGGACTCAGGATGGAGAGGACGACCAGGAGCTAGGAGGTTAGGGGGCCAAGGCACAGTATGAGGCAAACAAAGAACAAATGGGAAGTGTTACAGTCTGATGGCATGTCCCTCAAACAAGTAGGACATTTTACAGATGTATGCATAAATAAAGGCCTTCATCTCTTGAGGGCAGGAACTGTGAATTTTTCATATTTTATCCCTAGTCTGGAACACAGCATTCACAGTCCCAAACACAAAGTATATGGATAAGTAAGAGGAACATGTTTAAAATTGTATGCATGTATATATGTATGTGTGTACACATGCATCCGTATGTGGTATGTGTGCACAGATGTGTATACATATACATGTATACATACATATACCTATGTATGTGTTGTGTGTATACATGTGTGTTGTATATATGTGTATACATGTATGTGTGTATATATAATTTCTATTGCTATTAATCTGAAAGTATTTTTAAGGTATTTTTTCCTTGAAATACAGGCACCCAATTCTGTAGTTCAAAATAAAAGGACAGAACATACAACTTATTCACAAGATATAGCTAAAATATCGTCAATTTAAAACCTAAGAGTTTTTAAAAGAGAAGTTTTATTCCTTAGAGCTTTTTATTCCTTTCACAAAACAATCCTGTCTTTCATCAATCTTTCTGCTGCCAATCATCCTTCCAAGAGTTAGTTAACTGGGTTAAATTTGGGGGAAGAGGCAATATTGCTGTTCAGTGAACCTAAACCCATGACAAATACACTCATTCAATAACTGAATTTGATGAGAGATATAATTTCATCTTATCGCCTGCAAAGCAACAGTGTGGGATCATTACCGGGCTTAGCTGACACTTCAGCTCTTGGCGTCTCAGGCCCTCAGAACAAATATTTAAGCATCTCGCCCTTTAACCAGCTGTCCCGCTTGAATGCCGAGAACGGACAGGGTGAGACTTGCTCTCTGGCATTAGGCACTACTGGATTACAAGAGCAAAGTAAACATGACAACTAGGCAATTTTGCTTATTGAGCCTTGAAATAACACCATGCCACATACTTTAAAGTCTCCGTGTTTAGGCGCACCTACGTCAAAATTTCTTAACGAAATGAAAGGGGATGGTGCCTCTGTTTGAAGGTAAAGTACATTCACCTGCCAGCTCCCTGTACCTGGATCACAGAGGTATTTCCGTATCTCAGGATTTGGTCTATGAGGAGAAGCAGTGGCTAGTAAAAAAAAACCAGAGAGCCATAGAATCTGCCAGGGAAAAGGAGCCTGGGATCACCCATCAAAACCAGGCTTCTTACTTCACAAAGGTAAAAAGTGAGGCCCAGAGATTTTTTAACTGCTTGTTTAAGATGATTATATCTCCAGCTAGGGAGAAAACTAGGATGAGAACCCTTATCTCTTGATTCCTTTCAAAATACCAAAGGTCAAAAAGTTCCTTCGTATTACAAAAGTCAGGCAAATCTATAGCATTCTTTTCAGCACTTTGAATAGTAGGCATAAATTTAAAAAAGTCAGAATTAAAAGCGCACAGAATGAGAATGGCAGTAACGTGCCCAAACAAAAATATGTATTTCCTTGTAGAGGTGTCCACAAAGACACTGATGCCTGGTGGGTTTGGAGGGTTTGTATAAATAATTCTCAGATGCTTGGGTTCATCTTGATGGGTTATGATGCTCTAAGTGTCACCTGCTTTTTAGGGCATTAACAAAACTACTTTTTCCCTTTCCCCTGAAAACACATCTTCTTTTTTTTTTTTAAAGGTTTATTTATATTTGAGAGAGAGAGAGAGAGAGAGCATGAGCAGGGGAGGGCCAGAGAAAGAGAGAGACAGTATCTGAAGCAGGTTCCAGGCTCTGAGCACAGAGCCTGAGGAACAACTTGAACTCATGAGCTGTGAGATCATGACCTGAGCCAAAGTCAGATGCTCAACTAACTGAGCCACCCACATGGCCCTTAAAGCACTTATTCTTAATCCTGGGGACAGGAAGTAGCCATTTGCTCTCAAACTCTTCCTGGGGCACCTGGGTGGCTCAGTCGGTTGAGCGTCCAACTTTAACTCAGGTCATGATCTCGTGATTTGTGCCACACAGGCTCATTGTCTCTGGATCCTCTGTCCTCCTCCCTCTACCTCTCCTCCACTTGCTCTCTCTCTCTCAAAAATAAATAAACATTAAAAAAAGAGAGAGATAGCCACTTCTTTTACTTTGCAACAACAAAATTGAATTTTTTAAAAGTAAAAACTGAAATAAAATATCATTAAGTATAGATTCAGATTTTTTTTTTTACTGCTTCCCTGAAAAGAAATATCCAGAGGCAGATACCTATCTCTGCAGTAAAGGGCAAACTGATATTGCTACTACACAAACTTGATAACCACTAGTTTTTAAGTTTTGATTATTTAAATTAAGCTTAACAACCCCACACTTGCCCCTCACCCTGCCTCAAAAATAAAATTGCAGCAACTTGACGGTAGAACAGTTACCTGAAGGTGTTGAATTTTGCTGTGGCTAATGTAGAGCTTCTTGGTGGTGGAAGGAATGCCTGATGGTACCTCCGTTAGCCTGTAGCATTGTACCGACTGCACTGAATCGCAGCTACATCTTCCAGGGCAGTTAGGATGGAAACCATAGGTAAGAGAGAGCAAAGCAAGGAAGGCATAAAGCAGATGCATCTTCCCAAACAGGGCCTCTCAGGCAGCAGGCAAGTGTTTTAGGGGCCCTCTCACTCTTTATACCATGAAATCTGATCATAGAATCTTATGAATGTGTGCTCTGTCAATGTAAGGAGACAGCAAAGAAAAAATTCCAATTTTGTCTGGGTTAAAATGTTAGCAACCATTACAAAGGGCTTAAACATTGATAAGCTGCCTTAATATTTGTAGGTGAGCAAACCCCTCTGTTATTTATGGCTTGGAAGTCTAATCTGCAAACACCTGTATTATCTGTAGTTCCCTTGTTTTGTTAAATGTGACACTAGGGAATTAGTGGGGAAAGACAAAGGGCTGTTTTATAGTGGGCTATAAACCTTTGGATTTTCTGTGACCCTATATTAAAACGATTTTTGTGGGACTGCAACAGGCAGGTGTTTTCTTCTCCCATTAACTAGTATGGGAAACTGAGCAGGTTTTCTCTTTATTATTATTGTTTCAGTAACATTTTATGGCTAGGGGAAACAATGGGCTACCAAGAAGGATTAGTTCCATCCGTCACTTGATCCACTCAAATATCAAATTTGGACAATATTTTTGCCATTCAAAAATACTGTTGAATCTGATGAGAATAAAACATCAAAATGGGTCAGTTGCCTTCATCTATTTGTAAAAATGAGAGAAAAGGTCTCAAGTGTCTTCAGAAGAACTTGTGTGTTCTGAAACCTGACTGCAGAGGGAAGGCTTCATTTGTCCCAGGCACACCTTTGTTGAGGCTCTTTTACTTGCTGTGCTCATCCCTGCTGAGGAATTTAAAAGCATTTTAAGCAAAAGATTATATAGAGAAGCTCTCTCCTCCCCAATGGAAGACTTGAATTTTCCTACGCTTGTTGGTCTGATCTGATTATTCCAAAGAAATTTTCTAATATTGAAAAGTTTTTCTGATGTCCCCTTCAACCTACCTCTCTTTGCTAGTTTTCATTGTGAAGCCAAAGTTCCTTTGCTCTGATAATCAGTTCATTCTATTTCCAAAGTAAGGATTTCTGTGTGCTTTTCCCAAAAGACTTATCTACTCTCTCTTTTGATATTTTTTAACCTCTGTTTTCTTTTAGTATCTGAGATAAGGAATGACGAGATTTCTTTTCTATCAATATTCTGATTTTCAACAAACTTTATTATTTATTTCTCTTGTCTAGTAATAGAATTTTTTTTTAATTTTTAGAATTTTCAAATAGGAAAGTCATGTTCAACAAAGAAAATTTGGAAGAAAAGAGCAAGGAGGGGAAAAAAATCTGTGCTAGTCTTATCCCCAAACCAAACATGTTTCCTGGTTCTTTTCTCTGCCTAGGCTTTGAAACAACAAAGAGAAATACTCATGGAACACTTTTTTTCTTCTGGGTTAATTCAGAGTTAATTAAAATGAAGAGAGTAAATTCATAGTTAATTAAAATGAAATGCCTACAAAATCCTTCGGTGTCATCGGCCATCAGAGACAGCTAATTTTTCTGTTATGCAGCGTAGCGATGAGTTCCATTTTCCACCCTCTGTTGGTCACTGCAGGGTACCTTTTTCTTGACTGAGCCCTGAAATGGCACTGTACAATATATTTTTCTCCATGGTATTTCTATAACTTTCCTGTAATGCTGACATTATCTCTAAAATGTTACTATTTTACACTGTGAATAGTTCTATTTTATCAAATGTAAACCTATTCATATACTTTATATTCTGTACCTTTTACTATTCTATTTTTCATATTATTTTATAGTTTCCATAAATATAAATTTAAATGTCTAATAGTCTTTCAAGAGTATTGTCCAGATTTGATTAACTACTAAGAGTTGGAGTTTTAGGTTGTTTCCTGATTTTAACATTACAAATATAGTTTTGATCATAAAAAGCTTGAAAATGTTTTGAAGAATAAAAGCTTCATTTGTTTCCCTAGACCACACCTATTTATTAAGAGTTAAGCTGAGAAGTCTTTTTTTTTTTTTTTCCAGGTAGTAGGCAAAGTCTTGTTGATACCATAAACTGCAGAGGAAGTATAGTACAAAGGTACAGCCTGGGTGCTTGAAGGACATGCATGTTTTCTTGTACCTGATCTGGAGGTGACAGTCCCCTATGTTGTGCTAAGCAGCCGCCACAAAACATCCATCACTGGTCAGCTTCTGGCATGCTTTCTGCTGACTTCTGCAGTTTTCACATGTTGACTAAGGGCCCTAGGTGTAAAATTCCCTACATTTAGCTTGTGTTTTTAGGTCTTGAGTTTATGGGTTCCTCAGGCTAAGTGAGAGACAGACTGTTCTTTTCCCTGAAAAGATTTAATACCTTAGCTGATCATCATTGCTTGGCTTCTTTGGGCAAGAAGAATCCCAATAAAGAAGATTGGGTGCCTTTCTCAAGAATGGAGACTCAAATGACTCACCCAGCAACTGTTCAAAACATACCCCGGAATCTAGGTTTAATCTTTCAGCACAACGATTACAATCTCAAGGAATATGTTTTGCCTTCGAATTTGGATTGAATTAGATTTATGTCTTTGTTTAGATTGTCAACCCAGGATCCTCCTTGGCTTGCTTTCTTATCTTCTTTAACTTTATGCCCCTCCTTGCCTCCCTTCCTTTTTTTCCTTTCTATAACCCAGGGGTTCTCAACCAGAGGCAATTTGGCAATGTCTGAAGACATTTTTTATGATAATAAAAGGTGGTGGTGGCCAAGAGAAGATAGGTAGTGTTATGAGCATCTGGAGAGTAATGGCCAGGGATACTACTAAACACTCTACAACATAAAATACCACCCCACAAGAAAGAACCATGGAGTCCAAACTGTCAACAGTGCCATTGTTAAGAAACCCCACAATAAATACAAATGCACATCTCAATGCAATGGATATTGGCCTTCCTCAGTTTATTAAAAGCAAAAGGCTAGTTCCCATTGTAGACAAGAAACTGAATTCCAGAGAAGAAACTGACTAACCCAAGATCTTCCTGACTTGGGTCTGTAAGCTTTGGCTTGTGATTCCCATTGTAAGACTGATAACCAAGAGCTAAACAGAAGGGGGGCGCCTGGGTGCCTCAGTCGGTTAAGCCTCCGACTTCAGCTCAGGTCATGATCTCACGTTCGTGGGTTCAAGCCCCGCGTTGGGCTTTGTGCTGACAGCTCAGAACCTGGAGCCTGCTTCGGATTCTGTGTCTCCCTCTCTCTCTGCCCCTCCCCACGCATGCTCTGTATCTCTCTGTCTCAAAAATAAATAAAACATTTAAAAAAAGAGCTAAACAGAAGGATTTATGAAAATCTCCTTCTGAGGTAAAAGACAAGAAATGTTAAAGACTCAAAAAAGTATGAATATGATTCTTTTCTAATTTTTATTTCCTTCTTGAGAATGTTGCAGAAAAGTGTAACTTTAAGGTAAGACAAAAAATAATTTTTTCTACTGCTTAACCTCTCTAAATCTTAATTTTTTCTTCTATAGGTGAAGATAAAATGTGAGGAAATATGTCCATTCTATAGAAAGGAATAGATGACATGAACTAAGGCATGTCAAGTCCATGGGTGAAAAGGAAGTCGCAATACATGATAGTTGTATCGATTTGAGTTATTAGTTATAAGCAATGAAAAAAAGTTAAAAAAATCTGGCTAATTTATACAGAAGAGGAGGTATTGAAAATTGGGTAGTACACAGAATTGGGAAACCCTAGAGAACCAGATTTGGAAATGGCAAGAATAAAAGGAAGCCTTGGTAGCCAGAATCATAGGCAAAATCACACTTCAGTCTGGTGTCACCACAGAACATGGATGCCCCAGGCCTCTACCACTAAACCAGAAATTGTGTGCCACTGCTGACCCCAGTGCTACTAAAAGGATGTTGCTACTCCCACTCCCATCTCTCCTACCCACCACGAAGATTTGTCCCAAGTTTGCCTCACTGCCTCCAAGGTAAAAATTCCAGGTGGATTATTTTGGTTAGCTGACCCCAGATCATATGCCTGTGCTCCAGCTGTCAAGAGCCAGGAGAGTGGGCTTGTCTGACATTTTCAGTTCATGATGGGAAGAAGACTCTGTTTACTGTATTCAAATTACATAAGGTAGGGAATTCCCTAAACAGAGGAGGGGGCTTAAATACGGGCAGTCCACCATTTATAGGGACAAATATTCACTATAAAAGTCTTTTCATCCCCACGTACTCCCTCTGCTTACCATGGCCACAAAAGCCAAATGAGCTTTGAGTGAGTTACAGTTAAATGGGGCCAAATTATATGTCCAACAATGCTTGTGACTTGGCTTTTGTGTAATTGTTTCCCTATACTTTTCTGACTTGTTCATATGAAAGATTATAAAAATTCTAAAGAGATACTTTAAAGGTATTCTTATAGTTTTAATCTAAGTGCAAAAAAAAGATAACGAATGTTAAAAATGTTAAACAGTGTTCAGAATGCAATACAAGGGGCCCCTTGTAGAATTAATCTAGAAGAATTAATCTATAAGAAACATAAACGATAGGCGCTGATGAGGGGGAGTCTGTGTTTGATCTGTAAATCTGTCAATCTGAGAAATAAACAGTGACTTGACAGTGGATGAAATAAGAAGAATCAATGATTAGTGAACTCTGATACCATTGTTGATAAATGGTGGTTTTAGATAATGCTGTATTAAACCTGGAGTTGTGGGAAAGGGTAAATAAAGAATGTAAATAGGTAGCAATGGGAAAACAGTTGTAGTTTCTCGTTGAGAGTGTAAGGAAAAAACACAGTGAAAGAGATTTTGAAAATCGTTTTTTGTTGTTTTGTCTTTTTTTTTTAAGTTTATTTATTTTGAGAGAGACAGAGACAGTGTGAGTGGGGGGAGGGTAGGGAGAGAGGGAGACAGAGAATGAGAAGCAGACTCTGAGCTGCTAGCTCAGAGCCCAATGCAGGGCTCGACCCATGAAAATGTGAGATCATGACCTGAGCTGGAACCAAGAGCCATATGCTGAACCAACAAAGCCACCCAAGTGCCCAGTTATGTTTTGTCTTTAGGTCTGGATACACAAAAATGTAGTAGGTCTTAAATTTTAACTATGGAATAGGTAAAATAATTTTCAAAGCTTCAATTATAGTGGATTTATTATTAATCAAGTCAACCAGATCATTGTTAAATAAACATTTATCTTTAGGTTGGGAAAAAATATTCCTTAGATTTTAAAGACCTCATGTATTTTGTAGATATTCCTAACTCTTGAGCCAGTATAAAAATATGTTTATGCTCTCTGGCAGATATCAAAGGTATGTCTTGAAAAGTGACAGTTTTTAGATTTTTAAGTAGACTGTTGTTAATATTTTAAACATTAAACTGATTCCACAAATACATCATTTCTACCATGTTTTATGTTCTGTGTTAGGACCTGTCATTCAAAGATAAGTATGACAATGGTTATTGCTGCAAGAAGCTCACAGTCTGAGGGGCTCCAAAAGACATGATCAGCGCTGTAGCAGGTATTTGCAGGAAACTAAATGGTGATGGTATCCATAGCTCCACATGAGAAGAAAAAAGGAAGGTTTCCTGAAAGAGGTGTCTGGGCTAATCTTCAAACACTGCATTAAAATTTTATGTTCTAAGAAGAAGGCAAACAGTTTTTTCATATGTGTATATAAAAGAACTTGTCAGAAGGAGAATAAGGCTAAGAAATCACTTTGGTATGCCCAGATTTACTTCTTCAATATGAATATCTCAAATTTTCAAATTAGTAGTAAATACAAATAAATATAATTTAAGTAATACATATGGACCTGATATTCCAAGACTTTATCTACATTGCTCAATTAAAATGGTAGTGGATTTTCCTTGGCTTTATTTATCATACAACTATTTATAGTGACCAAAATCACTTAAATTACCTTTTCTTTTTTCCTGGTGGGGTACTAGAAAGTAAATGAAACATGTGAAGCATAGTATGGGGGCTGGCACATAGTAGAGTTCAATAAATGGCAGTCTCCCTCTCCAATCCAAAGTGAGTCTTTTATGTCCATTCAATACAGTGCCCTTGCAATTAAAGATGCTTTGACAAATGTCAGAACTCTACACTAACCTCACATCTTAAGTACCAGTACTCACCAAAGAAATCTTTAACACCTCTTTTCCTTCAGTCCCCATCCTATTTATTCTTAGTAATACCTTGTGGTAAAACTCTATAGGGATGAGTTCCTGAAACAAAACTATCACATGTAAGTTATATTAGAAATTTTTAAGTCACATAAGCATGATTCATGAAACAGTTATTGGAAGTTTCTGCCAATGCAATTGCAAATAGAAGTATCAAGATTTTATTATCTTAGGAAAATAAATTCCACAAGAATTGAGATTACATACAATTCCAAATTCTAGAGTAGGTCAAGGTAAGGCTATTAAAAATTAATTAGCTGATTAATTAAGTCCATTGGGGGAAAAAAGGCAATAAATGTAGACAAAGCACACTGACAACAGATGGCAGCACTTGAATATCAAACCCTGCTTTTTACTTCCAGGTTAGATTGCAACTTGAGAAATGCAAATCCCTGGTCAAAGTGGGCAGAAGATAATGTCTACACAAAGGGCACCTCCTGAACATTTGCAATAGTCACACAGTACTAAGATAGCAAGCACACAGAGATATGGCAGCTGCTACACAGTGTGATAGAGAAGGGACACCATGAGATAAGTTTTCTGAGACAGAGAGTGTGATTTGTTGGCATTGTAAAGGTTGTAAACAGAAATGGAGCTGGGTTCTACAATCCTGACAATGTGGTATTCACCGAGGATCGGAGCACTGGAAACTTAAAAACACTCAAAATGCATTTCAACTGTGCCCACACAGTATAGTAGGAAGTTGAAGGATATTCCCTTTTTAAAGAAATTGAATTTATTTCAAGTGTAGTCCATACAAACCAAAGAGAGTAATCATAGAAAATGAGTATTATAGGGGTGCCTGGGTGGCTCAGTCAGTTAGCATCGACTTCAGTTCAGGTCATGATCTCGGAGTCCAAGAGTTTAAGCCCCATATCAGGCTTTATGCTGACAGCTCAGAGCCTGGAGCCTGCTTTGGATTCTGTGTCTCTATCTCTGCCCCTCCACCCCCCGCCCCCAAGACAAAGTAAGATTAAAAAAATTTTTTTAAACCTTTAAAAAAAAGGAAATGACTTTTTGGTAATATTTGTTACGTATTAATGGATTTGTTTATGGCTTAAACTGGGAATAAATTTTTTTTTTATGAAAAATTTTCAGACTGGGGCACCTGCATGGCTCAGTCGGTTAAGCATCTGACTTCAGCTCAGGTCAAGATCTCATGGTTCATGAGTTGGAGCCCCACATCTGGGGCTCTGTGCTGACAACTCAGAGCCTGGAGCCTGCTTCAGATTCTGTCTCTCTCTGCCCCTATCCCGCTTGTGCTCTGTCTCCATCTCTCAATTATAAATAAATGTAAAATAATTAAAATTCTTTTAAATAAAAACTTTTGATTGATTTGCCAATTTATTATCCTGGTTAATTATACAAAAAGAAATGGATTTCTTCATCCCTGTATATTCATGGTTACTAGTTAAGACTTGTAGAAAAAGACACCTAAGTTGCAATCTCACCTCATTTGATTTTTAGCTGTATGGCTTTACCAAGATACTTAAGCTTCTTGTGAATCATCTATTAAAAAGTAGTAAAAGCTACCTCATATGATTTTTTGAGGGCCAAAGAATGAAAGTAAATAGCACAATGCTTTACACATGGTACATTTTCAACAATTGAAAGCTGTTCTAATGTGATTCCATGTATGTTCACCCCTCCAATTTTAAATTATTTACTTCAAATTCCTGAAAATGCCTTGCTAACTATAATATGTACAAAGAAAGTGGCAGGGGCCTTGGTAGCTGTAGTAATGATGTTCTTGCAAATATTGCAGATGAAAATAAAGTTAATTTGGAAGGCAATGAGGAAAGATGCATATTTTAGTTTTATGTTATGTATTGTGTATTAAAACCTATGTGAAGGTGCATATTTAAGCTCAAGGCAAAGACCTCATGGTTAGTTTTGCTTAGCTAAGTTTGTTGAAGCCAAAGGACTTCAACAATTGGTGGTGGTGATCAATTGGAAGTCTGTTCCAGATCACAGGAGTCTGTAGCGGGCTTTACGGGAAAAGTAAAATACTCCCGAAGGCAATGCAAGAGAGACAGTTCTCACCAGCCTACCCTAATGTCTGATGTCTCCTTTCCTAAGACTGGGCTACTCTAGAAGTGTAAGGGAGTTGAGGGTAAATAGGGCTAATGGTAAATAGAGCTAATGGTAAAGAGTGTTTGTCAACACTCCCAAAAGTACTACAAAATTCAAATTAAAGTTGTAGCTATTAGGGTTAGACTCACTAGCCTACAAACTCTGCTTGCGCGAGGCTCAAGCCTCGCTCGTTTTTGTGTTCCCAATGCCTCAACAGGGCTCTGCATTCAATATATTTATGAATATGTATCTTCATATTTTGTTTTTATTAAGTGTCACTGTGGGAACACCGTAGTTGTTGAAATAAGTACACTTTTAAAAATAGTTCCTTTGGAAACGTATGACCTGTGGTGTAATAAGGATGAAGGCACTGAAGTTAAGCATTTTACTTTAGTACCGAGCGAAGTAAATTTTTGAAACTAAGGCTTCAAGGTTAAAGAATACAATTAAATAGGGCAGCTAATAGGGGACAGGGTGCAAGACTCGAACTCAGGCGTGCCTAAGACAAAAGGTCTTGTGTGAATTCAGCAAAACCTGGGCGGCCGCTATCCTTCACCCGCAGCGCCAAGGAGTTTCCACCCGGAATTTAGGGCCTGGTTTAGCAAGAAGAGCCCGTTTGTCCATCCACCTCACCCTTCCCAGGAACCACAAGGAAAGGTAAAACGTGGCCATTGCGCATGCTCACACCGCCCTTCCTCACATTCCCTTCCCCGCCCGGGGCGTCACCGCAGCCACTGTCCCGGAGGACTTTAGAAAGGCTCCCGCCCACTGCGAAGTCAAGCGGGCGGAAACTGTTCATCTCTGCGACGTGGACAGCGTTCTCTTCCTCCGGCCTTTCCAACTTGGAAGCCGACACGATGCGTTCCCGTTTCTCTGGGATTCAGGTTAGAGTTTGCCAGTTGTCAATATGGCCGCTGACTGGCTGGTCCCAAGTAGAGGCTTTTCATAGGCTGAGGCCGCATCCTAACCCCGCCCATTCCGTCCCTCCAGGCTGCGTCCGCCTAGGTCTTCGCTACGCATGCGCAGCGGGGGCGGGCCGGGAGGTGGGACGGTCCGATTCTTCCGTGTGCCACCGCCGCCGCCTTAAGCTTAGCTGCTCTTGCCACTTCGGGGCTGCACTGCCGGCGTTAGCCGCGCGAGGGGAAGAGACGGGACCGACGGAGCGTGCATGCGCAGGGGTCCCCGCAGTCCCAGCAGTTCCTCTCGCGCGGGGTGGGCGGCGGGGTTCAGCAGCAGTCGGGGGAGGCCCTAGACGGCGCCATGTCGGCTGGCGGCCCGTGCCCGGCAGGAGCCGGAGGGGGCCCCGGAGGCGCCTCCTGCGCCGTGGGGGTCTCCCCTGGCGGGGTATCCATGTTCCGATGGCTGGAGGTGCTGGAGAAGGAGTTCGACAAGGCCTTCGTGGATGTGGATCTGCTCCTGGGTGAGATCGATCCGGACCAGGCGGACATCACTTATGAGGGGCGACAGAAGATGACCAGCCTGAGTTCCTGCTTTGCGCAGCTTTGCCATAAAGCCCAGACTGTGTCCCAAATCAACCACAAGCTAGAGGTGAGCTGTGGGCCCTGGAGGAGGTGGCATTCAACCCCAGTCATCAGATCCCATTTAGCGCACTGGTGAAACGACCCTAGAAAACTACTTACCAGGGCACCTGAGCTCAGATGCGACAGGCGAGTACGTGTGTATATGTGTAAGGCAAAGGAGTGAGGTGAGGTTGGAGTAGAAAAAGGGGTATAGATCGACGTGTGGGTGTCCCGGAGTCCTGTCACCCACCTTCCTAGTATTTCTTTCGGAGGAAACAGGAACTAATTAACACCAGTCCACTTGTACATACATCATTAACAAACCTAAGATTTAAGCTCAAAGATTGTCATACGAATACCTTAGCCCATCTTTCAACATTTGAGTTCTTATATCGATTTTGATATTGACAAACTGGGTTTGTATATCACCAGACTGATATAGTGTTGATTGTTTTTTAACTATTTCAGGTCATCGTATCTTGTTTCACACAGACATAGTATTCCCCTGCATGCATGAACTATTTAGGGGAATTCTATCAAAGCTCTTAGGAAGATTTAGTGGGATAAACAGGATAGTATCAGTGTCCTTCTCGGTTTACAGTCGGTCTTTAAATTACAGGCAGATACCATGAGAGTTCTCTACAATATTTCAAATGACTTATAACATTGAGTGAGGTTTTGTTTGTCCCTTACTATATTTCCCAAAGTCTTAGTCTTGATTTATTTGTGAGAGTATGTGAAGAATGATCATTTGCTTTAGTCTCTAATCTTGGTTGTGGCTGTGGCTGTGGGTGTGGGTGTGGGTGGAGTGGTGGTGGTTCCAAAAAACACAAAAAACCTACCACATTGTGCAGAAAGTTAAATTAATGCATTATTACAATATCTAGAAACATGGCACATTAACATTATTACATAAAGGGCTTTTTCTAACTAGATAATTTAACAGAATGGGTCCTTCATTTTAAAAAAGATAAAAATAGGATAATCGGGGATGTGCAAAGCTTTTTGAACATGAAGTTTCCCAAGAAATCATTACTGCTTTCAGTTACAATGATTTAGAGTGCCCCTAGATCCAAATCAATATGAATATCAGATACGTGACGTCTCCTTGATTAGTGGTTAGCATTCTTCCTCTTACCTGTCAGTTAGCCATGGAAAAGGTGGTCTAATTCATCTGTGATTAGCACGGGTGCAGATCAGAGATTTTACTTCTTCTCCATTGAAAGGATTGTTCATTTTTATTACATCCTTTTTGAAGAGGTTCGAATGGAAGTGCTGATGTGAAGCTAATCACTTCTTGTTCTAGGTATATGAAAATGATTTTTGATATCTGCTTTGATATTTGATTTTTGATTACTGCTTATTTCTAGAGGATAGTTAATTTTTCAGGTAGTAAAAATGCATTTAATGCTTTTTAGAAATAGTACTTTAGCTTTAAATACCAGAGCAAGAGCAGCTTTTGCCTCATGAGAACTTTCATATCATTTCCAACTGCAAGTATCTACTGAGGATAAACAGCTTTTAAAAAGTGAAACAATATCTAACTCATTTTTTAAATGACCAGAGGACAGTTTCAACAGTGATATTTTGATGTCAGATATAAAAATCTAATTTTGGAGAAAGGATTATTCTTTGAGTAGGAGATGGTACTCAGTCTTTTTCATCTTTAAATGTTTTAGATGAGTATTCAGAGCTATAATAAATTATGTATGTTCTTTTTCTCAGAAATTGTAATTGCGTATTCTGACTCCACATCCTGGCTTACGAGGTGGTGTTATTTCTCAAAATAAGAAATGTTAGCCTGTCATGATGTGAGCATATTTCTTCAACATACTTGAAACCCTTGACTTTAAGATCTTAGAAAATGGGGACGGGACATTTTGTTTGTGTGTTTTTTCAGTTACAGTTGACTTACCTGTTTGTGGGGTTAATCTTTCTACATTTAGCAGTTTTTACAGTTTTCATGGAATTGGTTATGTATTGCTGAGGAGAGAGGTTCATTGTCAGTAGTGCCTTTTTCAAAGTTGACCTGCTGTTGGATTATTTGCAGAATTTCAGAGGTTCACATATTGTTATTAATATGAGATCTTGAAATCTTTTGAAAAGATTGCCATTATTTCCTGCCTGGTTTTATTTCTTAGTAAGTGGATTGAATTATTTCTATTGTTTTAAGGCTATGGGCATGAAGATACAACATTTGAGGCCATTTATGGTTTGATATAACAGGTGTGCACCAAAGTTCAGTGTTTTTAGAGATTAATTCTTTAAACTATATTACCATAATAAAATCTTCTTATAATCAAGACACAGTTACTTCCAGTATGGGTAACTTATAATATATTTAAATTGGTCTTGAGTATCTTTCCAGATTGCCCTTTCTTCTGCCCACTTAATGTGTCTTTAGGTAAGACCATGTTTAATATCAATATAGTAGTTAAAAAATTTTTGCTGCAAAAAAGTCAGATGTTGCATTTAAAATTGAATACTAAATGGTGTGCCTGGGTGGCTCAGTCTGTTGAGCATCTTTCTGACTCTTGATTTTGGCTTGGGTCATGATCCCAGGGCCATGGGATCAACCCCGTCCCCCCGCCCCCATCTCTCCCTCTCCTTCTTCCCCACTCACATGCATGTGCACAGTCCCTCTCTCAAATAAAATAAAAATTAAATATAAATGACTGCTGCTTGCCATAAGTTATATTTGGGGAGAGGGCTGGCTGTCTATAAGGGGAAGGGGAGAGCAAAGAATATCAGAATATATTGAGATAGTGCCATTTCAGGGTACTCACATCTCTCTTATACTTCCCACCTGCATGAGAATTCCTGCTATAGTGAGCCACTTGGTGACAGCTGTGCTGGAATCACAGGTATTGATTGGGACAGTAGTAAGAGCAGCAGCAGTAGTAATAGTTATAGTAGTGTGTTAGTAGTACAAAGATGGAGAATCAATACTTTAGAAAAACTCACCTGTCTACCTGGAAATACAGTTTTCTGCCTATTTACCCCTTTAAAATAACAGCAAAATATGAGGTGCCTGGGTGGCTCAGTTAGTTAAGTGTCCAACTGGATCTCAGCTCAGGTCTTGATCTCAGAGTTGTGAGTTTGAGTCCCGCGTTGGGCTCCGTGCTGGGTATAGAGTCTACTTAAAAAAATAAAAATAAAATGACAGCAGAACAATATATCTTCTGTCACATCTTCCTCCCTCAACAATTGCTGAATCAGTATATCTTTTTAAAGTGATTTACTGTTCACAGCCATCGTAGAGGAACTTTTGGTCTCGAGCCATGTTTATGATGAACTAATGATGTACTGTCCATTTACTGCGTTAACACTGTCCTGTTTTTAAACAAGTTTTAAGGCCATTTTGCAGCCTTGAACTTGAAGGTTAATATTGATTGACTGTGTACTTATTGAGGACTAATTCTGTGCCAGATGCTGTATTGGGTACTTGGTATACAGTGGAGACCAAAATGGACATAGTTATTGCTGTTACAAAGTTTTGATTCTGTTAGGGGAGTTAATTGGAATAATTATTACATAATTGTCAAATTCCAACTTTGACGAGTATTATGAAAGGTACATAGTGTAATGGGCGCCTGTTCTGGGGGACCAAGAAAGGCTTCCTTCTGGAAGTGACCATTGAGTTAAGACATAAAGCATAAGGGGCGCCTGGGTAGCTCAGTCAGTTAAGCGGCTGACTTCGGCTCAGGTCATGATCTCACAGTTCATGGGTTCGAGCCCCGCGTTGGGCTCTGTGCTGACAGCTCAGAGCCTGGAGCCTACTTCTGATTCTGTGTCTCCCTCTCTCTCTGATTGTCCCCTGCTCACACTCTGTGTCTCTCTCTCTCTCAAAAGTAAATAAACGTTAAAAAAATAAAAAAAAAAAAAGACATAAAGCATAAGTAGGAATTAATTAGGCCAAGAGAATCAGGAATATCATTCAACATTTCAGTTAAGAAAACAGAAAGTGGAACACATCTGTGATGGGCAGGTGCATAATGCACTTGAAGAACTGAAAGAGAGTTGGTATGTGTTGTAAGAGCAGATGGCCAAAGAAGTGAGATGCAGGGTAAGATTGAACAAGTAGCTAGGGACCATATCTACATGATTTTATAAGCCATGCAATAGATTTGGGGGCTCTATCATACCAGTGGGAGATGTTTTAAACTAATGGTAACCTCAGATACGAGATTAGCATAGCTCACTGAGTCTAGGGTAAGGAGAGAGTTTTGGATAATGACAAGAATGAATTTAGGAAATCCTTTAAGAGATTCTTATTTTGATCCATATGAGAGGATAATCATGCAGGTTTGGATAGTGAGATGGAGGTGACAGAACAAGAGAGACTTGGGAAGTAAAAATAGTCTAGAAATGGATTGAAATGGAGGGATGAGGGAATATAAGATGACTCCAAGATGTCAGTTGGCTGGATAGATGGATGTGAGTTATTATTAACAATAGCTGTATTGGTAACCTTACTAATCAATTAATATTGGCCAGGCTCTGCTCTGAGTGTTTTGCATATATCAATTCATCTAATTCTCACAACAGTCCTGTGTGATAGGTTTACTATTATTATTCCCATTTTACTCAGGATTAAGTAAGGGGACCAAGGCTCCATAACTAGAGAAACCAGTTTCTCCAAAAACACATATTTATACCTGGTCGGGGAAGGAGGAGGTGGAGAGAAAAGCAGGCAGAAAGAGTGAGTGTGGCTGGATAGATACCAGGAAGGAGGAGTGTAGAGTTCCAGGGAGGTATTGTTATATGAAAGAAATAAATGTGTATAAGCCAATGAGAAGCATTTAGTTGAGAGGAAAGCTGAATGTTCTAGTGAAAGAGAAGGATAAATAGTATTAGTAAGGTTTCTGAATGAAGAGGAGATCCAAGATACATGTAGAGAGAATGGCCTCACATTGAAAGCCCAGCTGTTATATGTTGAGGGAGAAGGAGACAGTGAGAGCAGGAGGTGGGAGGTTGAGAGTTTTTGTCTGATGGCTTCTTTATTCTCTTTGAAATTGGAGCCTGGGACAACTGCTGAAAGTGGGTGAGAGTAAGAGCTTGGAGAGAGTGAAAAGATTTGAAATAGTTATAGAAGAGTGGGAGAGCCAGTTGGCCAGAGAAATAGAAGGACTGCCAGGCAATCCTTGTTGGAGACTTATTCGGAATTAGTTATCATAAATTCATGGTACAACCAGTCTGCCCTGTTGTGTGACTTTCTCCAACAATTCTTGTTTAGTAATAAGCACAGTAATGAGAGTAATAATCCAGTGTTGTAGCAAGGAGTTTGTAATGTTGACAAGAGTGTTACTGAAATGAAAATGGTAATGGGGGATGAAGAAAAGGAGATGATCTTCAATTAAAGAAGTAGAAACAGGATTTAATAATTATGTACGGGCAGATGAGGACAAGGAGGGGTTAAGGATGCCACCACATTTCTGTTTGAGAAATGGATTAGGTGGTAGCTGTTTGAGTATAATAGTCTCCCCCAAAAGTCATGTACACCCAGAACCTCAGAATGTGATATTAGTTCCAAATACTAATTTAAAGATAGAGATAAAATCATAGCCGATTAGAGTGGACCCTAAATCCAGTGAGATTGTCCTGATAAGAGACACTCAGGACACACAGAGACACTGAGAAGAAGGATGTGGAGAAAGAATCAGAGATTGGGGTGACATGTCTACAGTCTGAGAAATGCCAAGGATTGTTGTCAATCACCAAAAGCTAGGAGACATGCATGGAACTGTTTCTCCTTCAGGGTATCCAGAAGGAAACAGGCCTGCCAATATCTTGGTTTTGAGCTCTTGGCATCCTGAATTGTGAGAGAATAAATTCTTGTTCTTTTAAGCCACTGAGTTTATGGTGATTTGTTAAGATAGCCCTAGGAGACTTACACTATTTACTGAAGTAAAGAATCCAGGAGAAGGAGCAGTTCTGGCAGGAAAGATGAGTTTAGGAGATTGTATGTAGTTAAGGTTCATATCCTTTCTTGCATATTCCTAACCTAGTCTCCAAATTGCCCCCTTCAAAGCATCCTTTCATTGTCAAAATAATTCTTTTTTTTTTTAAGTATTTTTAAAAATGTTTATTTTAGAGAGAGAGAGAGAGAGAGAGAGCATGTGCACACATGTGAATGGGGGAGGGGCAGAGAGAGGGAGAGTATCCCAAGCAGGTTCCATGCTGTTAGTGCAGAGCCCGTCGCAGGCTCGATCTCACAAACTGTGAAATCATGACCTGAGCCCAAGTCAAGAGTTGAACACTCGACTGACTGAGCCACCAAGGTGCCTCCCTCCTCCTTTTTAAGTTTTATTTATTTATTTTGAGAGAGAGCACAAGTTGGGGAGGGGTAAAGAAAGAGGGAGAGAGAGGATCCCAAGTAGGCTTTGCGCTTCATCACAGAGTCTGAAATGGGGCTGGAACTCACAAACCAAGAGATGATAACCTGAGCCGAAATCAAGAGTTGGACGCTCGGAAGAGGAGCCAAGATAGTGGAACAGCTGAAAGTTTTTTTTCTGTTTCGCTTCCATGAAATACAGCCAGATCAACACTAAACCATCCTGCACACCTAGAAAACTGATTTGAGGATTAACACAACAATCTTCACACCCTGAACCACAGAACTCAGCAGGTACGCGGCGCGGAGAGGTGAACTAGGGGAGAGACAAGCCGCGGAGGGCAGGGAGCTGTTTTTGCTTGGGGAGAGAGGATGGAGATGGGGGTAGAGCACAGGAAAAGCACCCCCCACAAAAGCAGCTGGAGACAAAGTGAAAAAGTGGAAACAGCTGCAAGGGACTGAACTAAAAAGGGAGAAAGGAGAAAGGAGAAGGTTTAAATTCCATCAAAACTCTATAAACGGGGAGCGTAGAGTCTGAAACTCCACAGCTCAATACCTGGTGGTGCCCTGGTGGGAAGGGTGAATCCCCAGGAGCAGAGTGGGGTCCAGGAGGTCCTCGGGCCATGCGGGAAGAAGTGGTTCCACTGCTGGAAGGACATTTGGTAGAGGCTGTGCAGCCGCCCAGTCCCAGCAGACCCCAGAGAACAACCACATTCACTGGTGCTGAAACTAGGTCATTAAGGGTGAAGCCTGATGCCTGATGTTTGTTGTGATTTTCCATAATCCCTGAAATGCTGCCTTTACACAATCGAGTGAACTTTATCTGGTATAGGCTGGCACCCAGCCTCAGTCTCTGGGCATCAGCAGCAGCACAGTCCCGTGAACGTCCTTGGGTGCGGCCAGCACCGGCCATTGCTCGGTGAGACCCTCCCCCAGAAGGTCTGAGCAGGTCAAAGCTGCAGTCCCTCAGAAGTTAGGGGTCGGGAAACACAGCCACATCTGAGATGAAACTCAGGAGGGAGGTGCCGCCTGGCAACCTGACGGCTTGGTCATGGACAGTGTAAATTTGGTGAGTGGACAGAAGCTGGAGACAAAGGATAGGTGCATGATTGCCGGTCAGAGAGAGCACAGAGTTCCGATACTAGAGACTGGGTGATGCCATTTACACCCTACCCGCACATGTGCATAAACACCTATAGGCGCCAGTACAATCCACTCCAGTAAGTTAAGCAGCACCATCTAGAGAACAGAACCATTACACTAAGCCCCGCCCAACTGGGCCAACCTCGCTCTTCAGGAACACCACAGACCTCTCCACCTGCTTTGTTTACGGACTATACAGTGCTTCATAGGTTGACTTGTAGGGGAAAACGATGTAACAGCAATCATATTTCAGTCTGTTCGCTGGTCCATCTATTCAATTTTCTTTTTCTTTTTGTTTCTTTTATTTGAATATAGAAAGAGAAAAAATTTATTTTTATTTTCAATTTTTATTAAAAATATTTTTCTTGATTTTTTAACTAAATTTTTTACTTTTTTGTAAAATTTTCAAATTCTATTTTACTTCCATCATTTCAGTTTATTCTGTTTCATTGTATTCATTTTCTCAAATTTTCAAATGTTTTCCCTTTTTTTTCTTGTTTTTTTCTTGTTTTTTTTTTCTTTTTTTCCCCCCCTTTTTTCTCTAATCAATCAATCTCCTTTCAGTAATGAGACCAAGACACACCTAGGATTTAGCATCATTTATTTGATGTGTGTGTGTGCGTGTGCATGTGTATTTTTAATTTTTAAATTTTAATCTTTTTTTTTTTTACCTTATTAATTCCTTTCCTTCCTTCAAAATGTTGAAACAAAGTAATTCACCTGAAAAGAAAGAGCAGGAAGAAACGACAGCCAGGGATTTAATCAACACAGATACAAGCAAGATGTCTGAACCAGAATTTAGAATCACGATGATAAGAATACTAGCTGGGGTCGAAAATAGATTAGAATCCCTCTCTATGGAGATAGAAGAAGTAAAAGCTAGTACGGATGAAATAAAAAATGCTATAACTGAGCTGAAATCTCAAGGATGGATGAGACAGAGCAGGCTAATCAGCAATATAGAGGACAAACCTATGGAGAATAATGAAGCAGAAAAAAAGAGGGAGACTAAGGCAAAAGAGCATGGTTTAAGAATAAGAGAAACCAGTGACTCATTAAAAAGGAGCAACATCAGAATCATAGGGGTCCCAGAAGATGAAGAGAGAGAAAAAGTGGTAGAAGGGTTATGTGAGCAAATCATAGTGGAAAACTTTCCTAACCTGGAGAAAGACACAGACATCAAAATCCAGGAAGCACAGAGGACTCCCACAAATTCAACAAAAAACGACCATCAACAAGGCATATAATAGTCAAATTCACAAAATACTCAGGCAAGGAAAGAATCATGAAAGCAGCAAGGGAAAAAAAAAGTCCTTAATCTATAAGGGAAGACAGATCAGGTTCGCAGAAGACCTATCCACAGAAACTTGGCAGGCCAGAAAGGAGTGGCAGGATATATTCAGTGTACTGAATCAGAAAAATATGCAGCCAAGAATTCTTTATCCAGCAAGCCTGTCATTCAAAATGGAAGGAGAGATTAAAAGTTTTCCAGACAAACAAAAATTAAAGGAGTTCGTGACCACTAAACCAGCCCTGCAAGAAATTTTAAGGGGGACCCTTTGAGGGGAGAAAAGACGAGAGAAAAAAAAAACAACCCAAAGCAACAAAGACTAGAAAGGACCAGAGAACACCACCAGAAACTCCAACTCTACAAGAAACATAATGGCAATAAACTCATATCTTTCAATACTCACTGTAAACGTCAATGGACTAAATCCTCCAATCAAAAGACACAGGGTAACAGAATGGATAAGAAAACAAGATCCATCTATATGCTGTTTACAAGAGACCCACTTTAGACCTAAAGACACCTTCAGATTGAAGGTAAGGGGATGGAAAACCATCTATCATGCTAATCGTTGACAAAAGAAAGCCAGAGTAGCCATACTTACATCAGACAACCTAGACTTTAAGATAAAGACTGTAACAAGAGGTGAA
>CM053577.1:43878528-44030351 GCA_028646485.1 Cryptoprocta ferox
AACAGAATGGATAAGAAAACAAGATCCATCTATATGCTGTTTACAAGAGACCCACTTTAGACCTAAAGACACCTTCAGATTGAAGGTAAGGGGATGGAAAACCATCTATCATGCTAATCGTTGACAAAAGAAAGCCAGAGTAGCCATACTTACATCAGACAACCTAGACTTTAAGATAAAGACTGTAACAAGAGGTGAAGAAGGGCATTATATCATAATTAAGGAGTCTATCCACCAAGAAGACCTAACAGTTGTAAACATTTATGCCCCAAATATGAGAGCACCCAAATATATGAATCAATTAATCACAAACATAAACTCATTGATAATAATACCATAATAGTAGTAGACTTCAACACCCCACTTGCAGCAATGGACATATCATCTAAACAGAAAATCAACAAGGAGACAGTGGCTTTGAATGACACACTGGACCAGATGGACTTAACAGATATATTCAGAACATTTCATCCGATGGCAGCAGAATATACATTCTTCTCCAGTGCACATGGAATGTTCTCCAGAATAGATCACATACTGAGACACATATCAGTCCTCAACAAGTACAAAAAGATTGAGAAGATTGAGATCATACCGTGCATATTTTCAGACCACAACACTATGAAACTCGAAATCAACCACAAGAAAAAATTTGGAAAGAAAACAAATACTTTGAGACTAAAGAACATCCTACTAAAGAATTAATGAGCTAACCAAAAAGTTAAAGAGGAAATTAAAAAGTACATGGGAGCCAGTAAAATCCCAAACCTCTGGGTTGCAGCAAACGTGGTCATAAGAGGGAAGTATATAGTAATCCAGGCCTTCCTGAAGAAGGAAGAAAGGTCTCAGATCCACAACCTAACCTTACACCTTAAAGAGCTAGAAAAAGAACAGCAAATAAAACCCCAAACCAGCGGAAGACAGGAAATAATAAAGATGAGAACAGAAATCAATGTTATTGAAATAACAAAAAAAAAAAACCACAGTAGAACAGATCAATGAAAGAAGGAGCTGGTTCTTTGAAAGAATTAACAGAATTGATAAACTACTAGCCAGTTTGATGAACAAGAAAAAGGAAACGACCCAAATAAATAAAATCATGAATGAAAGAGGAGAGATCACAACCAACACAGCAGAAATACAAACAATAGTAAGAAAATATTATGAGCCATTATATGCCAATAAAATGAGCAATCTGGAAGAAATGCACAAATTCCTAGAAACATAAACTACCAAAACTGAAACAGGAAGAAATAGAAAATTTGAACAGACCCATAACCAGTAAGGAAATCAAATTAGTAATCAAAAACCTCCCCAAAAAACAAGAGTCCAGGGCCAGATGGCTTTCCAGGGGAATTCTATCAAGCATTTAAAGAAGAGTTAACACCTGTTCTCTTGAAGCTGTTCCAAAAAATAGAAATGGAAGGAAAACTTCCAAACTCTTTCTATGAAGCCAGCATTACCTTGATTCCAAAACTAAAAACCCCACTAAAAAGGAGAACTATAGACCAGTTTCCCTGATGAACATGGATACAAAAATCCCTAACAAGATATTAGCCAACCAATCCAACAATACATTAAAAAATTATTCAACACAACTAAATGGGATTTGTACCTGGGATGCAGGGCTGGTTCAATATCCTCAAAACAATCGATGTGATTCATCACATCAATAAAATAAAGGACAAGAACCACATGATCCTCTCAATAAATGCAGAGAAAGCATTTGACAAAATACAGCATCTTTTCTTGATTAAAACCCTCAAGAAAGTAGGGATAGAAGGATCATACTTCAAGATCATAAGAGCCATCCACGAAAGACCCACCGCCAATATCAACATCAATTGGGAAAAACTGAGAGCTTTTTCTAAGATCAGGAACATGACAGCGATGTCCTCTCTTGCTACCTTTATTCCACATAGTATTGGAAGCCTTAGCCTCAGCAATCAGACAACACAAAGGAATAAAAGGCATCCAAATCGGCCAGGAGGAGGTCAAACTTTCATTCTTCACAGATGACATGATACTCTATATGGAAAGCCCAAAAGACTCCACCAAAAAACTGCTAGAACTGATCCATGAATTCAGCAAAGTGGCAAGATATAAAATCAATGCACAGAAATTGGTTGCATTCCTATACACCAACAATGAAGCAACAAAAAGAGAAATCAAGGAATCAGTCCCATTTACAATTGCAACAAAAACGATAAAATACCTAGGAATAAGTCTAACCAAAGAGGTGAAAAATCTATACACTGAAAACTATAGAAAGCTTATGAAAGAAATTGAAGAAGACGCAAAAAAAAATGGAAAAATGTTCCCTGCTCCTGGATAGAAAGAACAAATATTGTTAAAATGTCAATACAACCCAAAGCATTCTACATATTAATGCAATCCCTATCAAAATAACAACAGCATTTTTCACAGAGCTAGAACAAACAATCCTAAAATTTGTATGGAACAGAAAAGACTCTGAATAGCCAAAGCAATCTTGAAAAAGAAAACCAAGGCAGGAGGCATCACAGTCCCGGACTTCAAGCTCTATTACAAAGCTGTAGTCATCAAGACAGTATGGTACTGGCACAAGAACAGACACTCAAATCAATGGAATAGAATAGAGAACCCAGAAATGGACCCACAAGCGTATAGCCAACTAATCTTTTGACAAAGCAGGAATGAATATTCAATGGAATAAAGACAGTCTCTTTAGCAAGTGGTGCTGGGAAAACCTGACAGCGACATGCAGAAAAATGAACCTGGACCACTTTCTTAGACCATACACAAAAATAAACTCAAAATGGATGAAAGACCTAAATGTAAGACAGGAAGACATCAAAATCCTCGAGGAGAAAGCAGGCAAGAACCTCTTTGACCTTGGCCCTGGCAACTTCTTACTCAACACGTCTCCAAAGGCAAGGGAAACAAAAGCAAAATGAACTATTGGGACCTCATCAAAGTAAAAATCTTCTGCACAGTGAAGGAAACAGTCAGCAAAACTAAAAGGCAACCAATGGAATGGGAGAAGATATTTGCAAACGACATAACATATAAAGGGTTAGTGTCCAAACTCTATAAAGAAGTTACCAAACTCAACACCCAAAAAACAAATAATCCAGTGAAGAAATGGGGAAAAGACATGAATAGACACTTTTCCAAAGAAGACATCCAGATGGCCAACACACACATGAAACAATGCTCAGCATCACTCATCATGAGGGAAATACAAATCAAAACCACAATGAGGTACCACCTCACACTTGTCAGAATGGCTAACATTAACAACTCAGGCAACAACAGATGTTGGAGGGGATACAGAGAAAGAAGATCTCTTTTGCACTGCTGGTGGGACTGCAAACTGGTCCATCCACTTTGGAAAACAGTATGAAGGTTCCTCAAAAAAATTAAAAATAAAACTACCCTATGACCCAGCAATTGCACTAGTAGGTATTTATCCAAGGGATACAGGTATGCTGTTTCGAAGGGGCATATGCACCCCAATGTTTATAGCAGCACTATCAACAATAGCCAAAGTATGGAAAGAGTCCAAATGTCCATTGGTGGATGAATGGATAAAGAAGATGTGGAATATATATATATGTATGTGTGTGTGTGTGTGTGTGTGTGTATATATATATATATATATATATATGTATGTGTATATATATAATGGAGTATTATTTAGCAATCAAAAAGAGTGAATGAACTCTTGCCATTTGCAACTAGGTGGATGGAACTAGAGGGTATTATGCTAAGCAAAATTGGAGAAAGACAAATATCATATGACTTCACTCATATGAGGACTTTAAGATACAAAACAGATGAACATAAGAGAAGGGAAGCAAAAATAATATAAAAACAGGGAGGGGGACAAAAACATAAGAGACTCTGAAATATGGAGAACAAACAGGCTGGAGGGGTTGTGGGAGGGGGCTGGGCTAAATGGGTGAGGGGGATTAAGGAATCTACTCCTAAATCATTGTTGCACTATATGCTAACTAAGTTGGATGTAATTTTAAAAATTAATTAAATAAAAATAAAAGAAATGTTTTCAGCTAACAACAACAACAACAAAAAAGAGTTAGACACTCAAGTGACTGAGCCGCCCAGGCGCCCCTCATTGTCAAAATCCTTCTAAAAGGTTTCATTTTAATGGTTCATACCAAAAAAGGGCAACTCTGATTTTGGTCACTTGTCTTTTACTTCTTTTACTTATACTTTCCTTTTACTTACTGGCTAAAATTCAAACTCTGGCATGGTGGTCAATGCCCAGTGTGTCTGTTCTTATCTCTTGTCACCTCTTAGCTCCTTTTGCCTCCCAATAAAACTGGTCTGTTTGCAGGTCTCTAAATAGGCCTTGCTCTTACATGGCATCAGTACTTTAACATAGGCTTTTGTGTATAGTGCCTTCTCTGTCCCTTGTCTACAGTATCAAACACCCACTCATCTTTCAAGGTACCACTTACATCACCATCTCTGTGAAAGCTTTCCTCACAGCATTTATCTCTGCTCTATATAGGCAGAGGTTGTTGTAACACCTTTAATTCACTTGGACTGCTAAATTTGTTATGTTGTCCTGTCAGTAGTAGTTGCCACATCTCTCTACCTCTAGAAGGTAATCGCTTTGAGGGTCAAGACTATGTCTTAGGTGAAATAATATCAAGTGCTTTGTGAAAGCTGACTTTAGGGGGGAACATTATCTCTTTGTGAACTCATTTTGGTGTCTAGGAATTGGTTGGTGTTTTTCTCTATAGTGCTTTCAAACTTTATTGAGTAGTGAGTAATTCCTTTGAGTATGGATATCCAGTTGACTGACATGTGGATTACAGAATTGTTGTTTGGCCCCTTTTTAAAATTGGAAATTTGAAACTCACGCAATAAATACCGACCTTTCTGACCTATTTACATCCCTGTCTCACTTGCAATGGGTTTTCATTTCTCAGACCTTTCCCTACTCTATATAGTAGCTGATCTCTTTAGTACTCAGGTAAATTTCTCCTTTCTGACTGACTTTTTCACTGCTTTTTTAAAAAACGTTTTTATTTAAATTCCGGTTAATGTACAGTGTAATAATACTGGTTTCAGGTGTAGATGATAGTGATTCAGCACTTCCATCCATCACCCAGACTTTCACTTCCTTTTTTTTCACACCATTTTGAATTAGTACATCACACATGCCTCTATAACACGCTTATGACACTCTCTGTCATAATTGGAAGTGTAATTTTATCTCTTTTTCCAGACAGTGAAATTCTGAAGGGCAGAATCCATGTCTTATTCATCTTTCTTGTCTCCAGCTCCTGGCACACAGTGTATACTCAATAATATTTATTTAAATGAATAAATTATTTGAAACACTTTCAGTAGCCTGCCATGAATCCTCAAAGATTACCAATAATCATTCTGTAATACAAATTTCATGAGAGCTGGGATGGTGTCTGCTATATCCATGGTATCTAACACCGTGTCCACCACATTGTTGAATGACTGAATCTGCAGTTCATTTATTCCCCTGGTATATGGTTCGCAAGGATATGATTTGTAAGTTAATATTCCATGGTATTCCGTTTTGAGAAAAATTTGAAACTGTGACTAAAAGTAACGTTAAACATTCATGTTGTGTATGGATTCAGTGCACTTGTGATATTTCTAGAACACAGGGTAGCTTGATTCTCTTCATACTACCTCCAGTTTGATCATAGAGCAACTGTGTTAACGTGAAAATGGAAACAGGAAACACATTGTGTTGTTTGGAACTTCATTTTGAGGTTAACATCAAAGTAATTTAACTTTCAAAAATACATCACAGATTTATCTGTTTCTTTTTGAAATCCCTTCAATCCTAGTTCATTCACCTTGTCTCCTGTATTATACACAGCTGCCTTTTTTAAAACGTAAATTTGATCACGTCATTTTGCTTAAAATTCCTCAATTATACTATGAATAAAATTCAAACTTCTTATGGCTGTCAAGCTCTGTATGATCTGATCTCTGGATATCTCTTCAATGACATATCTTATCATTCTTTTCTCTTATTCTGTATGGTACAGCCACATGAGCCCCCCTTCAGACTCCGAGGCCACAGTTCTCAAACTTTTGGTCTCAGGACCCCTTTCCACTCTACAAATTATGAAGTCTCCAAATTGTGGATTATGTCTATAGGCATTTACTGTATTAGAAATTAAAACTGCAGAAACTTTTTAATATTTCCTGCATCAGTTGAAAATAGTAAGTCTATTATCTGTTCATATGAATATCATTTTTAATGAGAAAATAACTTTTCAAAAAAAACACTTTTACATTTAAGATCAATTTTTAAATATCTGGCTTACTAGAAGACAACTGGATTCTCACATGTGCTTCTGCCTTCAAACATTTGTGATATGAGGTGTGGGTTGTAGCCTAGAAAGGTTGACAGAGATAAATAGTTCGATAAGGGAAGAGTATTTTAATAACCTTTTCAGATAGTTATATATATTTTTCTTTGATATTAAAAGGTCATTTCTTGGGGCACCTGGGTGGCTTAGTTGGTTAAGCATCTGGCTCTTGGTTTCAGCTCAGATCATAATCTCACAGCTCATGAGTTTGAGCCCTACTTCGGGCTCTGCACTGACAGTGTGGAGCTTGGTAAGGATTCTCTTTCCCTTTCTCTCTGTCCCTCCCCTGCTGTGCCCTCTCTCTTTCTCTCTCAAAATAAATAAACTTTTTTATTTTAAAAAAAGGTAATTTCTTAAAGGTTAGTTACAATGTGGAATCTAAAACTCTTATCAATGAAGTTTTCATCCACTGTTACACTAAAATGCATTGGTCTATGTATGTAGTCATTGAATGGATCTTTTACTGAGTCCTGATGTTAACATTATGGATTGGTCATTTTGAAAATACTGGTTTGCTGAGTTATGCAGATTTTCTAAATGTAGGTATTCCTCATTATACGGTATTTAAAAAATCACATTTGTTGGGGTGCCTAGGAGACTCAGTCAGTTAAGCATCTGATTTTGGCCCAGGTCATGATCTCACAGTTCGTGGACTTGAGCCCTGCGTTGGGCTCTGTGCTCACAGTTCAGAGTGTGGAACCTGCTTTGGATTCTGTGTCTCCCTCTCTCTCTGTCTCTCCCCTGCTTGCTTTATGTCTCTCAAAAATAAACAAACATTAAAAATTCTTTTAAATCACATTTGTTAATATCACCAGTTTCATCAGAAAATCTTTAAGTGTTTGGAAGCTGTCAAGCTTCAATTTTTCCAAAATTCTAATTTTCATTTGAAAACACAGATTCTTATCATTGGCAATAAATGCTCTCAATTGTTTGCCTTGAAGTAACAGATTCAGTTAATCATTCTCAAGAATATGTCTACCAAATATATTTATCTGAGTAACGTATTTGTTCTTTTTTTAAAATTTTTAATGTTTGTTTATTTTTGAGAGAGGGAGAGAGACAGAAAACGAGCAGGGGAGGGGCAGAGAGAGAGGGAGACACAGAATTTGAAACAGGCTCCAGGCTCCGAGCTGTCAGCACAGAGCTTGACAGGGGGCTGGAACTCACAAACCGCGATATCCTAACCTGAACTCAAGCCAGATGCTTAACCGACTGAGTCACCCAGACATCATCTGTTCTTTGCAGTAAAAATGGTGTTCCATGAAAAAAGAGTTTGGTGTTGCAACTCAAGCAACTGCATAAGTGCTTTTTCTTGGGACATGATTTGATATGCAGCATATATGCTTTATGCACACTTCCCATTTCATCACAGAGAATATTAAAAGGAAGTACTGAAGGGTTGAGATTTTTAAAAATTTATAATTTTTATTGCTTCATCATGGGCATTCTTAAATGAACTCTTTGTTTTTTTAACTGCAAACACATAGTAGCTTGGACTCAAGTGCTTTCATTTTACTCATCATTGCTGTTGCACCTTCAGTACAAATGTCATCATGGTGAAAAAGACAAATAATGTTTTATTAGTATTAAAATAGTTTTGACCTTGTGGATGCCCTGAAAAAGTCCCACAGGCCTGTGAGAACTGCTGCTCTGACAGTAACCGGGACACTTATTTTTTTTACATTTTTTCATTTTTGAGAGAGAGAGAGAGAGAGAGAGAGAGAGAGAGAGAGAGAGAGAATGAACGGGGGAGGGGCAGAGAGAGGGAGACACAGAATCCAAATCAGACTTCAGGCTCTGAGCTGCTGGGACACTTTTAAGAAGAGTAGCCGCACTCTCCCACCCAGCTAATTCCCTTCTTTTAGTTTCTTTCGTACAGCTTACACTTTGTAAGTACATATTATTTTACTTGCTTTGTAATGACCTTGGACAAGTGCTTGGCATGTGGTTGATGGTTGATAAATACTTGTTGAATGAATGTAGTTTAGAAACAAAAGTAAGTTTGCTGGTCTTAAACTGCAAGCAGTTTGGGGAGGAATGATGACGGATGCAGTTAGTGGTCCTTTATGCTTGGGTAGAGGGAATTGGAGCGAACAGATAATTTTCTTACAGAACTTTTGTAAGCCAAACGAGCGGGCTGTTTCAGGAGCTGACTTGCAATAAAGAGGAATATTACTTCCTATCTTGGGTGGCAGAGGTTTTTATATTTGACCTCTGAATACATTTCCTATTTGGTCACAGTCTTTGTTTTAGAATAGGAGTTGTTGGCTTTCTGTACTCTTGAGTAGTTGGAGCAATGCTAACCACTTCAGGCACAGGGGAAAAAGGGAAAACAGAGGAAGATTCTTTAAAAAAAATTTTTTTTAATGTTTATTTTTGAGAGAGAGAGAGAGAGAGAGAGAGTGTAAGCAGGGGAGGGGCAGAGACAGAGGAAGACACAGAATCTGAAACAGGCTTCAGGCTCTGAGCTGTCAGCACAGAGCCCAATGCAGGGCTCGAACTCACAAACTGTGAGATCATCACCAGAGCCGAAGTCAGATGCTTAACCGACTGAGCCACCCAGGCGCCTCAGGAAGATTCTTTATAAGAGATGTGGGTTAACTTAGTTAGATTAGGTCTAAGACTTTGTTCTGCTATGTTGAAGGAGTAGAAGGAAAAACAGGGAATGGATCAAAATCCTTTCATTAGTTACATTTTCCCCTTGACTTTTGTCACAGGAGAAAAGGCCCTGTGAAGAATGGCTCTGTTCTGCTTCTGCTGTTGCTTAGGGTCCTGTATATAACAATTCCTATGATACTTTCTTCTAAAAGTTAGTTCTAGGAAAGATAGAGTCTCACCAAATAAAATGGCATTGCTTCTATAATGAGACAAGGAGAATGATATAATACATAAAGGTTCTCCTATTAACAGGAAACTCAGTATTTAATACACAATAAACTGTATTAAGGTGGGTGTTTTTTTTTTTTTTTTGGTGATATCTTGCCATCTCTGTATGATTTTGTTTTTATTTTTATTTTTTGACTATTTTTTGAGAGAGAGAAAGAGAACGTGGGGGAAGGGCAGAGAGAGGCAGGCTCCATGCTGACAGCAGCAAGACCGATGCGGAGCTTGAACTCATGAACTGCGAGATCATGACCTGAGCCGAAGTTGGACGGTTAACCAGCTGTGCCACCCAGGCGCCTCTATATATTTTTATTTTTTACATTTCTTTTATTTATCTTATGAGCTTTACAGCTTTTCAGGAAATAGGTGGGTATAGGTGATACATTTTAGGTATTAGCGTTAAATGGTATAATTGCTAGAGATGTAAATTCTAATCTGTACTTTCATCCTAAACTGCTTTTTCAAACATAAACATACAGACTTTTAAAAGCATAATTGTTTCTTTTTAGTGAAGTGATTACCTTTTGTTCACATACTTTAAAACAGAAGGTGTGGAAACATTTGTAGGTAAATTTGTAGGTTAGAATATATTTACTTTATCAGCAGCTTTCTGTGCTATTGTTCATTACAGGTCAACTGCTATTTAGAGTCAGCTATTTTCTTCATGATTCTTAAACAGCTTGGGGAATGTGTGTTTTTGTGTGTATGCATGTCTGTGCCTGCATGTGTGTCTATCTGTGCATACACATGAGTTCCACTTGGGGGGGCAGAGTTGCTGGCTAGATGAGACATGTTCTGAGTCTCTTGCTTAAAGCTCTGTCTGAGATTTGGGGATGTGATCTCATTTGGAGCCCATGGACTGCTTGGTCACCATTTCCCTGTTACTGCCAGATTACAAAAGATGTGAGGAAGTCTGAGTTTTAATGTCATGCAATTTGTAATTTGGGGCAACTCACCCAGTATCTTTGAGCCTCAGTTTCTTCATGTGCAAAATAAAGATGTTTTACCAGATTTTTTTAGGTTATTAGGTTGACCCTTCTAAGATGTTACTAAAAGAGCCGAATGACATGCCAAAACTAATGACTGAACTAGATCCAAGCTCTCAGCCATACAACGTATGTTTGCTAATTTCTTGTCTTAGTCTGATCCTCTCCCAAAGAGGTTTTTTGAAGGGTGCTTAAGGTAAAGTAATTGGCATTTTTCTCCAGAAGACTGTTAAATAAAAATTAGCTTATGTTTGGAAAGAGAAAAATGCAACTGTTGTGTATTTTTAGCTGCTAACATAGACAGAGGATTAAAGTCTAGACAAAGTGGAAAAATAGGAAACTACTCTAGTGTTCTTTAGTTAGCCTGCCTTTCTTTTTCGTTTTTGGGAATACTTCATTCCGACTTTGTGAAATATGCCTCAATTTTTCATCTGTCTCTAGACTCCATTCCAGCTGGACCACATGCTAAAATCACTGCTTTAGAAAATCTCACCAGTGGTTGATTTAAATGGCTTAGGTGAAGTGAAAGCCATGCTCACGAACTGTGAGATCATGACCGGAGCCGAAATCAAGAGTCAGCCATTCAACTGACTGAGCCACCCAGGTGCCCCCGTGATTTGTTGTTGTTTTTTTTTTTTTAATGTTTATTTATTTATTTTGAGAGGGACAGAGAGAGAGAGAGAGAGAGAGAGAATCCCAAGGAGCCTCCCCACAGACAGCACAGAGCCCCACACGGGGCTCAATCTCACCATGAGATCATGACCTGAGCTGAAATCAGGAGTTGGATGCTTAACTGACTGAGCCATCCAGGTGCCCCAAGGCCATGGTCTTAAAGCCCTCCTAGAATGAGATCATTTTATCCTTACTGTCTAGGGATAGAATATCTTGATGATCAGCTTTTGTTGTATTTTTTCTGTAAATGAATCTCCCAAGATCAAGTGCAGGAAAGTGAAAAGATTGTATCCCAAATTAAGTCTGTATGTAACATGGTTTTTAACTCTTTTTGGTTTTGCTTTTTAAAATATTTTTGGGGGTGCCTGGGTAGCTCAATCAATTGAGCATCAACTTTTGTATCCGCTCAGGTTGTGATCCCAGGGTTATAGGATCTAGCCCTGTGTGGGGCACTGCATGTGGAACCTGCTTAAGATGCTCTCTATCTCTTCTCTCTCTCTCTCTCTCTCTCTCTCTCTCTCTCCCCCCCCCCTCACCCCTCTCCCAGCTTGTGCACTCATGCTCTCTCTCTCTCTAAAATAAAAATATTTAAAAAGAAACATTTTTGGTATATCACTTGAATATTTAAATAAGAGTTGAAGGTTGAAATCACCTGTTTCCTTTAAACTTTTACTCCTTACTGGTTATAGGGAGGCCAAGGTAAGACAGCGAGGTGAAAGATGCTCAGGCTTTTTCTATGGTCAGACTGATTTGGAGTCTGTTACTTACTAGCTGTGTGATTTGGGGCAAATTGCTTAAACTATGAGTTTCAGTTTCCTTAATTATTAAGAAAAAGTTAGAGAGTATGGTAAGAATTACAGATCATGTATGGTGTATATATACCTGCCATACATATATAGATGCTTGCTTTGTGGTAGCTGTGAATATTGTTAGTAAGTTAAACATATGTATTGTCGCTATAGAAACAAATTTTTTTTCTTATGACCAGCTGTTTGATAACACTTCCACTCTTTGGGTTCAAAGTGCTGTTTTGCTCCTGACCAGTCAGGTAGCCCTGGATATAAAAGCGACTTTGATTGGCCTTGGTTTCATTATATAAATAGTAGCTGTCATAATTGTAGTCTTTATGTTCTCTTTGAATTCTAAAATTTGGTGGTATTAGGAAGATAACCATTATATAAAATATGCAGATTTCTAATCTTGGCATAAAATTTATCAATGGCCAAGTTTTCTTAGCTAAAATGCTTATATCATGGACTAGAAGAGTTACTTAAATATTACAAAATTTAAAGTAAATTTGAAACACTTGTTTCAAAAATTAAAATGACCTTGAATTTTATTTTATTTTACTTTATTTGTTTTGTTGAGTGGATACCATGTACTTTATTGGCATGGATGACAAAGTAGGGCTCCCTAAGCCCCTCTTCTTCAGAGGGTCTAGGATGGAAACTATATCAAGGTCAAGAGGGTCTCTTTGTGTTAGGGGATGATTTGAGGCAAGGACTCTCCAGCAGCTGAGGGCTTCTCTCTTTCTCTTGTGCTCTCACTGGGGCTGGTCCAGGGGGCTCTTACTTCTTGGAGGCCATGTGTACCATAAGATCTACTGCCTGGTTGCTATAGCCAAATTCATTGTCATACCAGGAAATGAGCTTGATACAGTGGTCATTGAGGGCAATACCAGCCCCCAGTATTGAAGGTGGAAGGGTGGGTATCACTGTTAGTTGTAGGAGACAGCCTGGTCCCCACTGGAGCCCAGGATGCCCTTGAGGGTGACCTCTGATGCCTGCTACACTATCTTCTTGATATCAGCATATTTGGCAGCTTTCTTTAGGCAGCAGGTTTGATCCATGACTGACACACTGAGGGTGGGACATGGAAGGCCAAACTAGTGAGCTTCCCATTCAGCTCTTGGGTGACCTTGCCCACATCCTTGGCTGTAGAAGCAGGGATGATGATCTGGGCAGCCCCTCAGCCATCATGCCACAGCTTCCCTTTGGGGCCACCTACAGTCTTCTGGGTGTCATTGATGGCCTGGATTGTGTGTCATTAGTCTTTTCATGATACCAAAGTTTTCATGGATGATCTTGGCTAGAGGAGCCAAACAGTTGGTAGTACAGGAGGCATTGCTGACAATCTTGAAGGAGTTGTCATACTTCTCATGGTTCATCCCCATCACAAACATGGGGGCATCAGTAGAAGGGGCACCTTTTGGCCCCACCTCCAGTGAGCCCTAGCCTTCTCCATGGTAGTGAAGAAACCAGTGGATTCCACAATATACTTAGCACCAGCATCACCCTGTTTGATGCTGCAAGGATTTGCCTCCTGGAAGATGGAGATGGGCTTTCCATTGATGACAAGTTTTCTGTTCTCAGCCTTGACTGTGCCATTGAATTTGCCCTGGGTGGAATCATACTGGAACATGTAGACCATGTATTTGAGGTCAGTGAAGGGGTTATTGATGTCAACAATATTAACTTTGCCAGAGTTGAAAGCAGCCCTGGTGACCAGGTGCCCAATGTGGCCAAATCCATTTTCTCTGACCATAACCATCCATTCTCAGGGGTCTGGCTGGCATTGCACAAGGAGATGTGACTATCTATTGAAAAAGGAGGAACAGAGAAACTGGGCTTCAAATTTTAATACCTGCATCTTCTCTTTGTGAAGAATTTTTTCTTTTTTTTAAATTTTTTAAAAACGTTATTTATTTTTGAGAGAGACAGCACACGAGCAAGGGAGGGAGGGCAGAGAGAGAGAGAGGGAGGGCAGAGCCTGACACGGGGCTTGAACTTAAACCGTGAGATCATGACCTGAGCCAAAGCCAGAGGCTTAACGGACTGAGCCACCCAGGTACTCCAAGAATTTTTTCTTAGTTTTTAAGTAGAGCAACCTCTTGAGAAATTAATTGACTTCATGAAGAGTCCATATTTGTAATGGGCCACATTCAAATAACCTGTGTACTACCCTGTTTTCTTTGCCCTTTTAGAATAAAATTGTTTCTGATTTGAATATTAGTTTGCCAAATTAATTAATGAATACCATTTATGCCCCTTTAATTTCTTAACTACAGAAGTTTTACTCAGTTATTAATGAATCATGAGATACTTGATTTGAAAGATAACTCATTGTGGGCCTATCAGGCAGTGTATGCCTTTTGAAACACACAGTATACCCCTTGCCACAAAAATTTAATTAAGTAAATCTAATTAAATCTTTAAAGATTTTTTTTTTAAATTTTTAAGTAATCTGCACCCATTGTGGGACTTGAATTTCTAACTCTTGAGCAAGAGTTGCATGCTCTACTGGCTGCACCAGCCAGGTGCCCCTAATTAAACCTTTAGCTCTAACTTCCAGTTTATAGGTAATATAAGGAATGGAGGAATATATTAGACAACACTGTAAAGAAATAGTAAGATAAATGCAGGATGAAAGTGAATGTAATGAAAAGAGGTAAAGGTTGTTATAGAGTAAATAACTTATGTTAAACTTTTTCTGGGTATAGGTTCACTTTAGCATAAACTTCATATTGCTTAAAAAGAGTGCATATTATTCAAATCTTTGTTTTCCTTTTGTGGTTATTTTGTTTCAAACACTAAAAACCTTTAGGTGGTTTTGTTTTGACTAAGAAGAACTTTCTAGACAAGACTTTCAAGGAGCAGTCTTTAAAATGTACTGAAAATTGTCTGGTAAGAGGTGATTTTAAATGTTTATAATTTTCTTTGGTGGGCATTTTTTTTGTTAAAGGGAAGAAGATCAGTAAGACATATTTATCGTACATGTAAAGTTTTTTTTCTTTTCTACGTTCTTCAATTAGGAATATTTGTGAAAGACATTGTAAAAACTGTTACATACTCTTTTAGAACGCAATGGAAATGAAGTTTTGCTGTAATCTCGTATATGTTTATTACATTTAAAGAATAGTCAGCTACTAGCATATACTAGCATATACTTCTAAAAATAGAAGTATAGTTGACACACTATACTACATTAGTATCAGGGTAGTGATTCAACAACTCTGTATTCTATGCTATGCTCCCCACAAGTGTAGTTATCCTCTCTCACATACATTGCTACTGTAATACCATTGACTATGTTCCCTATGCTCTACCTTCCATCCCATGACTTACTTAAATTCTGTAACTAAAAGCCTGTAGCTTCCAGTCCCCTTTACCCCTTTTTGCCCATTCTCCTACTCATGATAATAAGTGTGCCGGTGTGTGTATGTATATGTTTGGAGGGAGGGGGAGAGAGAGTGTGTGCATGCAAGAGCGCTTCTACAATCAGTAAGAAAAAAAAATTAGATAACCCTGTAGAAAAATAGGCAAGAGACTTGGCAGGCACTTTACAAAAGAGAATATCTTGATGGCCAATAAACATAAGAAAAAGTGATTGACCTTATTAGTAATCAAGAAGATTTTATTAAAATCATGATGGAATTCCACTGCATTCCTACTGGAATGGCTAAAATTATGAGACTGACAACGCCAAGTGAAGGCAAGGTTGTGAAGCTGTCAGTTTTCCTACATAGTGGACATGTCAGTTGCTACAATCACTTAGAATACTGGCCCTTCCTACCAAGTTTTAACATATTCATACGCTGTAAACCAGCAGTTTCCTTCCTAGTTATAACTCAACAGAACTGAATTCTATATGTACCAAAAGATACATTTAGAGCAACATCAATTTAATAGTCAAAAGCTGGAAAACAGCATAAATGTCCATCAAAAGTAGAATGAAAATGATAAATTTTGGTATATTCATTTAGTGAATACTATGTAGTAATGTAAATGAATGAACTGCAGCTATACAAAATGTGAATGAATCTCATCATTATAATCTTGAGGCAAAAGCCAGGCATGAGTGAATGCATACCATAGGATTCTATTTATATAACATTCAAAAACAGGCAAAACTATCTGTGATGTTAGAATTCAGGGTGTTACTCTGATGGTTATGCCTGTGGATGAAAATGGAGGTAGTGATTGGGAAGCAGCCACAAGGAGAGTCTTGGAGTGCTAGTACTGCCCTGTTTCTTTATCTGGGTGGTAGATAAATAGATATGTTTATTTTCTGGAATTCATCATGTGTATACTTTCTGATGTAAGTTATACATGAATAAAAATATGAAAAGGAATCAGGAAGTTCTTCTGATACGGAGTGATGCCTAAGAAGTAACAAAAGCAAGATGCAGCAGTGTTTATATTATGAAATATTTTAGCTTGGTTTGTAGCATGCAACCTCTTTTCTTCTACCTTTAGTTATTACCCAAGCCCCAGTCTTTGGCCATCTGTTTTCCCTTTAATTCAGTCTTAGGATATATATTCCTATCTCTGTGCTTCTAGTGCCAACCCTAGTTCCAATTTGTCACTTGTTTTTCATTTCCAAAATTCTGTGGGATAGTTCCTGTTGATTATATCATGGCTGACACAAAAATCAGCACTGAAACTCATCTCTCTTCCTCTCTCATGTCTGAATCAGCTACCATCTTGATCTTCCTATTTCCTTCAGTGGTTTCACTATTCTCTAAACTTGAACTATTTGTTACTGTTGATCTATTTTTCCACCGGACGTCAGTCCGTAAGTGTTGGCCAACAATTTCCTTTCAGCATTGTGAATTGCTTTATTTCCATGTACAAATTTACATCATTTAGAAAGCTACTGTGAGGTGTTGCTAATGTCCCTGTCTTTACCTAACCTGCAAGTAGCATGTTGCTAAAATGTCATTGGAAGAAAATGTTCCAGAGTTACACATGATGATGGTTGCATAACTCTAGGAATATACTAAAAACCACTTAATTGTACACTTTAAAGAGTGAATCTTACGGTATGGGGATTATGTCTCAATAAAGCTGTTATTAAAAACAAAAACAAAAATGTCTTTGAGAGTATATAGTGAATTCCTATGAGATTAAATCTGTTTTGGTCTTTCATCCAGAGCTAGTCATTATCCAGCCTCACTTTCCTATCCGGTCTAGGGCATTCTGTCAATACACAGCTTCTCTAAATAGTCTAACCTCCTTGCTAATAACATCTTCATACTCTAGTAAGTGCTTTCATATAAAAGATTAATAATTTTATGAGAATAGTCAAAGTCATGGTATTAAATTATAATATAATACATACAATAAATCAATATAGTAAATATAATAATTAAATTATTCCCTAATTTAAAATTGGGGAAACTTCATTGAAGATGGAGTGGTTTATCTGGAAGCACAAGGCTAGTATTAGAATTCATTTCAACTTAAAGATAATTTATTGAGCATCTTTTATGTACTAGGCACTGACTGGTGCAGTTGGGATGTAGAGATGTATTTTAGGCCTTTGGTCGCTTGTACCCAGAGAATTTCCCTAAGTTGTTTCTGGTCTCTCTCTGCCTCTTCTAGTCTTTCCATCTCTAGACTGTTGTAGTACTACAATTTTGTCCTTGTCATTTAACTTCAAAGCGTTTCTAAACTGACTCTCTTTCCCTCACTAACGTTCTTTAAACCTTCCTTTGCTTTGAATTCGTTGGGATGACCAATTCTAAATATACCTGTAACTTGTCACATTTTTCTTAAGTCAGTTCACATGTACATTACCTCAGTTAATAAGAAAGCTTATCCAAGATGTAATTATCATCTATAATTCTAAAAGTATTTTCCACAATTTTTTTCTCCTTGAGCTAGCATAGTTCTGAGCCCCTTGATGCTTAGTACAATTATGTTGAATTAAATAGAAAACTAAGGCCTTTTTTTAGTCTTTGATCTACTGGCTGATTGAGAAGACCAGACACATGAGACATCCTGTGCACAACTGTAAAATGTATCAATTGTAAAAAGTGAAAAATTTCCAACTTGAATGGATAAGCGGTTTTGAGGAGTTATTCTGCTGTGTTGTAACAGTTAACTATAGCTTACAGTTAACTCTGATATTTAGGCCCGTTGTGACATCAGTGGTTCACACCTTAGCACCTAAAATAATGACTAGATAGATAGTGGATGGGCTCATATGGGCTGGCCTCTCCTCTAATACACCATGAATGTTAGTGAACCACTATAACACATGTTATCTCTAAGGATGATGAGCCATCCCATACCTTTATATTTTCAGAAACTTTGTAGGTAAAGGCGAAAACAGTGAAAAGCCCTCTTAAAGTAAGCAAAGTAAAATGGAAGTAGCTTTCTGTATTGGAAGATAACTGTTCATGGGAGCACCCAGCTGGCTCAGTCAGAATAGCATGCAACTCTTGATCTTGGGGTTGTGAGTTTGAGTCCCACATTGGGTGTTGAGATTACTAAAAACAATAAAAGAAGATGCTATTTATGGTAGAGTTAGTTCTCTTTGCACTCAAGTATCTTACCTGTGCTGTTGAATTTATGACTATTTAGATGGATGTCTTAAAGCTCAGTCACTTCATCTATTCATTCTGGTGTTCATCTGTTCGTTTTACAGGTAGTCTGCGTCCTTTTTGAATAATTATTATTCAAGTGAAAATAAAGAAAATTAAGCTTACTTGATGTTTTTTATTATTGTTTTATAAGGCACAGTTGGTAGATCTGAAATCTGAACTGACAGAGACCCAGGCAGAAAAAGTTGTGTTGGAGAAAGAAGTCCACGATCAGCTTTTACAGTTGCACTCTATTCAGCTTCAGCTTCATGCTAAAACTGGCCAGAGTGTTGACTCTGGTACTATTAAGGCAAAACTGGTAAGTAGTTTAGAAGGTAACATATACTTATATGTATTTTAGAGGGTAAAGAGGACAGTTTTTAATGAGGCTTTTGATTATAAAAGGTAATATGTGCTCACGGTGGGAAATTTAGAGAACACAGGATATGTAAAGATCTTCATGACCATCCACTGTCTCCTCACTTAGGGGTGATAACTGATAATATAAATAAGCAACTGATACTTAGAATAGGATTTTTTTTTCTATTTGAAAATAGCTGTCTAAATATATTTAAAAGATATTTTTGATTATAACATGTAGACATTTTTTCCCCTATTGGATCAGTTAGGATTAAATTCAGCTGCATATATAACAGAAATCCAAGTAACACTAGGATTATTCTTGAATAGTACAAACTATTTTCTTCAACCCCTGAGATAGGTAGTCCAGAGCTGATTTAGATTTACAGATAGTGGGTATCCAGGTTCTTTTTATTCTTGTTTCTGCCATGTTTAGCTCGGAGTTTCCGTCTTTAGGATTCCTTCATTCCAGGCAGGAAGAAGGAAGAATCTAAGAAAAGGGCAAAAGGATGGCTCCAGGCTGCATTGGCTTCTTTAAGGAACTTTTCATGAAATCCTCCTCAGCGGTTTTTGCCAATCAATTTAGCCATCTCATTGACTATTGCAACTTGGAGTACAGCCTCTTAGTTGGTCACATGACCACCTCCAATAAAATGAGTTCTGTCAGTAAGGATGAAGGGGCAAGTGGCACGTTTTTTTCTGTTGCTCTTCATAGACACATTTTTCCTGTGACTAAACATTTTGTAATGTTTGTATAATATTCATTATATAAGTTTTCCATAATTAACCTTTGCCTTCATAATACAGGTTGTTTAAATTGAAAAAAATTTTAAGTCTCATGTCTGCTTAATCTCTTATGTATTAAGTGTGCACTATGTGCCAGACATTTTGTTGACCACAGGGGACACAGAAGTAAGACAGATACAGCTTGGGAGAGGCAGGAGGTAAAATGATGATGATAATATACATTTTTAAGTTTTCCCTGTTTTAAGTTAATTCCATTTGATTAGTTATTTTCTAATACTGACATGTTAGAATTTATTTAAATGAATATTTACATTCTCCTTAAACCTTTAAAATTCTGAAATTCTATGAATATAAGTTAGTAGTCTTGTTTAACTGAAGTGAGTGAGATTTGTAACTGCTCCTTTGAGATATTGGATATTAACATTGAGCAACAATGTACATTTTCAGTAGAAAAGAATTGAAGTTTTAACATTAGATCTTAAACAGGGTGCTATATTGGAAAGGCACTGAACTAGTTGAGTTGACTTATTTTGGTAAAACAAAAAATTTTAATCAAATGCTATATAGTTACTATTGCTTATGGATTTCCAAATAGATTTTTCTAATGAACTTTATCCAAATGATATTCAACATATGGGAATTTTCCTTATAATGATTATACCACTAAATAAATTCATTTGTTTGATATTTTTCTAATTATAAAACTTTTTTCTTATATCTTAAGTCTGTCCCCTCTGTGGAGGAGCTGGTAAGTCTGCTATTTCTGTTTTGCTTTAATATGTCATGCTGAAGTGTTCTTAGTGTTTTACTTGCATATTGTATGTTGTCACTTTGTATTTGAAAGTGATGTTCATGATGGTAATTTTTTGATGTACCAGTACCTGAAAAGTTCAGTTGGTGGCCCATTGCTCTTTCTCACTACATGTTGTTAAAGATTTTTCTTTTGTTTGTGATTTATAACCATTATTTGTTGACCCCATCAATATTTGACAACTTCTGAGCCTTGTAACTTGCTCAAACCTCTACTTCAAAAGAGCAGTTGGTTTTCTCACTTGAATATTTTGAAGATACATTAAGCAGAAGTAGCTCTTTCCTCTTCTTCTATTTGAGTTTATCCCCAGAAAAAGAATGTGCATGTTGGTTTCTTATTCATCCACTGCATGTGTGATAATTTTTTAGTAGTCTTGGAATAATTGTGTGGTCTTTGAAACAACTGAATTTTGAAATTCCTTACCAGAATTTTTTTTAGAAAATAACAAATATGTAAGTTCTTAATATTTTTCCCACTCTCCCAGTCTAATCAGCCTCCAATTTATCTTATGGTTTTCTTTTGAAAATACAGTGTTTGACTATCTAAATACAACATGAGCTTCTTGGTTCTTACCTAATAATAAACAGGTTAACTAAAATATTTTTTTCTTTAAACCTAAAAGTGATTAACTTCAGTTTTCTTTGTCCTTTTCATGCTTGCAAATGTTATTTTTAGGCCTAAAGAATTTGTCAGATTCATTAGGGGTTTGAATAGTGAAAACAAAGTGGTGGCTTAATATGTGTTTCTCAGATTCCATAAATATTCCATAAATAGCTCATTGAAGTAATTGTAAGTAGATAATTCTTACCGTAAAGTTTATTAAGCCCATAAACCAAAGAATACTTGGTCTTCTAGGAACTCTCTGACACAAGCAGCGTTAACCCCAATAAATGTCATAAAAAAGATTTTTGTTCATGTTATCCAAACTTTGGGGGTTTTTTGGAACTGATACTTGCCTATTAGGAAATAGGTTCTGAAATAAATGGCAATTTTAGTAATCCCAAAGTTGTTGTAAAAGGAGGATTCTAGATTATTAGTTCTTCAAATTCTTTAAAAACAATATCTAGAAGTTATGTTTTTATGGTTACATTTTTTAAAGAAGCTGGAAAAGCATGCTAATTAATTTTCCTCTGTTTATAATAACAAATATTTTTAATCAAAGAGATGATAAGTATATCCAACATTTGGTAGTTACTCATTTTAGCTAGTATATTATGTTTCTGTGTTTAAGTTAATGGTACCCACCGCCTTATATTTGAATATATCATATAGTGATGTTTAGCTATATCATTTATTGATACACTGTTGTCAGAACAGTTGACCAAAGCAGATAGTTAAATTAGTACCAAAATATATTCCATGAGTTGTTACAAGTTTTTAAAATTTATTTCTCAGCTTCTTAGTATCCAGAATAAAAAGGGAAATAATTTCAATAATCAGTACCATTACAATAGAAACAATATCACTTGCCATTTGCTCAAGATAAAAATCTTTCTGGTGCGGAGGTATCTTTTTTTTCAATATGATTTTTTTTTAAGTTTATTTATGTTCAGAGAGACTGCGCGCATGGGGAGGGGCAGAAAGCGAGAGGGGTGGAGAGGCTCTGCACTCCTTGAAGAGCCTGACATGAGGCTTGATCTGATAACCGTGAGATCATGACCTGAGCTGAAATCAAGAGTCGGACGCTTAACCGACTGAGCCACCCAGGTGCCCGTAGATCTTTAAATCTCACAAAGGGGACATAGTAAACAGTGTCTTCACAGCTCATTCACAAATATAGCCACAGTGTCACAAGATTCATAGATTCTGTGAATCAGTGAGTTGGTAAAAGCAGTTCCGTAAGGCATTAAAAACACTTCTACTTAGGATAAATAAATGGAAGTTTACAGTGTTTGGATAGTTTTCTTGATCCAAAACAGAAGAGTTTTGTTTGGCTAGAGTTTGTCTGTGTATTTGAACTTGACTGCTTTTAGATTTTGTACCTTCCGTTTTCCACTCTACTTTGTCTTGTATCGGCCTGTTTTGTGTTTGGGTCCTGAAGGCATTTACATTAGTAACCCCTGATTTATAGGAATAGACATACTGTACTTTATATAATTTTGTGGTAAATTGAACATTATTTCTCACGTAGCTTGTGATAAAAATTCGATAGCAAAGATTTTGAGGTTTTATACTCTGGCTAACGCTTGTAATTCACATATATGGGCTATCTACCAAGTGGAGCATAGGATGGCAGCCTTTTATGAGAGCTAAAAATGGATGTCCATCCTACCTCATAATAGGCAAGTGGGGCCCTGTTTTCCTCAGCAAACAGTTCTTCATTCACTTTAACATAACAAATAGATGAGTCAGCTCCCCAAATTCAGTGACAATCTATACCACACATACACTTACGTAGAGAAATTTTTTAACATGTTTCAACACAGTTGTTACCAGCATTTTTCCATGACTACCAAATGTTCTTTATTATTTTTTTTCCATCAGATGTTCTTTAAAAAATTAGAATATGTCTTCTATTTTAAGCAGTCTAACTTTCCTGTAGTCCTCTAAGGTAAATTAGCTATGGAATTTATTCACAGCTGAAGGATTTTGACTTGTTTATAGAATTGTTGCATTAGAGTTAAATAAATGTTTGGGTACAACCACCAGAATGATTATTTTTATTTTAGTCTAGGTTCTTGAGTCATTCTTAGAAAGTAAATAGAGAGCAGATTCAATTATTCATTGGAACCACTCCTATTAGTATATGATGACATGAGCTTAGAGAAGACTAATTCTCTTAGTACCCTCAGTGTCAGAGTACTCCAAGGCATGCAGTTATCTTATGTGGAAGTGGTCCCGACACCTTCTGGTACTAGTTAAAAAGAACTGTATCCAAATCTTTGTTTCATTTTACAGAAATGAAGTGGTCACTTTTATCTTATGCTTTCATTGTTGGCATTGTAGATTGTGCGCTATTATGTATTTTGAGGAAATTGGTCTGTTGTTAAAAAGCCTTGAATGTATTTTCATTACATTGTGCTGGTTTTTTTTTATTTTTTATCTTTTAATTAGGAGAGAGAGCTTGAAGCAAACAAAAAAGAAAAAATGAAAGAAGCTCAACTTGAAGCTGAAGTGAAGTTGTTGAGAAAAGAGAATGAAGCCCTTCGTAGACATATAGCTGTTCTACAGGCTGAAGTTTATGGGGCAAGACTGGCCGCCAAGTACTTGGATAAGGAACTGGCAGGAAGGTATGTGAAAAACGGGTACCCTTGTACTCTTAGGTAACAAATTGGATATTTAATGAGGTTGACTCTTAACCTCTTAAGATAAATGAAACATTAATCTTGACCTTAAAAGTTATTTTTATATTTGGTTATAGCTTACTGTTGTTAACTTAATATTGATAGCATTATATCTTGCAGATTTATTTAGCCATATTACATAAGTATTTCTGGTTTACACACACACACACACACACACACACACACACAGATAGGAACTTACTATGAAATGCAGAACTCCAGATCTGCACTTTTCAGCCATTCCGTGCCTTGAAACCATAAAAGATAATGTTCACATGTACAGCATGACTTCCATAAGGAACTTTTTTCTGTGATCATTGAAACCCAATCTTTCTTGACCCTCCAAAACATTTGAATGACAGTGATTTTATCATAATAAAACAGTTCTGCTTGCATTAATTTTTTACAAATAATTACAAACTTTGGTGATTTATTTTTGGTAAATAATTTTTGATATCATTAAGAACCGATGTGGAGAAGATAAAAGTAATTTCTGTCATATTGAAGTGCACATTTCCTAATAACTTTTACCATATTTAAAATAATCTTTTGCAAAAAAACCTGCCATTAAAAGAAATGTTTTTGTATAGTTTCATGTGAAGACCAATAGTCAGTAGTATCTGATTTATTGACCTACCCTGATTGCATGTGAGATATGAAACACATTCACTGACATTAGTCTCAAAAGTTGTTTTTTAGATGCATTTGAATTAAGTATATGGTTAGAAAAGGTCTCATTCATTCTTTTTTTTAAAACTTGTATTCCCTTGAAGACATCTGTTTTTTCAGAGTTTTCATATTTTACAACTCTGAAAGACATCAGGAGGTTCCTGAATAGTAGTTTTATTACTAACTTAGGTCTATGCAAAAGCTACTTGTGTTCAGTAATTCTTCTGAATTCTCTCTGCTGAATTCTCTCTGTAATAAAAATTATAATAATGAAAAACTAACTGAATTACCTCTTTTCCCAATATAAAGGGTCCAGCAAATACAATTACTAGGACGAGATATGAAGGGACCAGCTCATGATAAGCTTTGGAACCAGTTGGAAGCCGAAATACATTTGCATCGTCACAAAACTGTGATCAGAGCCTGTAGAGGACGTAATGACCTAAAACGACCAATGCAAGCCCCTCCAGGCCACGTATGTTTGCTTTGTTCCTGCTTCTTGCTTGACTTCTTCTTTTCTTTAGTTGGAAGTCCTTTCCATTTTTTTTTTAAATTCTAGTTGTAAAAACCATTATTTAAAAAGTGAAAGTGGAATTAAACTTAATTTAGAGCAGATACATATAGTTCTTTTCTGACTTATCCTGAAATGCCCTAAAAGTGATATATCTGAAAACTGAACTGTTGCTCATAAATATATATTACTTGTACTTTGGCCCATATTTAAGAATTTTCTTGGATCATAATTAGGCATGTTTAAATTTGTTTTTTAAGCTTAGCAGAGAACATGTGGTGGTATTAATAAATTGGCAAGTATTTTGGGGGTAGTTTATAAAGGAAGTTTTTGGTAACTAGATTCAATTGTAGTTTTTGAACTAACATTTACACCTGTTTGGTCTTGAATTAAGGTGGAATTTGAGATCTGTGTCCAATAGTCTTCTGTAGCTACCATTATATAAGAGCTTTTCTATCAGAATAAGTCTTTATTAAATTTCGTTACTACAGCTGCCTGATAATAAAAGCATGTCTGACTCCTACCCAATGGCTTACATATCTTAGTACCAGATAAAGCATGGCCTTAAACAGTTCAAGTATTTGTTGCCTCTGCAAAGATTATAAGAAGACTTGATATGTATATGAACTTGGTGGGGGAAGAGTGGGAATTACAATGTTGGACATTGGGGACCATTAACTTCTAGGCAGTGGCCAGATGACAAAAATTATTTTATGCTAAATAAAGGAGTATGAACTTTAATCTGATAATCATGGGATTTTTTAATAAAATGGTGGACTGAAGATTTAACATTAACAAATTACTTTGGTACAGTGAAGAGGATATACTGGAGTCAAGGAGATGCATTAGAAAGTAACCTGAGAAGAAGGTGATGGATGCAGGGAACTTCCTTGAGAGGAAGGATAGGTTTGAGAGAATTAGAATCAAGAGGACTTGGTGATTAACTGCTTTTGGTTAAGTAGGTGGATGAGCAGGAAGAGTCTAGGTATTTGGTGTGGGGCTGTTGAGTGAGATGATGGCATTCATTGATAAAGCGAATAGAGAAAAGAAGATTTGGGGGGAAATATGATGAGATTTGTTTTAGCATGTAGTGTTTGAGGTCCCATTAGGTCAAACAAAATGTATCCAGTTGGATATATGACTCTGGAATTTAGAAGTCTAAGTTGAAGAAATATTAGGGAAATCATCTATCTGTTATAATCAAAACAATGGAATTGATTAACCCAGGGAAATGTGTAGAAAATAAAAAGAATAGGGGTGCTTGGGTGGCTCAGTCAGTTAAGCGTCCGACTCTTGATTTTGGCTCAGGTCATGATCTCACAGTTCATGAGTTCGAGCCCTACATATAGGGCTCCACACTGACAGTGCGGAGCCTGCTTGGGATTCTCTCTCTCCCCCTCTCTCTCTGCCCTTCCCACTCTCAAAATAAATAAATAAACCTAAAACATATTTAAAAAAAAAAAAGAAAAGAAAAGAAAAAGAATAGGAAGCCAAGGATGGAAAGAAACTTTTATGGAGTGATGGAAAGAAATGGATCACTTAAAGGAAGGTATTCTGAGATGGAGCTGTCAGATATAAGCCATTTGGGAAAGTAGTATAATAGAAACCAAGGAAAAGAGGGTTTCAAGGAGGTAGGGTGATGAACAGTATCAACTTTCTGCAAGGTTTAAGTAGGGTAGTGACTAAAAAGTATACATTAGATATAGCCATGTTGGTTGCCAGTGACGGTAGGGAAGACAGTTTTAATTAAATGGAGCAGGTGGGGGCAAAACCCTAATTACAGTGACTGAAATAGTGAATGTGGGAGGCAAGGAAATAGATATAGTTAGGATTGACTTTGTGTGAAGGTTAAGGAAGGATGGAGGGAAGATAATAAAGAAGATAATAGGTGATTGAAGGGTTTTTATTTTACTTTGTTTTATATTTTTATATGGGTAGTCTTTTATTTTTTTTTAATATATAGTTTATTGTCAAGTTGGTTTCCATATAACACCCAGTGCTCTTCCCCACAATGGGTAGTCTTTTAAAGCTGGAAAAGGCTTAGAAGTTGTTTATATGCTGAACAGGGAAGAAGCTTAGCAGAGAAGGAAAGAGTAAAGGTACCAGAGAAAGAATTATTAATGGAGTAAAGTCCTTTACTTAAGAGGTAGACTCCAGAGCTCAGCAGAATGAGAAAGTAATTACGGATCCAGTTAGGAATTTGTTTTTCAGTTCTACAAGTTAGTTAAAATAGATGTAGATCTTTATGATATTTTTCTAATGAAAATAAATATTTTACCAGCTTTTATTTCTTGAAGATATTTGCTCATCAATTAATTCCTGGCAATAGTTTCCTTTGTAATGTCCTACAATTTAAAAGATGAATCAATATTAAAAAAATTAACCTAAGAGTGAGGAAATCACCTATACATTTCACCATATTAACAGAACAACCATTTTCATTTTTCAATTTTACCTATTAATTTCTGAACACTTTACTGTGTATCCATTACAAGAAGTTAATAAAGATTCTAAAAGCGAGTTATATAGCATGGGTTTATTCTATTTGATATATCTTTTAAGTAGCACTAATTTTTCTTCTTTTTTACCCCTAATAAGGATCAAGACTCTTTAAAGAAAAGTCAAGGTGTTGGTCCAATTAGAAAAGTTCTCCTCCTTAAGGAAGATCATGAAGGCCTTGGCATTTCAATTACAGTAAGTAGTGCTTCTAGTCTCCTTTTCTGTAGGTATGTAGTATAATCATACTCCTGTGTTGGACATCCTTGGGAAACAAAGTATCTGCATATATTCTCTGAATAAATAAATTTATCCCCCCAGGCACCAACACTTTGTGTAAACTAATAGTGCTATGGAACATTAATACATAAAATATTTTTATTTATGTTTAAAAGAGTTTTTGGCTTTGGAATGTGTTTTAGAAAGCACATGCATGTTACTGTTTTACTCAGAGATAACTCTCTGATACTTGTAATAATATGTTTACCATTACCTAAGTAGGAAGTAATATTTCACTCAGCATTTATATGGTTTAGTTGCTTATTGAAATGCATTTTTAAGAAGGTATTTTATTGTTAGAATAGTGTGTGACTATAGAAAGAGTAAACTAATTGACTGCCCTTCCCCCCCCCCCCGCCCCTTTTTTTTTGGTCAGGGTGGGAAAGAGCATGGTGTTCCAATCCTCATTTCTGAGATCCACCCAGGGCAACCTGCTGATAGATGTGGAGGGCTACATGTTGGAGATGCTATTCTGGCTGTTAATGGAGTTAACCTAAGGGACACAAAGCATAAAGAAGCTGTAACCATTCTTTCCCAGCAGGTAAGTTTCCTTTATGTAATTAAAATTGGGTCTATTGATTGGTTCTTTTTGAATCTATTGAATATTTTGTACTTCCCTAGGAGGCTTCTCAAGTCATAAGAGTATTCATATATATAGATACCAGGTTCATTTGCCTTGGGCCTTTTATAGAACACATTCAGCCAGATTTACTGAACAAGATTTTATTTGCCCTTTTCCACAGCTGTGTAACTTTCAGCAAGTTCATTAAGTCCTCTGCTGCAGTGTCCTTATCTGAGAACTGTCAGGATTAAGTGTGTTGATTCATTTAGAGTGCTCAGAACAGGATCTGATACTTTGAAAGCAAAACATCATTAATGACTAAAACACTATACAAATAGAAGGTATTATAGAAAAAACAATGCTAGATGGTTTTACAGTCATAGATGTTAGAACTGAATGAGTCTTTAGAAATCAGTTAGCTCAACCCTCTTGTTTAAAATGAGTAAATTAAGGTTCTTAGGGATTAAATGATTTGCTCAAGGTTGCAGAGCAAATAAATTGTAGAGTTTGGATTCATATCCACAAGTCATATTTGTTATCAGGTTAACTTAAGGTGGGTGTTGTTGTTCTGTTTTTTCCTTCAAGAATAGAGTTGAAGAAATTAGAGAGTGTTGACAGTACATTGAGATTTTTGTTGGGTCATCAGTATGGAATTGCATCTGAAAGTTGAAAGTGAATTTATAGCTTGTTTGGTTCAACTGTACATGTGGTGTATATCTCTACAATATCACTACTCAAATATTTACATTAGTGGAGAACCTATTGATAAAGTAGTCCATTGTGTTGTTGTGTATTGCTGATTTTTAGAAAGCTCTTCCTCATAGTAAGCCTAAAATCTGTCTCCATGCCTGCTATGCACAGCCCTAATTCTTTCATCTAGAACTTTACTGAAGACCACTGAATTATCCATCTATCCCCCAAAAATGGTATTTTTAAAAAAAATTTTTTTAATTTTTTTTATTTATTATTGAGACACAGAGAATCAGAGCATGAGTGGGGGAGGGGCAGAGCGAGAAGGAGACACAGAATCTGAAGCAGGCTCCAGGCTCTGAGCTGTCAGCACAGAGCCCGATGCGGGGCTCGAACCCACCAACTGTGAGATCATGACCTGAGCCAAAGTCGGATGTTTAACCGACTGAGCCACCTAGGCGCCCCCGAAAATGGTATTTTTTAAAGCTTATCTGCTAAGAGAGATCTAAGAATGCAACCCTATCCTTTTTGTTAGTGTTTTCTCAACCCAACTTGGCTATATCCAGTAGCATAAGGGTGAGACGAATGGCAGCTATGGTAGAGGAAATAAATACAGAGAGGCAGTCGTAAACTTTTAAGGAAATGTAAGCACATTTTAAAATTTGGAAGCATAACCTTAAGAGGAAAACCAGAAAGACTGACTTAGTGAGTGGCAGTAAAAAATGACATGCTTTCTTTGGAGCAAAGGCAGGCCATAATTTTCAGAGTTGCAAATACCAGACTTGTATGTAGTGATTATAGTCTCTTATTAAATGACTTGGAATGTTTTTTAAACATAAAACCATCTGTAACTTTTTACTCGAATGTAAAGTTTTATTCAAGAATAGGAGTACAGATGTTACACATTTAGTCTAGTAGAACTGGGACTTTGGAGTCAAATTTATACTTTTTGTTTTACTTGTTCATCATATTGGGCAAATTACCCGCAAATCCATCTAAGTGAGCAGATAATAAAGTTGCACTTAAGGGCATCGCACAAACTTTTCCTTGACTAATTCAAGAAACCTTTACACAATGATTTGTTTGTTACTGAATAGGTCTTGAACCTTTTCTTAACTTTCACTGAGTACCACAGTGTGAAGGTAATCTGATCACTAATAATAATAATAATTATCATTTATTATGTGAAACTATCCTTCAATGCTCAGAATAACCCTCTTGTAATGTAGTCTCTTTTACATGGATTAGAAACCTGAGTGAGTCACTTACTTACTATCTGCTCCCTTAGATGGATTTGCTGAATTGCTATAAACTACAGTATGGCAGAACGACTACTCAATGGAATATTTGTTCCAGAATTTTGTAAGTTGAGTAGTTAAGCATCCTTTTTTAGTTTATATCTGTTAGCAAAAATACTGTCATCAGTAGAAAGAGCTACTGTAATATTAAAAGGAACTTACTAGGATTCATGGGGTTGGCCTGGATGTGATGGCCTCTGTGTTCTCTTCTATCTCCTGAGATTCTAGAATTTCATTATTTCTTGTCTTGAAAGGGGCTGCATCTGAAGTCTCCTTCTCCTCCTGCCTATCCCTCACCCCAAGGAATTTGGAAATCCTTTTTTGAGTACAATTAAAATAACGTGACTTCCTCCTTTTCTTCCCTCATTTTAGAGAGGAGAGATTGAATTTGAAGTAGTTTATGTGGCTCCTGAAGTGGATTCTGATGATGAAAATGTAGAGTATGAAGATGAGAGTGGACATCGCTACCGTTTGTACCTTGATGAGTTGGAGGGAGGTAGTAATCCTGGTGCTAGTTGCAAAGACACAAGTGGGGAAATCAAAGTGTTGCAAGGTAAAAATTACTCTAAAATTAATATATTTATTATTAGTAAATTTGAAAAGAGAGAGCGAGAGAGAGCACACACATAAGTGGGGGAGGGGCAGGGAGAGAGAAGGAGACACAGAATTGGCAGCAGGCTTCAGGGTCTGAGCTGTCAGCACAGAGCCCGACATGGGGCTCGAACCCGTGGTTCATGATATCACGACCTGAGCCGAAGAAGGACAGTTAACTGACTGAACCACCCAGGCACACCTATTATTAGTAAACTTTTAAAATACAAACTTTTAGATTTCTTCGGTAACACTGTTTTAATGATGGGGAAACCATCATTAACAGAATGAATAGCTCTCCTTTGCTTATAGTTTTATTGTACACTGGTCACTATACCAAAATTTTATTTACATAGAAGTTTTTCTGGATTCATTTTGGACTTTAAGACAAGTATATTACCAGTTACTGAACTACATGTGATACTTGAAAAATAAAAAAAAAAAATTCATGTTATGTAGACAGAAGTAAAAACCAATATGCCTTTTAGAGTAGATTTATCTTAGTGTTATCTTGCTATCTTAATGCGAATTCTTCTCTCATAATACAGTGATTTATAGACTCAACATGAATATGTTATTAGACTATTATTAGAATCCAGATATGTGATCTTGAGGATTTGGGGGTTCCTTTGCTATTATTTACACATATTTTAAAGAAAAATTCTAGCCTTTCTTTTACATAGAGCAGTGGTTCTTAAATTGTGATCCATGGATCTCTGGGGGTTCCCGAGACCCTTCTAGGGGATTCATAAGATAAAAACTGTTAATAATAATGCTAAAACATTATTTGTGTGTTTTTTGAGTCGATATTTGCACTTATGGTGCAAAGGCAATGGGAGTAAAGCTACTTTTCTGCCTTAGTACAAATCAAGGCAGTGGTTCCACTATTACAGGAATCGTTTTCTTCCTTGCCGTCTACTCGGAAAAAAAAGGAAGAAAATGCCAGTTTCATAAAACAGTAAAATTAACTTCATTTTATTAAATCTTGACCCTTGAGTACATGTCTTTTTTAGTACCACGTATTACGAGATGGGAAGTATGCATAAAGCACTGAGTCTGCACGCTGCACTAAGATGCTGGTCTCAAAGAAGAGCACTTAGTGATTAAGTAGCTAGCCGAACTAGCCATTTTTTTCATGGAAGACAGTTTTTACTTGAAGAATGATAAATTATGGTTGTTCAGGCTATTTGGCAGCCATTTTCTTTAAAAGGAACAAAGCGAGTCCATCACTTCAGGGAAAACAGCTGACAGTATTTATTGCCATTGATAAAATGTCAGCTTTCAAGTGACAATTAGAATTTTGTAAAACATGCATCACCCACCATAAGCTTGACAGCTTTCCAATGCTTAACTTGTATAATAAGATTGGTGGTGATGTAAATGTGATTTTTTTTGTTATAGTGAAAAGAAATTTGTCAACTTTTGGAATTGCTACATAACTCATGATTTAATATTTCTCAAATGACCAGTGTATGATGTTACAAAATCCTACATGGGTAAAAGCGCCCGCCATTCAAACTGCAGGATAGACCAATGGATTTTAATATAACAGAATGTGAACAATTCATTGATACAGTTTCAAGTTCTGTGGTGTCAAATTTTGGTATAATATCAAAGAAGAATATAAACAGTTATCAGAAAAGGCTATTAAAACTAGTTTTCTCAGGGTGCCTGGGTGGCTCAGTTGGTTAAGCATCCGACTTCGGCTCAGGTCGTGATCTCACAGTTTGTGGGTTCGAGCCCCGCATTGGGCTCTTTGCTGACAGCTTGGAGCCTAGAACCTGCTTCAGATTCTGTGTCTCCCTCTTTCCCTGCCCCTCCCCCACTCATGCTCTGTCTCTCTTTCAAAAGTAAATAAACATTAAAAAAAATAGTCTTCTCTTCCAACTGTATATCTACGTGAGAATGAACTTTTTCATATGCTTGTAATGAAGCAGAGGCAAATAAGAAAATCCAGCTATCTTCTAGAAAGCCAGACTTTAAGGATATTTGTAGAATTAAAAATTATGCTACTCTTTTGACTAAATTTTTGGAAGATGGAGTTATTTTCACTAAGACAAATGCTGTTTATGTTAATATTTATTGGGCTTATTTTCATTTTTAACAAAGTAAGTTTTTAGATTTTTCAGTTTTAATTACTAATATGGTAAACATCAGTAACCCACATAACATTAATAAACCACATGAGCAAAACTCTTTGGAGCCCTCAGTACTTATTAAGAGTGTAAAGGCATCCTGAAAACCAAAAAAATTGAGAACGTCTGGTATAGAGTTCTATAGTGAACTGATGAACCAATGCCCTTTTGATAAGCCTGGATCTTATGAATTATCTACATGTAGACAGCAGTAGCAATTGTGTTCTCCCCATGCATCTTGATCAAAACTATTGTGGCAATATGTCAAAACTTTACACTGTTAGTCTGCTTTCCCTATGATTTCATAGTCTTTCATCCTTTCTACTCTTTTCTGTCAGAGATAGGCGGCTTTGTCCCTTCCTTTTTTTGCAGCTGAGGCTAAAAGACTTATCTATTGGGGCACCTGGGTGGCTCAGTCGGTTAAGCGTCTGACTTCAGCTCGGGTCATGATCTCACTGTTCGTGAGTTAGAGCCCCATGTCAGGCTCTGTGCTGACAGCTTGGAGCTTGGAGCCTGCTTCAGATTCTCCGTCTCTCACTGCTCCTCCCCCACTCGCGCTGTGTCTCTGTCCCTCTCTCAAAAATAAACAAACATATAAAAATTTTTTAAAATAAAAAAAATAAAAGACTTCTTTATCATCTGTGTAAATTGCAGACCACTTAAAATGTGACTAATATAACTGAAATGTATGCTCTTATGATACATTACTATTAACGGATTCACACCACAAAATATATCCATCACTTATTGTTCAGTGCATGTCTGGACTTCATAGCTTACTAAATAGATGATGTAATCAACTCTGATTTATTTGCAAGCCTAGTATGTATTTTTTAGATTAACCAAAATTTGTTTTAAATATTATCTGGACATGGTCTTGCCAACAGCCTAGATTTTTAGCAGTAGGCTAGCATGTGCCCTAGTGCACTGAAGTTAAATAATCTGAAAGCAAAATGTGAAAGAAACATATAGTGGACTGGCCAATATATATTTGTATAAGTAGAATTAAATGAATTTTACAATTGTTTGTATTCTAAGTTTCACAGAAAGTCTGGTAGGAAATTTCGTATCATTTTTTGATAAGTCCAATAGAGAATGTGAAAAATCTGTACAGTGTTTGATATCTGCTATAAGAAGAAAGAATTCCTTTGTCAGAAATTGCTAACTTGATTAAGATAGGGCCCCATTTTTGACCTCATTACGATTACTAGTTATAGTGGGTATTCCTTTGTTTTTGCTCAATAAAATTGCAAGACTTTTTTCAGATTAGATAGAAAGTATCTATCTGTTTTTTTTTTTCTCTTTTAGGATTTAATAAGAAGGCAGTAACTGAAGGACATGAAAATGGAGACCTAGGAACTTCCAGTGAACCTCCTGTAGAAGACAGTGCTTCTAAACTAGATGATCTGCACACTCTGTATCACAAAAAATCTTACTAAATTGACTGTATTTCCAGACAAGATTGTTAATCAGACTCTTCTGGATTTGGGGCACTAGGGAAGACGGTGATGGAAACAGACTATACAAAGATCAAGGGAGGCTTGTAGCCTAAATGAAAGGCGGGTACCTCAGGGCTTCATGTGAACAATTCTAAATGCATAAAACTCCCTGTTTTCTGTGGTATACCATAACTAGCTGTTGCATGTAAAGCGGTTTTGATTTTCCTAAAATTGTAAAGCACCAAAGCATGTGTTTCCCAAAGGGATATTACTAGGCTCTTAAGTACCAAATGAAGCACTACTGTTTTATTTGGCTCCTTTTCCATTTAGTAGAAGGACCATGCTAACCGGAATTTATAAGAAATAGCCTTTAAATACAAGAATAAATATATATTCCAGAATGTTAAGTGGGATATTTCAGAGGACAGAACTTAACTCAATGAATTGCAGAAATGTAGACTTGACTTAATTTTTTTTAGCTAAAAGAATGGTTTTAGTCTTTTTATTTAATTTATTGTGCATCCTGATATCTAAATCAGTTCTTAATGATCATTTATTGTAATGAGTTTGCCTTTCAGCTTTATTCAATGCAGTACAAAATAGTTTTCTTTAAGCAATCCTTTATCAATCAATGCTGCACTAGAAATACTTTCTGAAAAGTTATTGTACATTGTACTTTCCTGGTTTTTAAAAGAAATGCAGATGAGTGTAAAATATCTGTTCTCAATTATGTTGATCTGTGTGCATGGTAATGGAGCATTACATTATTAATGTTTAGACTCAGATGTCTTTTTTTTTTTTTTTTCTGGAATCCACAAAAGACAGTGTTATACATTTTGAGTTGTTCATAAAGTTTGTCTTGTTGTGATAGTCTTGGCACTTAAAGATACATTTTTCTGGCAGTAAAAGCTCAACTTGTCAGTGAAATACATTTCGTCCGAACAGCGGTTTTCTCTCAGAGTAACTAATTTGCCAATCATCTAAAAAGCCAAGGCACTGGTGGGCAAGATAAGGGGAAGACATTTCCATACAGGAATTGTTTGGGTTGGCTTTTCATCTCAGTGTTTGACTCAAGTGCTCTCGTACACAAACTACGGAATTGTTTGTTCTCTTATCCCAGGTTTAAGCCTGGAGGGCCTGCTCTCTCAGTTACTACTCCTGCAGGCCAAACTGTACTTTGCTGGGGAAAGTGAAAACATTGCATTTAAAGAGGTGATAGTTTTGCCAATATCACAGTTTTAACGGATGTATGTTTAAGGGAATATTAAGTGGAGGAAAGCCTACAGGCCTTTAGAGTATTATCAGTACCTTCATGTCTAATAGTCAGATGTTATGTGATATAAAACACATTTTTTTTCTTTTCTAGATGCACTATATATTTGTTCATAGGTAAATCTATACAATGTATATACTTTATTTGGTGGTTTTGCTATTTATAAATTTTATGTTTTAACTATTGCTCCTTTATGGTTTGTTTTGGGTGGTTTGTTCATCCGTATATCACCATGTTAGTTTATAATAGAAATGCACTTCCTAGTGTATATTGTTACTGATATTAAAATACCTTGTAGTGTAACGTTGCCTCCAAGCGGAAGCTAGTATTTAAATTGTACAACCAAATAAGCAAGCTACATGTTATTGCTTGCTCCTGACAGGCTAGGCCTCTTAAAAGAAGAGTTTTTTCCTCATGCATTCCCCCTACATCAAACACATACCCCAGGATTGACGTGGGATCTGCAAACTGGATTTTAGCCAAGATATTCATTTAACCAAAAAAATTTCCATTGTAGCATGTCTGAAAACATTTGTGTTGTGACTCAAAACCATGTTCTTATTTTTTTTAAACGCAGCCTGGGATGGGATGACCAGGGCATTTTTTTCAGAGAATATCCTTTATCCACTAGATAGAATCCTTAGGAAAGATTAGCTAAAACCTTTTGATCTTCAAGAACAATCTAAAAAGTCCACAAAGAGTTTTTTAAGAGCCTTGAATTGGCATTTCTACCTAGACGTTGCATAATATATAAATCATATGGGATGGTTATGACTTAATCTCCTTTCGAGGGCTGAAGAGCAGAATGAAAATTTCCCCGGTAGTTTAAAATTACACAAGTCCATCCCTTTTCATTCCTGCTTCACTTTGGTTTGCAAAGTCTCCATGAGAGTCCTGTTGCTCAGATGCTACCGTGAGCTTCCTGGCAGGTGTTTAGAAAGTACCCAGTTAAAAGTTCATTTTAGAATATATGGTCTCTGGGGGATGAGTTAAGAATTATAAACTCATGAGAAGCAGTTTTTATATTTTCACACTTACAAGGAAGAAATTCCTAACACTCAAGTTTCTAGGGCAAAACCAAACAGAAAAGAACTGTTGCAAAGCCATTACAGTTAAAAAGGAAAAAGAAAAATATACAAATTCACAAGCGGAGTAGCTGAGAAAAAATGTTGGACACAATGTGAGGGCTGTGTTTATGTGTGTAGTTATATTTACATTATAGCCTCTAAAATTCTCTTCTGTGGTATCTGTTGTGAACATGATGGAGCAACAACATTTGGGATTTGAGGCTTGTTAAAACGGGTTTAAGAGAGATGAAAATGTGAGTCTTGGTAATTATAACCAAACAGTTGTCAAAAGGTAACACAGCGTGTGCCTGGTGCTGGTATTTTTCCCCACACAGTGGACTTACTTTGTTTTCATGTTAGAAACAAAATATATTGGTTTGTGTGTAAGCCACACATTATTTGACATCTGTATTATGTAATCCACTATTCCACCTATTCAGTCTTCCACTTAGGGTTGGCCTCAGAGCTATAGGATTTATGACAAATGTATTATATCTAGTTAAGTTGAGTTTAATATTTTTTTATTGGCCTGTAAATAAAGATGGCATCTTCTACATTAAAATGTGTTGCTCTCTTTTTAAAAATAAACATTTTAAGTTTCTTTCACATTAAATATTTTGATTTCTTTATTTCTAGTAGCGTTGTCATTTGTACCAACCATTTGTACCAACAGGTCCTAAAGTACATGTAAAGGCGGAAACCTAGTTACTATATTGGAATGATTTTTTTCTTTTTCTTTTCATTTTTTCTTTTTATAGTAATTAACTGTTTGATCTTAGGAACTGTTTAGTCTGCCTCAGTTAAAAAGATGTTGGTTGGAAGGATCTGTCAGAGCACTGTGGGACCAGTGTTTTGTTGAAACGTAGCAGATGGCAAAGACTTCGGTCTCCTTGGGGTAGTTTTGTGTTAGGAACCTTGCATAGTCAGTGTTATCTCAGAGGATAACATTGAAACAAATTAGAAAATCAATCCTACTAGATACCGTGTGAGAGGACATTCTTCCATTTTATCACCTGAGCCTACAGGTTTAGAAGTTCCCAAATTAAGTGTAAAATAACTTTTGGAAACATCTGGAAACATTATTACGTGTTTTTGTCTGGGAAGTTTTACATGTGGTCACTTATAGTCAGCCTGAGAACTGGGTGTAAAATGTGTAGGAATGCTTTTTCTTTGCTAAAGGTGTTTGAGGTCAATCAGGAAGAAAAACTTACAAAAGATATTTTCCTCTAAGTGTTAATGAATACAAATCATATTTCAGAAAATTACTTGAGTTAGGAACATTTAGATACTTATTTTTTGTCGTTGACTAACCTTGATTTAGTTTGAATGCTGTCTGTCAGCTTAAGCTCCCAGTTCACTAAGCAGTTTGGAAGTCTTTTCCCCAGAATCCATCTGCACAGGATGTTGAGTTTCTGAAACGTAAAAGATTATTTACCTTTTTATTCTTAACCAGTGTTCAATTCTAGGTAGTTTTAGAAGTTTTTTTTATTTTAAACTAAAATCTTGCTATGTACCATGCGCTGTTGGTGCTAAATATTTGTTTGAAATAAATCTTTTTCAGGTGTCTTTGGAGAGCTATAGCCCCATGGTGGCAGCCAGCAGTGTGTGTCCCGGATCTCCAGCAGGAGCACAGCGACTCCAGGCTGCCCGGCTGCTGTGCTCTGAAATCCAGCCTTGCCTGAACGGAGACTCCCGCTTCTCCAGCTGCTGCCATGACGCGGACATCATGAGCCCTTGACTTTAACTTGACTCCTTGACGGTCTTGACAGACTCCTGTAGAATTACATGACAATCTGAATTTCTTTATTTTTTAATGTTTGTTTATTTTTCATGTTTTTTATTTATATTTGAGAGACAGAGCACGAGCAGGGGAGGGTCAGAGAGAGAGAGAGGGAAATAACAGAATCCGAAGATAGGCTCCAGGCTCTGAGCTGTCAGCACAGAGCCTGACACAGGGCTCGAACCCACAAATGGTGAGATCATGACCTGAGCCAAAGTCGGACGCTCAACCGACTGAGCCACCCAAGCGCCCCAATGTTTATTTATTTTTGAGAGGGAGAGTGCAAGCGGGGGAGGCAGAGAGAGAGAGAGAGAGAGATTGAGAGGGAGACACAGAATCCGAAGCAGACTTCAGGCTCCGAGCCATCAGCACAGAGCCCAACTCGGGGCTCAAGCTCACAAACCACAAGACCATGGCCTGAGCTGAAGTCGGACGTTTAACCCACTGAACCACCCAGGCGCCCCTGAATTGCTTTCACCCAACCTACTTTCCTTTCATTCACCTGAGCTCATACCTGTATCAGTATCTGGGTGCTTCCAGCTTCCTGCTAAACCCAGCTTCCGCTCTAGTTTTCCTCACCAGCATTGCTCCTCATCTGTTACACAGTGGACCCCTTCTTGGTCTTGGTGTCTGCTTCTTGGAGGACCCAGGCTAACCCAAGTGGACCAGGAGTGAGAGCTGAGGAAACAGGTTAATAGATTAGGAGTTGGCTCATCATCTCCCACCCAGTGGGTGAAGAGAATGACATCCTGCTCAGTAAGTGGGGTACATATAGTCCTTGGCAGGGGTCACGGGCTCAGTTACTAAGTATTTCCTAGATGGTGTGCTTGAACCTGTTATCCTTAGAAAGGCCTACCTGCAAAGTGTACCTTTGGCTAGTGTCCAGCAATTTGGATTTCAGGAGTGTACCCGCCACCCTCACCCCCATTCCCTAACTGGTAAGGACTGTGCCTGGAACCTTTGTACAAACATGAAGACTTAGGTTGAACACCAGCTTTCCTTCTGGGAATCTGGAATTTTGATACATGCTAGGCAGAGAGTGTCTATGTAACTGAGCCCAATAAAAACCCTGGACTCCATGCCCAGGCTCCGGCAAGCTTCCCTGATGGACAGTATTTTATGTGTTACACATCATTGTTGGAGGAATTAAACTCATCCTGCATGACTTAATTGGAGATCCTTGGAGCCTGTGCCTGGTTTCCTCCGGACTTTGTTCACTCACCTTTTCCCTTTGCTGGTTTTGCTTGGTGTTCTTTGTAATATAGTTGTGAGTGTAGCTCCATGCTGAGTCCTGTGGCTCCCTCTAAGCACCCCCTCCTCCTCAGACAATAACTACTTTCTTGGTTGCTTGGCCAATAACTAGGCTTAATGCCTATCATAGCCTGGCTGAGGATGTGCTGGGCCTGGTAAGGGAAAAAAGAGACTAGAAATCAAAAGCGTTAAGAATTAGCTCGCATATACTGGCAGGTGCCAAGGATGTGCTACTAGGATTGGATTTTGAGAGTGCTTGATCAAAGACTAAACTCTCTTGTTAAAAGAATTCGAATTGAAAAAACTAATCCACACCTAAACCATAAAGAAGGATACGGAACATTTGAAAGTGAAATGATCGAGAAGAGGATACGGAACATTTGAAAGTGAAATGATCGAGAAGATACACTGTGCATATATTCCAAAGGCCAGCTTAGATAATTATTCATGTCAGAGAAAATAGGCTTCAAGGGGAAAAAAGCATTATCAGGGACCGAGAAAGCTACTTAAATTCTTAAAGAATCAACTCTCACTACAAAGTTAAAATAATTCTAACCTTGAATATACCAATTTAAACTTGCCTAAAAATATATAAAACAAAAATTAACAACCACAAGAAAATTCTAAAAAGCCCTCACAGCAGTGGGAGGTTGCAACAAAAACTTCCAAAGAATTCAGGAAGGAAGGAAGGTTTAAAGTAACAAGATTGTTTTAAAGTTCAAGTGAAGACTCTATTTGATTGTAAAAGACCTCTGCCTTATAAATAGGAAGATAGATGAATGGAACTGTAAGAGAAAATTAGATCCACAAAATGTAAACTACATAGACACAAATTTGGACTCTATGCCTTTGAACGGCAAAATTTGCAATTTGTCGAAGTGTCAGCAGGGGGCAGCAGATATTCTACTTCTGCCTATCAGCTGGAAGGCTTAATGAAGATTGCCAAATACTCTTGGGAGGATGAATAAACTGAGGACTAGAAAAGTTATATTATTTGTGCAGGGTTACACAGCTAGGAAGGGTCAGAGCCAAACCCCTCTCTCGATTCTACTTTAATAGGCCACGTTGAAAGGGAGAAAGGGAAATACAAATGAAATTGTCGGCTTTTCAGTCTTTCTCCCCTGATAATTATTTCTTCTTCTTTTTTTAATGTTTGTTTTTGAGAGAGAATGTGAGCGGTGGAGGGGCAGAGAGAGAGAGAGAGGAGACAAAGGATCCAAGCAGGCTTTCTGCTGACAGCAAAGAGCCAGATGTGGGGCTTGAACTCACCAGCCTGAGCCAAAGTCAGATGCTTAACTGACTAAGCCACCCAGGCACCCCTATTTCTATTTTTTTAAAATGGTGCATGGTTTGATGGAGCCTAGGATTGATTCAGTTTTGATTTTTAAGAGTGATGGTTGAGCTGGATTTGAATTTCACTCGAAATAGATTTTTTGCAGCTGAGTGGCTGTTAGAATGCAGGAAGTCCTCGCATTACAAGGAGAGCCACATACCCTTCAGACTCCAGCATTTCCTCCCAGGCTCTGCATTTATGCACAGGGTTCCCACAGTATCTAGGGAGCAAGGTGGCAACAGAGCATTTGTCACAGTCGGGAAGGTGTTATTCTCACCATTGTTAAAGGCATTTTTACTTCTGCCTGGGGCTGTAACAAATGAGTTGTCTGCTTCTGAAAGCAGAAAAATAGAACTAAAAAAAATCAAAAACTAATTTTCTGGGGAAAAAGACAATAGATGAACTGCTGGCTAAACTAATAATGAAAAAGGACAGTAAATGCAAATATTCAAAATAAGAAGGGATAAATCACCATAACAAAAAAGGAACTGAATAGATAATAAACTATTTTGTTCAATTCTACATGAATAATTTGAAAACTTTTCTAAGATAATGTAATTTATCATTCTCCAAAACTGAAGTTTTAAAATCTAAACAGATCTCCGTGGAAACAATTGTCTATGCTTGCCTCCTCCTATTACCACAAGTATATGGTTTCATGGGGCAATGCTACCAAACGTTTAAAAAGCAGATTAACTGCAATGCCTAGCAAGAGAAGAACCTAAAAGGAGAAAATGAAATTGTTTTTGTCAAGCTAATAAAACCTGATAAAGCTTGATACAAAGAAAAGGAAAAGACCTGTCTTGCAAAAAGAACATTCATGTAAAAATCCTAAATAAAATGTTACCGTTGTGAATTCAGCATAGACACACACACCATAACTATGTAGGACATCCAATGATATAATTAATCATATGGCTGCATCTAGAAAGAGGTTCTAGGCAAGAAAATCATTTGCTTCTAATTCCATAGATGCTGAATGGTCATTGGTAAAAACCCAACACTAATTCTTGGTGAGGAAAAAAAAAGAATGAATTGATGCATTTTTAATACACACCTCAACATAATCTGTTGCTACACCTAAGCGAGCATCATACTGAGTAGGGAGATACTGGAAGCAATGAGAATATGGTAGGGGAGGTACTGCCAATGGAATTAAATGTACATGTAATATTGTAAAGGAGGTTGCAATAGCACTATTGGCAGACATGATCACATTCCCAGAAAAACTAAGAGAATCAGCTAAAAATGGAAACAAGGAAACTTAGTAAAGGAGAATATACACAGAAATCATGGGGCACCTGAGTGACTCAGTTGAGCATCTCTCTTTTTTTAAATTTTTTAAAATGTTTATTTTTGAGAGAGAGAGAAAGAGTGAGCAAGTGGGAGAGGGCCAGAAAGAGAGGGAGACACAGAATCCGAAGCAGGTTCCAGGTTCCGAGCTGTCAGCACAGAGCCCGATGCGGGGGTTGAACTCACAAACCGTGAGGTCATGACCTGAGCCAAAGTGAGATGCTTAACCGACTGAGCCACCCAGGTGCCCCAAGCATCTGACTCTTGATTTTGGCTCAGGTCATGCATGATTCCAGGGTTGTGGGATGGAGCCCCATGTCGGGCTTCATGCTGAGCATGGAGCCTGCTTGAGATTCTCTCTCCCTCTGCCCCTCTCCCCTGCTCGCACTATCAAAAATTTTTTTTTAAATATTAAAACATATCAGAGAGGAAGAAAAAAGGTTTTAATATTTTTAACTAGTTAATATATTATTATATATATAGTGGCATATATACCAACATGGTGGCTACCATGGGTCAGGCACTGTTCTAAGGGTTTTACATCTATTAACCCTTGTAATCTTCACCACTCCATAGGGGTATATTCTATTACTATCTCCACTTAGAAATAAGGATATGGAGTCAGAGACAGGTAAAATCATGCTTTCTTGCTCACATAACTACAGTGGAATTTGAACACAGGCAATCCAGATCCAGAATTCATACTTCTTCCCACTAAGGCCATACTCAGCCTTGATATATAAAAGGAGGGGCATGCTACCATTCACGATGGTAACAACAAAAATCACCTGAATAGAATTTAAACAAAAAATGTGCAGTACTTACATGAAAACCATTTAAAATGCCCTGAAGGGAGGCAAAAGAAGGCTTGGACAAATGGATAAGGTTACAATGTTTTGTTCATATAACCAGTGAATAACTGTGTGTAACCAACGATTACATCAGATGAAGAATGAATGAAGCTGAGGCACATAGAAATTCTAAGATCATTCTTGGAAGAAAGGGGACAGATAATGAAATGGGCTTGGGATGTTTAGGAAGAATTCTTTACACTTGGGAGAGATTTGAACAAGTTTATAGGCCAAGAGGAAGTCATCAGTTAAGAGGGGGAAGATGAAAAGGGAATCGATAATTGGAGCAACATCTGAGGTGAGGGAGAAGGCAATAGGGATTAGGTCACTGGTGAAGATTTGGAAAGCCTTTCCCATTGACACGGAGGGGAGAAGAAAAGGACTGAATTGGATGCAGTTTTTTGTGGGAAGAGGGATGGACAGGCAGTTACAGGATCGGATTTTAATGACCACTAGGTGAAGGAGCATGAGGCCTCAGTAAAGGGAAGATGTGGAGAGTGGCACTGATTTGGAACAGTTGCTGAGGGGGATGGGAAAAGAAGCAGATCAAAGATCAGTTGGATAAGGTTGAGGAAACTAGGAGTTTGTAAGAGCCGGTGTGAGTGTTTTCCTGCTGCTGTGGTGAACATGTGGAGATGGTATGTCAAGGGGGGGCTTATGTCGTGGGGTCCTAAAGGTTTGGGGTTCCTGAGAAGACAATGGAGTAAAAATGCCAAGACAGAAGAGTTCAAGTGATGGATGGAAAGGAAATGCAACTTAAAAAGTTTAACAACCAGGGGCACCCGGGTGGCTCAGTCAGTTCAGTGACTTTGGCTCAGGTCATGATCTCAAGTTCGTGAGTTTGAGCCCCGCATCAGGTTCTCTGCTGTCAGCACAGAGCCCACTTAGGATCCTCTGTCTCCCTCTCTTTTTGCCCCTCCCTACTTAGCTCTCTCGCTCTCAAAAATAAATATTAAGAAAAGTTTAACAACCAGAGGAACATGATAGCTGGGTATTCAATATCTTTATCGGGTCTATGAATAAGTAGGAGGAAAGGTGAGGAATCCGAAGAATAGGAGGTTTTGAGCAGACTGAATTAGTAAGACTTCAGAGACAGCAAGAGTGTGGACACGTGTGGAGGTAGTTTAAATGGAGTGGAGGTTACTAGAGGAGACGTTGGAAAACCATGAAAGTGACCATGCTGGACACTGAACTCTCAGTGTGATTACGGGGAAGGAACGGGGAAGACCCTGAGCAAGGCAGAAGTCCTCAGTGAATGAGGAACATGGCTTGGAAGATTATTAGGTGCCGCAGCAAGAATAAAAGGTGGTAGTGCTAGGGGGGCATGCCATGCGTGTCACAGAGGGAGAAGTTTTGCAAGCTGCAGAGAAAGTGTGAATGGATGGGAAGTGGGTATCTTGAGGAAGGCGTGCATTGCCCCCTGGCCACAGCGAGTGCAACCAACTGCTGAAGAGAAAAGGTGATCTCTGCTTGAAAAGGACTCTAAGGGAAATGGTGTTGGAGGACAGTTTAGACTTCAGATTAGGTGGAAAGAAAGGAGTTAATATTTATTGATCACCTGCTGTATGCAAAAGACTGATATAGATTAGTCTTCACAAGAGCCCTTGTATAATCATTTCTACTTTAGGGATTAAGAAGTGGGGTTAGAAATCACCAATGTTAGAAGATATCCTGGAGCATACTAAAAATTTTAAGCTTGAGCATTTATAGCTTCTAATTGGGTGGTGCCAAACCAGGAGTGGTTAGGAGCACTCCACCAAAAAAGCCAGGGGAAAGACTGAGAGAACATGGGGGAGCAAAGAAAGGACATTATTTGATTGGCTATAGCTTAAATCTTAGTTGGCTGTTTGTCACCGGTTGTCCTTAGCATTTGATTTTGAAACCTTGAGACATTTACAGGTTTAGACCTTGGTTTGCTTACACAGGCTGCCAAGGCATTACAGCCACCTCAGTCTAACGGACCTCTTGTTTAATCGACTGAGTGCCAAAAATGTGCTTGAAATCACACAGTTAAAAAGATTAAATCCCAGGTTAAACCTGAGTTCGAAATCCTAAACTATTTGAAATAAATATGCTATCTCCTGCCTCGTGGGGAGGCATCATTCCAAGCAAGATGAGATGAAAATCTGTCTATAAGTTCCTAGGGATGTTAGACATTGGGCTCTGTGCTGACAGTGCAGAGGCTGCTTGGGATTCTCTCTCTGTCTCTGCTTCTCCCCCACTCACACTTTCTCTCAAAATAAATAAGTAAACCTTAAAAAAAGGGGAAGGGAAGGGAAGGGGAAGAGAATGGGAAGGGAAGGGGAAGAGAAGGGGAAGGGAAGGGGAAGAGAAGGGGAAGGGAAGGGGAAGAGAAGGAGAAGGGAAGGGAAGGGAAGGAGAAGGGAAGGGATTACCCAGAAGAAACTTTAAAACAGAGTGACAAACATTGGAGTGGAGGCTCTGGCATCCTGGGGATGGTGGGAGGGTTTGGGTTAGGTTAGTCAGGTGCTGGGTATTTAACCTCCTTGAAAGCAAAGGAGACATGATTTGGGGTTAGGCATGACAGGGAGTTGGAACAGTGAAAGGGTGAACCTAAAAAAAATCTGCCCATTAAAACAGACAACAAAGGATAAATGGCCCTGGATGACAAGGGAAGTCTCCCCTGAGAAAATAAAACGCAGGGCCTGTGCCTCACACAAGTTTGGGTCTAAATTTTCAGCACAGTCTAGGAACCACCAACCCAAAAGTTAAACTAAAAACTGATGCGGGGCTGATGATATTCCTGGTATTAGCATTGCCAGATTTAGCAAATGGAAATACAGGGCATGTGGGGCACCTGGGTGGCTCAGTAGGTTAAGCCTCCGACTTCGGCTTAGGTCATGATCTCATGGTTCATGGGTTCAAGCCCCGTGTTGGGCTCTGTGCTGAAAGCTGGGAGCCTGGAGCCTGCTTCGGATTGTGTCTCCCCCTCTCTGCCCCTCCCCTGCTCATACTCTTTCTTTCTCAAAAATAAATAAACATTTAAAAAAGTTTCTAAATACAGGACATGAATAATTTTTAATATAAATATGTCCCAAATATTACACAGAACATACTTATACTAAAAATTGTTTGTTGTTTCTCTGAAATTCAAACTTAACTGGGTATCCTATATTTTATCTGGCAACCCCACCCGGTGTACCTGACAGATAGAGATGCAAAACCACCCAGACGGGACAGTCATGAGGTTTTTCACAAGGAGGAAAAAGCCCTGCTATGGGAGGCTCACAGTAAGAAATGTGAAACCAGACAAAGACAGAAACCATCATGAATGAGAGTCAGTAGAAACAGCAAACAGGACAGAGCCTCAAGAATTCTGGCCATTGGTTGGTTCATTGAGCAAATATTTATCAAGCGTTCTAGGTGCTGGGGACATTCAGGGAACAAAACTCCTGTCCCTCATGGGATGTCACCTGGTGCAAGAGACTGAGAACAATAAATAAAAATGGACGCTGTGGTAGACAGTGATAAATGTGCTGAAGAAAAGTAAAGCAGGAAAGGAGACAGGAACTGTGCTTGGGAGAACTCTGTAGTTTTTACACAAGGAGAGGAAGGAAGACCTCATGGAGATTATGTCTGAGGGCAACTTGCAGGAAGTGAAAGAATAAGGCATGCAGATATCTGGGGGAAGAGCTTTCCAGGAAGAGAGAGGAGCACGTGCAAAGGTTTCAGGATGGGTGTGTCCCTGGCATGTTCCAGTGACAGCTAAGAGCCCAGTGTGGCTGGAGTAGGGTGAACAAAGAAGGAGATAAGGTCTGATGGGTGACAACATGATGGATGGTGGGGAGAGGTGCACGTCACAGATGTGTCCTGTCCAATAGAGCAGCCATATGCGGCTACTTACATTCAAATAAACTGAAGTTCAAGGAAACCAAAAACGTCTTCCTTGGTCCGTCCATACAGCCACATTCAAGTGCTCGATGGCTATGTGTAGTTAACGAGAACCACTCTGAACAAGCCCGAGAACATCTCCATCGCTGCAAAAGTTCTACTGAACAAGCACTGAGCAAGCCTTATAAATCATCGTTCACTGGCTCTTACTCAGAGATGAAGATACCAGGACATCAGAAAGAGGATATGAAATTAGTATGTTTCAAATGATTAAAAGAAGGAATCAAAGCCCAAGAAAATACCACAGCCGTGTTAAAAAAAGAAAAGGGGGGGGGGGAGGAGGGCAGATTTAAAAAAGAATCAGCAGACCTAGAAATTTTTTTTAAATTGAAATTAAAACCTCAAGGGCTAAATTAAGCAGCAGATTAGATAGCAGGAGAGGGAATTAGTAAACTGGACTATAACATGGAATCCTAGTGTTTCATGTGGGCCAGGCTTCATTTTATCTTCACAGCAGGCACGGGTAGGTGGATAGTATAGTTTCTCCCCACATAACAAGCACGGAAACAGGCGCCAAGAGATTATGGCAACTTGTCCAGCCAATCAATCCCAAGTCTGTGCACCCAACCACTCTGCCATATTGTGCCTCAGGAAGTGACCCAGCATGCAGCACAGAAGATAAAGAGACGGAAAATAAGAGGGGTTAAGAGACCTGGGGGGATGGAATGAGAAGGCCCAATGAATAGGAGTTCCAGGAGTGAGTAAAGGAAATGGCAGAGGCAAGTAGTATCGCAAAATAGGATAGCTGAGAATTTGTCCTGGTTGAGAGAGATGAATCCTAGGATTCAAGATGCAGGAGTCCCAAGTAACGTGAATACAAATGAATTCACAGAAATCACAGTTGAACACATAGTAGTAAAACTGCAGGATACCAAAAAACAGAGCAGTCATCTTTAAAGCCGCTAGGGGGATTTATTTGTAGAACCGGGAGGCTGGGAGAGAGACCTGTAGTGTGAGAGAGGAGAGATCTGGGGCTGAGCGGTGCATGGTACCGTGGATGCGGGGAGAACGCTGGGTGAGGCAATGGGCCGGGCTGGTTGGGGTGAGGACCACTGGCAGGATTGTATTCAACCCTCGCTTCTTCCATTAGCAGACTCAATCATCCCAGGTTGCAGAGAGCTTAGGCATGCTCTCTCAAGTACACACTCTTTCAAGTAAGTACAGGGTGAATCTTAGGAACTCTCTGGTGCATGAGTGAATGAAAGCGAGGCATTTTGAGCAAAGTGAGGCCAACCTGGTGCCTGCACTTGGGCTACTGAACTGACGTATTTATAAAAGTCCTTACGGTCATATACTTATGAAAGGCTCTTCATGGTGTCTATAGTTGTGTCTATAATTGTGATTTCATTATCTAAGATTCGGAAGCAAGTGTAATAAACACAGAACAATCTCTCACATTCTTTCTAGAGGTTTTCTAGGCTGATTATCAATATTAATGAAAGTTTAAATCACAATAAAGCCCAGAGTGAAGTTTCAGCAGCCTCTGTGGTCCGTGTAGTTTGTTGTTGGATAAGATGTGTTGCAGCCACAATGGTAGGACATGATAGAATGCAATCTTTGCCTCCCAATAGGATTTGATAACATAGAAGACACCAATTAGAATGATCCCATTCTCACCTTGTCACATGTGCCAATGTTGCAAAACACTGAAAAAGAAAGGCACACTATTTTCCTCCTCTTATCCTCTAGTTTAAGGTGGGCAGTGTAGGGTTTTTATCAGACCTTTCCACTCAACCCACGCAGTCTACACAGCAAGGCCACCCCTAGGAAGTGCTGTTCCAAAACAAAGTCCTGATCTCTTTCTGTTGTGATTAGATCATGAGTACAGGGAAGAAATGTGAGGGAGGAAAAGAACATGAATACACTGTGAAGAATTCTATTCTTACGGACTAATATTTTAATGTTAGAAGGCTAAATGCAACCCACTGAGGGCCTGGATTAGAAAAACAGCCTATATGTGGAACAAACACTTCGATAAATGTTGTCCCAGTTAATTTTTACTTGTAAGCCTTCGAGAAAGGCACATTAACATTTTTTTCAGCTTTATTTATTGAGAGAGAGAGAGAGAGAGAGAGAAGAACAAGTAGGGGAGGGGCAGAAAGGGAGGGAGAGAGAATCCCAAGCAGGTTCCACACTGTCAGTGCAAAACCCGATACGGGGCTTGAACTCACAAACTGAGATCATGACTTGAGCCAAGGTCAGACACTTAACCGTCTGAGCCAACCAGGCGCTCCACATTAACAGCATTTTTACACATAAGGGAAGTGAGGCTAAGGGTTATATAGAACAGACTGAATACCCAAATGGGTAACGGACAGACCATAAATAAAAACTGAACTCTGAGTCACAACCCACAGCAATAAACACAAAAAAGCAACCCATTTATCCACAGTAACCAGCCCAAAAAGCCAGCCTGCTGTCAGTCAGACTTGTAGGAGGTCAGATCACTATTTCTGGTAACAATCCAGGAAGCCAAGCAATTATGCCTACAACAATCAACCCCAAATCACTAAGATTTGATTAATAACTGATAGCCTCCTTAATATCTGTCCCCACTTCCAACTTAGGGCCAACCCAAGAAAGCAAAATATGCATCCCTAACCAATTATCTAATCAATCCATCCAACAGCTTCCCCAGGCCAACAGCCTCCAATCAGGACACACCTGAAGCCCTCCTTTCTTTTCCATGATAAAACTTTCCAGTCCTCCGCTGCCTTTCAGTCTCTCTCTGCCAAAATGCAAGTGTTGGTGGTTGACTCCCCTTCAATACAAGCTTGAACAGACTCTGCTGGTTTGGTCGGGCTTCATCTATTTCCTAAATAACTCAGCTATTGTGTGGCAGCTCAGGGTCGGGAATCAAGACCTAACTGACTCCAAACCCAGCCTCTTTTCAGTGTAGACCCTTTTATGGAGGCTGAGTCTCAAATGCCTTCAATAGGCTGGCAAGCAGGACACCAATAAGGGGCAGGCGTTCTGTGATTTGGCAGAGTTTATTTTTACAATTAGTATGCATATAAAACCATGTAAACTCCACAAAGTGAACGGTTTATCCTCTAAAATCACCAAAAAGTCTGCTGTGAACGTCCAGCACCCTATTTTAATATTTATAGTTTCACAGAGAGTCATCGTCCTACAAATAGGATTATAATACGTTTTTTAGGTCAAGGGTTTTTTGGTCCACATTTTCTGTTAAACACACACTTTCCTCTTTGGCAAAGGAGGTTAACTCCTCCCCCACCCACCACCGTGAACTCAAAGCAAACTCAGATAAAAAGGACTGAACATGAGGTACAGCTGAGGTCCGGACTAATCTGGAATTAGAGACACACGCTCAAGGGGGAAATGGTTTCTTTACAAAATCAGTTCACTCCCCAACCATCTCACTAGAAAAGCTCGATGTGGATTTTGCCTTTGTCACTTGTGTAAGAACACACTTCAAATAACTTTGTGTTTCATAGTACAATGTGCTATTTCTAAAGAAAGTCGGGCAAAGTGTGGGCATCTGACCTTAGCCATATTTTCAATCTGAGGTACAAAAGCATCGGTCACAGTAATTCAGACTACAACTGTGCCATCCTCAATTTGCGGGGAGAGCAGTTTTGGTTGCTGTTAAGTCTCAGCACTTGGCTTTGCAGAGTTTGAAAAGCTGGATTTGCATGTGAAGGCTGCACAGTATCTGCTAGGCCTGAGGTGAGGAAGAGGCAAAGTGGGACAAAGGCCAGGTCCCTCGGGCAGGGAGAACCCCGTGGGCCACGGAGACCTCCTGCTCGGTGCACGCCCCTACTGGCCGCCACACTTCCCATCTGAAGTGGAGTCTAAGGAACAGACGGCTGCTGAGGTGGCTGTGTTGTGTTCGGTTTTCATCCACAAACATAATTGCTAACCACCACCCTGGTGCGCTTCTCGTGCTTCAAGTAATTTCATTCCTTCCGGAAGAATGTTAGCAATGCTTTTAGTTCTAGGTATCAAAGGAAAGGAAATAGGCCACAATAACAAGATTAAGTTTAAACAGACCTGCTGCTAACACAGTATCAGATAAAATATACTTAAAAGTGAACTATTATATACGATTTCGCAACAGCTGCATTCTCCCACTTAACCACTGTGCAGAACTAAAATCTGATAAAGCGAACTTAAGTTACTTTAATTCATGTTAAATACAACTCTGTACAGATTGCACATTTTATACCACAGCAGCTCAGTATCACAGAGAAATGAAAATGCTATCTGGAAATTTTCATTTTTCTAGCCCAACAAAAACCAACAGACCCTTGTCCTAAGGGTCAGAACAAAACCAGATGCACCACTTTGTAAACAGTAGGAGAGGTGGTGGTCCCTAGGACTCCACCGCAGGATCCTATGAAATCACACACGCACTGCCTCACTCACATACACACACACTCACACGCGCACTTGAACATCTCCCCTCTTCCAGGGCCGCGCACAGCCCACCGCTCGGTACCGCAGCAGGTTGCTTTCACAGTGTGCTCACAAAAGAGCGGTCATGGCCGTAGGGCTGAGGGGTGGGAGGCAGTCTCTGGGGGCCGCATAGGCGGCCGGCTTGGCCCGCGGCTCCTGGTAGTCGGGCTGGGCGCGGTCCGCGGTCTGGCCGCCGGCCGTCGGCCGATCGTAGCCCGGGCGTGCGGCTGCGGGCGCGAGACGCGCGGGCGTCTGGTAGGGCGCGCCGCCGGACGACAGCGAGTGCGTGTGCGCCGGCGCGGGCCCGGGGACCCGGTAACCGGAGAAGGTGTGCGCGCGCGACGCGTGCCGCTCCACGATGGGCGTGGCGTACTCGGGCTCGAGGTTGGTCAAGGGCAGGGCGTACTCGTGGCGGCCGGCCAGCAGGGGGCGGTCGTAGTGGCCGCAGGCTTCGGGGCTAGGCGCGGTCTCGTCCGCCTCCGTGTCCATCGGACGGAAGGTGGAGCCCTTCCTCGCCACCGTCCCGGTGCCAATCATGAGCGGAGGCTGGTAATCTGCAATCAGAAGCGCAGGAGACACACCGTGTGAGTGCCACACGGACGCGAGGGCAAGCCGGTTGTTTGCAGAGGGAGGTGCTCGGCGGAACCAACTCGGCTGGGCGCCTAAGGCAGGATGAGATCTCTCTCTCTCTCTCTCTCACGCACGCACGCGTGCGCAACCATACTGCCGCTTTGGAAGCCTCGGAGGATCACAGGAAACCAAGGAAGAGAGACATTACGCCTCCCCACACCTAGGGGAGAGGAAATACCTCATGGAGCTCTTAAGCTGGCCCTTGAAATGCCAGATTTGGGAGGTGGTGGGGATACTGTGAGAAAGGGAACAGTGATTAAACAACCTGGAAAGAGTCAGGGGCGCCTGGGTGGCTCGGTGGGTGGAACTTCCGACTCTGGATTTCTGCTCTGGTCATGACCTCACCTTTGGAGAGATAGAGCCCCCCAGTGGGGTTCTACGTGGACAGCCCTGAGCCTGCTTGGAATTCTCTCTCCCGCTTTCTCTGTCCCTCCCCAACCCCCCACCCCGCCCCCCCAACACCTCTCAAAATAAATAAGCTTAAAAAAAAAAAAGTAAAGGTCGAAAAAAAGAAACAAAAATAAAATTAAGCAGTCACACACTATAGGGCTGGCAATAGCCTTGGAAAGGCCACACTTTGGAGACAGGAATCAGAGAAAGTTATCACCAACAATGCCGGGCGCGAGGAAAGAGGGGAACCAAGGCCCCTTCCCGGATGTTAAGCCCGGAAGCCTAGTAGTCATAGTCAGGAAGCCACTTGGGAGAGGAATGTATGGAGCGTCCTTGGGGAGGGTTAGGAACAATAGGTTCAATTTTGGACACACTGAGGAACTGGTGATACTGACAGGTAGAGGTGTCCAGCAGGTGAGAATTACTTCTTGGGGACAGGGAGGGAAGTCTGGGCTTAGCAGACAAAAGTGCAGGGAAGGGATCTCTATTGGGAGCTCTGGAGAAGGGTGGGTCTAAGGAGAGAGCCTGTGGCTGAGTGAGGGCAAGAGCCAGACCCGGTGGGGGGGGGGGGCTTGGACAGTCATGGAGAATTGCACAGTCATGGAGTAGGACCACATAGTGGGGAAGGAAGGCATGCTGCACCAGAAGCTAATCAAAATTGAAAGGAAGAAAAGGATAGACAAGGGGGCCTTTCCTCTCTGTGTTTTAATCTGCAAGGCAGCACTAGAACTGTCAGAGGGAAAGGAATAAGGATGGATTTGGTGAGATGCTCTCTTGGCCCTGTAGCAGCTCAAGCAACCTTTCCCCTGGGAGTTTTCTGGCTTTGATATATTCATGCCCCACCCGGGAACTTCTGGATCAGTAGGCCTGGGGCATGGCCTGAAAGCCCACACTCCTAGCAAGCTCCCTGATGCTTCTGGTCCTCAGAACGCACTCTGGGTGGCAAGAAGCTAAGCAGGGATACCCAGAGTGTGGTCTGCAGATGCCTATGTATCTGAGAACCGAGAACTGAGACAGGTCTGCAAAAAAGACAAGCACACAAATTGAGAGCGTGTTTAGAAACTCCCAGCGGCTTGAGAAAGTATATTTATGTCTGTTGGATCTAATAAAAGAATTAGAGTTCGGATTTTGTATGTCTTTTTTAAAATGTCATTACTGCTAATTTATACAACTAGCCCTGAACAAAGGGGTTGAACTGTGTGTGTCCACTTATAGTGGGTTTTTTCAATACAGTATGGAGTACTGGAAATGTATTTTTCTCCTTCCTGTGATTTTCTTTTTTAAGTTTATTTATTTATGTTGAGAGAGAGCGTGTGTGCAGGCAGGGAAGGGGGGGAGGGGGAGAGAGAGAGAGAGAGAGAGAGAGAGAGAGAGAGAGAGAGAGAGAGAGAGGGAGAGGGAGAGAGAGAGAGGGAATCCCAAGCAGGCTCTGCAGTGTCAGCATAGAGCCCGACTCATGGCTGGATCCCACGAATCGGGAGATCATGACCTGAGCCAAAATCAAGAGTCGAGCACTCAACTGACTGAGCCACCCAAGTGCCCCCTCTTCCTTATGATTTTCTTAATAACATTTTCTCTAACTTACCTTATTGGAAGAATACAATATATAATGCAAACAACGTACAAAATGTGTGTTAACCCCTGTTTGTGTTATTGGTAAGGATGGAGGGAACAGAAGGTTGCTCTGGTCAGCAGTAGGCTATTAGTAGTTAGTTAAGCTTTCGGGGAGTCAGAAGTTACACTGGATTTCTGCCCATGGGGTCGGCATCCTTAACCCTCTTGTTGTTTAAGGATCAATTGTATTGTATTTTACAAAAGCAGTGGTTTCTGACAGATTAGAAACGATAATTTTTTCAAAGGCAAAAAATGGATCCGTCTCCACAGACAGCTCGAGAAGCTTGACTCTCGGTGATGGCTTATCAGGGACACAGAATCCATTCTAACACTGGACGGGTTCTTTCATCTCCCGTCTCCTCTTTTCTCAAGGGCAGGAACTGGGCTTCATTCATCTTTCCAGTCCCTCTTCCTTAGTGCCTTAACCAAAACCTGAGTAACAGCTTAATTAAGGGCTTCCAGGCTTCCAGACTTTTGTGGCACCTCAGGGCCATTGCTATAGCTCCGCTATAGTTCCCTCAATGTCAGTTTGTAACACTTCGCAGAGGAAAGAGAGAAGACTGTACACGTTGCTTATGTCTTGGGCCCCATCTCAACACCAGGATTTAGTCATATTTCCCTCCCGGTCTCCTTACTCCCATGAGCAGCACTTGCTGCCTAAAAACCGTCAGAGAGGCCTGACACTTACCTGCCATATCACTTGTGATGAGATCTAACTTTTGTGTCACCTCCTTTTCATTATCATAGCTGATGGTAAACTCAGCTGACTGGTGTCTGGCAAAGGGATATTTGATCTGCTTCCAACAGTCTGGAATAAAGATAACACGAAACCAACGGATAGTTCAGAAGTGTAACACACACAGCCCATGATGGTTTCTTCGACGAGCTGGATGTCAGGCTGCCTTTTGCCGGCTGACCATGATGAATGAGGGGCCTGGCTCCCAGATTATGTGGATGGAAACTGCATGCTGAGTGGATACCACAACCGCAAACACAATTCCACCCCTGTTTTCCACTTGTATCTATGATCCCATCAGGTACCAGATTATGCCTCTGTTATGCCACCTGGGCCTGGTTTTCCATAATCTGCAGACACAGCATTCCTGTCTCAGAGGAGTTAACACTTCTTTCTGGCTGCTGAGACCCTGTGCAGGTGGCGTCCCACGTTGCCCCTGAGATTCTGAAGGGTCCTGCCCTGCTGCCCTCTCTGGACTACAGCTGACTCATTGCTTGGGGCATCCTGGGTCCTAAGGATTCTCGGAAACCTGAACATGAACCCTGACTGGTTCTTCCTTCGCTCTCCCGGAGCAGAAAATACAGTGGAAGACTGGAGACACAGAGAGTACTGGACAATGTTCAGTTCACAGACGGGGCTTTTATAACTTCACCTGGATGGCAAGCAGTGTGGTGTCCTAAACTGCAGTGGCCAAAAAAAAAAAAAAGAATGTTGATAAATGATGGGATAATGCTGAACAAAAGTAAAGGTCACTGGCCATGAGAACTCTCGATTAAAATAAAGAGGCCATAATATTCCATTCCTTTTAGACTTGCTAACTTAAAGGCTATAGATCTTTTTTTTAAAACCATATAAGTGTGAGCCACAGACCTGATCATACTTTTAATCAGCAGACCCTGTCCCTTCTCGAAGACAGAATACAACTGTAGTTTTCTGTCAACCAACCTGTTTTCTGGGCCTTAGCTGATCCATACGAATTTCCTTTCTTCTTCCTCCTACAGAGACAAAAAAATCCTACTTGAAAAGGTTTCTAAGTGGTAAGTACTGTTTATAAAATAATACTTGGTTTCTACCTCTACACAACTTGCTTTTAAAACATAAATTAACATTTATCTTGGCCAAAGTAATGCTGCTTTTCTATGCACGAGCATCTGAAAAGCAAACATTTTGGTTTTGTAATTAGTTGCATGATTAGAGAAGAAATTTTAAAATGTCAAGTCACATACTTTCGAAGGGCAGCAAAGATTCCCATTCCAGCAATGAGCAGAGCCAGGAACACCAGTGGAATAGCCACAGTTGTGACATTTATTCCTGAGCAGGGGGAAAGCCACACATTACAACAGAAAGGAACTGCAACCAAACTGCTCAATCTAAAACTGAACATTGATTTGAAAGGTCTTCAACAGTTTAATAAATGAGGGAAATGAGTATGTGCTAGGCATTTACTGATGTGACAAAGCAAAAAGAGGATTTCAAATCCTGCTAAAGGGGTGTCTCAGTGGTTCAGTCGGTTAAGTGTCTACTCTTGATTTTGGCTCAGGTCATGATCTCACGGTTCATGAGATCAAGCCCCGCATCGGGCTCTGTGCTGACAGCATGAAACCAGTTTGGGATTCTTTCTCTCTCCTACTGCCCTCTCTCTTTCTTTGCCCCTCCCCCCCCCACTCTCTCTCTCCCTCTCTCAAAATAAATAACATTTAAAAAATAATAAATAAATAAAATAAAATCCTGGCTAAAGTTTGGGAAAATACATTTTGGGTTTTTTTTCTTTTCCTCAAAAAGGCAATTTTTGATGGTCCTAGGGGATTAACACTTACTCTGAGCTTGTTTGGACAATATTAGACTCCCAAATCAGAATTGAAGGGGAAGGTGTACAGTGGGCCCACCCAGGTGGCCAGGAGCTACTCAGAGAGGTAAATGACTTAAGCACAGGGTAGAGCTCAAGGCCCCAGTTTCCCCAGACGGTGGGCAGGTTTGCACTTGCACAATAACAGGAGCTGGGGGTAAGGGGAGGGGAGAGGAGCTCCGTGCTTCCCGTTACCAGGGCTTTGGAGCTGTGGACTGAGAGGAAATGCAGCCTGATGACCTCAAACAGCATTTCCACTCTGCTGCATGGAACAGTGTCCTCCTACTTTAAAAGAGGAAATCACTCGAATGGCCACTAAAGCAGGCCCCAAGCTTGCAGAAACTAGGCACACTAAAAGAGAAATATTTGTTCTTCACCCTTCTTTATCTGCGATCCCAGGGAAGAAAACAACGGGATGATCAGGAGTGGAAATGTGTAGTTTGTGAAAGGGGGGGATAAGGACCTTTGAAAGGAACAAAAGTCATGTGAATAACACGGTGTTATTTACAAGAGTGGAAATTTGGGAAAATCTAACACTTTAAACATCCAACAACAGGGCAATGGTTAACTAAGTGATGGTGTAGCCATATGAGAAAATACTATAAAGGTATTAACAACTGTGTTTTGCAACGATTTAATAACCTTGGAAGATGATCATAATACAATGTTAAGTGAAAAATATATGCTACAGAACAAATTATAGGTTTTCCTCAAAGTTATTAAGATAAATATAGTTGATTGGATAGAGTGGTAATTATCTACAAATGCTAATTTATGGCTTAGTTTTATTTATCTTTTTCTGAATTTTGTAAAATTAATATGCATATTGTTTTATATTCTGAAAAAGTAAATGTACTTTTAATGTTTATTGCTTGAATTGATGATACATTTACATGTTCAAATTCGAAAACTATAAAACAGTCTCCCCCCTACCTCTGTTCCCTCTCTTATAGGAAGCCGAATTATGTTTCTTGACTTTCTTCCAGAGATACCGGAATGATTATATATAAATATTCGTTCTTTATTCCTCCTTTTTTACACACATGGTAGAGTGCTATATAGACTGTCCTATACCTTGCTTATTTTTTTAAGTCTGCCGATATATCTCCGAGAGCTTCCTATATTACAAACACATTTATTTTTCATGGCTGCAGAGTATTCCAATTCATGCGTGTGCTATTATTTTTCCATAAACCAATTCACCCAGTGTTTGAAGGGCAAACACTACGTGGTCTACTTACAATATTGCAACGAATCATTGTAGATATACATCCTTTTACACATATCCAGCTACTTCTGAACCATCTATCTGACTTCAGGCATTCATATAACAGAGACAAGTTTTTGTTGAAGTCACTGTAATATCAGATGGAGCCTGGTCACGCTCCTTAGGAAAGCACGAAACAGTAAACTGCTCTACCTGTGGGGATTTCTTCCAAGGGGACGGATTTTGTGATTATCTCATCTTCTCTTTTAGTTGAACCAACAGTATTTGGACTTGTTTTGCGCCACACCAATGAATCATTATCTGAGATAGAGGAGATATCGGGAAAACCACATTAGTAACAACAATTTGTGAAAGGGCATAAGCAGAATCAACTAACTCGCTGACTTGCCCTGAGTCCTACCTTGTGTAATCTGGCACCCAAAGAGCTCCACGTTCAAGGCGATCCTCTGATGCCATGTCTGGGGGACAACCCGCACGTATCTGGCCACGATGGGAGGGATAAAATTATTCCTCACTGGATCCCGAAAATTAGAGTTGCCCTGAAACACCTATGGAAACAAAGAACTTTTACCTGAAGATGCTATTAAGTAGTTCCTAGGTCTTTCTCCGCCCACTCATACCTGGTTAGGGCACACCAAAGCCAGGATTCTATGTCTGTTGTAGTCTTGCAGACATACTTGAGAGTGAATTTACAGGGCTTTGCCAACAAAGGCTGAGTTACCTAACGAAGGTGGTGCTGCAGCTCTGCTTTCTAGAAACGCACTGCTAAGAGTATCTGGAGACCTGCTCTCCTACTCAGTTCTTTCCTCCAAAGTTTCTCTTACCTTCTCTTTATTACTTGCAATTCCTTTATAGGTCCTCCACTTGGAGTTGTTGTTTTTGAATTTCATTACAAAACTCTTAACATAAAAGTTGAAATTCGACTGTGTGGATCCTGTGGTCATAATTCCTTGTAAGAAAATATTATTGACAGGTTAGTTTTTAAAATATATAGCATGTATTACAATCTTAGGTTTCTTTTCCTTTTTTTTTTCCTCACTTGATATCTCCAATCATTTTACAAGTAAATTTTTCTTATTTGCATTTAGAAACCTGATCACAGAGGAGTGTTTCCACACTGACAATATGCCATACAAAGGTTTCCTCATTGCAGGGTGGGCTTTTTTTTTTTTTTTTTTTTTAGTTTATTTATTTATTTCTGAGTGAGAGAAAGTATGAGTGGGGGAAGGGTAGAGAGAGAGAAAGAGGGAGAATCCCAAGCAGGCTGCATGCTGTTAGTGCAGAGCCCAATGTGGGGCTCGATCCCATGACCTGAATCATGACCTGAGCCAAAATCAAGAGTCAAATGCTTAACCGACTGAGCCACCCAGGAGCCCCGCAGTGTGGGCTTTCTAATTGCTACATCCATACTTAACAATCTGCATGCAGATTCTGCCCATAGACACAATGAGAAGGTTTGTTCATTATTTTTAGAAAAGACAGAGTACTTTGAGGTAGAGAGAGTGGCACCTATGTAACTCTAAAATATAACTTGAACAGCAAGTCATTTTGCATTTGTGAAACTGCACTGTGGCAGTACCTGTTATTTTCTTTTTCTCTCCCAAATCGGTCTCCAGCCATTCTCGCTGTTTGTGGTTCTTGCTGCTGTCCCCGGAAGCTGATGACAGGTCTTGGTCCTGAAGCTGGACTTGGCCAGGAGACCAATGAACTTGTTCTCCCAACTCACTGACCCACTGCCAAGTAGTTCTGATTTGTGTATCAGGTTCCAAACTCAATGATCTGCTGCAACCTTAAAAAAAAAAAAAAAGCCAGGAAAAGTCTTTCAGATATAAACATGAAATGAAGAAAAAAAAAAAGTATGCCATCTCACCTAGAATTATTCAGTTGATTTATTATTCTGATATCAAATCAACTGTTTAATTACTAGTTGTTTAATGACCCAGACTCTCATTTGATTCATTTGTACTACAGTATCTTGAAATTGTTGCTGCTCTTTTTTAAAATAGACCTCACTGAAGTCACATCCCCTATAATGACATCCTTGTTCTCACTATAGCTTTTCCCTTCTAAATTTCTACATTCATCCTCATTTCAGCAAAGCGAAATGTGTTTTAAAGGCAAAGGGGAGGTTAGCAAATAAAGGCCACACTCCTCTCCCTGGACAAAGAAGACATATTCATACCATTCCCCTTGAAATATTTCCCTTTATGCTGAGAGAATATTTACATAGAATATATTTCATGACAGAGGGACTAAAAAGCCTTTATTTTACATATTTATGTTTAATCACTTTATTTACTTTTTAATTTTTTTTTTTACCATTTATTTATTTTTGAGAGACAGAGCATTGAGCAGGAGAAAGAGAGGGAGACACAGAATCCGAAGCAGGCTCCAGGCTCTGAACTGTCAGCACAGAGCCCGACGTGGGGCTTGAACCCACGAATCATGAGATCACAACCTGCGCCAAGTCTGATACTCAACCAACTGAGCCACCCAGGCGTCCCTAATCACTTTATTAAAAAAAAAAAACACAAAGTGTAATATTCAAAAGGTTTTTCTGTTAAAATCTAACATAAAGGAATTTCTCTTAAATGTCATTTCAAATTTTCATTCTTTTTTGGCAAAAGTTTAAGACAGCTGAGATGATAAAGAAAAATATTTTCTACTTAATAATAATTGAGCTACTGTCTTGTGTATTTTTAAGTCACAGCATACTTGGTGCTGTGTGACCTGTGGAAAAAGAGAAAAATAAAATCCTTTAAACTGTATCATTGGAGGGATATGGAAGAATAAAACACTACTAAAGATTCTAAAATACCAAATTCTTTTTATTTATTTATTTTTATTTTTTGAAAGAGAGCACAAGTGAGCAAGGGGCAGAAAGAGAGAATCCCATGAGGGGCAGAAAGGGAGAGAGAGGGTGGAGTCCGAAGCGGGGCTTGAGCTCACCTGATGCGGGGCTTGAACTCCCAAACCAAGAGATCATGACCTGAGACAAAGTCGGATGTTTAACCGACTAAGCCACCCAGGCACCCCACAAATTCTTTTTTTAAATCTTTATTTATTTATTTACTTTGAAAGAGAAAGAGAAAGAGAAGGAGAAAGACAGACTGAGAGCAGGGGAGGGGCAGAGACAGAGGGAGAGAGAGAATCCCAAGCAGGTTCCACACTGAGCATGGAGCCTGACGCGGGGCTTGATCTCATGACCATGAGATCATGACCTGAGCTGAAATCAAGAGTCAGATGCTTAACCACCAACTGAGCCACCCAGGCACCCCTAAAATATCAAATTCTTAAGGAAAACGTGATCCTTACCATCGGAGGTAAAGAGAAATCGCTTGTCTGACAGGGAACCACTGAAATAATAAACACAAACATGAGGAGGTGAGTTGCTTACCTGGATCTTAATGACTGATGCAGCACCATAGCACAGGGTTCACAGAGCCTTCCCACACCTCATGCGATCCTCACAGCACCCAAGCAAGGCTGTTATTATCGTTGTCACTGGTGTTTTATAGACCGAGAACTCAGGCCCACTGAAGGTAAGCAACTTTCCTAAAGTCACCCAGGTGACAAGTGGCCAGGACTCTGAGTCACTGCTGTTGGATCAAAATCTTGTGCAGTTTCCCTCATGCCACATTGTGTTGGGAAGGAAAGCGCACATACACCATCTTAGGAACAGCCTTAAATCCCAATTAGTTAATAGTCAGCAACAGAGGCAGAAGGAATGACTGCCCTGATTATTCCCTTTGCTTCCATAGTCACCTTAAAGCATCCCAATCATTGTCAATTATCAAGGACCACTGAGACAAATGAAGAAGACTGACCACCTTTAGAAAAATGACCATGGATCGTGCCCCAGCACTGCTGCTCTGGGGACAGCCTCAGTTCAGTCTCTCTCTAGTCACACTCCTACCACATGTCAAACCATGAACCAGCTTCTGCTTCCGGATGACAAGGTACAGCTGGAGAAAATTTACAGCATCTCACTGAGCTTGCCCTGACCTGGGCCTCACTGCCGATCTGGCCTTTATCCCCGGGCCTGTGGACTCTAGTGCTTTCACAGCTTGTATTACTCACACAGGCACACTTAGCACATCAGCCTCTCTCTGCACTTGTCTCCTTCAGTGGAGAAGGGATTCCGAAGGCCTGCGACCATATTTACCTTTGAGTACATCCCTTACCAACTCAGCAGTGTGAAAATACATAGACTAAATAGAAAATCTGGAAGTCTCAAGATTAATCTTAACGTGCATCGTATTTATTATATTAGATACTAGAGATAAACACAGAGATAGATGTCACTCTTGTGATCAATTATTTTACAATCTGAGAGTACTGCTTATTATTAAAAATTATTTTTTTTTACATTTATTTATTTTTGAGAGACAGAGAGAGACAGAGCGTGAACAGGGGAGGGGCAGAGAGAGAGGGAGACAGAATCCAAAGCAGGCTCCAGGCTCTGAGCTAGCGGTTAGCACAGAGCCCGACGCAGGGCTCAAACCCACAAACGTGAGATCATGACCTGAGCCGAAGTCGGACGCTCAACCGACTGAGCCACCCAGGCGCCCCCAGCTTATTATTTTAAATGTTTAACCCTGCATTATAGGCGGTGACAATGGACAGAGAGACTATTGAACTGTGACATCCACAGAGAACCCAGGAATAGTCTGGACAAGAGTATGAGACTCTTCCCATCAAAGCTTGGCTACTGCTGTTGTTTAGAAGTACCAGGTGGTCAAAGTCGCTGGAATGGACTTTTTCTTTCCCATTCCTTGTCCACTTTCTCAAGCAGAGACTCCACCACCCCTGCTATTCCACATAAAGGTTCTGTGATAACTTGAATATAATGCAGGCACCAATCATTTCTGACATGAAAACGCAGACCCACTGGGGTCGCAAGACTTGCCTGAACTCGGGGTGGCTAAGGCTGGGTGAAGATCCAGCTCTTCTAACTTAAAAAAAAAAAAGGTGCACATTGTTGCAATTCACCATTTAAAGTTTTATTAATTTATTTGGAGCCTCCATTTGACTGATTTTTTCCATTTTTTATAATGGTCCTGCACGAAGTATCCCACTTGAAATTTTGCCCAAATAAGCACTCGTAACCCAGAGGACCTAAAACTCACTCCCACTGCCATGAGACACTAAAATATTTATTCTGCTCTTGCTCAAAAAGAGGAGTTATGGAAAGAAGGCTAACTGGAGTTAACCCCAAAAGATGCCGCCAGGGAAGGCGCTGTGTCTAACACCTCTCTGCCTGGCTTTTCTCCACTATCAGCTGGAATATGTTTTTCCATTTCACTCTAGTAAACTAACTAAACACAACCACTTAGAGAATTCTATTGGTAAATGAGCCTCCTCTTTGAAAAATGAAAACGCCCCAGGAGGCTGGAGTTCTGAGGCATCAGGGTGAATGAATTCCATCAGATTACAAGAACTGCCAGCCTTCCCAGAGGGCTAGAGGGCTAGAGAGAGGAGCAATCAAGAATAGTCTGATGTCAACTGAAAGAAAAGCCTTCCCTGCTGATGGTTTGAGCCTTCACCCTCTGTATGAGGTCAGCCTCTCTTCCTGATTCCATTCTGGTCTCCTCAAATCAAGGAAGTGAGCTGACCCGGATGAATCCCAGAAGAACCTTAGATATTTACTTTAGGGACTCCTTCTTCCTCAGCTGTACTGCTTCCTTCTGTGTTTTTTCCTGAACACCAAACAATCATGTGTGGGAACAGAAGTTCAATGACCGCATGTACAGTGGTTCCCCAGCAGCAAAACAGTGCGGATGAAAACAACTGCTCCCTGAAGATGTGGGAATCAAACTGAGTGGAGAAGATGTATTCACATGTGGTGGACTCTTCTCTGCTCAGTACAAAAAGTCAAAGCAAAATCAGAGCTAGAAAGAAGGGTCCTTGATATAATCTGCACCAAAACAAAAATTGGACAATTTGTTCAAATAACTACACGGAATGTGGAACAAAACTCTTCCTAAGTCATTATTGGTTTCGATTTCTGTACTCTTATCACTGCATCAACGTTCAATTTCAGATTACATAAAGCGGCTTCATCTGTATTCAGCCCAGAAGTAACTAAAAACATGTCTACTTTTATGCAACAGTTTAAATAATTTTTTCAAAAGTAAAATAAAATCCTGGTAGTAGAAGTTAAACTTTTTGCAGTCCTATTCTTCTATAAAAGAAGCACTGAAAGGTATATATATAATCATAGGCAAGAGAGTCCAAAAACAGATTTAACAGCAGAAGTCAAGTCCTCACTCCTATTTGGAGATACAGCACCCAACAAATCTGGGCCACAGCCTGATATCTTCCAGAACTACCACCTTAGTATCAACACATCAAACCATAAAAAATGTCAACAAAAACAGATCCTCAAGAGTCAAGATCAAGCTGGCGTTTACAGCTTACTGTGCATAAACAATCACTTTTACTATAAATCAGGATATAGTATTTATGTTCCAGGCAAACCGGAAGATACTCTTAAATACAGAGAACAAACTGAGGGTTGATGGTGGGTAGGGAGAGGGGGAAATGGGTGATGGGCATGGAGGAGGGCACTTGTTGGGATAAGCACTGGGTGTTGTACGTAAGCCAATTTGACAATAAATTATACTAAAAAAAAGATGAATCTGAAAAAAAAATATGTTCCAAAAAGTCTGAGGCAAATACATAAGTGAAAAAAAGTGTACATACATATGTGTATATATATGTATATAGAATACATACATATACACTTATATATAGTACATGTGTATGTGCATATATGTATGTATAAAATACATGGGTGTGCATACATAAAAATAATTTATGACACACATATACATTTTATTTATTTGAGTAAGGATTTTAGTTTCTAAAAGCACTCTGTTACTAAGCTTTTAGATCTTAAACTCTGGCACAAATTTGGGAGTGACATGTCTTTGAATGTTCAGACAATATAAAAAGAACACTCAGGGCCTGTCAAAGTTACAAGTCCTATCCAGAGGGAAGGTAGAGAGAAGTCTTATCTATAGCAAGCAGAGAACACAAACAGAGCATGGTGAGCCTGCATATTAGAGTGTGTGGATGACTGCCTTTTACAGATCACATACAGTGTCACTTGCATTGCCTGTGGAAGACTTGGACTGAACACCCTCTATGGATACTCCCACCTGCATCCCTGACTCGGAATTACCAGTGGGAGCTCTGCCTTTTCTCCTCAGCCACCCACCAGCCAGGGCCCTAGACATGAGCATGGTGAGCTGACCGCCACAACTCCTCTGGTGTCCCTCCCTGGGCCTGGGCTCTGCTCCTGGGTCCCCAGATGCTTTGTTCCCGCCTCCTACCAAACCCAAGGTCTGCTTCCTTCATGAAGGTGACCTAACCAACTTCAGTCATTGCTTCTAAATCCCCTCCCTTGTGAGCTTAGGCCAACGCCCCAAGCCAGTAGTGAGTTTTTGTCTCTCTAAGTTTACTTGTGAGTTCATCTATTGGTTCTTTGGAACTTAAGATACATTTTCCTATAAAAATCATATTATAACTTGTGGTCAGAATTCCTATTTGAAGCACCAGATTGCTAAACTAAGCTAGAATACATGTAAATAAAAAGTAGAAGGGGAAGGGGAAAATTACTGCATAACTTTTTCAACCTGACATCAGAGGCACTATATTTATGCTAACTAGGGAACCTATCTATCCCCTTATATAGTTTTTTTTAACCAGATGAGAAGGTCCACATCCACTGAGAGAATAGAGCAGGGAAGCATGGTGATCATGTTCTTTCTGCACACAAGCGGGGACCATACCAAAATGGCGGGACAGGGCTGGGGGGAATCTGTACACACACTAGGGAGTGGTAGGGAATACAGGCCCTGACCCATTTTTTCCTGCTTTTGGATCCTGAAATGTCTGCAGTCTCTGTGATGTGCTATATCCTCAAGACCAAGACTATGTGACAACCTGTCCAAAAAACACAGGGTCATGGTAGCAGGAAGACATTTCTGGGGCAGATAGGGAGGAAGCAAGAGATAAACATGTGGCTTGAGGATCACCTTTCTCTCATACGGCATCCACCCATGGAAAGCCTTCCTCTGGCCCCCTCCAGGCTGCCTGTTTCTATGGATGGACACCTGACCACAAGGCAGGCTTATATTTAGTTCTAACAGCTCTTGCTTTCCACTCCAGAAGCTGAAGAAACCTAAAAGCATTAAAAGCTCAGGTTGAATGTCTAAACAATTGAGCAACTGACATACTTTTTTCTCATAAAGCTAAAAGAGAGATAACAGTGAACAGAGAGGTTAATGTTAATAAAAGTCCTCTTTTTTTTTTCACTTCCCAACTATTACTCGTCACTAAGAGCTTGTCTCTAAGGCTCCTCTAGGAGAGCCTGTTGGTTCTATGGGGGCTTTATTTCAGTTCTCTGTCTCCTTCAGTACCTTTGGTAATATTGGAGATAACAGGTAATTTACTACAACTGGAAAAACTGAAAGGAACAGGCTTCGTTCTCTCCTACTAAAGCACCTGAGAACAGAAATACTCCTCTGCCCTAGAATTTCAGATGTGTGCCATTTTAATTTACTTGTCAGCATAACCAGTGAGCTCTTTTATTGCTGCATTTATCTTCCACAAAGACACCATAAATGCTGCTTTAAGCATTCACGCACATTCTTCCCAGCTGACAAACCTTTGGGATCATATGCCCACTGTCCTTTCAAAACTGTGAGCTGGTAAATTACACCTTTGGGGTTACCTTCCACTCAGAACAGAAGACAAAGTACTTACTCTTTTGAGAGAACACCATTGGCGAGGATTCCTTCATACCGACTTATCCCTTTGCGCTGAAGCACGCTGATCTGACCTCCCAACTCATCTGCAATTATTCCTGCATGGATGGCGGCTTTGCACAATACAGAGGTCTGAAATACAGCAATGTCATCACTCAGGGCTACTCAAGAACACATTAAAATATGGTGGGAGTTTCCCATTTTGTCATAACATGTGGTCAGGATCCCTAGTTGACCTATGATATTGCTACACTGTAAGTCATTTACATTAAAAAGTAGAAGAATAGGGGAATATTATTTCATAACTATCTCAGAATGACATGAGAGTCACCAATTTAGGTTAACTTGGGAACCCACCCACTAGAGAGAAAGTAGGTAATTTAGTAGTGGTGACCCCCCAGTGAATAATGAACGCCTCCCATGGTCATGCCCTTGTGTAGGCACCTCCCAAGGTGCACTGGGCCAGGTAGTTTGTTGTTTTGCTGCAGAGAACATGGCCCAACCAGCTGCCACACGTGTCACTGTGGCCACCTATGACACTCTGCCCCCAGATGATCTGCCCACATGATTGCAGGAGCTGTTCTAGGCAAGGGGAGATTAAGAACTGACCAGTCCAGGGGTGCCTGGGTGGCTCCATCAGTTAAGTCCTTGACTTCACCTCAGGTCATGATCTCACAATTTGTGGGTTCAAGCCCCACATCGGGCTCTGTGCTGGCAGTTCAGAGCCTGGAGCTTGCTTTGGATTCTGTGTCCCCTTCTCTCTCTACCCCTCCCCTGCTTGCACTCTCTCTCTCTGTCTCTCAAAAATGAATTAAAAAAAAAAAAAAAAAAGAACTGACCAGCCCAAATTGCTGACCCACAAACTCATCAACAAATAAAATAGCTATTATTTTAAGCTACTCAATTTTGGGGTGGCTTGTTAAGCAGAAATAACTAAACAGTTTCTTACATCTTGTTTACCAGATACACGTACTAAGGATCCTTTGAGAAGGTGAATCTTCCATACCACAGCTTCATTTTATAATTAATTTAGAGACTGAACAAGGCATTAAAAACAAAATAGTGATATCAGCCACAGAATATTAAGTGGAACAAAAGACTTCATAAAGGTCTCAGAGCAATGAGGATGAGCATCCCAGGGCCCACAGCCTCCACCTCATTTCCTGCCTCTGGGAGGGTCAGACAGCTGATGCCTGCCCAGGCCTCCACGTCTGCTGCCTGGAGTGACAGACGGTGACAGATGGAGCAGGAGCACCTGACTGGCTGATTAGCAGGTTGGAACTGGTGCATGAGAAGTGGGGCTGGAGGAAGGACTGAAACTTTTCCATGGGGTGCCCAGGCCCCTAGGTCCCCATGGGCATAGACCTGCCTGGGAGGGTGGTTAGACAGTGAGCCCAGGACTGAGGGGCTGAGAAACATCATTTTCTAAATAATCTTTAGCAATGTCCCAATTCTCCATGATGGCTAATGCCAACACGGGAAGAGCAGCTCATGAAATTGTCTTGATAACTGGACTTGGGAATTTCTCTTTGTGTTAATGATAACGTTGTTACGTTATCTGCAGTGGAAAAAATCTCTTGGATTTAGGTTACAATATCTGGGGGACCGAAGAGACCAACCATATTTTGTTATAATTGTGGTTGCAATGAAATTGAGAACTTCTGTGATCTTTAATTTAGAGAGTGTATATTTCTCAAACTAGATTAGATTCGGGAAAATGAGTCAGTCTTACAATAATGGCTATCAGAAACAAAAGAGGGGGACAGTTCCTGACAGAGAAGAAATAAGAGAATGGTGAAAGATGGATGCAGATACTACCCTCTTTGATTTTGGAGAAAAACAAAGGATTAAAAGGTGAGAAAAAGACAGTGTTTTATTTTGTTTTGTTTTATTTTATTCTTTTTAAGTTTATTTATTTATTTTGAGAGAAAGAGAGAGAAAGTGAAGGAGGGGCAGAAATGGAGAGAGAGAATCCCAAACAAGCTCCACACTGTCAGCATGGAGCCCGATGCAGGGCTCAAACTCACAAACTTCGAGATCATGACCTGAGCCAAAATCAAGAGTCAGACGCTTAACTGACTGAGCCACCCAGGCACCCCTATTTTGTTTATTAATTTTTAGAAAAAGGGAGTGAGTGCGAGCTGGGAAGAAGCAAAAGTACAGAGAGAATCTGAAGCAGGCTCCACTCTTAGTGCAGAGCCCAGTGTGGGGCTTGATCCCACAACCCTAGGATCATGACCTGATCCCAAATCAAGAGTCAGAGCCTCAACCAACTGAGCCACCAAGGTGCCTCCAAAATAAATATCTTTAAATTAAATATCCAGCTTGTGTTATTTTTCTGAATGTTCCTTCCTTAAAAAGGTTTATTACTACTGTGTGGACTCTTGGAGTACAAAATGGAGCAGCCAGTTGTAACAGAAAAGCCTTGAATTTAAATTCGGCAATTTAGCTCATCATCCCGGCTTTGCATCTAACTCTACTAAGTCATGTCACTGCTCTGGATCCGCCCCCCCCCCGCCCATTCCTCTGTACAATGAAAAGGCTGGACTGCATGATGTCTAGTATCTTTTCTAATGGTCTACTACCTTGTGATTCTAATGGGCACCCTATGTCCCTACTATGAGGTCCATGTAGGCCTGCCTAGGTCTCTCAGCCCCAAGATGAAAAGCAATTGGTCCAGTGGTCTATGGGGCAGATAATCCCACTGTCCCTAGGATCATTTATCTTTCTTGGAATTTGTTCTGGGGATGGGGTGGTCTTTAACCCAGGAGCCCTGCCTACTGGAGAGCTCTCACTGGATTTGGCATGTCCCAAGGACTCCTTGGTTACAAGAGGACAGGTTAACAAGTCAATTAGCATTAGGACCTACCAGTGTCATTGGCCAACACACATTCCCATTTTCCATAGTAATCAGCATTGAGGGACCCCAGCAGCATATACCCTTTTTATGGAATTTATTCAACTGCAGCTCATATTTTTCCATGATATTAAATGCAGGTCATAGGATACAACTCCAGGAGAATAACCACCAGATCTGGCTATTACATTATTATGATAAAATTATCAGCCTTTTCAGGATTATTTTCTTAAAAAAAATTCCTCACTCACCCAACCAACTTAAATAAAATAGATGTTTACCTAAATTGGGGCTTTTGGTGTTGATTTTAAATTTTTACTTTCATTGAAGTTGATTTTTGTAAATATCCTTTTAAAGAGGAAATTTATACTTTGATTTTCTAGCAATTTTTGAGGTCTAAGCCTCACTGAAATATAAATATAGGAAAGCCACATCACTAGCCTGTGTTAATGAGTGAACTGGCTTCTACTCGAATGAAATAATTTAAATGTAATTCTTCATTTACACTTCCTCAGACATCTGAGAAGAACACCTGCATGGTTCACAAAATTGCAGGTTGAGGGTATTAAACATTTCTAAAGTTCACTAACCATAAAACATGGCTAAACAGATCAGCATGAAGTAAGACTACATCAACCTTCTTTTTTTTTAATGTTTATTTATTTATTTTGAGAGAGATAGAGAGAGCAAGCGCTTGTGAGTGTATGCTCTCAAGACTATGTCGAGACTACATCAACTTTCAAAGCGATTATCAAATCATCCCAGAACTGGAGTATTTTCTTATGTCTTCCTTCAAGAAAAGTCATCTTGTACTGGAAAGTATTGACAAAGTATTAAAATAAAATCTAATATAAAAGTAAACACTTCAGGAGTGCCTGGGTGGCTTCATCAGTTATGCATCCAATTCTTGATTTCAACTCAGGTCATGATCTCATGGTTCATGAGTTCGAGACCTGCATTGGGGCTTGGGATATTATTCTCTCTCTCTCTCTTTCTCTCTCTCTATCTATCTCTGTGTGTGTGTGTGTGTGTGTGTGTGTGTCTCTCTTTGTCCCTCCCCTGCTCATGCTCTCTCACTCAAAATAAATAAGACTTAAAAAAAGTAAACACTTCAGATTCCATTTAATAAAACATGAATAAAGCACATGTTTTAAAATGATAGTAAAATGCTAAGTTACAAAAATGTGTTCCACAATCTATCCTATGAATTGTTCCTATGTTGCTACAGTCTTTGTAATTACCATATTGGAAACATTTTCTTTTTCTTAATTTTTTCTAATGTTTACTTACATTTGAAAGAGAGAGAATACGAGCAAGGGAGGGGCAGAGAGAGAGAGGGAGACATAGAATTCAAAGCAGGCTCCAGACTCTCGGCTGTCAGCACAGAGTCCAATGCGAACTCACGAACCACAAGATCATGACCTGAGTCAAAGTCAGATGCTTAACTGATTGACCATGCACCCCAGCAACATTTTCTTTGCAAAAGTTATCTGCATTCATTTTAGAAATGTTGGAAATTTTGAAAAAAAAATCAGTCATACTGCTTGCTATCACCTGGAAACAACCTCATGCTATTATAATGTATTTCCCTGTGGCTTTTTGTGGGTGTATACAATAGGCCTGGTTTCTCCCCTTCTCCTCCTAAACCAGGAATGCACTAATATATACTGTCTTCCTGTATTCTACATTACTTCTTGAATATTCTGGGGGTATGGAGAATTTACTGAAACAAGTTATTAAGTGATGTCTTAAAAGCAGATAGTCAGCAAACTTGAGAGAAGGTGCTAAGAGAGATCTATTCTAGGGCCTTTTTATTTCTGGTTTTGGGTAAGGCAGATCTCAAAGAGAAGCCCATCCTACTTAACTAGCATGGCAAACATATATCAATACAGATGCCTTAATTCATCAGTCAAGGAGATAGAGCCATAGAACCTTAAGAATTCAAAAAGAATTTTAAAGTTTTCTACTGATACTTCCCAACAGACTGTCACTTTCTCCGCCCCACAGCACCTTCCCACACAGATATAGACCATATCTGACAAATGGTTTAACATCTACACTTGACACTTCCGGCCACTAGGGCTCACCATTTCTTGAGATATCCAATTCCTTTTTGCACTGCTCAATTATTCCTCACATGTAACTAAAACTGGCTTCTCTATAACGTTCACCCCGACCCTAGTTCTGTCTTCAGGAACAACATAGAATGAACCAATTCCTTTTCTGTAATTGTTCTTTAGGACAACATACTTCTTCCCTGACACAGAGCACCTGTTTCTTCAACAGCTTCTCTTGTAACTTGTTTTATAGATTCTGTTATCCTGACCTACAGAATATGCTTTGGTTTTGCAAAGGCGCTTCCAGGAAGGACTTGCTACAACTGAACACATTTCCTAAGACGAAGGAGGACAGACTCTATGATAACCTCCAGGATCTCTGACTCTTGGCATTCCCCCACTGTGTAATCCCTCTGGGTTCAGGTAGGAGCTCTGGCCTTCTTCTAATTAAGAGAACAATAGCAAAAGTGGTGGGATGCTACTCCCATGATAACATTACATAAGGTTGTAACCTGTCTTACTAGGAGACTCCTTTGTTGGGAAATTCTCGCTAGGTGGCTTTGAAGAAGAAAGTAGTGTGGTCAGATAGGCCCAAATGGCAAGGAGCTGAGGAGAGCCTCCAGCCAAAATCCAGGAAGAAACTGAGGTCTTCTGTTCAACAATCCACAAGTAACTGAATGCTGTCAACACCATGTGAACTTAAAAGCCAAGCTGAGCCTCAGATGAAGTGCAGCAGCCCTAACTAGGCCAGCCTGGGTGCACCCTGTGAGATCCTGAAGCAGAGAATTCAGCTGAGCTCTGCCCAAATCCTAACCCAGAGAACATGAGACGTAACACGTGTGTTGTTTTAATCTTCTAAATTTGTAGTAATACTGTTATGTAGCAATTGATATGTCATACACCCACAAGATCAACGTATACCAAAAAAGGAATGATAAGACTTCTTAAAAGAGTTTTCAAAATATAAATTTTCCCTCCAGATGAAGTCGTTCTGAAAGCAAATGATATGAAACTAGCTAGAGAGTCAAAAAGGACACCTGTTTGCTACCCCCACAGATCGTGTACTCAGATCTAGCATGCAGGAAACCATATACCTGTTACACTAAAAAACAGAGCTCTGTCAAGAGGAGAAAGATAACTAAAATAAGAAAAAGTGACGCTATCTCTCTTACTGCACATAATTCTTAAGTTTCTTGCATGGGATGTTAAAATAACAAATAGAAACTTTCTGTCATTGGGGGGAAAACTGAAGCCATTTAGAAATAGCCTGTGCCAAGTATATCTTAAATTGAGGTATTGTAAATCATTTTAAGATTCAAACAATTTTTAGGCCAAATGAATATCCTATGCCAATCTTGTAAATAAAGACAATACATGAAAAAGAAAACAAAGAGCAAAATTTGTTGCTTCTAGAATCAGGATATACTAAAAGCAAAAATTAAAGCCAAGTTTGTTTTTCCCCTGCTAGAGATGAAATTAACAATCACCTGGAACATGTATGGTTTTTTTCCATTCATGAAGACACATGTCAATAACTTTTAGGAAAGTTCCAACTCTACACAGACTTTCACATTTCTCATAACTCAAGCCAATGCCCATATGCTGTAACCTCAACTATTTTATTTTTTTTTAATGTTTATTTATTTATTTTTCAGAGTGAGAGGGAGAGTGAGAGAGAGAGAGGGAGAGAGAGGGAGGGGCAGAGAGAGAGAGAGAAAGAGAATCCAAAGCTGTCTCTGTGCTGTCAGCACAGACACGTCTGTGGGGCTCCATCTCACAAACCATGAGATCATGACCTGAGCTGAAACCAAGAGTTTGATGCTTAACTGCCTGAGCCACCCAGGCGCCCCTGAATGCAACTATTTTAAATAGCAATGTTAGTATTCAAAAACCAGATATCAAATTTCCAAGATAGAAATCTGCAAATAAAGAAATGAAGGACTATGTATATGGAGACAGGACATATACTTTAGGAAAATAACTTCTTGTGAATTTATTTTTCTCTGGGAACAATGTATATAACCAGAGAGTCTCATCTGGCATAAGAAACGGGGGGGTACAAAAAAGGAAGGAATAATATATAAGTGCAGGCCAGGTGGCTTCACTGCTCCTAGACACAATGTTGTTACTCTGTGATGTGAATGTTCATGTCCTTGGCTGTATTTTATGAATCCACTAGAGCGTTAAATAAAGAAAATAGATGGAATTATACTCAGGGTTGAAAAGGGCTTTGTTTACCATTTCATTTACAGCATGCTTAAGTGGAAATGCTAAAAACAGGAATGAATGCATGAATAACCTTGGTTTTTATACTTACTATTTCATTTATTTCCAGAAAAGAGAAAATTGTGCATTTACCTATGGGGCTTGAGATCTTATTTGACTTTACTTCAGGATGCATGTAGGCAGAGCAGTAAGTACTTTTAAATTTCCTCCCTGCCCTATAATTACCCTCAGTTACTTACATCTCTGTATCCATCCACCAGATTCCCAGAAATGTCTCCTGCTATGTCTCTACAACCAGCTGGGCAGAATTTACTGGAAAAAGAAAATAAAGAACTTATATTGTATCAAATCACACTTAAACTAAAAAGCATAAATTATATTTAAACATATTTCTCCTCCATAGAACATGCAGGAGGGAATTACACTGCAGTTTATTTGATATTCATACCACATCTAAATTTGGACTAGCCACAGTCTAAGTGCTTCATATCCACACATAGCTAGTATTAGACAGTGATGGTCTACATTAGTTATAAATTACTTTTACAATTGGAAGAAAAAGTGTACATATTTTTCTTCAGTTTCATTGTGGTATAATTAAGAAATTGTAAGATATTTCAAGTGTATATCGTGATGATTTACATTACCCAACTAGTAAATTAACATATCCATCACCTCACATATTTTAACATCTAAATATATAAACATTTAAAATGTATGTAATACATGTATTTTTGGTGAGAACATTTAAGCTCTACTCTCAGCAAATTTCAGTTATATAATACAGTGTTATCAGCCAGTCAGGTTACACATTAGATTCATCTTATGGCTGCATACATTAATCAAAAACAGTAATATCTCTGTATCAAATACATAAATAGTCAAATTAAGTCCAACACAAAGATGAATTAGACTCGTTAATGTAGTTCGATTTCGCTGTCAAATGAATTTAAGGTCACGCTAATCAGGTACTGCCACCAGATGAGTTACAAAAACCTTTTGACTTTTAAAGCTTTCTACGTTTCATAATTATGGATGAGGGCGTGTGGACATGTATGTCACCCTACCACATCTTCAACTAAATACTACAAAATGGCTGAGTTACAGCATAGATGATCTGGCACCACAACGTCACCCTGCAGGCCTGGATATATTCTTTTCTGTAGGACAGGAAATGACCATTGATGCCTGCAGGCTCTCTCACCACTGGGACTCTATAGGTACAGCTGGAAAGATCTCAGAGAATGTTGGCATATATCTATATTGAATGAATGGCAGCTGTAATTATTGGTTATTTTCAATTTTGTTTTCCAATTATTTAAATTACTGATCATTTTCATTTTTGTTTCTCTACTAGACTTAATAATTGATAATGCTAGAACTGATTCTGCATATAAAATAATCTTATTTATTAGAATGTCTAAGATGGTCAGGACCATGGACTCTTGGGCCTCCCTGAGCAGGCTACTTCACTGCTTTGTGTCTCTTATTTGCAGGGCCTAACAGAACTTACTTTGCAAGGATGCTGGAACATTCACATGAGTTATTTATATGCAAAGGCCAGGGAGCTATGACTGGCATTAAGAAAGCACTCTAAGGAGTTACAGCTGGTGTTAGTGGTGTGGTTGACAACCCTCTCTAGAACACTGGTTCTCAACAGGGAGTGAATTTTGCCCACCCTGGAAGACATCTGGCAACGTCTGGAGACATTTTTGGTTATCACAACCGGCACGTACAGGGTAGAGGCCAGGGATACCAGTGAATGTCCAACAATGCACAGAACAGCTCTCCACAACAATGAATAATCTAACCCAAAACACCAATAGTGCCAAGGTTGAAAAATCCTGCTTTAGACTCTTACTTTATAGATGAGGAAATGTATATCAAAGAGATTAAGTAATTTTTCCAGTTAAAGCAAAGCTGGGATCAAATTTTTCATCTCCTATTCTCAGTAGGTTTCTCCTCTGTGGGAAAGACAAAATCAATTTCCTCTGAAAGTGAAGGAATTCTAAGTCACTTGCGAATGCTGGCCAGGTTAAAAAAAAAAAAAAGAAAAGAAAAAAGAAAGAAACACACACCCTAGGCTCCATTATGCTTATTGATACTATAGTAGAGCTCAGGAGTCAGCAAACTGTGGCTCATGGGCTAAATCCATGGCTGCTTGCTTTTGTAAATAAAGTTTTATTGAAATACAGCCACATTATTTGTTTGCATATTGTCTATGACAGCTTTTGCATTACAGCAACAACAGAAACTATGAATGGATGCAAAAGAGACTGGATGACCCAATCAGTCCGAAATATTTACTATCTGGCCCTGGACAAAAGGTTTGCCGATCTCTGCTATATAAGAAATCATACCAAGTATTTCTCATTAATTAGAACATTAATGCTGTACGGGTGCCTGAGTGGCTCAGTCGGTTGAACATGGGATTCTTGATTTCAGCTCAGGTCATGATCCCACAGTTTGTGAGACTGAGCCCTGTGCAGGGGTCTGCACTGACAGCATAGAGTCTACTTGGTATTCTCTCTCTCCCTCTCTCTGCCCATACCCTGCTCGCTTGCATGTGCTCTCTCTCTGTCTCTCTCTCTCTCTCTCTCTCTCAAAATAAATAAATTTTTAAAAAAAGAACATAAATGCTGTAAAAAATTAAATACAAATAAGGTTATTTTATCTTGTTTAATGTGAAGGAAAACAAAATGATCAGCAACATATGGGTGCGGCAGAGCTAAGACACTGTACTTACCTGTATTCTGGCTGCAAATAATGGTTAGCTCGTTCCAAACATGTTATTAAATCTGTCATAAATAAAGGTAACTGCAATTAGGAGCCTGAATGGAAGTTAGGACATGCATGCTCAAAAACTAATAACAATAAATAATTTTAAAGAATTTTAAATAAAAGAATTTAGTAATTTTAAATAGAAAAGAACGTTTAAAAAGCATTTATCCACTATCCAGTTATTATCCGAATGTTTTCCATTTAAAAACAAATCAAAACTGAGAACACTGTCTTCAGGATTTAATCAGTTTCCTCCATCTGATGGTTTTTCAGCAATTCTCCAATGAATGATAACAGAAACGATTTCAAACAGAAAAACCAACACTGACTCATTACTGTCTACTACACGCTTACCAAGATCATGTGTATAACCTCCCTCGGTAGGAAGGAAACAATTTCAAAAGCCTGACATAGTTCATAGAGGAGGTTTGGGAACATTTTAATTTAGCAGTTTAGCTAGTGGTATCTGAGTGCCCATGGAACCACATGTTTACTGAGAATACAACTTTTTCACTTTGATCGGTCAGGACCAAGGACTTAAAAAGAGGATATTCTTTCCTTTGGAGTATAGAACTGAATGAACGCTCCGCAACAGAGATGTTAAGGTACTGCAAATTTTGATGTATTTAGATCAGCCGAATATAGTTTCCACAATATACCACACTTGCTGCAACAGTTCTTTCTTTCCTTAATATTTTCAATAGTTCTTAGGGACAACATATGGTGAACACTAGCCATGCTGGGATTGGCCAGATTTGATTGGCTGAGAGGGAAATGAGTGGTGCACCTCCTTCCCAGAGCATTTCTGGTCATAGGGGACTGAGCGCAGAAACTCTGGGCACGTCTGTGACCCAGGGTAGACACGGAGTGAGCTGCGCAGTCATTATTCTGGGGCACAAGAGGCCTGGACAGGAGGCCATGCTTTCCTCATCAGTATTCATGCTCCCTTCTCTCCTGCTCAAGTATCAGCTCCACGGTTAAGGCACACTGTGACAGTGAGTTCACATGTGAGTCACACTCACATGCCTCCTCTGTGATGGTGCACTGTATGTGTGAATGGGGGTGGTGCGGAGGGCAGAGATGCCACTGGTTAAATAGTTTGCCTGCTAAGCTAAGAAGGGTTGGTGGAGGGCTCCAGAGAATAGGCAGATCTTAGAAGCCAGACCCTAAAATAGCCCTGAAAATGTACCATCCAAGGTTTCTAGGAAAATGAGATCAACCCTTTCCCATATAGGTCAGCTGACCAATCTAACAAGTTTGATACAAGTATTCTGAGTTCAGATCTAAGTGCTTACAAGGACAAAACATTCCTCTCTTCCTATACTTCTCTTCCTGAGGTCACAATTCTATCCAGAGATGGTTATAAGTAGCAAGAGGAATTCTTAGACAGATACACGTTTACAGATTTGTTTTGATTCTTTTGCTATACCTGGATGGTCGCTGCTGGCATAGGTCAGCAAAAATCCCCGCCCTGAAATGTGGGATCCACTCTCAAAGCGAACGGTGACTTCGTTTGCGTTCAGTAGGAGTTCTTTGGGAACGGGCATACTTCCACAATATGGTCCTAAAAACAAAGCACACTTTTGGCACATTCCAAATTTACACCAGCACAAAGAATGGGTATATTTCTTTCCCTAAAGGTCAACTTTAGCAGACAACACATATATGAGATGGTAATCTTTACCCAACTGAAGTTTTGCTTAATACTGGAACTGCTAATTAGTGCCTGACTGTGGACTTGATTGTACTGACAAACCAAGGGGGTAAGTGGCTAATTCCAGATACACAATAGGCTGGAACTAGTTAATTGTGAACAACCCAAGAGATAGGTTCTAATTTTTGTAAAAGAAGGCTAACGAAGGTGCAACCCATTAGGTAGTGAAGAAATGGCTATCGCAAAAGTGGTATTCTAGGGGCCTCCTAAATTTGCTCAAAGAAACTCACAAATTTTCTTTTTTCAAGGAGGGCCCAAAATTAAAAGACTGCCAATGCATGGTAACAATCTTGTTTTCATGCAATTTATACATTTATCTCTCTCTTACAGTACCTTCTGGTTAACCCATATAATTTATTTTGGTTTGCAAAATAAAGTTTATAAAAAGGAGAGGAATCTCTAAAGGCTTTTGAAATACCATAGTATAAGTGATGCAATTAAGAGAATAACACATTGTTTCTAGATTAAGTTGCCTGAAAAGCAATAGGAAGCGCAATGAACTCTCAAAGGACATAAAAGATTTGGAACTAAACAATAAAAATAGACCTTCCTAAGGCTACTCAAGTTAAAGTTTAGTTTGTAAACTGTCATCTTAAAAGTCATGTATGTTGGGGCACCTGGGGGGCTCAGTCAGTTAAGTGTCCAACTTCAGCTCAGGTCATGATCTCATAGTTTGTGGGTTCAAGCCCTGCATCCAGCTCTGTGTTGACAGCTCAGAGCCTGGAGCCTGCTTCGGATTCTGTGTCTCCCTCTCTGTCTGTCCCTACCCCACTCATGCTCTGTTTCTGTCTCAAAAATAAGTAAACAAAAAATTTTTTAAAAAGTCATGTATGCAAGACAGAATAATCTTAAGAAAATAGGAATTAGCAAGCAAATTTTGACAACAGGTATTCTTATTTAACATCTCACATAAAACAGGATGGGAAGAGTCAACAGCAACATCAGGTAATAGTCAACAGTGACAGCAGGCCAACAGTGCCCACATCAGGTTAAGGAAGGTGGAGGGAAGAAAGAAAAAGGTCCAGGAGAGGATCATGAACTCAACTAGGCACTCCTCTCCTGCTATAAGGAATCCATTTTCTCTACTGTCCTTCCAGGTCTCAAATTCAGAAGATGTAAGAGAATAAAAGAGAAAAGCTGTATGTTTCCCTTCATGCCTCAAATCTCTGTTATTCCCTATTATTGAATGAGAGTGAAATCCAAATAAGAAAAGATTACTTACCTCTTTAGAGACACTCATCATATATAATTACTTACATGAGTTAATACTAGCAAACTGCTTAGAATACTACCTCGCATGAAAGCTATAGAGATTACTTCATAGTTAGTAGTGAGTCATTAAATAAATAAATAAATCTATTAAGACAAATAAATAATGCTTGTTTCCCTTTTAGACTACATCCCATGGAGACAGAAACTTTTCTATCCATCACTTTATCCCCAGAAACTTGTACAATCCCTGGCATGTGGTGGCCTTCTAAATATTGTTAGAATCGAAATGAAGCTAAACGTTCTTCTATTTGCAACACTTTTTAAAAGCCAAACCTGATTATAAAGATGCATAAAAGATTTAATCCTGGCATTTTAAAATATCATGAAGGAGTCAGGAAAAGAAAATGTGGAAAAGCAAGGGAGGCAAGGAAGTCATTAGTGTTATACATTTATGGATGTTTATGAACTTTAATAGTGCTCACAGCATGGTTTATACTAAATCCATTTTTGTATAATAAAGTAGAATGATGAGCATTTTTTCAAAATTAAAGTGAGTCAGGTTATTGTTCTTTACTTTTCCAACTCATTCTTATTTCATGTATACTTGAAATTCCTTTGTTTTCTGCACAGATAAGTGAAGATACTTGCTTTGCAAATCTAAGAATAAAAATGAAATAGCTAGTAACTTCTTGCTACTGATAAATCAGAATATTTTTCTAACCAAATTTGTCTTTTCCAAAAGGAAGTAATAATGTACTCATCTCCAAATGGTGATAATGATACTTATCTCTCAAATTTCTATAGCATTCCAATGAGTCCTAATAAAAAGTGAGGTAAGCAAGTATAAATTGATCATCAGTGAGAATTTGTTTGAGTTCTTTTTAGCTGAAATAAATTTGATATATAACACTGTAAATTTAAGGTATACTATATATTCATTTGATATATTTATGTACTTTAATGTGATTGTCACTGTAAAGATAATTAGCACTTATATCATGTTACATAATTGGAATTATTAGTCTCTTAGCAAGTTTGGTGATTATACAATCACCCTTGAACAATGTGGTGGTTAGGGGCGCCAACCTCTGTGCAGCTGAGAATCTGTGTGTAGCTTTTGATTCTCTAAAAAGCTGATTACTAACAGCCTACTGTTTTTTTAAATTTTCATACTAATACTCTACTGTTGATCAGAAGCCTTACCAATAATATAGTCAACTAACACATTTTATATGTTACATGTATTATCTCTATTTTATAATAAAGCTAGAGAAAAGAAAGTATTAAGAAAATCATAAAAAAGAGAAAACATATTTACAGTACTGAATTAAAAAACAATTCATATGTAAGTGATCTGCATAATTCAAACCTGCATTGCTCAAGGGTCAACTTTAATTCAATACTGTTATCTATATTCACTATACTATGAATTAGATTAGGGTTTATTTACTACTTATATCAAGCTTGTACCCTTAAATAACATCTGGCTTATCCACCCCACCCCATCCCCATCCCCTGGTACCTATGCCCTTTTACTCTGTTTTTATGAGCTTAGCTTTTTTTTAGATTCCATATAGAAGCAATATCATACAGCACTTGTCTTTCTCTGTCTGATTTAATCCCATTTAGCATAATGTGCATGGTCCATCCATGTCGTTGCAAATGGCAGGATGACCTTCTTTCTCTTGCCTCAATAATTGGGTTTTTTTAGATGTTTATGGAACAGTTGAGAGGAAAGGTTGCAACACTGCATATATTTTACACGAAGAGATAAGAGCGTATGTCATCACGCTAAGTTGTCGTGCAATGTATATAATTTCCTACACCAAAGAACCACGTAAATATAATAAAACTCTAATTTGGTTGTATCCTCCCAAAGTGATGATAGGAATGTGAACTGGGAAAAGTTCAAAGATAAAATGTAAACACATACACTCCTTTAATCACCTGCACCCCACAGGCTTCAGACCATCTTCTCTTCTTACGGAAGGTCTGCAAAAATGCAACTAAACCCTACAGGGCATGGGATGGACCCTCCCTCTATCAACACAGCATTAGAAGTTATTTTGATGGGTTCATCACGGCACAACCCTCACAACAGCAGAAGGCAGCTTCAGTCCCAGTCCGGTGTGGAGGCCAGAAGTCGGATGCTGGTGGTGGTATTGCCTATGGCAAAACATCCAAATTATTTCCTGTCTGAAGGCCTGACAGATAGATTCCCTTTCACACAATGCAAGTTAACAACTACATTCCTAGAGTTAAAAGGGGAAAGAGATGAAAATAGAAAAATGTGACTGGCCACGAGAGGGAAAAATAATGGGAAAGCACTGAAGGGTCCTACCAGCCTGTTCCAAGCAATGTTTTCAGTTCTCAGTCAAACCCTGTGGAGGATTATATCTTTTCTTATGAAAAAGCCTGTCTCTACCCTCGCCTGGCCAGACAATATATTTCACTGTTAGTACTCTCTATCCCGACTTTGACAAAGGGTCTATGCTTATATTTAAACGTTCACAAAGAAAATTCCAACGGAAACCCAAATGAGAGCTTGGTGACTCTGACCATGGTTATGGTCTCTGTCCTGGGCAGTGTTCCTGGACTGGTAAACCTGTCTCAGTTCACAGACTGGACGCATCTTTCTTGAGGGGGTCTTAAGAACGTGAGCAGACCTCAGCATAGGACTCAGAGTTCTGCATGGGAGTTTGCTTCACAATCGGCAGTGCTGTGTGCTTCACAGCACTCACACTTGCTAGCTCCCACTCTCTCACCTCTAACCTTGTCAGTGACCTTGTCCATTCCATCTTACTTCACCATCCCCAGTTCCAGCCAGACTGGTGCACAGCAGAAAGGCAGTTAGTTCATCAAGTAGGCAGACAAATCAGGAAAAATAAATACCTCTACCTTTTGTGAAACAGAATTGGTAGCCCTGGATTGTGGGAAGAGCTATCAGTGATACCAAATGGAATGGCATTATGGCATTTGGCACCAGACATGAGACCAGGACCTAGTAGACAATGGACTGATTCCTTGGACAAAAGAATAAAAGGCCAGGAACCGTAGGAGCTGCCTTCATTGAGCACAGTAGGCCAGTTCCTCTCAACACATTCCTTGTCTGGAGCTACTGTTCCATGAGCAGCTGAGAGGAAAACCCTTTATCTTTCCTTGTGTGAATAAAAGAAAACTGTCCTACAAGGAAGAATAAACTGTCTGCCCCGAGCCAAGCCCAGAATCCTCTTGCTTCTCTGGCAATCTGACAATCTGTTCTGTACTGCGATTTATGCTACTGCTGCATTCTCTGAGGACTGTCTGGGACTCTACATTACAAGGCAATAATAGTGAGGTTAATAATCGCTCCAAGCCATTTTGGGTGGGCATGTGCTTTTCACTTTGAAACTGATGAAACTAAGCTATTGTTTCCTCGGTGAAAGGGTGTGTTTTAAAAATGGTGGGCATGCCATTAATAAAAAAAGACTCCTCCCCATCCATGACCATACTCTCAGTGGTGGAAAACAGGGACCAAACCAGCAACCTAACTCTTGAGAGCTCTGTCATAAATCAAATTAAACAACAACAAAACATCCTCCTAAAAACTTTCATTAACCTTACGAACACCCTTTGAAACACACACTTAATTTCTCATGACAGATAAGAACATGCTGATGAGCCTAAGTGACCCTACCAAGGGAGTGTCACTGGTGGAGCCACCGGCTGCCAGGAAGGCGGTAGCCGGCACGGCCCAGATTTGTGCTCCTAGGCGTGCTGATAAAGCAATCTGTAGAAATGCTGAAGCTGCAAACGCCTTCACACTTGTGTCCGTTTTCCGTTTGCTTTCTCAGTGCAGTCAGATGGCACGGTTGTCCTTGCCTGCCAATTGGAGTAGGGTCATCGTACAAAATTACAGAATTTTCAGGGCCATTTTCTTTGAAAAGAGAAATTAGCATAAAAAAGGATATTCCTGGACTATGCTATTAAAACCATAGTCACGTAAGAATGTAAGTGGTATCCCTGGAGAGTTTCGGTCTCTGGTTCCCAGACAAAAATCAGTGACAGATGATAAATGAACCAGGAAGATTCCAAGACAAAGGTGCAGCTTTCCTTGGGGCTATGAGACGCAGATCGAGAGATGCTGGAACACCAGAGCTCACAACCCACCTAGGCCATTCCCTCTCTCCCAACAAAACATGGCAGTTACTGAAACTAATCACAGGGTCTCCAGGAGGAGGAGGCCCAGAACTTTTTTTCCCTGAGGAAAAAAGTTATGGTTATGGTTATGTCAATGAGGTACCTTGTGTGGAAGATTCTGGCCGATATAACCTATTTTGGGGATTCTTTTTGAATTCTATCATGGCATAAAAGACAAAACAAAATAAAACAAAAACAAACAAATAAGTAGTCTTTCTCAAGAATGTCCACCAAAGTAGACCCAATCAGAAGAGAATATACTTCTGAGGCACAAAACAACTTTGCACAAGCTAGAAATTTCTTTAAAGCCTTTTGTTTTATTTTTAAAAGTTGTTAGAACTTTGCATTCTTCATAATATGTCTGGGAGACATAAACCATTTATAAAATAGAAGCTACCAATCTTGTGCTTTCTCCCTATTTAGGATTTTAAAAAAATCAACAGACAGGGTATAGTGCAGTATGCCAGATACGTATCTTTCTAAAAATTATCATAGAAGTCTTGTTGCAGTTAGGAATTAAAACACTTAGTATCGTTTCCCACTTTTCCCATTTCTCTTGTTCCTAGTGTAATACAAATATTAACGGTTGGCTTCTCATCACTGTACTTCTAGATCACTGACAATGGTTAAAAAAAAATACTGGGAGTGGAGGTGGAAGTACAGGAAATGTAAGAGAAAAATTCTTGGGCTTCCTGGGTTTTCTATATTGCAAATCATTTAGCAGACCACAACCAATTTAACCAATTTACCATTAGGTTCCTGTGGTAAGCTGGTTTCTTTCTATCCCTAACCGCAATGCCTCCTTAAGCATGTTGACTGAGAAGCATTTTTTTTAAACCTTAACTTTATACTAGTACTCTGTATGTGAGTGATTGCTCAGAACTCCATCTTATTCTCAGGATACCCCTATGGGGAGGCCTGGAGAAGCTTCCATCTCTTCCAGCAAATGACAAGCACAACTATAGCTCAGGTTTTCTTATACACAAACCACTGGATCGGATGGTCTTTGTCACACAGAATTGGGACATTACAGGGTTTAAGAGAGAAGTCTCTGGAATCAAATGCCCAGCCTTGAATCGCCCCCAGATCTAGTAAAGTGAATAGCAAGTTACTTGACGTCTCTGAGCTTCAGTTTTCTTAACTGTGGATGTTAATAATAGGCCCTGTCCTTAGGGCTATCGGGACAGTTAAAGGGGTTAGTAACTCTAAGGAACTAAGCCCAGTGTACAGCATATAGCTGAATGCTCAAATGTAAGCACCTTCTACAGTACTTTATGGTCTTTTCTATATAATCAGCAGTCCTAACATTTTATGTAAATCAAGTCTTTTTGAAAATGCAGAGGGGATATTCGTAGATCTTTTGTAAAAGTCCAGACTTTTAAATATAAGTTTGCCAAAACCAAGCTACATGCAACCAGATTCATTAAATGTTTAATGAGCATCAGCGATTCCAAGACTATGCTAAGCATCAGGGGATACTGAATAAAAAAAGGAATAAAATGCAATTTCTTGCTCAAGGAACCCTGTACCTGGTAGAGAAGCTAACATAATGATCTCAACCTGAGATTGGTGCTCTAGTAAAGGCTTAGAAAAATCAACACAAGCCCAGAGAAGGAGTAACTGGAGGTACTGGACATCAGAGAAGACTGTAGGGTAAGTTGCATTGGATTTAATTCGTATGCATGCGCATGTGTATATATGTGTTAGAAGGGGCAGTAAACACAGGGGAAGGAAAGGAGACACATGGAAGGAACACTGTCAACAAATATATCATGGCATAAAGCTGTACAAGGTGATATGGTTAGGAAAAGGTACAGACATGGGGAGACCCAGAGCTGAGGCTGGAAATGAAGGTGGGGAAGAGAGTGAGTGAACCTTGAACGCCATGCTGACAAGTTTCTGTAGATAGGGGGGTACAATTAATAATATTCAAAATACAAAAAGAAAGAAATTATAATTCTATTCAACAAGATAGCCTTGACTAGCCTGGGGGGAACAGAGACTAGTGAAAGGAGAGAGGGAAACATGGGGGGCTCTTTCCACAAGAAACAGACAGACATAGCCTGGCAGTGAAAATAAAAAAGCCAAACAGAAACACAACCAATTGTGGGCTTGAACAATATGTGTTCTCAGTTCATCTCACAAGGCTGGATGGAGGAAATCTGTATAGGGAGCTGTTTCTGGCTTGGGGAACCCCTGTCATATGCTTGGAATTATTTGGGCAGTCAGGCAACCAGGAATGCACCAGGAGGGTAGGGTGCTGCAGCTCAGCCTCTACTGGGTGGACGGGGAGTATTCAGGGGGCTGAGAGCGGACCAGTGGGAGTGATGAGGATGATGGTTCACACCTGCTGAGTGCTTACTGTGTGCCAGGCCTCATTCGTTTAAGTTATACATATGTGCCTTGATCAGCCATATATGGTAGATAGTACTATTTTGCCCATTTTAAACATGGGGGGGATAGATACAGAGAAAGATTACATAATTTGCTCAAGGTTAAACAATGAAAAAATAAGCAGTACGGCAGAAATGTGAAGGCAGGCAGTCTAATTCCAGAGTCTGCACTCTTGAGCACAAGTGAGAAATCAGGCAGAAACAACAGCGTTAATCTCAATCCATGCTGGTTTTATTGATCCACAGTGACCCAGGTGGGGAAGCCTATGAGACTCCATCAAAGCAAGGTCATTTGAGGTCCTGAGGAGCCAGTATCTGGTTTCCACCCAGATTCTTCCAGCAAGCCCATTGTCCAGGAACAATCCTCAACTTTACATATCAAGGGAAGGTCAAGTTTCAGGGGAAACTGGGACCCAGTCGATCTTCCCGAAACACCAGGAAAACAGAAATGACAATTCCTCTGGCGTCCCTGAGGGCAGTGGCAGCAGAAATAAAACTCTTGAGTGAATTCAAATCTCCAAGTCCCTCTGGTCAACAAGACCGGAAATGGAACTTAGCCATCGGATGAATCATAAAAAGTTTTAGAGTTGAGAATAATGACCTTCAGTATGAATTCAGTCTGCTCTCTTTAGTGTCATAAATAAAAGTTAGATATTTCATACTTTAAATGTAGGTATTTTGGTATATTACAGTGTCTGAATCAGCATCTACATTTTCCCAAAGTTCAAGATATTTTAATGTTTTATATAATTAACCTATAATTAGTTTACATCATGAATAGAAAAGGTCAGAGATGGAGAATCAGTACCAAACCAGCAAGCAGAACCGTACTATAAAACAATTTTACATTTTAAGATATATTACTTAAATAAATTCTTCCAGGCTTAAAAGTGAACCTGATCAACCCTAGAATAGTGTTGGCTACCTCAGTGAAGTTTCTGTGGCCTTATGTGCCCAAATATAAGATCAGTTTCCTCCAAAAAGGTGCTTCATATTTGTTTTTCAAAGTCTCCTATTATACAGACCTCTTTGAACAACAAAGAATCGTTTGGGGGAAGACACTTAATGAAATACTTAAATGAATGTAGTTTTGAATGCCAAAAAGAGCCCACCTGACAAGAGCTGTGAAAAGAGAAACAAAGAAAACAATGCAGACTTAGTTCTCATTCCTCAGGACACATATGAACCTTACAATTTCTAAAGATGGAAATTTTTGCAAACGGGCCTTTCAAAGATCACTTATTTATTTACTTATTTATTTATTTATGTTTATTTATTTTTGAGAGAGAGAGAGAGAGTGCGCGCACAAGGGAGGGGCAGAGAGAGAGGAAGACAGAATCTGAAGCAGACCCTCCCTGCCCAATGCGGGGCTTGAACTCTCCAACTGGGAGATAATGACCTGAGCTGAAGTAGGGTGCTTAAACGACTGATCCACCCAGGTGCCCCTCAAAGACTGCTTTTAAAAGGGATAATGTTATATTTGCCAAAAATGCATAATCTGAATCTAATCATGATGGAGCAACGAACCAATCCAAATCAACATTCTACAGAATAAGTGGCTGGAACTCTTCAAAACTGAACAAGAGACAAAGTAAGACTGAGGAACTTTCTCATATTAAAGCAGATGGAGGACTCATGATAACTAAATGCTTTGTGACTGTAGCTTGAATCCTAAAACAGAAAAGAGATGTTCAGGAGACGTTCGTGTTTCTTTGGAAGGTAGTCTCAGCTTCTTTGGTCTCTTAAACAAACAAAACCCCAGAACTCCCTCAGTTACAGTGAAAACAATCTCTACTAAGCAAACTATGATACTTGTTACTTTTTTGGGGGGAGGGGTCAGGATATTAGCACACATGATCTTGAAAGTCAGTGTATATATATTTCAGATCCAAAATGTTTTGTACGTTTCAAAGTAAAACTTGTGTTTAAAAATATCTTTAAAAACTTGTTTTGTCCTTAAAATATTTTTCCCCAAAGTAAGGTTGACATACTTTACTTTGTGAATTTTGCAGCATCCTGGCTGTTTCAAGGGTATTTTGAAAGGAAGAGTCAGTGTCTTAACTCAGTGAAAAATATACATGTAATTCTTCTAACTGATGTCGAAACTGAAATATCAACTATAATAATAATATCTGAAACACAGAAGAATAATAATCCCACCTTGTCTCTATCAGGCCTTTTAAAAGCAATGAGATCAAGTGTATATTTTGCCTGATTACTGTGAAAGTTGTGATTTACACTTGTTTACAGTACATTTTACTACCATGAATGTGGATTATAAAAGTGCCCAAAACATAAGAACCAAACATTTAAAACAAAATTGGCATCAGATGAGCCATTAAAAATGAACTGTATGATGATTAAAAGTGCACAACTTCAGCATATTCACAATTGTTAATGCAATCACATTCCAAGTACTTCCATTCTTGGCAAAGCTTACTAACACCAATGCCAGAAAACATTATTCTTTTTCAAAACATTAACTCCACATTCAAAATTCTGATAGTGTTGAGCCTTAAAATCTCTTGGCAGGCGTTTTAACAATTAATTGGTTAATGAAAAAAATCGAGTTGGATAAACTAAAACTACTCAGCTATTTCAGCCACACATGTAATTGTTAGAGCTGTCATATATGGGGATTTAGAAGAAGTATTCCAGAACATACGTTCTCCACTGCTGCCCTTGGGCAGGCACTTTCGGCCATGGCCACCAGCCCAGAAGTGTTGTGGATCCCTGGAATGCTCACTACTGGGGCTCTCCCTCCATGGTCATGCCAGGTCCTGTGGCTACACTAGCTGCAGGGTAACCTCCCGCTTTCCCAGGGACCTGAGCAACAGCCCCACAGGGATGCCCACCCCGAGCTGAGCACAGGATGACAAAGCACTTGTCCCTCCACCTCCTCCTCCTCCTCTGCAGATGCCTGCACTCCTTAGGGAAGTTCAAACTGATCAGGGACTATTTTAACTAAGTTCAAATACTGGTCTAGTTAGTATTTTTGGTCAAAGGAAATCGATTTGTTCTTTATTAACAACATATTAACGTATGTTTGTTAAAGAAAATATAGAAAGTGGAGAGAAGATATAACAATATCCGTAGTTAAAACTTCTGAAGTCTCACTTTAAGATTCTCCTAACATTGTGCTGTCTTTTTTGATTCCAAGGTTTTTTCCCGATTGATATAACATTAATCTATATTCATATTTTACCTAACATTATATCATTAGCAGCTTTCTGTATTAATAGTCTTTTAGAAAAATATGTGTTTAACATGCCAACTAACTGTACCATGTTTTAGTGAACTGGTTCCTTATCAATGAACTTATTGATTCACTTTTTTAAAAAATCACTTATTCACTGAGTAGATCTACTGTATTCAAACCACTGGATTCAATATTTTAAGTACATATATATGAGTAAGTGGCTCCTCTCAGAATGCTCTTCAAAACTACAAAAGACAGGAGCACCTGGGTGGCTCAGTCAGTTAAGCGTCTGACTTCGGCTCAGGTCATGATCTTGTGGTTCGTGGATTAGAGCATCGCGTCAGGCTCTGTGCCAACAGCTTAGAGCCTGGACCCTGCTTCAGAGTCTGTGTCTCCCTCTCTCTTTGCCCCTCCCCTGCTTGCACTCTGTCTCTCTCTCTGTCTCAAAAATAAATAAACATTAAAAAAAAACTTACAAAAAAACCTACAAAAAACACAAACACATATACAACACACATAGCATATGCATGTCTACACTTTCTATATGTGGCCCTAAGCATTTAACTTTTTAAAAATATTCTTACAGGACTGAAATATCCTAATTTTCTTTCCAGATATTTCTTTTATAGCTAATTTCTATAATCCTTGTCTACTGGGTTTGCCCTAGCATGACTGATCAGGAAATCTGTAAAGTAGCCACAGAAGAAAAATTCTGAGTATCTTTAAATATTTTATCTTAGGAGCATCTCTAGCCCAAAACATTAACTACACCTGAATGTCAGACAAAATTGCAGAATGATGTAATACTGGACAGTGAATTTGTTGTGGTTTCCTTTGATTGGTGGTCCTGGAACAGTGAAGTAGACATCTGGAAACAGAGGTCTTAGAGCCACGAAGACATCGATATAAATCCTTTCACCCCTTACCGAGCTGTGTGATTTTTGGCATGTTAGTTGAAAACAAAAAACAAAAAACCAACAACAAAAAAAGCCACCTCATTGTGCTCCAGTCTCCCTATTTGTAGAAAGGAGTTAATAAAATAACATTTACCTCCAAGGTGGAGGTGGATGTAACGATTCTAGAAAACCTATCTAAGGGTCAAGCATGTGCCTGGCACACAACAGACACTGAATATGTTTATTTCCACAATGAGTATATATTCTGTTTTTAAAAGATAAACCTAATCCTATATAATAAAATAGAAAGAGAAAAATTAATTTACTTGGCTTTACTGCTACAGGTGAATTGTAAGTCATTACTCATTTCCAATGAAGGGTCTTGAAAATTTAAGAATCTAGAAATGTAGAGAGATCAGTGCCCAGAAGCTGACCAGGAGTACCTGGGAATCTAGCCCCTAATATGTAGTTAATCCCATGCTTTTCCTGCTGTCTGTATATTCGTGAATATACACAGGAGATGATGAAGTCAAGGCATGGCGTGGGAAAGCCACATCCACTCTCCAATCCTGCTCCGGGATGCTTCGCTCCCCTTTCTAGTTCTTCTCATCCCGCCTCTGATTTGAGAGAGCCCCAAAACAACAGACGACTACTCTGCTGCTCTGTCAGCAGGTGGAATTAACTGCTCATCTTTCAAGAGAGTAGACGTTCCCCCAGAGACAGCGGTGTGGAAAAGCCGTTTCTGGCCTCACAGAGCTTTGCCTCACATTTTACAGGAGAGCTCTGACACTCAATCCTCTCCTCCGAACGTGAACGAAATTCACTGGCTAATGAGAGTTTCCCTGAAGAGTGCTTCCATAAAATAATACACATTTGGTCACCAGTAAGTGTTCCCAAGGGACTTAAGCATCCCTGGAATTCTCATTTTTCCCATTTGAATCAAACTGGAGTTAAAAAGCTGCAACCAATTATATGAAATCAATTATCTTTACTCTGTCAGAGCAATTCAGTCATCATTAAAATAGACAATATTCCTAGGGATACAAAAATTTTAGATTTTTCCCCCATGGGAAAACACACATCTCGGAATGGTCCCCAGGCTAGTCTGGGCCTCCACACTGGGAGGCGGCACTAGAAGAGAGGAAACATGTCTGTGTGCAAAGGTAAATACAACATTGAAAGTTGTGTGTGTTTGAAACATTGCCTGTAGAGCTAGGAGGTAGACAAAACTTGCATCATTTTTAGAGTCGTATGCATATAGAATTTCAGAAAACCTTTAACCTCAAAAGAACCTGTATGTAAGATTCTTTGTTTTTGAATTGCCTAAATCCAAGCTGTTTCTTTGGGCTCAGGATCACTGTTACAGTGACTGCAGACTCCAATGCACTAACCACACACTCCAAAGCGCAAAAAAGCTTAGTTTTAAAAGCTTATTTTGGAAATAGTCCTTTGCCCTTACTGTTCCCTGACCCTGAAAACTCTGACCTCAGATATGCACAGTCCATTCCCTCGAGTCACTCAGGTCTCTGCTCAAAGTTTCCTTACTGGAGAAGTCTTCCTGACCATCCCTTTCAAAGTAGTATAAACCCACTCAAAAACAGGCTCTGTATCACCTTAGGATGCCTTGTTTTCCTTTTTTTAAAAAATGTTTTAAGTTTATTTGAGAGAGAGACAGAGAGCAAGCAGGGGAGGGGCAGAGAGAGAGGGAGAGAATCCCAAGCAGGCTCTGTGTCATCAGTACGAAGCCCGATGCCAGGCTCAAACTCATGAACCGTGAGATCATGACCCCAGCCGAAACCAAGAGTTGGACGCTCAATTGACTGATCCACCCAGCGCCCCTCTTATTCTTATTTTTCTTTCTCTCTATCCCTCATATTATAGATGCACTTGATTTTCCACTTCTCCTCCCCACCAGTGCAAGCTCCTTGAAGAAGGAACTTTGTTTTTTCACTGCTATATCCCAACAGAGTTCCTGAATACACCATTACTGTTCAATAAATATTTGTCACACGAATGAATGACTTATAGATGTTTTAGCCAAGTGCCATACATCTCCAATTCTCTTCCCAGCAAGATATAAACTCAAACAAAGCTCCTGGGACACACATAAGGCTAACACTAAATGTCCTTAGATGTCTTTGTTGCAACTTACGAAGCAAGTATATCCATGTGAGCTACCCTAAGAGTTAACAAAAAGCAAGCTTCCCCTCTAATCTTCCCAGGCTATAATATTAAGCAGCACACAATTTGCCCTCCCTCCCAAGTTTCAAATTAGTTCATGCTCACAGAAACCTAGATCTCTTTCTTACCATACTGATCAGAATTGGTGGTGAAGAGAAGGTAGTCAGAAGCACAGGTCTGGGATTCAATATCCAAATCTCCTAACCTCAGAATCAGTCTCTTCCCCTTCGGTACTCTGATAGTCTTTTCACAAACAGTGTGATTGGGGTAAGTCCCTGGATAATTCTTAGACGTCATTGTGCCACTGTCCTGATAGGTCACTATGTGCCCACAGCCATCACCTGGTAAAGAAAAAAAGAATGAAAGAAGTGAAATTAATTCTTATTGAGCATTAAGAGTCTAGTACAATATCCAAGTCATATATTTATTCCTTCTTTGCAGAGCGGGAAAAGCTAAAAAAAAAAAAAAGGAGGAAGAGTAGAGGAACAGGAAGAGGAAGACGAGGAAGGGGAAGAAGAGGAGGAGGAGGAAGAGGAGGAAGAAGAGGAAGAGGAGAAGGGGAAGAGGAGAAAGGAGAAGAGGAAGAGGAGGTAGACAAAGAGGAGGAAGAAAAAGAGAAAGAAGGACAAGGAGGAGGAGGAGGGAAAGGGAGGAAGAGGGAAGAAGAGGAGGAGAAGAAGAAGAAATTATTTATTTCAGGGTATTTCATCTTGTTTCCCAGTTTAATCTTCTGAATATTGTTGATCACAATGTTTCAGATATTAGAATGGAAAGCCCATAGCAAACACATCATTTAATCACACTACTTTTTCTAACTATTTATCTACCCACCGAAACTTGCACAGTAGGCCCTCGGCATTCATACATTTGTCATTTGTGGTTTTGTCTATTCGCAAGCCAATGCCAAGCAATCATTTGTGATGGAGAAAATAATCTGACTCACTTTAGAGGGTCATTGTACTGTTAAACAAGAAAATGTCCACCACATGCTGCTGGTAGGATCTGAGACCTGGGCTGACGGGAGAGGGAGAACCTGTTGGGGGCTAGTAGCCATTGATATTCATATCTCAGTTAATGGCTGCACAGATGTGAAGGTTCCTGATAGACTCAGGATGTGTCATTAGAGATTGTCAAGGATCTAGTGCATTGAGTGCTTGCCACATAACCAGACCTGGTACTGTCAGAGACACAAAAAAGCAGCAATGGTGGTTTCACAGGACTCAGAGCAAAATGGGAGATAGTCACATGTTCAACTAATACTGGGTGCCATGTGCCATACAGGGAACTTAAAGTGCTGAGGAAGGTAGGAGAGAATCTATTTCAGTGAATTACCACACTTCACTAAAACAAATTCTCTTAAGACTTTGCTGAATAGGGAAAAACATCAATTGACCAACTCCAGTTGCTCCAGTAGATTAAAATGACTAAATCACTCACTCAGATATCTAAGTGCATGCACAATTGGGTGGGTTGCAAGGTAAAGGAGCATACGTTGCATTCAAATTGCAAAATTCCTGTGGTTAGTTTGACTTCACATAAAAGCAAGAATTTCTGCCCTTAGCTGGAGGGAGAGAAAGCAGAAATTGATTGAAGAAGGAATTCTCTGAGTAATAAAATGAGGCCTCTGCATCCCAAAGTCTCCCACAGAGAAGCCTCAGCTGGAGCAGAAAGGGAATCTAAAGCCCAAGGCAGCCTTCTTTCTGAGCTAGAGGAGGATAGGCCTGGGGCCTTCCTTTATCCCACCCTCTTCTGACCCTGAGGCTCACAGCCTAAATGATAATGGAGGCTTAAAAAAAGAAAAAGTGGGGGGAGGCACAGAACTCCAGTATCTACCCTATTATCAGCACACAAGTCTAAGGAGAAGATCCACCATAGTCCAGAAGCTGCCAGAAGATTCCCATGGGCTCGGCCAGGTGGATGGATGGGGGAGAAGAGTTAACCTTAACAAGCGATGGGTGAGAGAAAACCTGCAGAAATGCAGGTGGACCCTAAGATAAACTACTGCGAAATCTGGGCACCTAGGGAGAAGCTGTGGAATTTATCCGGAAGATGACAGAGACTCATACGCGTTTTTGAGAAAAGGAGACAATGAAAGAAGTCTTTGAAAAAAGGTGATCAATCTAGTTTGGCAATGCTACAGGAACTAGGATGTAGGAGAATCTGGATCAGAAGAGCAGGACAAAGGCTAGGAATGGGGCAGCTAGAAAAGGGAATGGAAGGGAAAACAATGACATTCGCAAGGAAAAAACAATCACTGGACTTGGGTTTTGGATACTCATAGGGGGAAAGACAAGAGGAGGGAAAAAAAAAAACCCACTGAGATTCTGAGTCCAGAAATGACTGGAACACTGAGGCTAATATGAAGAGAAGCCCAGAGAGAGAGAGAGAGGTTTAGGGGCAGAGGTTGTAAGTCTAGTTAAGGTTGAGGTGACAGCTCTATTTCTTGACATCTCTGGCAATAAGTACAAAATAGTTGAAAATTAAATGAAAATTATACTAAAGTGAAGCATGTGGTACAGAAGCACGTTGTGCACAAGGCTTTGATTTAAAATGTGAATTGTTTGCCTGCTTGTAAAGTCTTTAGTTTAAAAAATCCAATTTCGGGGCGCCTGGGTGGCTCAGTCGGTTAAGCGTCTGACTTCAGCTCAGGTCATGATCTCGCAGTTTGGGAGTTCGAGCCCCAGGTCTGGCTCTCTGCTGTCAGCTCAGAGCCTGCTTGGAAATCTCTGTCCCCCCTCTCTCTCTCTGCACCTCTCCCCACTCGTACTCTTTCTGTCTCTCAAAAATAAACATATAAAATCAGTTTAAAAATCCAATTTACAGTTTCTCTTGAAAATTGGAAAGACATGGCAATCATGCCAGCAGGCGTTATTGTCGGGCTAGTGACACGGTGGCTGCCCCTTTAAGGGCGACAGGTGCCCCAGCTCCCCACCAGATCCTGGCCACTCATTTCTATGACTTGTCCCACCTTGGGAGGCAATGGTTTTGAGCATTCTGCTAGGGCAACACTAGGGTAGCTAGTATACAAACAATCACACATATAAATATACACATAACTAACCCTCTCTAAGCCGTCAAGATATCACCTGGTCAAACATTTAAATGCCTCTTATTACTATGAAATTCACTGCTTTAATAAGAGAAGAAAAAGTGATCTCTTTTGGAAAACACAACTCAAAAATATAAAATGAAGGGCAATTATATGTGAATCAACTTTCATATGATGATGATACGATTATTTTATTTAAGTGACATGTCATGACAAAGGAAAATCCCAGGGTATCACGTTTATCCGACCCTGTAATTATACTTCTTACCAATCACTTTTACTCTAAAGCCCAAGAGGAAGCTAATTTTACCCGGTGATACAGGCAGAAAGTGAGCAGGTTTGTCTTTAACACTCCCATCGTTATTTTGCCTGGGGGATCTGTGCCTCCTTGGAAAAATTTCTCTTTTCCATTAACTATCAGAATGAAACTCTAGGAGTCTTTGTTCTTCCAAAAAACCTGAAAGGAGCTGCTGAGTCCTAATTTGTTAAAAAGCAAGCTGTCTTCAGAAGTTGTAATTTCACCCCTGCCTATGGACAGAGACTATTTCTGGAGTTTTCTGTGGCAAGCACTAATAGAATACATTTATTCCAGGGTATTAACTACATCAGGAATTTTCACCCTGTTGTCCTCCCATAGCTTTGATGAATTCAAAAAGCTAGATATAATAATAATACAGTAATATATACTTGAAAGTGGCTGAGAGAGTAGATCTGAAATGTTCTCACCACAAAAAAAGAAACGGTAATTTTGTGAGGGGGTGGAGGGGTTAGCTAACATTGTGGTGGTAATAATTTTGCAATATGGAAGTGTATCAAATCAACACATTGTAGATTTGAACTATCACAATGTCATATGTCAATTATATCTCAATAAAGCTGGAGGAAAAAAAGGACTAGAAATATGCCAAAGGGGAGAATAGAGAACTGGTAGGGATAGAAAATGCCTACTGTATCATGGATTGTATAAGGCAGATTCATGCAAATAATCAACACAAGAGAAGCAATATTCCCATGACCTCATCCTAACACTCTGGTAGTTTAATTCATCACCCGATTCTAGTAAAGAATCCCTGACAAGGAAGACAACAAAAATTATTTAAAAATCTATCAGTCCTTATTCCATTTCTTGTGTATCAATGTCAATTTCCTGGTTGTGATTTGCAAGGTGTTATCATTGAGGGTAACTAGGTAAAGGGTACATGACATTTCTCTATACTATTTCTTGCAATTGCATATAATCTACAGTTATCTCGGAAATAGCTTAAGAAAATTGAGGGGCACCTGGGTGGCTCAGTGTGTTAAGCAGCTGACTTCAGCTCAGGTCGTGATCTTGCAGGACCGTGAGTTCGAGTGCACATCGGGCTCTGTGCTAACAGCTCAGAGCCTGGAGCCTGCTTCAGATTTTCTCTCTCTCTCTCTCTCTCTCTCTCTCAAAAGTAAACATTAAAAAAAACTTTTTTAATTGAAAAAATCTGTCAGTCTAGTTAATTTTGGCTGACAGGGGTAAACATGAGGGGGCTTTCATTTTCTACTTTATACTTTTCTATACTATTTGGATTTTGTTATTCGGTATGTTTCTCCCATTTAAACTATGCTTAAATAAAATATACATTTGCATTGAAAAAAAATATATGGAATGCCAACCAATAAAGGAGGCCACTTTTATTCAAAAATCCTTCTGTACCAAATTCACTACCTGTGTTTCTCATACGTGTCTAAGGAGCATGGGGTGTTACGTCTGAGGGGGCTGCCTATACATGCTCCAGTTTACAGATGAGAAAACACAATGTATATTGACTTTCCTTAATGCTACTTTATGGATGGTGGATCCCAGACTGCAATTCCCAGGTGATTTAGCAATGGCTCTAGGATTTTAAAAACATTTTTGTCTCTCTTCTTTGATTTTGTAACAAACATTTATGCTTAATCTTTAAAAAAAACATCTGAACTGCTGCCATATCAGACCTCCCTTTGGATACTTCCATGACATTCTCCTACTAAAATGAACAGTTTCCTAATGAGAGAAAGCTGACTCCTGCAATAGTCATAAACAGATGGGAAACCACTGGGTAGAAGGTGGAGGAAGAACTTTAAAATGGTAAGTACCAGGTGTGTTACCATCTAAACTCACTGATGGATCCCAGCATGACTACAAGTAAGGCAATCAGATACTATGTGTCTCCGGGTAGGATAAAATGTGCTCTATGCACCAACATCTATGAAGCAAAAATCCAAAAAGCAAAACAAGACTTAATAATTGACTCCAAATCCCATCAAGCCTTCCAGGCTACAGGAAATGCACAAGTTTATCGACACTGTAAGGAAGCCACTGGCTGAATCTAGGCTGGGATATTCTAGTGCAAGTGACCCAGTTTCTTCAACAATGAATTGTATAAAGAGGCATAAAAGAATGTATTTATTTTAGATTAAAGGAAACTGAAGAACCACAGCAACCAACTGAATCTTGTTTGGATTCTGATTTGAAAAACCAACCCTATAAAACTGTTTAAAGAAGGTAAGTGGGGGGTACTGATATCAGGAAAGCATTATTCATTTTATTAGGTGTGATAATGATGTTGAGGCTGTATAAGAAAGGTCTTTTTTTAGGGAGGCCTACTGACATATTTGGGCTGATATGGCGTGGTAACATGAGGTCTGGGATTTGCTTTAAAATACTTGAGTAAGGGGCACCTGGGTGGCTCAGTCGGTTGAGCGCGCGGCTTCCGCTCAGGTCATGACCTCGCGGTTCGTGGGTTCGAGCCCTGCATGAGGCTCTGTGCTGACAGCTAGCTCAGAGCCTGGAGCCTGTCTTCGGATGCTGTATCTCCCTCTCTCTCTGACCCTCCCCTGCTCACGCTGTCTCTATCTCAAAAATAAAAACATTAAAAAATTAAAAAAATAAAATAAAAATAAAATCCTTGAATAAAAAAAGGGAAGAAGCAGGATAAGAAAAAAGAGATGGGGAAAGGTTGATGGCTGCTGTAGCTGGATGATGAGGGTTCACAGCTGTTTTTTTTAACTGAAATAAAAAGAAATGAAGGTCAGTCTTTAGGGGAAAAAAATACAACCTTGGTTTTGAAAATTAAGCTCCACATGGTGTTGGGAGGCCTGATGGGCAGGAAGCCACAGTGATACAGTAGTGTGGGGGGAGACAGCTAGGTTCAACTGTCACCTACCTAACATCAAAGGTGGGGGGGGAGCATGGAAATAAAGGGGAAGGAGGAAGCTTTGCCACAGGGAACTTGTCTACTCTTCAAAAGTGGCTACCACGCAGTGTTTATCTTTTTCTTCCTTTGAACTGTAATTTAATGGCCAAAGCACATGATGACTAAAGTATGCATCATTTCCTCCTCTCCTCTGCAGAATATCTGAAGGGTGATCACTCCGTGATGGGCCTTAATACTGGGGTTTGCGTGGACCCATCTGACTTGTGAGACTGACCAAACCCCTTCTCAAAACAACTTACAAAAACAAACCTGGATGACATTGAGATTTTGGAAAAAGCTGTAAGTATTCAGTAGTTTATAGATTCCCAAGTGATCTCTACACAAAATTTAAATATTTTATTGCTGAACATTTGGAAACAATCTAAATTAGAAAAGGATAGCCAAACTATATCTCCGAGACATGTGACATTAAGGAAAAGTTAAAGTCATGTTTTAGAATTCCATTTAAAAACAGAATACAGTGTACTAACAGATATAAAGGGAAAACGTTTGAAGTGCCATGATGTAGGAGTACAAGTGATTTTCATTTTATTTATACATTTATTTTCTAAACTCTCTACAATATGAAAACGTTATATATATATCAGAAAAACAGTATAATGAAAAATAAAAAATTTACCTAATATTCTCTGTAGCATAAGCTACTGTTAGCATTAGCCTTAAGGTACAGACTGAAAGAAGTCTCTTGAAATCAATATGCACAGACTGTCATTAAAAACTCACTCAACAGCTAGGAACTTAGTATAATGCAGATCTCACTTGAAGGAGCTCACAGGCAAGAGAGTGGTGCGCTAACAATTCCTGAGAGTACAGTGACAGCTTCAAAACAGAGGTATGGGCTCAATATCTATTCTCCAAATGCCTGCCTTATGCTTTTAATATCAGCTGTTCCGGAAGTATGGATATACAGGGTATTTTCTAAATAAGCTTAAAACAAATTCCAGATGCTTGTCTACACGCGTCAACTGTTTATTTAGTCTACTCTAATTCCACCCACTAAGAAAGGAAAACAATAACTTCCTTAAAAGACTATTTCCCTTTGATAAGAAATCACGTTCCACTAACAGAAAAGTGAAATAAAGATACACCTGGTATGAACTAAGTTCTGTAATACTACAAGGCAGGGATTAGGCTCCAGAAGAAAACTTGCAACTGAATTGCACTTGTGGAAAATTGTTTGGATGACATAAAATACATAGTGAAAAAATTCCTTTAAAATTAATTATTAACTAATCCATAGAAGAAAACAACACACTTCAAACTTTTAAAAAAACATTATGACCCATAGTTAGAACACAGATTTTTTGGGGGTGCCTGGGTGGGCTCGGTTGGGCGTCCAACTTCGGCTCAGGTCATGATCTCATGGTTTGTGAGTTCAAGCCCTGCGTCGGGCTCTGCACTGACAGCTCAGAGCCTGAAGCCTGCTTCGGGTTCTCTGTCTCCCTCTCTCTCTGCCCCTCCCTCACTCACACTCTGTCTCTCTCTCTCTCTGTCTCTGTCTCTCTCACTTTCTCTCTCAAGAATGAATAAACATTAAAAAAAAGACAACATAGATTTTTCATTACAATCTAAGTAAGCACACATGCATACACATGTCGAAACAAACAGAAGTCTAATGTTACAATTCTTTTTATCAAATGTAATGCATTGTGCTTTTCCTATTCCATTTCATTTTTTAAAATTGAAAGTACGCTGGTTGTGTCAACTGAATTGAGTTTATTGCCTACTAATGGGTCGCCACCTGCAATTTGAGAAATAGTGCTCTAAAATATCACAAGAATGAAACCATTTCTCGAAACATGATTTCATTACTGTTGTATCCTTGCTCTAATATTCAAGTTATAACAGGTCTCAACGCATTTACAATCATCCGTGTGTGGGTGTGAGAACATCTCTTCCCATGTCTAAGATCAAGTGAGCTCTTGATGACTACAATCTTTTCAACCACAAAGGGGAGTTTGCAATTATTACAGAGTCCTTTGTCTGATGGCAATGTGAACAGATTTCCCAAGGTATTACTAATTTCATTGTCAGCCATACTCTCTATATTTGCTCTTTCCAGCTGCGTTTAACTTTTTTATGTTGTGTGTTGCCTGGAATGGAAAAATAAGAGCAGAAGGGTCTAAGTGGTTACATGAGAATAAAACTAGTGAGACTTCAATTATTCAAAATTTTTTGTTTTCTTGAAAGGAAAATGGATACTACTATGCTGACAGAAGATGCAGCTACAGATCAGAAGCACAGGACCAAGTTCTGCAAAACTGTTTTAGAATCTCTTTAAACCCTATCGTCACCAAGTATAATAATAGAAGCTAATGATAGGACTAATAATCTAAAGATGATACATTCACCTCAGCAGATGAAAGACATTTGGCAGTAAAATAAAAGGAAACACAAGGTGCTTATTGTCAAGTCTCTCCATGTGAACTCCCAACATGCTGTTTCCTATCAGCTGAAAGAATCACTTAAATCAATCTGAATGCATGAAAATGAAATGAGTCATTTGAAGAGGTCTTATCCAAGTCTCCGTGCATAATGTGAGGCTGTTTCCATCAGGATGCAAAGGCATCAAAAATTTTAAATGTTCACAAAAGAAGCATCATTTTTACCTAGCAGGAAAAAAATCTGAAAACCTAATTTAATGCTATCCTTTAATGTGCTATAAGTAACACCACATAGAACTACAAGAACTACATAGTTTTTGGTCATTCTGCCATGCTGTGATTTCTAAGGAAGAGATAAAGAGCACAGAAGGGGTGTGGGTGTGGGGGAAGAGGGCTTGCACACCTATTGCTTTTCTAATTTCATAAATTATTTCCATATACTTAAGAGGTCACAGAGCACAGTGGTTAGGACACTGGGTTCCTGCCCAGTTCTGGATGTTTGACCTTAGATGAGTCCCTTTACCTCTCTTAGCTACAATTCATCATCACAGAGACAATGATAGTGCCCCCCCCCATACACAGCGTTAACATGAGCATTAAGTGAGATAATGCTAGTATAGTATTGAGCATAGAGGCTAGCATATAGTAAGAATTCAAAATACTTTAACTGCCATATTTTTATTTAAAACTACCACACATATTAAATAAAGTATCAAGAATATTGCTTTATGTTCACTGACTTTGTCCCAATTCCCTCACTCATTGGCTCTATGATCTTAAAAAATTACCATTTTTTGTATATCAATTTTCCTCGTCTTTAAAAAGCCTAACCACACACGTGCCTGGGTGGCTTAGTTAAGTGTTGACTTTTTTTTTTTAATGTTTATTTGTTTTTGAGAGAGAGACAGAGCGAAAGTGGGGGAGGGGAAGAGTGAGAGGGAAACAGAATCTGAAGCAGGCTCCAGGCCCTGAGCTGTCAGCACAGAGCCTGACGTGGGGCTCGAACCCACAAACCACGAGATCATGACCTGAGGTGAAGTGGGACGCTTAACTGACTGAGCCACCCAGGTGCCCCAACTCTTGATTTTGGCTCAGGTTACGATCTCACAGTCATGAGATAGAGCCCCATGTCAGGCTCCACAGTGAGCATAGAGACTGCTTTGGACTCTCTCCCTCTCAAAATAAATAAATAAATAAACATTTAAAAAGAGCCCAATCACAACTGGGCATGGTAAAGATGAGTGAGGCTGTGTTAAGGGTTAGAGAGTCTAATTGCCAGAAACTCTAATTAGAATGCTCCCTGCCCCCATTATGGCTAGTACAGCATCTTGAAGAACGATACTGAAATTATACTATGTGAATCTGATAATTCAAAAGGAAGACTTTTCCCATTGTTAAGTCACAAGTGCTTTGGGGGAAATTTGTAACAAATTGGATGCATTCTTTAAGAGAAGTTGCTTAATTTCACAGATAAAAAGGGGAAAAAACTTGTCTGTACAGCAAAACAAGTCTAAGACAACTATTTTATCTCTGTTGAATAGATGCTTAGGATAAGGAAGTTAGAGAAAAGCAGCTGCTGACCTTTACTAATAATGTCAGGATGTTGATGTCATATCCAAGTTGCAATTGCTGGGGGTGAAGATAAATGCGGGAAATCTTTCCTGTCTCTACCATGTGCTACATTTTCTAACCTTGGTTCCATGTTAAATATACACATCGTCAATATTCAGATAAAATGTAACTGGACAATGACTTTTCTCTCGGGAGTAAAAAAAAAAAAAAATCCAGTATACCAAGTGTGGAGACAGTTAATCTCAGTTTTAGAAGTTAAAACTATAAAAATTCTCTCTCTCTCTCTCTCTCTCTCACACGTCACTCTCCCAGATATATTTTTCAAAATGTCAATAAGAACTAAAAGGTTATTAGAATAGTAAAAAAAAACAACAACAACATAATATCGTGAAAATGCTAACACTTAGCATTTATTAAACATTTATTATGAAAGGCAACAGATACAAAGTATTCTAAAGGACTTTGTTACTGAATCTTCTTATAACGATCATATTTTATAGATAATAAATATTAGTTCCCTTTTAAAATTATGAAACATTTCATAGATACACATACTGACATATAAAAAGTAATATCTCAAACATCCAAGAATACACCCCATAGTTTATAAGATAGGCCATTTCCAACAGAGCATGACTGTAGCCCACAACATTCTTTTTTCATCCCCATCCCTCTTGTTACCGCCCCTGTTCTATGTGTGAAGAAGATAAGGCTCTGAGATGCCAGTAACCTGGCCCAGGCAGCCGAGCTGGCATCCGAACCTCGCCTGAATTCCAGAAACCACAGACCGCAGCTTTAAGGCTGCGGCTGCTAAAGTCACCCAATGTGGAGGTGAGGAAACTGAGGCAGACGGATTTAAGACTTGCCCATGCTCACATCACTGCTGAGCAGCACCATTAGTATTAAAACCCACATAATTTTTGTATAGTCTTACCCTTTTGTCTCAAAATTAACATGAGGAAAATAGCCACGTTTAATTCAGGGATTCTTGTAAAACCTAGGATATGAGAAACTCTATCACCCTCTCTCTTTAATTTAAGCAAGTACTTTTTATCACACTATTAAGGGACAGTCTAATGAGAGGTGACTATTTTACCTCAAAGGTTGTTCACTTTACTTAGCCACTTAAGGTGGCTCCTAAAAGAAGCTCTGTAAATGAAGTTTTAGTAATCAAAGTGCTGCTTCTTAACCTTCTGTGGGCACACCAGTCATCTTGGGATCTGGGTAATAGGCAGGGCCTGGAAATTCTGCATGTTCAAAAAGTTCTTGGTAATGACTATTTGGTTAAGGCCTGAAAGATATACTCTAATAGAAAGAGACTTAAAGAGCCCTAATTAATTAATTCCTATTAATAGATAGGGATCAGGGGCGCCTGAGTGGCTCAGTTGGTTAAGCTTCGGACTTCTGCTCAGGTGAGGATCTCATGGTTGGTGGGTTCAGGCCCCACGTCTGGCTCTGTGCTGACAGCTCAGAGCCTGGAGCCTGCTTTGGATTCTGTGTATCCCTCTCTCTCTGCCCCTCCCCTGCTCACACTCTATCTCTCAAAAATAAATGTTAAAAATTTTTTAAAACATAGATTGGGATCTTGCAGTGAACCTTTTTAAAAATGAAAAATCCTTGAGATACCAGTTTTATATGATTTTAATATCTATTCCTAAAATTGGAACAAGTCTATATTCTTAATTCTTTGACACTTATTTTCATTATTTCATTTATAAGTTTAAAACAGGCAATAATCAATTTCAGGATCTACATTTAAGCCAGGGTGACATTTCTGACACTCGGAAAAAAGTATCAGTTTAGAAATTATTTGAGCATATGGTAGAAAATACACAAAGAAATGGGATGAGAAAATTTCTAGGAACATACATGTATGCACCCTATATAAGTAAAAAGCAATCAATGTTTACTGACCAGAAAATAGCAAATCTCAGTTAGGAAAGAAATGGTATCTTATTATGCATCTACTGAAGTATAAAACATTAAGAGTTGATGGAGGAAAAAATAAACCTTATAAAGCTCTTATCACATTGCACAGTCCCCAGAAACTATACTGCCTTTATACCTTCCACATCTTGCACCACTGAACTTATCACAATGCAAAAAAAAAAAACAACAACAACAACAACACATGGTTAACTACTGAGATTTGAAAAAGTGTTAATATTTCTGTGGCAAATGTGATCACTTCTAAGAGAAACCAAAGACTATTAACTTAAAGATATATTGCATAAAAAACTTCCTGAAATTATGTTTCTCTAAGTCTTGCTTCTTTTCTTTAACTTGACAAGAGCTTCCCTTGAATATGAAGGGCAGGAGACCATCCTAAGGTATCTAGGATTGTAGGACACACACCTGTATCCCACTATGGACACTCATAGAAAGTGAGCGTGCCTGGGGTAAATGATTCAATCTTTCTGACCTCGGTTCCCTTCATAGCTTTCAGAACTATCAGAATTCAATTAGATGCAAAAAAAATTTGATAAATCCAAATATCTATGAAGGTAGGGTTTTACATTTTTATTGACATAAAAAAATCTAAGTGGACAAGCAATGATTGATGATGCTTACACCACCGAATGAAATGTTCATGGGGAAGAGTAATTTTACTGAGTAAGAAATTATCATTCCATAGACTATTTATGGGTCATAAAGGCAACTTCATAATGGATGAATCAAGTTGTCACTTCCTGAAGTCACTGATCATTTTTAGCATGATGGAAAGTGGGGCAATAATAACAACAATACTAATGTATGCATCTTGAGACACAATTAGCAGCACATGACACCTTTGTGGTACTTTTACCAAAAACACTTAGCATGAATCTAATCAAGTCTTTAGGTCTAATTTCAAGTTTATAGAGAAATACAGTGGATAGTGCACCAAGTAAAAGACACAAAACTCAGAAGCCAGTTGGTCTAATTTAAGATTGAGCTGTGTCACAATATAGCTGAACCTGATTTCCTTGCAGGAAAATAAAACGCATGTGTGCAGCGGTCAGTGGTACATTAAAAGTGACTTAAGAGACAGAATAACTGTAATGTGTGGACCTTATTTGGATCTTTCTTCATATAAACAGCAGTAAAAAGACATGTTTAGATCAATTGGGTAAATTTGAATATGACTTGACTATTAGATGACATTAAGATGGCACCATTAATATTTTTAGGTGTGTTCACGGCATTGTGGTAATGTAAAAGACTATTTAGAAACACAAATAAAATATTTGGGAGAGAAATGTCATTAAGTCTTTAATATATGGCAAATACCTCGGGGTGGGGGGGAGTGTTTCTGTTAAAATCTAAGTAATATTGTTGGGACGAGCACTGGGTGTTATATGGAAACAAACTTGACAATAAACTAAATTAAAAAAAATAAAATAATCTTAGTAATACAGCACAGCAACTGTAGTAAAGAGGATGAAAAAGGGAAAAGAAGAAAGAGGATGAAAAACAGAAAGAAAAAAGAATTTCCTACCCACAAGGCAAGAGGGTCTCATGGATTTTTAGACCCTTTGGAGCTAGGAGCAACAGCAGGTGCAGGCCCATTTCTCTATCTGTAGGCTATCTTCAATTTTAGTCTCTTGGCAAAGCAGGGGCTTTTTGAAGGGGAAAAAAGGCAATCATGGTCCATATAATTCTCAAAATAAGCAGCCTCTGTTCTAAACTCCTCAGAATGGGAGCAATTCAATAAACAGATCTCATGTTTCAGTGGTCCTATGGACTATTAAGTCTCAAAAGTTTCCTCCTTTGGGCTGAAATCAACCACATTTCAATATGAGGCAAATCTGTTTTTGTGGAAAGCCATAAAATAGCTGAATTAAATCCATTCAGCCATTTAAAAATTAGTGAGTCCCACAGAGATGTTTACTGATATTCCCTGCAGGAAGTTTTATGCACTAGTAATTCAAATTTACTGTACTTCTTAACTTTTAATATCCATTGGCCTTGTTCTTTGCCAGAATAGTAAAATACAGTTTTGTTTTGTTTTCCTTTTTTCAAGAGTACAGTGCTCTTTAAAAAAAATAATTTATTGGGACGTCTGGGTGGCTCAGTCGGTTAAGCGTCTGACTTTGGCTCAGGTCATGATCTTGTGGTTCGCATGTTCAAGCCCTGTATCAGGCTCTTTGCTGACAGCTCAGAGCCTGGAGCCTGTTTCAGATTCTGTGTCTCCCTCTCCCTCTGCCCCTCCCCTGCTCATGCTCTCATTCTCTCTCTCAAAAATAAAAATTAAAAAATTAAAAAAAATAATTTATACACAACTTTTAGGCACATCCACTAAACAGACTTAATCATGAAGTGGAACGAGATTCATACTAATTTCCAAGGATTTTAATTTTGTGATGAAAGAGAAACTGTTCTTTTCCCTTCCTGTAAAATTTAAATATGTTGGACACTGAATTAAAAGGCTACGTACAATAGTGGTTGTAATTTGAGTTGGAAAATGAAGATAAAACCATGTAAAACAAATGTGGTTTTCAGTAAAGATAAACTCCAAATAGTCTAATCATTGACAAAGTTGACTCCTTTGAGTATGAATTAAGAATCTCATCCAAGAAGGACTAAGAAATCTTACCTTTCTGATACTTACTACATTCGGAGTAATAATTTTCTCCAACATATTATGGACAAAAAAATTCCTCCTGACTCCAAAAGCAAGGAAGGGTTATTTGAATCACACAAAAGACAAAAATCTGGACAAGACCCATAGCTGACTGGCCAAGACAAAAACTCCATTTTCCCATTAGATTATTCCTCAGTAGCAATAAATGACTTGAAAATGAGTTTTCAGTTTCACTGAAGGCTAATTCTTAAAATAAATATAAACTTGGACCTTTTTCCCAAATAGTATGCTGAAAGCTTTTAATAAAATGTGAACTTGAGAAAAAAAGCAGAATATAAAAGCATGTAGAGACTATGTAGTAGAGTGAGTATCCAGGTGTTAGTTTTATTGTTGTTCTTTATACCTTACACATATTTTATACATGAAATTTTGTCTACCTAATATTTATTTTTAAAAAAGAGTAAATAGTATATAAGTGTGTGTGCATATGTACATTGGTTGTAGGGCTATATATTTGTATTTGTGTGTGTGAGCGTGCCAAAAACTTGTCCTTAGTGGTTCTCTAAGTGCAGGATTATGATATGTCAGTACAGTATTAACGACACCCTGCTTGTTCCACAACTGTTGTACCTTGTAAGCACTGGGGAATATGTTTGGGAAAGCAGTCAGGAAAAAAAAGTCTCATCCTAAGAGAAATTTAATGGTTTTTGTTTTTGTTTTTGTTTGGGGAAAAAAAAACCCTCCAGTGTAGCTTTATAAAAAGGGGGAAATGGGGTAAAATAAAACCACTTAGCTAATACCTTGTTTCAATGTTATTCTTTGCAGCTTTACTTACAAAAAAATCCACCTAAGCTAAAATTACCACACGTAAGACACAAGACATTTCTGCAAGTATTAGGTACAATTGCACACAGCATAAAAGCTCCCAGAGAGATAGTTCATAAAGACTAGATTAATAGATCAGATGGAAACGGCTTTAAACAGTCAAGGCTACACAACAATATGGCTTAATACCGTGATAATGTCACAAATATCTGAACACTGTCCCAGTGATTTTCAAGGTAAAAGAGACCCCTGATGCCTTCAAGGTATAAGCAGCTGGAGATCTTGGGGACCCCTGACTGTATCACCTGCTCCAATATTCTTAAGACTACCAGCACCTAACTCAAGGCAGCTTTCTTGGTGCTGCCTAAAAAGGAGTCTCAAAGATTCTCAAACCTTTTCAGAGTTCAATTTAGTTATTTCCTTGAATATGTTCAAAGTGTTTCCTAAGTCATCACAATAGTCATGTATGCAATTCTGTTTAAAACAGCTTAGTGAATATTACCCTTCACCTCATTCTCTCAAACCTCAGCCACACCATTCATGTGCCAACGCAGGAAATAGTTATCTGGAGCCCTTTCTCTACCAGGCACAGTGCTGGTGGAAGACTATAAAAAGCTCCATTTCATCTCTACTCTCCCCTTTTTCCCTCCCTTCCTCCCCACTCCTGGCCAAAACAAAACAAAACAAAAAAACAAAAGGAACCTTTCTTCTTCAATCCAACAGACAGTGGGTCTGGATACGGTATACTAGAGCTCACAGTTAAAATTTATTTCTACATTGGGCTAGAAATCGCCATGTGGGTTTTTTCTCATCAGTTAAGTCTCTCCCACTCCCCTACCCCCAAGGCAAACAACTATTTCTTATATATATACAAAGCAGAGAACAAACATCTGGAAAATGACATCAACATGACTCTTCAGTTGCAAAAAGGCAAAATTATGCCACAGTCTAACAAAAAAAAATCTGAAAGCCCGGTGATATTTATGGGTTTATCTTCAAAGCCAAACTTCAAATATACCAGAATGAATTCTTCTATTTTAAACCCATATTTCAGACCTTTTGTCTATAAATAACAGTGGGACTAGACACAGAATTTTATTACTTTATCTTGCTCTGGTTTTGAGTCTCAGCTAGAGTCACAGCTCTGAGTCTTTAACAACAGGGCAGGAATTGTGTTTCTGCTGCCATCCTCATGGAGCACACATCCCCTACTGTGCCCCATCATGTGCTGGCCACTGTTCAAAGCACAAAGTTCCTCCCGGACCTGACATTCTTGTGGGGGAAGGCAGACACATTAAATAAAAGTGTAAATGATATACTCTGTTGGAAGATGGTCGTGCTCCAGAGAGAAATGAAAGCAGGGAAGGGAAATAAGGAGTCCTGGGAGATGGCAGGAGGGTTATAGGTGATTAGGGACATTCCCCCTGAGAAGGTAACATCTGAACAAAGACTGAAGGGGGAAGGAGTGATGTAGATATTTGGGGGCAAGCCTATTCCAGGCAGTACGTGCAAAGGCTCTGAGGCAGAAGAGTGTCTGATATCTTTGAAAAAATGGCAAGAAAGCCAGTATGGCTGGGAGTGTGGGGGAGCATGGAAGAAATGAAGTCCTAGAGGTAGTGGGGAAGGCAGAATGAAGGGACCCCATATTTGTCAAATTAGTAGTAAAAAACAGAAATGAAAAGGAAGATAGCTGGCATTCATTGAGCTTTTACTATGTGCTAAGTGCAACTCCAGAGAGGTTATGTGTATTATCTCCTTAAAAAACATGAAACAACTTGTTGCTCTAATATGTACAGGGTAGACTTTATGCTTTAGGATACACACATAGCAGTAAGTCCAAAACTTTACAGAAAATATTTCCATATTTCCCTGAACAAGTTTTTTGGTTTTGTTTTGCTCTTTCTGCCTTAACATGATTAAAAACTTTGCTAAATGGTGCAATTAATTTCACTTCCCCATGCATCTTAAAAATAAAAACATAATTCCTTATAAATGTCAAATGTCTAGCCTATTTCCAAGTTACATTTTCTATGTGATTTTCAAGTCTGTTTCAGTACCACAAGGTTAAAGAGTTCAACTTATAAAACAAAAAGTTAATAAATACAGTTCGGGACACTATTCAGAGTTCAAATCCTAATAGCATAGCCTCCTTTGGTTTGTTTAACAAATCCTTTAATGTAACTTATCTTCTGAACTATATGGTGCAACTTAATATTTCTGAGTTTTACAAATTACATCTACTGTAGCCAAAAGATACAGTCCATGTTCTGCTAGCATGTTCTCTTCTTTCTGCTGTTCTTTCATTTAAAAGGCATCCTTGCCACCCAGCTGACAGGGCACCTGGGTGGCTCAGTAGGTTAAGCATCATGATCTCACAATTTGTGGCTTTGCGTCCCACAACAGGCTCTGTGCTGACGGCTCAGAGCCTGGAGCCTGCTTCAGATTCTGTCTCCCTCTCTCTGCCCCTCCCCCACTCACACTGGCTTGTTCTCTCTCTCTCTCTCTCTCTCTCAAAAATAAATAAATAAACATTTTTAAAAAGGCATCCTTACATATAAAAATAAGCATTCCAAGCAAGCTGTGCTTGCTAAACAAAATTAATTAATGGAAGCAGCAGATAAACCTTCATAAAGAACTTTAGTAGACTCTTCATTACTTAGTTTCTACTAATTAGGAAACAATTTGAAGATATCACCTAAACATGAAGGGATTCTTCAGTTCAGCCCAAGAAACATTTATTGAACACCTCTGTTGGGCACCAGGAGGACGATGACAATTCCAGTCACTCCCTCAGGAACTTACAGTCTACAGGGCAGACAGAATCCCAGACTTGGGAGATGAGAAAAGTCTGGGGTGGGTGCACACACTGATACAGAAGCTACCAGAATAAACTTGTGCTTACTTTTTCAGAAGCCACTCACCTAAAACATCAGACATCAGCTGCCCCACGTCTAGCCAAACATGCAGAAGTGATGACTTAAGAACAGACCTTCCAATCGTAAGAAATAAGAGTTGGGCAGAATTTTTAAGGCAATTTTTAAGTATCCAGTTCCATGCTTAGAAGTTTCCTTAGAGACTGACTGCTTAGTTTTACTCTTCACTAACACTTAAATCACAAGGAAGAAATCTTTCATGAACATCTCCAAATATTTTGGGGAAGGGAGAATCAGGGATGTTTAGTTAGCACAAGTTCGTCATGTGAATTAGGGTATTTTATTCTCAAACCTTATAATCAAGGTAAGAAGATGTAAGTCCAAGCCTACAGATTTATAATAATTGAATCAATACTAAAGATTAACTTATATATGGTGTTATAAAGTTAAAAAACCATGTGAAACAATCTGTACAAATATCTCAATTTAGTTAACTAGGTCCCAAGGAGCAGGGCAGAAGAAGCAGCAGACATGAGACCAAATTCTGCTCATCAAGTCCTAGTGTCTGGGGCCGGGCAGACTATAAACACTAGAAGAGGGGGCCACTTTAAAAAAATAAAATAAATAGAGCAAAAGCACCAGATAGGAAAGCAGCAGCCCTACAAAGGAACCAGTATAGCTTCTCTAGACTCCAACATAAAAAACTGGAATAATTTCACTGACTAGGTTTATAAATATTCAGATTAAATTATCACATTCATTTCCTGAAACATACCACAATGAATAAACGTGTAATATTAAACTGTCCATGACACAGATGGTAGCAATTTATCATAATCCTTACATTATAAAATGTTCCCACCATCTCAAAGCTGATTTGAATCAGAATTACCTGAGGGAATTTTTTTTTTAAGTGCATATTCCCATGCCCCACCCATTGGCAATTCTGATTCACAATATGGAGCTGGGGCTTTAGAAACCTCCCGGAGACAGAGGTAATCAGGCAGGTTAGGACCCGAGAAGCACCAGACTAGGCTGACTCCAAGAATGATGAAGGTAAAATGTAATAAATGGTCATCTTCTCACCAAAAACAGACTGTTATGCTAGGGCTGCCCTCTTCTAATCATGCAGATTGCTAATATCACCTATGAGCCCCTTCCAACCACAAGGCCAGTAGCATATCTCAAGACCAAATGGGTGTGCCTGCTTAAACTCAGGGACACTTAGAAAATAGGTGACCAAGGGCTCATTGGGAAAATCACAGATGTGAGAAATATTCAAAAAAAAAATCACTCATGTCTTGCTTCATTCAAGAGGTATCAGAACCAGAGTTCCTAGGAGATTTTTTTTTCAGTAAATGTCCCAAATTTCAGTTTTGCTTTTTTTGTGTGTGATTGAATACTTATGCCTTTATTGGTTCTTTTAACATCCTAAACATATTGGATGTTTCATGGAAACTCAAATGACAACGTCTTCTTCCACCAGTCAACTGCTATAAAATCTCAAGTTTGAAGCTCAATAAAAACCTAAGCAATCACACTTGTTCCCTGAGAACTGCTCTACAAAGCACCTGTTCAACAGCCTGGATGATCTTGCAACATCTGAAACTTCTTTGGAAAAATGGATGGCAGTTTTGGCCAGGTTAGTACAGGAACACATTGTCACAGGGATTCACATACCTGCAGTATTAAAATTGCATCTTCAGGAGCGCCTGGGTGGCTCTGTTGGTTCAGCAACTGACTCTCGATTTTGGCTCAGATCATGATCTCATGGTTAGTAAGATCGAGCCTAGGATTCAGCTCCCTGCTGGGTGTGGAGCCTGCTTGGGATTCTCTCTCTCCCTCTCCCTTTGTCTCTCCCCCACTCTCTTTTACCCTCTCTCTCTCAAAAATAAATAAACTCAAAAAGAAAGTTGCATCTTCAGTGATGAGAAACATTAAGTACTTAAAATACCTATGATCAAAATCCTACGTATTCAATAAAAGCATGTATTTTTTAAATTTTTTAAAATGTTTATTCATTTTTGAGAGACAGAGAGGGCGAGCAGGGGTGGAGCAGAGAGGGGGAGACACAAAATCTGAAGCAGGCTTCCAGGCTCTTGGCTGTCAGCTCAGACCCGGACCTGGAGCTCCAACCCACCAACCTTGAGATCATGACCGGAGCGGAAGTCCGACGCTTAACCGACTGAGCCACTCAGGCGCCCCAAAAGCATGCATATTTATTAAAATTTTAGGATATGCATAGCATTCTATTAGTCCCAAGTCATATTTTGTCTAAACTTCAGCTTTAAAACAAACAAACAGCTTTAAAACAAAGAAACAAATTGGTATGTAAGCAAATTTAGGAACCAATAGAAACATCTTAAGCATCCATGTTTGGGAATGGATACGTGGTTCGGCGGAGGCGGGGCGGGGGGGCGCGGACTAGCATTTGGTTTAGCAGTGATTCTTGTTTCATTAGAAAACACGGGGTGGGGGTGTGAGCACTGTCAAAATATTATAGATGGCTAATGCTATTAAATAACCTCAGTTGTATAGGGGCAGAAGTAGGGAAGGAAAGAAACAACTGAAAAGCCGCAGAAAGCTGCCCTATCAGTAAAGAACTAATTAACGAGGATTTGTCTAGGGCTGGTGAAACGGTTTGCTGCTTTAATCAGGTGGATGTGCAGAGGCAAACTGGGCTGTGGATTAATTACGTCCAACCTGAAACCAAGGAACAGGTCCACAGAAAGACCAGCCCGGTAGGGAGTCGACTCACTCAAACACCCAGGAAGGAGCCACATGAATGACTCCGACTTGGGGCGCAAGCGGGACAGGGGTCAGGTGCTGCAGGGCGGACCGCCGGCCCCCAGGCCACAACTCCGGGAAAACGTCTCCTCCGGTTCCTACAAGCGGCCAACGCACTCGCTAAGATCGCTAAGATCGCAGCAGCCGCGCACGGAGGGCCCGGCCGCCCAGCTGCTCAGCAGCCTTGTCAACGGAGGCTTGAGAGCAGCGTCCCCACACACGACTCTCCCCTGTGGCGGCCGGGGTCGCCGGCTCGCGACCTCGGGGCCATGTCACTTCTCCCGGGGCCGGCGGAGTCAGGAAGTCTGGGAGCAGAGTGAGCCCGGCTTCGGGGAAAGCGGAGCGAACGTGGGGAGGCGTCAAGTTGCTTCTCTCGTTGAGCAGGGCAGGAAGGAGTTGGGTGGGGGAACGATCCGAAATTCGGTAACTTATTTTATACGCGAGCCGCCGTCGGCCAGAAAGAGCACGACTCCGCGGGGTGCAGGCGGCGACCCCGCTTCCTCCCGCGCCGTGTGCCTCCGGGCCCGGCCCGGCCCACCCCCGCCGGCCGCGCTCCACTCACCCAGCTCGCCCGCCTGCAGCCGGAGCGGGGCGGAGACCACGAGCAGGAGGGCCAGGAGGCCGCGGTCGCCCGCCACCATGGCTTGGCTCGCTCGGCCTCCCCTCGGCGGGCGCAGAGGCTCCGCTGCCCCTGCCGGGCCGCCTCCTCCGCGGCCGAGCGCGCCGCCGGGACTGGGCGCAGCCGCAGCCGCGCACCGAATCCCATTGGGGCGGCTGAGAGCCCAGCCCGGCGGGGGCGTCTCCCGCCCCGCCCCGCCCAGCCCAGCCCAGCCCAGCCTCGCGCGCAGGCCCCCAAAGGAGGAAGCCGGGAACCCCCGCGGCTGCTGGCCGCTAGGCCGGAGGCGCACCAGACGCTGCCCGCGGTCTCCCGTAGGTACCTGGAGCGCCCCGCTTCACTCTCTCCTTTTCTTCCGCCGCTCCTCCCCCAGTGCACGTGAACCTGGGAGACGGGGACACCTGGCCTTGAGACCTGCCCCGAGCCCCGCTGTGCCTAGGTCCTCCCCAGAGTTCCGGAGCGCGCGGTGGGTGCGTCAGAAACGCTGCTTTCCACCAGGGTTTTGCCAACCCCACGGGGGTGGGCAAGCCAGGACAGCAGCACTGGGGAACTCGAAATATTGTTTGATAGGTTGATGATGGTGACAATTAAAATGTAATTAAGACCCCATGCATTCATTCAAAAGTTATTAAGTTCCAGCAGTGTGGCAGGCAGGCACAGTGCTAAACCCTGGCGACACTTGCAGACATCAAAAATAATCAGGCAAGTGTGTAATGCAAATTGCAATAGGTAACATGAAGACTACTTGGGGAGCACATTCAGGAAGATCTAATTAGATGGCGGGTGAAGAGACCGCGGGGGAGCAATTACCCAGGAAAGGCCTCACTTAAAAAGTGGCTTCTAAACTGAAACTGAGTGGGACTTGGGAAAGCAGGGGGCGGGGGACAGAACAGCCAGCCGCAGCGTGCGAAGGAACCGAGGGTGGAAAACGCCAGCGTGTCTGGAGCAGGGTGCACAGGTGGTTACGTGGCAAGGGGATGGAAGCCAGTGCACGGAGTAGGGGCCAGAACGTGGAGGGCCTGGAAGGCCACCTAAACGGTGTTTCACTGGACCTTCGGACCAGTGAGCAGCCACGAAACGTTCGAACGCGCGATCTGATTCTCTGGGGGTGTGGAGGAGGGCTGGGGCGGGCGGGGCGGGGGCAAGCTGGAAGAGCGGAGATTTGCAAGGCTATCACCGAGTAGTTGAATGGGGAAGTGGCAGTGCAAATGAACGTGGACAGATTCAATACATATTTTAAAGACTGTGATATCTTCAGCCTGCTTGCAGTTCTCCGGTGCTTCCTCCACTGCTGTGCCCTGCGGTTTTCCTGGGTTACACGATGCCGTAGTTAACACCTGCTAGTGCAGAGAGGGAATTGGAGGCGGGGACAATACCCCCCCGAGGTCCAATATTCGCCAGCCGCGTGCTTTTTGGATACTCTGTTAATACCTGCATTCATTTCTTTCTCTGTCATTATTTTTTAACCAAGTGAAAACCCTGTTGAAATTTCCAATGAGTTTGTGGGCTTTGCATTCTCAAAGGCGGCAGAGCCTACAGGAAAGAGCTTGGACTTTAGAAATGAGGCTGATCCAAGCCTGAATTCCGGATCAGCCACTGACTAGCATTGATTCTCTCTGGGCCTCACTTTTGTTGGGGAATAGAATACCTAATTGCCCTGACTGTCACGGTGAGTAAATATAATATGTTATATACAGTTCTAGCATGTAAGAGATAATAAATAGGTTTATCACATTTGTATTAAAAGTAAATTCAGGGGTTACCTTGGTCGCTCAGTCAGTTAAGCAAGGGACTCTTGATTTTGGCTCAGGTCATAATCTCAAGTTTGTGAGATGGAGCTCCCACCCCACTGACAGCAGGGAGCCTGCTTGGGATTCTCTCTCTCTCTCTCTCTCTCTCTCTCTCTCTCTTTCTCTCTGCCCCTTCCCTGCTCCTGTGCTCTCTCTCTCTCAAAATAAATATTTAAAAAATATATTTAAAAGTAAATTCACATCCATGAAAATATTGAATATTCTCACACACTAAACATAAAAGATACTTTAAAACATTGAATTACTCCCTAACTCCAGCTTTCCTTTTTATTTTTTCTATTCATTCCTTCTAAGAGGTGAGTTTGGGCAGCTGCTGCTGGCCTCCTACAGGCAAGCCTCTGTGAGCAATGAATGAAGACAATGAGAGTATTGTTTACAAGTGAGGAATTCACAGGGTGAGCCAGGTGGGCTCCCAGAGGTGACCTTTTCCATCTCAGGTAATACCTTCTTGGGAATGAAGCAATCTATTCTACACCAGAATTCTGAGCCAGATCAGAGGTGAGCTTTCGGATCTGGTAACAACTACAAAACAAGAAGGCAAGCCAGATCCTAATGTTTTCATTATGCCATTCTTTTCTTGAAACAATAAATGCAAAGCCTAAGGAAAGAAACATATGAAAATGCAACAGATAGTCAATTATAGTTTTATATATAATAAAATACATAAATCTTACCAAATTGGAATACTTCAACCACATAGACTTTTATGTTAAGCATATGTATCTGTTTTGAGGAAGATTCCATTATGATTTTTTTTTAAATAATGCATTGTGGAATCTCAGAAATTAAAGCTTGGAGAGTCTATTAAAAATGATAATTGCTAGGATCCACTTACAGCATCTTACATATTAAGATTAAAGAACTGCTTAAACCTGTCTGGAAGGGTCTCTCAGAGCAACTCCACATTTAACCCGTCTCCTCACCGTCCAGTCTTTCCATATTTTTCTTGGAGATGATGGCACCTGCCTCTTTTGCTCAAAGGGGCAGGAGACCACTGGACATATCTTACTGCAATTTATGTTTATATTTGCCAGCTCTTCTGTAAAAGTAGGGGGCAGCTAGCTGGTCAGAGCTGCCTTGTTTTGCATACAAAGTGTGTATTCTGTATTGCTTAGGTAAGACAGAACTTAAACAGAACTCCAAGCCTAGTATTATTCTTAAAGTAGTTAGAAAGCTTTAGATTGTGGTTCAATTTGACAACCTAACCAATTGTATCCTTAACTTTTGGTAACTCCATTGTGACTATGAAGAAGACCAAATGGGATATAAATTTGAAACCCAAGTAGGCTTCTACTTCCTGAATGCTCTCTCTTTTTCAGTTATTCAATAAATTCAACCCTATAACCATATTTTGAACATTTCTGTGTGGAAAACAATCTGATGGAGATACAACGAAAACAAATACAGGTACTTCTCTCTCTCCTTCATTCATAATCCAATGGTAGAAACTTGAGAAAGGTAACTACATGGCTCATAAGTACAATGATGGAAAAAGTCCAGAGTGTTAGAGAATCACCGAGGAAGGAGTGTATTTAGCTGGGTTTCAAAAGCCTGGAAGAGTTGGGAGGGGTGAAGATGGGAATCAGAAGGAAAATAATGCTTGTCAAATGAGAAGAATTCATGAGAAAGCCCAGAAATAGAGATCATAGGATGCTCATAGGAACTCAGCCAAATTCACTGGGGCTGGAACAGAGCCTGAGACAGGAGTGGGAGCCTGAAGTTGCCGTGGGAGGCAGGGGTGCCCAGGGCAATGGGAAGCAAAGAAAGTGGAGGAACTTGTTCAGATTTGATTTTTGGAAGAGCACACTGGCTGTGGGGTGGGGAATGGATTGGAAAGAGGCAGAAAGACCAATCAGAAGTTTGTGGCAATACTCCAAGCCTAGAGATGATGGCACCTGCCTTTTTTGCTCAAAAGGGCAGGAGACCACTGGACCAGCAGCATCAAAACACCTGTGAGCTTTCTAAAAATGCAGACTCCTGTCCACATCTCTGCCTAGACCTCTGAACGGAATCTGCAGTTTAGTAAGATCTCCAGGTCAGGATAAAGCCATTGGTAGATCTGAAAGATGGACATTAGAAACATAAGATATAATTGAGTCTTACGATGTAGGCATCGAGGGAGAAGGAAGATTAAATTGTGAATGCAACAGCCCAAATAGTTTGTATCACTCACGTTATTTCCTCATCTCTAACTCTCTACTGACTTTTCCTTTCTGGTGTTCAGTAGGTAGCTGTGTCATCTAAATTCTAGCATATATTCTTAAATGCTGTAGCTCACTGTGGTCAGATCCCACCTTCTGGTCCTCTCTTTTGCAGCTCCAGAAAGTTGATTTTTGTCAATTTGTTTGAACTTGGGATACTGCTCCACAATTAATCGCAGAAATATATAAACCAGCAATAAATTGACAGTGAGAACTATAAAATGGTGAGGGACATTTTCTTTAGCCTTAAAACAACTTTGAAAGGTAGAAACCAGCACAGGTTGTTAGATGAACATGAAGGAAAAACAAGGCTGCTTATTTTAGTAGTTCTCATGTTTGAAGGCAACAAGTAGGAGTGCTGGATCCTTCCCATCCCTCATTCCTATTAAAGTAAAAAGAAAAAATATTCTGATATTCAAACAGTAAGGAAGACTTTCTATGGGAATATTGCAACAGGGGTCAAGACTATGGCAATAGGGAAGAGAGATCAGGCTTAACTCTGAATACAACAGAGATATCCTGGGATTTCCAGTCAACGAACAGAGTAAGGGGAGCATAGATGGAAAATGATTATGAAGAGACATCATGGACAGGGGGATTCTTGCTAAACCCACTTATCAGGGTTACTTGGACACCTACATCAAAGGTGGAGGATGAGAAACTTGATCAAGTTTCAAGGGTGAGGAAGATCCAAGGTGATCCAATATGGTGGAGGATTCTCTCTAAACTGACTTAGCAGGCAGAAGAGAGCCCAAGGGTGAGATCTGGTTGAAAAAAGGAGCTCAGAGGACCAGACAGTCTGTGATACTTCCTGCTCGGACCTCCAGGATGCTGTCTTGATGTTAACGTGAGCTGTTGGGGAAGTGGAAGTGATCCCTTGGGATCTCTGGAAAGCATTCTTGGAAGCTGAAAACATAAAACAAACAAAAACTTTTAAGGAGAATTGGCCCCATCCCTTGGGCTGCCCGCGTGACTCTCCTATACCTGAGGGCTGAGGGTTTCGAAAAACAGACCTCCTCTGTGGATGGAGTAAAGCATCCACAAACACCTACCTCACCTGTGCTGACAGTGAGGGAAATCATGAAGCTTGGGAAAATGACGGCTCTTCATTCAAAAGCCTGGGCCATTTGTCTCAGCTTCTGCTAAGAGATTAGGTACTGATTTTTATCTTCTTTCCTTCCCCTACATCCCTACCCATGATTTGACTTTATAGTTTGAAGAAAACACAGACCATTGCAGTCACCAGTCCATTTAAGAAGGAGATGCATTTCTCTTAAGCAACAGGGTAAGTGTTAGGGCAGGAAGACCTTGGCCGAGGTCAAGATCCCTAAGATCGCCTCAGCCTTGTCTCCACACAGAGGTTTGTAAATTCCATACAAACCTACTAATTTGTATCCTGATAAACATCTTGAATGCAGAAACTCAGTGAAGTTTAAAATAAAAAGTCCCTAGGGGCTCCTGGGTGGCTTAGTTGGTTAAGCATTTGAATTCGGCTCAGATCATGATCTCACGGGTCATGAGTTCGAGCCCCGCATCGGGCTCTGTGCTGACACCTCAGAGCCTGGAACCTGCTTCAGATTCTGTGTCTCCCTTTCTCTCTGCCCCTCCCCAACTCGTGTTCTGTTTCTCTCTCGCTCTCTCTCAAAAAAAATAAACATTAAAAACAATTAAAAATAAATTAAAAAAATATATAATAAAAAGTCCTAATGAGGAGTAGGAAATGAGAGTACTCCTATTAAAAACTAGTATCTGCTTTTCTTTTCTAAAGCCTTTTATCTCCTACCTTCACAAGCTTCATCTCAAGAAAAGGTCTTCATTTAGTTAAACAAGTGAAGGATAGAATTTCGGCTTGTTTAAGAGGCAGGCTTTGCCTTCTCAAAGAGGTTGCATTTTCCCTTAAAGATCTGAATGTTTATGTCATGTGACTTAAAAAAATCATGATTCCAGACCACATGGAAATGATCATAGGTTGGAAAAAAGAGAGATAAAAATCTTGAAATTAAGAAGTTGAGTAATCTTTTCTTAGCACAGAAATTTCTAAGTAAACAGAGAGGCTTTTATGGGTTTGATTCTGAAGTCTTTATTTAGACAACAATTCTCTTAGTTAATGGAATTTTTATTTGAATAGAGAACATAGAATGAGGAGATTGAGAGGCAGGTTAAAAGGAATCCAAAAGACTTGCTACTTTGTTAGCAGAACTCTCTTTGAGAGCCAGGCAGTCTGACACCAGGCTGTCTTGTCTTTCCCCTCCTCGCCCCCTCCCTGCTCTTAGTCACTCTGCTCCCTTCTCAAACATGCCAAATGAAATCTTTAAGGATACAGGTTTGGCAGACTTTGGTTAAAATATTAGCTAACCAGTTTCTACCCTTTCTACCCTGTCCCTATTTGTCAGTCCATGGCAGAGGGGCTATTGAAAAACAACATCAACTCTGCTTCCTCAGGCCAATGTTTTCTGTCCCTTCTTGAAGGCAAACCCAGTTGGCTTTATTCCTGAAAATTGGAACATACTCAACTCTCTTCCTCATTAACAGTAGGACTTTGAGTTACACACCATCCATTAATTGATGCAGGGAAAGCACTTGACAAAATTCAGCAGTCATTCATGAAAACAACTGGAAAATAGAAAGTTCCTCACCTTCATAAAGAACATCGAGTAAAAACCTGCAGCTAACATCATAGTTAAAACCCCGATGTTCCCACTGACATTGGGAACAAGGTAAGAATGTCTGCTCTCCCTGCTCTTCTATTTTTATTCAACATAATGCTGAAAATTATAGTCAATTCAATAAGGCCAAAAAAAAAAAAAAGGTGTGTGGGGGGGGGAGGGGGGAATAAAGGACATACAGATCAGAAAGGAAGAAATAAAACTGTTCTTGTCTGCAGATGACATGACTGTCTATGTAGAAAGTCCCAAGGAATCTACCAAAACTTTTACAACATAGCAAGCTTAGCAAGATTCCAGAATACAATATAAACATACAAAAATCAGTTGTGTTTCTATATACTAGCAGTGAATGTGGACGTCAAAATTAAAAATAAAATTCCATTGGCTCATTTAGTTGGGGGTCCCACTTTGACTCAGGTCATGGTTTTGCAGTTTGTGAGTTCAAGCCCTGAATTGGGCTCTGTGCTGACAGCTCAGAGCCTGGAGCCTGCTTTGGATTCTGTGTCTCCCTCTCTCTTTCTGCCCCTCCCTTGCTCATGCTCTATGTCTCTCCGTCTCTCAAAAATAAATGTTTGAGGCCCCTGGGTGGCTCAGTCGGCTAAGCGTCTGACTTCAGTTCAGGTCTTGAGCTCACCGTTTATGAGTTCAAGCCCCGCATTGGGCTCTGTGCGGACAGCTCAGAGCTTGGAGCTTGCTTGCTTCAGATTCCGTGTCTCCCTCTTTCTCTGCCCCTTCCCTGCTCATGCTCGCTCGCTCTCTCTCTCTCTCAAAAATAAATAAACATTTAAAAAATTAAATAAATAAAAAATAAGTGTTAAAAATTAAAAATAAAATAAAATACCATTTAGAGTTGCTCAAAAATGAAATACATGGGGTAAATCTATTAAAACATGTAAATGACTTGTATGCTGAAAACTACAAAACACTGATGAAAGAAATCAAAGAGGATCTAAATAAGTGGAGAGTCAAACAAATGATGTGCCTGGGCAATTGAACATCCACAGGGAAAAAAAGAACCTCAATCCAAGTTTTATAGCTTATACAAAAATTAACTCAAAATGAATCATGGTCTTAAATGTCAAACATAAAAACTATGAAGTCTTAGGAAAAAATATAAGAGAAAACCTTTGGAATGTAGGGTTAGGTAGAAAGTTCTTATACTTGGCACCAAAAGCACAATGTATAAAAGGAAAAATTGATAAGTTGAACTACTTTAAAATTAAAACCTTTTGTTCCAGAAAACAAAACAAATAAAACAGTTAAGAGAATGAAAAGATATGTTACAGGGTAGAAGAAAATATTTGCAAACCACGTATCCGACAAAGGACTAGAATCTATAATGAATAAAGAACTCTTAATATTTGACAGTATAAAACCCAGGGGCACCTGGGTGTCTCAGTCATTTTAAGAGTCCAACTTCAGCTCAGGTCATGATCTTACTCTTCGTGTGTTCGAGCCCTGTGTCTGTGCTGACAGCTTGGAGCCTGGAGCCCACTTGGAATTCTGTGTCTTCCTTTCTCTCTGCTCTTCCCTCATTCATGCTCTGTCTCTTAAAAATAGATAAATGTTTAAAAAAGTTTTAAAAAACAAAAGTGTCCAACTCTTGATTTTGGCTCAGGTTATGATCTCACGGTTCGTGGGTTCAAGCCCTGAATCTGACAGTGCAGAGCCTACTTGGGATTCTCTCTCCCTCTCTCTCTGCCCCTCCCCCAGCCTCTTCCTCTCTCTCTCTCTCTCTCTCTCTCAAAATAAATAAACTAAAAAAAAAAACAGTATAAAACCCAAACACTCCAATTAGAAAATAAGAAAGACATGAAGAGACATTCACCAAACACAATATTTGGATGATAAATAAGCATGTGAGAAGATATTCAACATCATTAGCTATTAGGTAAATGCAAGTTACAACTATGAGCTATCAGTACACACCTATCAGAATAGCTAAAATAAAAATAGTGACAACACCAAACACCATTGAGGAATAGAAGAATTGAGTCACTCATACATTCCTGGTGGGATTATGAAATGGTATGGCCCCTCTGGAAAACCATTTGCAAGTTTCCTAATGCACTAAATATACAACCACTATACAACTTACCAATCATACTTCCCAGAGAAATGAAGACTTATGACCACACAAAAACCCATACACAAATGCTTCTACTAGCTTTATTTACAATAGTCAAAAACTAAAAACAACTAAACAATCACTTGCAGTGATTGAATGGCTAAACAAACAGTCTACTTCCATACCTTGAAATATTGCTCAGCAAGAAAAGGGAAGAGACTATTGATACCTACAACAACTAGGATTAATTTTCATATTCATTGCAGATTATTCTAAGTGAAAAAATGCAAACGTAAAAGGTCACATGTATGATTTCATTAATATAACATTCTTGACATGACAAAATTATAGAAATAGAGAACACACTGACATACATACATAGATTCAATGTTAATATCTTGATTGTGGTATTACACTATAGTTGTGGAAGTTGTTACCATCAGGGAATGCTCGGGAAAGAGTATACTAGATCTCTTGGTATTTTTCCTTACAACTGTATGTGAATCCACAACTATCTCAAAAAGTGAAATAAAAAACTATTGAGGATATAAACTGTGCCGAAAGTCCCACAATAAAGCAGGTCCACAGTAAAAGACCTTGTGACTTCTGTGTCAATGTATAGACTAAATCAGTTTGGACCCTCACATTCAAGATTTGGGCTTAGGCTTGATTTAGGAGTGGCTTGATTTGTGAGATTTCGGACAGGTCTAGACAGCCCACTTCCTCTCTTCCCATTTATTAATCTACTGCCTAGAGAATTTGGTTTATATTCACTGTAGGATTAGAGGAATGCTTTTGTTCAATTTCAGTTGTTAATAAATCTGTCTGCCCACACCACCCCAATACTAAAACAAAACAACTTTGATTGGAAGCAAAAAGTAATATTTTTATATAGGTAAAATAGGTCATATGAAGCTTTTCAACTTGATTGTGTGGGAAACAATACCTGTGAGCAGCTTCCCCTACACTGTCACAAGAAGAAGTATTGGTTCATTTAGATGTCAGAGAGAACAAAAGCACAACCATAAAGCAAAATAATTTAGGAATTTGATTGAAAAAAAAAAGAAATATTTCCATTTTGCCAAGGACATACTGAACAAAATGTAGAGGTAGATGAAGGACTAAAGGAAGATATTTGTGACTACTAAACAGACAAGGAGCCAACATTTGGAATACATTTATGTTTACCAATTACTCAGAAAATTCCAGGGAATGTACAGAAGATGAGCAAAGGATATGACATACTATTTACAGAAACCTTAATGGCTAACACATATATAAAGAGCTGTCCAAACCTATTAGTAATCGGAGAGAAATGTGAATTTTAAATCAATGAGATACCAGCTTATACCCATGAGAATGGCAAAAATCGAAAGATAATATAAAACTTCGTGGGGATTTTGGGTAACAGGAACCCTCTTGTACTGCTAGAGGAAATGTAGACTGGTACAGCCATTCTAGACAATAATTTGGCAGTGCTGAATCAAGTTAGGTACTCACAGCTCAATGATCCCACCAAGACCATAATGGATATGCATGAGGATGTAGAGGAATCAGAATGTCCATCACTTGGGGGAATGAGAAGTGAAATGTGGTGGTTGCACATCTTGGAGCACTATGTAACAATTAAAAGCAATGAACTTGATGTACGTATAATAGCACAGACAGATCTTAAAAACATGGTACTGAGTAAGAAAAGTAAGTTATAGAATGGAACCATGAGTATATACATTTATATAAAGTTTTAAAATATACACTCCAACAACAGTACTTTCTACAATGTTGCATACAAACTCAAAAAAAGTATCAACTACATTGTGTTATTGCCTGGGGTGGGAAAGAAAACAGGGGTAGTGTGTAAATAAATAAGCAAAAAAGGGCTTTGTATAGACTCTTGACATTGTTGAGATTATGCCTTAGAATGACTAGGATTAGTTCAATCTTCTGCACCAGAGGTAACTAAAGGAGGACAAGATAAGGAAGTAATGGAAGGCTGGTGGTACATGAAATTGAAAGCTGTAAACATCAGCTTAGTGGAACTGGTAAATTAAAAAAGACACATTAAGGATTGCACAGCTCAGTGCTTTCCTTTTTTCTTAGGACGGAGCCCTTATCCCATAGTTTTGCTCAGGTTCAGGGCTGTCAAGGCCAAGAATCCAGTGAGAAAATCTTCCTAATATTGTAGTTTAGTTAGTAGACCTAGTTGGGTCTTACACTTCCAACCAAGGTCTACTGGTAATGGTTCCATTTTTACTTTATTACTCAAATTTTTTGTAACTGGATGGAGGAGAGGGGTACCATTTATGAGATCACTCTAGGTGGCTGTAGCTGTCACGGGTGCACAAATAGCCTGAACTGTGTTGTTTTTAGTATTTGGCAACCAATTTTCCTGCCATCTTACTCATCTAGATCAAGGTACTACTGGCTGGACTTTGGCAGAGTAGTGTACTGACTTGAGGAGTAAAAGTAAACCATCGGAGTGGAATGAGGTCATTATCAGAGTTTCCTATCAGAGCCTTTTGACTCAGGTTTGTGTGTAAAATGAAGTATACAGATTAAGCAAGCTTGCTTATCAGGTCTCACTGGTTACTTCCAGTTATCACTAAGTTCCTAGGGTGTGGTATATTAGAAAAAAATGGAAAGGGGGCTGCAGGCATGCTGGGAAAAACAGACCACAAAGGAGGTAGCAAGGGAGCCAAACGGAATATGAAAACCTTGGTGATCGTGAAGTGCCTCTTGCACTGCAATAACTGATGTCCCCGAATCTCGGGACAAAGGTGATTTCTGTTCAATTAGGTGAGAACATATCTGATGCAATTTTAATAGGTTGTCATTAAAAATAAAAAGACATTTGAAATGGTTAACTGCAGCCCTTTGAAAAATCGCTAATGTGCCACACCCAATCCTCCAGTGTTGTTCCATGAGTTATATGATTTGATATTACTATTTTAAAATAATTAGTATATTTACAAAGTCTATTTCTTGTACTCTTTAAAAATGTGCACCTTATTCCTCTCCGCAGTTATCTAAGCAATAAACCCAAGTTACTATTATGAGTTCCAAGGTCTTTTCTAAAACTAGTTGAACAGGTTAAGTGCTTTAAACAAAGAAGTGTCTTCAACTCAAGCCATTATTTTGAATACTCTAATGCTTTACAGAATGTTGGGAATTTGCAGTGTGTGTTTTGTAGTATGTAATTGTAAACTTTGGTCAGAAACACACAGTGAAACAGTCATCTGTAACAAATTTGTATTACATATATAATTTGGTTTGCAGAATTTCTTCCCAAAGTAGAATATTAATGACTTAATTTCTAGAGCCCCAATTTGAGGAAACTGTGGCCTTATAAATCTTTGGCTGGAAATAATGTTTCTAGTATGGTAAAAACACACATCTTGTAGTGTCTGTGCTCTGATATTCGCTGAGATCCTCATGTCTTTCTGCACACTAAATTACAAAGAATTAATATGAATGTGAATAGTCATCTTTATAATATAGACTAGAAATCTTCTGGAAATGATTTGTCACATAAATTCCAGAAGCCAAACATAAACAAAATTTTAGATTTTTTTTCTGCTTAAAATGCAATATGGGGTTAATTATAAAAAGATAAAACATTTCAGATGCATAAGACAGAATGTTTTCTGTCTTCTTAATTTCTTTTCCTCACCAGATAACCATTGTTACATTTTCGTGTGTATTTCTTCAGAACTTCCAGAATTGAGCCTTCATTTTGCCAACAGGAATGTTGTTATTTAAGTATAATTATTATATCACGACTCTATTGACCACCATATAGGTAAACTTTCTAAATGTAGATAAAATTTGGTTTAACATATGTAAAGTTATGATCAAGATTTTGAGGAATCATTTTACAGCATTAGACTTGACTCATTTTAGATCCCATGCTTCTGTACGAGAAGAGCTGCTTAGGCCTATTTTTCTCAGTTCCCACAATCTTACTGGCTCAATCCAGCTTTGTGAATTGTTATACACCCATTTAAAACTTACTTTTGCATTATCTTTTACTTTTAATAATTCTAGGATATATTACTTTTTGACTTCTTTAATGTGTAGGAAAAGAGTGAGCTAGTATAGGTTCTGCTTATTTAAACTTTGATGAAAGCAATAACTGCTTTTGTCAAAATAAGAAAATCTTTTGGGATGGTTAGTTCTTTTTCTTCTGGATAGATATAAAACCTTAACAGTTTGTTGTATTATACTTTCCAGTAGATTAAAGAGGTAGATAATTGACCTCTGTTGATTTGTAACCAAAATTCTTGGCATATCAAGGGGGGTTGGGTACATATATGTAGGACAGTAATTTTTGGTTTTATATTTCTAATTATCAATGCTTAATTGAAGTGAGAAAATACCAAATAAATGGATAAAAGTGCTCATTAAATGGATAAATAAATGGCTCATAACAAGGATGTTATTATAATATGTTCTCATCAACAATCGAAAAGACAAATGGTTCTACGTTCATTCATGAATTCATTCACTCATTTGTTGTTTGGTTAGTACATCCAACCATTCATTCATCTATCCATCTTTCCATCTACCATCTTCTCAAAACATACTTTTTGAACACCTTCTCTGGAGATGACCTTGTGAGAGAATTAAATAGCAGACAAAAAAATCCCATAAAACATCAATGGCATCCCCAAAAAGCTAAACATCAACATTCTAGTCAAAATTCTTAGAGTGGATTTTTGATTAATGTTTCTAAAAAACAGTCAAAAAATGGATTTATATATGCCTGAAGAGAACTGCCTCAGGAACTAAAATTAGAGGCAGAAATGTATACTCCACCCTGGAAGATCTTGATTAAGTAGGTCTGAATCCGCCAATTAATAAGAGTTCTTGATCAGACTGCTCTATTTTTCAATGCTGGATTCTTCATCAATAATAGAAATATAATGAAACCTACCTGTCTAGCTTATTCAGGAATATTAAGTGAGATACAGTACATGAGAGCCTCTGCAATTCCAAAGTGTGATACAGTTCTAAGGTATTAGTGACTATTAATATACCTCAATGAGGTAAAAATATTTTCAGAGATATAGAGACTTTTTCTTAGTTTTTGCAAGCACTGCTAAGTGCTAATGGCATTCTGTTCTCAGGTAATCAGTCAATTTTCATGAATCAAGATAAATTCATATGTAACTATCCTTTTTATTTGATTCAAGTGTGGAGTGAAGGGAAGTCTGGGAGTAGGGAAGGATGGGCAGAGTAGAGAGGAGGCGCAGAAATGTGGGGTGATAAGCCAGGAGTGGGCACTACGAGATGGTGTGGAGTGGTATCTTGAATGGAGTTATTCATACCCTGGATAGTCTTGTGCTCATGATCCTTTTGGGGCTGATCCTCTCAGTCATCCTGAGAGCCCACGGACATTTTGAAAGTATACTTTAAAATCCCAGAATATTGGCTCTAAAAGAGAATGCACAGTTATCCATTCTAATCTTTCCTTTATTTTTTTGGAAACAAAAAATAATGTGGCTACTATAAAATAAAAAACAACAGAAAATAACAAGTTTGGGTGAAGATGTGGAGAAATTGGAACTCTTGTGCCCTGCTGATAGAAATGCAAAATGGTGCAGCCACTATGAAAAGCAGCATGGAGTTTCTTCAGAAAATAAAAAAAAACACAGAATTACTGTATGATCCAGCAACCCCACTTCTGAGTATGTATCCAAAACAATTGAAACCAGGATCTTTTTTTTTTGGTTTATTTATTTTTGAGACAGAGACAGAGCACAAGTGGGGGAGGGGCACAGAGAGAGAGGGAGACACAGAATCTGAAACGGGCTCCAGGCTCTGAGAACCCGAAGCGGGACTTGAATCCACGGACCTCGAGATCATGACCTGAGCCGAAGTCAGACACTTAGCCGACTGAGCCACCCAGGCACCCCAAAAACAGGATCTTGAAGAAATATTTGCACACCATGTTCATGGCAGCATTATTCCCAATAGCCAAGAGGTGGAAGCAACCTAAATGTCCATTGACAGAGGACTAGATAGAAAAAACGTGACATGATAGAGGTGTTAGCTAACACTGTGATGGAAATCATACTGCAATGTATAAATGTATCAAATCAACATGTCATATACCTTGTGATGTCAATTATATACCACGTTACATCTCAATTACATACCATGTTATATGTCAATTATATCTCAATTAAAAAAAAAAGAAAATGTGTTATAATCATACAATGGAATATTATCCAGCCTTTAAAAAGAAGAAAATCCTATTTTACGTTATAACATAGGTGGACCTTGAGGACATCATGTTAAGTGAAATAAGTCAGCTACAAAAAGACAAATGCTGTATGATTCTGTTATATAAGGTATCTAAAGTAGTCACAGTCTTAGAAACAGAAAGTGGAATGGTAGCTGCCAGGGGTTGGGGCAGAAAGGGAAAGGGGAGTTGTTTAATGGGTACGGAGTTTCAGTTCTGTAAGATGAAAACATTCTAGAGGTCTGTTGCACAACAGATAACACTACTGCAATGCTCACTTACAAGCAGTTAAGATGGTAAAGTTTATGTTATGTGCTTTTTTTTTTACCACCATAAAAAGGTAAATAATTGAAACCCAGATACCTTAAAACAACAACAACAAAATCCCCAAAGATTTTATTTTAATGGAGGGCAAGTGTTCTGTCTTAGTAGTTCAGGGCTGAGGCAACAGGTGTCAGCTTTCTAATTTGGGAGGTAGGACCTGTGTCACCCTGCCTCGATGCCTCTTGGGGTAGAGATACAAGTGGCCATCATCCCTTGTGTGAAGAGTCCTAGGACAGCCATGTGCTACAGGAGAATTAGGATTGGGTTCAATCCACATTCTGCACCGGGTAGGTTACTGAGTCTCCCAGCCTCAATTTCTTCATCTGCACCTGTGGATAATGTCCGCTTTTCAGTGTTGTGAGGGTTAGAAGGCTAGCCTTGTTAATAAAGAATTCAATAAGCAGTAGCTGTTATGACTGACACCTTCAGGCAATTCTAGTTTGACAGCCAGCGTCTCTCTAAAGGCAACACAGATTCTTAGTGGTGGGAAGGCAATGCCAGGGAGAGTTCCTGGGGACAAACCGACATGAGCTCAGAAAGCTGGCTTTGCATTTCAGAGCAACCAAATTATTTTAGCAGGCAAATTACCTTAATGGGCCTTTAAAATCTGTTATAAAGGTGAACAACTATCCCTGTAAGAAACTTCAGACATAGCTTTCAAAAGCATCATTCATATCAGCAGAGTGCTCATACCTCCTATTCTATCAAACAGGAAGCTATTATACAAACTTCAGGCTCTACTGGGAAACTAAGTCTGTAAGAAAGAAGTCCCCGGCCTCTTGTAGAAGAAAGAGTAATTGGGTCATCTAAATAGCAATCCTTCACATCACATGTGTCACGCAATATGATGTGGAGAATATATCATTTAGGGCAGACAATACATTTATTTTTTCAGGAAAGCAGCTTTCACATCTTAGGTATACATTTTATGTTCTCAAAGATCCTCTGCAACAAGTGGATTACAGTCCTGGAGGGCACTTTTTAATACTAAAAACAATATTAAAAACAAACAAAAATGACTCTGTTTAATCTGATTACAATTATTCAGTGGTTGTGTTTAGAAAAGTCGTAGAGGTGGGCATTTAGAATCTCAAAACAAAAGTTCATAGAACAGGATAAGAATATAAACATATGCTATCTTATTCTCTCTTAGATTCGAGTCTTACTGTCTACATATTTGAACTTCAGCAATACCATGATAAATGGCTGAGTCAATATGGACAGACAGAAGACAAAAAACTAAGGTTAGGACCAAAGACTCCTAGAAAAAGACAGATTCCAGCATGAAGAGAGCTTGGATATCAGACTGTTTTTTATTCCATAGATATTGTGACCTGACATCAAAAAGGTAGAGAGTGTGAATATATGTCACTAGATTCATATGTAGACTTCAGTTTCTTTTTCCCTCCTTTGCTAGTATATCTTTACTCAGCTGTTGAGTCTATAGTGCCTTCTTATTAATAGCAGGTGAACATTGACCTAAAGTACCATTAGAACCTGTAACAGGAAAACTTTTTCTCAGTAATTTCAGTATTTTCATGAAGAAGAAAGTGTCTTTTTTTTTCATGCAAAAGAAACTAGCCCACACTTCCCTTACCCTTATGTTTTATGATGCAAATAAATAACAAGACAGTTTCCAAATTCCAAGTCTGCTGTTATTTGTAAGAAAAATTATACATTTTCTTCATATTCCTTTTTTAATGTGAATGCAGAAATATATATAATTTATGAATATCAGGCCTATAAAGAGCGGCATTTTGCTAATGAAGCCAATGCAAGTTAAAGGTAATTGTTTTTGTGCCTATTTCCCAGATAGGTAATTATTAAGAACATTCTAGAAGACAAGTTCAGCATTCATTGAAACGTTGTACTAGAATCACATTCTCTCAGTTTAAGAATTTTAACATACTCATGTGTCCATATTGGGTGTAGAGCATGTTAAAGTAATTTATTTCTAAAAATCAAGTATTGAAGCTCGTGAATGACTGACTTAAAACGTAAAGGAGATTTGATATTATCCTTATAATATTCCTGTCATTCACCTGAATTTTAAATATCTTGCTGAAGAGGAGGAAAAGGGGTAAAGTTACATTCCATGAAAAATACCATAGGCATGGTATCTGAAAATGTGACCTGTTCAATTTTTTGTGGAAAAAGGCATAAAACATTGAATTTTGTGATTTCTAAGGCTCATAATTCTATAATCCTATCAGCTGCAATTTAAAAAAAAGTTTAGGGGCGCCTTAGTGGCTCAGTCGGTTGAGTGTCCAACTTCGGCTCAGGTCACAATCACATAGTTTGTGAGTTTGAGCCCCGCGTCCGGCCCTGTGCTAACAGCTTGGAGCCTGGAGCCTGCTTTGAATTCTACGTCTCCCTCTCTCTCTGCCCCCCTCCCTTGCTTGCACTCTGTCTCTCCCTCACTCTCTCTGTCTCAAAAATAAACATTAAAAAATTTAAAAAAAACTTTGAAGAATGTTCAAATCAATAGCCTTTGAACTATTTGATTGAATTTGCATTTTTTATCTTAAACTTATGGTTTGGAGACATTGATGGTTAAACCATGTGAAGCTGTTTACCAGTATAAAACAAATCCATGGATCTCATAAGTAGTTGGTTGGACTTACTCATTTTCCTATCAAACTACATAGTACCAACCAAAGATTAGGTTTTATTAACACAGCTTTTACTTCAGTTCTATTTGGGTTTATGGGTGTCACACTGCCACCCTGTGGACATGAGGCTTTTCAGTTTTTAGGGAGGTCTTCGTAATTAGTTACTACTCCATTTAAAAAATAGGCAGGGCTCATCTATTGTTAACAAATGTACCACTCTGATGGGGGATTTTGATAATGCAGGAGACTATGCATGTATGAGGGCAGATGGTATATGAGAAATCTCTTGTACCTTCCTCTTAATTTTGCTGTGAACCTAAAATGGCTCTAAAAATTAAGTCTTAAAAAATATCATATGCCTATATATGTATATATATATGTATATATATACATACCCCAAAATATAACTATATACACCCTGCATTATATATATAATGCATTATATATGTGTGCTTTATATATGTTTTAACCTTAATACATAATATAAGTATGCTTTAAGCTTAAAATTCATATATGTGAAAATTTCAGACATTGTTCATTATGTAGGAAATAAAACCATAATTGTTCCCCACTAAAATGAAACCCTGTAAACTGGTAGATACTGCATAAGCCAGTTTTAAAAACTATAACTATGCCTTCATCAGAAACCATAAAACTCATCTCAGGAGATGGGCTTTTCTAGAATTGCCTTCTGAGCTAAGTTCCAGTCTAGGAAGACCAACTGTCCTGGTTTGCCTGGAACTAAATGTTTTACAGATCATAGTACATTCAGCGCTAAAACTGGGGAAGTTCTAGAGAAACCAGGAAGAATGGATCACACTAAGTATGATACACAGATTGCTGTCTTGCCTAAGGATTGCAGCCTTCTTTCTTCTAGCCATTTGTGGGTAGTTCACATGCCCTCTTTAGGGTAAAAGGAGGGTCTGATGAATTAAAACTAGATGGAGCCAATGTCTTGAGCAGCATCATTCACAGTCATACCCACAAAGGGTAAAAGAACTTATGGGAGTTCACATGCCCTCTTTAGGGTAAAAGGAGAGTCTGATGAATTAAAACTAGATGGAGCCAATGTCTTGAGCAGCATCATTCACAGTCACCCCAAAAGTAGAAGCAATCCAAAAGTCTATCATCTGTCAAGTGGATAAATGAATGTGGTATATTCATACAATGGAATATTATTCAGCAATAAGAAGGAATGAACTACTGATACATGCTACAAAATGGATAAACCTCGAAGACAGTATTCTAAGTGAATAAAAATGGTCGCAAAAAGCCACATGTATTATTTCCATTTATATGATATATTCAGATTAGGCAAATCCATAGAGATAGACAGTAGGTCAGTGGTTGCTAGGGGCTGGAGGGGGGGAAGAATGAAGGGATAAAAGAAAGGAGTTTCTCTTTTGCATGATGAAATGTTCTCAGATTAGATAGTAGTAATGATTGCACAGTTCTGTAAATATACCAAAAGCCATTCAATAGCACACTTTAAATGGGAAAGTTGTGTAGTAGGTGAATCATATTTCAATAAATCTTTTTTTTTTTTTTTAAAGTAAGTGGGTCCTTGGTGTCAGGGTTCTACTGCAGTAAATTGTTGGCAAAAAGTATGATGAGTGGTTTGGAAACATACAAAGACTCAATTTACATGTAAGTTTCCATGATTAACTCCTTTCAGGTTTATAAACCTATGGAATTGATTAACTTTTAAATGATTTAAGAGAATAAAGAAGCCATCAATTTCAGATGCTACCTTTACCTGTGTGGAAATTTGGAGATTTAGCATCAGATACATCTGGGTTTGACTGGCTCCATCACCTAACTACTGAAGCCTCAAGTTTCCTAACCTGTAAAATGGGTTGACAACATGTTCACCAAGTTGAGCTGTAAGGAGTAAAGAAGTGTGGGTATTGAGTGAGGTGGTTGGCCTCCTGAGACAGGATTCTCCTAGCTGTCTTTTGTATCTTTCCTGTCGTTGTTGTCACTCCAGGTGTGACCAAATGCTGAGTCTTGGGGAAGTCAGGAAAGCATCCCCTTTCAGGCCACACAGGGCTTTTGTCCTTTAAGGGAGTGGGTGGTTTGAGTATGTTGATAAGCTCCTCAGATATTTATCATTTCAGAGCTCGGCATGGGAGTTGGGGAGGGCAGTGCAAAGTCTCAATCTGGTCCTGGGTCGTCTTCCACAGGTCAGAAGGAAATCACGCAGAACTAACCTATGAGGCTCCAGGGACCTCAAGAGATGACTGTTGGAGTTCCATCTCACAGAAGGGAGAAAACTTAGGTAAATAGAAAATTGACCTAAGATCAAAGGAGCAGAGAGAAACTGCTGAAATTGTATTTCAAATAGGACCCAATTTTGGAATTTGTTATTATATTTAACTTTGAAAAATCTCTGTAAAACCCAATGAACTTTTTAAAAAAATAGTGTGACTTAAAAGATTCTTCTAGTAATAGTTATACTAATAGCTGATCTCTCTCTCTCTCTCTCTCTCTCTCTCTCATCTCTGTGTCTGTCTCACACACACACACACACACACACACAGAGCCTAAAAACCCTGTGAATGACTTTAAAAAGTTTTTTTAAGTTTATTTATTTTTGATGGGGTAGGGGCAGAGAGAGAGGGAGAGAGAGAGTCCCAAGAAGGCTTCTCATTGTCAGCACAGAGCCCAATGCGAAGCTCAATCCCACAAACCCAGAGATCATGACCTGAGCCAAAATTAAGAGTTAGACACTCAACCGACTGAGCCACCCAGGTGCCCCTACATGAATGGCTTTTTAATGTATTTTTAAATAAATATTTACTGAACAGGTACTAGATTGAAGCATATGAAACTGGTAATTTTTAAGGTCAAAATATTCAAATATCAGTCATTCCACATGGTTGAACCTACAGTTAAAATTGTTCAAGGCATGAGCAGTGAAAACTCTCCTACTCTCAAGGGATTAATAATCTACTATGGAATGCAACCTTTATACAAATTATTAAAGAGTAATCAGTCAACAAATAACTACAAGTGTGTCGACTCTAAGCAAAAAAAAAAAAAAAACAAAAAAAAACCAACCCTCAAAGACAAAAAAACAAAACAAAAACAAAAACAAACAAACCAAAAACATGCAAGGAGCCACAGGCCAGTGCAATGAAGAAACCAGTCTAGTCTTAGGGATCAGCGAAGGTGCCCCTGGGAAGACGATATGAGGGATGGGTGGGATAAGTCAGATGGAGACAGGTGTGGGTCTTCTGGGCAGTAAAGACTGATGAGGGAAGGCCTATGGGAAAGAGAAGAAACCAGAAGGAGTTCTGGCTGGTTGTAGGGGGAGGTAGGAGAAAGAAAACAGAGGGAGAGAAGCTCAGCAGGTAGACTGAAGAGATCTTTGCTAACACGTACATTTTAGGGATTTTAGACATGAAACTGCCAAAAGGTAAACTGAGGCATATTAACAATTTTAAGAGTTTATCAGAGTAAATATAGATTCTAATCAGGCTGTGTGGGGCTGGAAGTGGTTAGGCGCACTCTGCCAACAGGAGTTAGGGAAAGTCCTTATGTAGAGAAGGTGTACAAGCAAAGCAAGGAAATTATTTGATTAAACAGTTGCTGTATTTGGAAAAAGCCTAGTTGGCCGTTTGTTCGTGACTCATTGCCCCTAGGTTTCAATTTCTTAACCTTTCAGCATTTACAGGCTTAGGTTTGGGTTTCCTTTTTAAGCAACTGAAGCATTAGAGCCACTTCAGTCTAATGGCTTCCCTATTTAATTAACTTAACAATCCTAAGTGAAATGGTAAGGCACCAAAGTGGTGTAAGCAGGGGAGCAACTGAGTTTTACACCGCATATTGGTATAGAATTAGTTTCAGCAGACTGTCTTGTCCACATGTCCAAGTGCTACAATAAGATCTGAACAGAACAAAGTGCCCGAAGTCTGAACTGGCATCTGTTGACCCATGCATCGGGAGTAGAGAGGCTGTGGACCTGTCCCTCCAGATAGACCATCCACTCCTCGCTAGGGCAGTGCTTGTCCTGGTGAACAGGGAAGCAGCTTTTTTACCACAGCCCTCCCAGCCGGGTCACTTGAGATTCATTTACAGGCTCTCTTGTTCCTCTGAGCAACTCTTACTATTCAGTTTCCAGAGGAACAGATGGAAGTAGAGATTCAGAATGGAGGTGGCATAAGGAAGACATCACAGTTCTCTTGTAACACACTTGAAATAAATTGCTTGGAGTGGATTGCTGCGCTCTTGAGAAGAACCCTGAAAACAACTGGGCCAGGGTTTTGGAGTGAATATTTCAGTGAGAATTCAAGGCAGATATAAAAGCGACTGGAAAAGCACAATAATGACTACAGGAGTTGATCTGCTTTGTGCAATCGCACTACATGTAATATTAAAACACACAGCCATCTTGGTTGAAGACAGTGCACTGTGGTTGGATAAGAATGTTTAATATCTGGGACAAATCTTACTAGTAAATAACAGCCCTGTGCTCCTGAGGCTTAATTAGGACCCATCCTTCTCATGTGGGTGGAAAAACTACCAGGGAAAATACTGAGTTCTTACTTTGAATTTTTGACATCAGAACTTTTCCCATTTGATACCCATAGTCATCACCCACAAACATTTCTATATCACCTACAAGATGGGAGTGGAGCAAGGGCTTCATTTTATCTGTTACAATTTTATATTCTTACTTTTATTATAGTGTATCAATTTAGAAGCTCTTGACTGAGAATCAGAATAAGAAACTGAAAATGTTTTAACACAAACATGATCTCACTTGAAGAAATCTGAAACGAGGTAGGTCCAGTGTTAACTCAATTTTTCACTGCTTTTTATATTTAAACATGTAACAGAGTAAAATGCTAATTTGGCATGAATTTTAAAGCCAAAATTGGAGATACAAAGAAAATTTGAGCTCACGAGAAGCTCAAAGTTCAAAACTCAAAGCTCAAGTCCAGTGATGGCCATTATCCCCACTTAACTCATTAATTTTGCTTTGCTGTCAGGGTTCTCCCAGGGAGAAGATTAAAAAACACAGGGCATGGAGATCTTGTGAATGTGATGGTCTAAATTATGTTGTTAAATATATTTTTAGTAATAGTAAATTATACTATTTAATACATTTAATAATATTTGAGCATATAATATATTATATTAATTGTTATGCTACAATTAATATATTATATAAATTTATATTTTAGTAATATTTAAAAAATTCAACAATTTAAATATAAATAAGAATTAAGAGCTTTAATATAATGATTTAAGGATAATAACATTTAAATAAATATTACTTATTTTGTTTATTTATTTTTTAAAAGTTTATTTATTTATATTGAGAGAGAAAAAAGTGCGGTGGGGGAGGGGCGGAGAGTGAGGGAGAGAGGGAGAGAGAGAGAGAATCTCAACTCAAGCAGGCTCCACACTGAGTGCACGAACCGCGAGATCATGACCCGAGCTGAAGTCAGACGCTTAACTGACTGAGCCACCCAGGTGCCACAATAAATATTAATTATTGTAAATGTAAATTATATTACTATAAACCCCCATTTTAGAAGGGGTTTGCAATCATTTTGCATTGTAAAATTTCTCTCTGTAGCAAAGGATACAATTGGAAACTTTGTCTGACATACTTGTTACAATATTTGCAAATGTAGATCAGGTGATTTAATGAAGACTACAGATCCTTGCTAAATCTGAAGTCATGATTTCCTGTTTCTTCATCCTCCCTGAGTTTAAGTTGCATATATCATTTTAGTAGCTGTAAGAACTTCTGAAAGAAAGCACTTTGCTCCCAGCTGTAATCTTTACTTGGAAGTGGTCTAAGTACTCTCTTTGAAAATAGTTAAGGAGATTGAGAAACCTTTTGATTATATATAAATAGCTAAAGATAACAGTGTTTGTGCAAAGGTTCATGATTTGTGAGCAGATACCCTTTCTTATATTAGCAAAAGTAGTTCCCATTCCAATTAAAATAACAATTTCATATCTCACTTAATAATAAACAAAATTATGTAGAGTTTACATGATGCTATAATATCTAAACTAGCCACCTGCAAACAGCCCTCTATTCCTGCACACCTGTCCTTTTTCTCTTCAGAATTTATTACCATGTAATAACTTAGGACACGTTTTACCTGTGCACACCTGTTTTGTCCTCTTCTGGCCCCTATCCAAATAAGGACAAGGATTTTTATTTGTTTGGTTTACTGTTGTCTTCACAGTGCCTTGCAGATTCTTTGGCAAATAGTAGGTAGTCAATAACTATTGAGTATTCATTTAACAAATCATTATGACCATTTTAACTGGAACAACCAGAGTATCTCAAGTGACAAAATTCTTAAACATGAAGAAATTGATTAAGAACTTACCATGTGGCAGGTACTAAAACTCTGAGATTGAATCTGTTATCTGCCTTTTCAAATGAGGATGGACATGAAGTAACTGCCAAGGTCACTTAGCTCACAGGTGTAGCCAGGATTGGGAGTCCTTGTTTTAACTACTGTACTATTTCCAGAAGGTAGAGAAGGTGTGGGCTTTGGATCTAGAGACCTGTTGTGGGGAAAGAGAAATAAAGTGCATTGGAACCCAATACCATGTCTACCACTTCATAAACTCTCCGTACATGTTAAGGGTCAAGAACCATTTGCTGCTATACCATGAACCTCTCTTCACCATTGCAATAATTTTTGAAGCAAGAAAATCTTAAAGATTCCCATTCTTCTCTTTCTTAGGTGAACTTCGATGTATTATTCTTGGGAAGACATTAAAATTTTTTTAATGCTTTATTTTATTTTTGAGAGAAAAAGAGAGAGACAGAGTATGAGCACGGGAGGGGCTGAGAGAGAGACATACAAAGAAAACGAGGCAAGCTCCAGGCTCTGAGCTGTCAGCACAGAGCTGGACACAGGGCTCTAACCCATGAACTACTAGATCATGACCTGAGCCAAAGTCGGACACTTAAACAACTGAGTCACCCAGGCACACCAAGGAAGACATTTTTAAGTCTGAAGTTGGTATTCAAAGCTAATTGGTTTTGTGTCTAGCCTACTTAGTCATAAATGGTCAATAATATAAGTGATGTAATTAATTAGTAGTAGAGTTTCCTTTTTTCTTTCCCATTCATTGTTTTCTCAGTATCTGGAATAAGGCCAATGTTGGAATTTTTCTACTTTCACTTAATAATTACAACTATAATCATACATTTCTTAAAATGTGTGATTGCATTAGAAGAAGAAAGTCCTGGGGCTTGGCTTTCATGGGTTAAACTCCCAGACTCCCTCCCTTGCCTCCATCTCCCGTCAGTTCCCTGCCTTGGTGATCTGCGTGGGTGATTTCCCTGACCTCTGCCCACCTTCTGTCCTTGGGCAGTTGTTTTCTTTTCTCAGTCCCGTATTTCCTGCCTGGGGTAAGGGTTTGAAACAGCAGCAATTCTAGCCCAAGAAGATGGTGTCGTGGTAGGGTGTGGGGGTGTGTGTGCAGGGTCATTGGTGATGCTGTGTGATAAGGGATCCCTGGGCCTCAACACCCCAGGGGATAGAGAAACTTCAGTAAGAACAAAGGTTGCAGCACTTTTGAGGGAGGAGAACTGTGAAAACCCTCCACAGACTGGCTTTTCTACATTGGGAGACTGGGAGCAGGGAAAAAGTTTTAGGGGCCTGACTTTACATTTGAAAATCTGTTTACTCTATTACCAAAGCATTTCAATCCAGGGCTGGCTTTAAGTAAATGTTTAAGCTGTCATCCAATATCTTGGTCTGAACCACTGAAAGTATCTTCCATGAAGACCTAATGTCTTTTAGCCTATGATCAGATTAAAAGGCTCAAAAATACAAGTATTTGAGAGAATTAAATAAAGAGCAATACTTTTCTTAAGAACAAGAGTTAAGGGGAGCCTGAATGGCTCAGTCAGTTAAGTGTCTGACTTCAGCCTAGGTCATGATATCACAGTTCCTGAGTTCCAGCTCTGCATCAGGCTCTGTGCTGAGAGCTCAGAGCCTGGAGGCTGCTTTGGATTCTGTGTCTCCCTCTCTCTCTCTCTCTGCCCTTCCCCCACTCATGCTCTGTCTGTCTCTTTCACAAATAAAAATTTAAAAAATTTAAAAAATAAAGAACAAGGGTTAAGAAGGCACTGGGTGCCTGGAAGGAGTGGTGGGGGGATGTCCTTTGTCTATAGATGGCAGGGTCAGGACAAACCTTAGGGGTTCATTCACATGAACACAAATGTGAGCCATGGAGGCTAATGGAGGTGACTGGAGGCTGTCCAGCTAGCAGCTAATGCATGGTGGGAACCAGGGGTTAAGGAGCCCATTATTTGTGAATATACAAACCTATAGATGTCTATCCAAAGTTTATGGAACCCCCAACTCTGGGCAGAAACTCAATAAATGGCAAGTGAATCACAAGTTTAAAGGGAGAAATCCAGCCAAAGTTCATTCTGTGCAGCCCTCATCTATGGAATGATTAAATGCTAGCCAATGATAGGATTGGGAACCCAACCTGGTGACAAAGGTGAGTCAGCTATTGAGGGTTCACCTGAGGGAGGTTGACGGCCATGGACACAGGGAGTCAGGGGAGCAGATGAAGGAGGGTGCTGTGACATGTGTCTAAAGGCTGCGATGGAAGTAATACACTCTTACTGTAGTGTGTGGCTCATAGACAATATGGGAAAAGGAAAAAGTATCAAGAAAACATACTTTAGGTATATTTCTACCCATTTTTTCTTTTTTTTCATAATTGAGACAGTCTCAGAATACATAATAGAAATCTATATACTTCTTTATACCTAATATTACCGCATGGATTTCCTTAAACCATTAAAAACTCTCTATTGCGCTGACTTCTCAAATTTTCTTTTCTCTGTTTCTTTTCTTAATTTATAGTAAAAATACAGTGGGTGATAGCTGTAACATACAAAATATGTGCTAATCAACTATTTAGGTTCCCAGTAAGGCTTCTGGTCGGCAGTAGGCTATAGGAATTATGTTTTGGGGGAGGTAAAAGTTACATACAGATTTCGGATTGTGGAGGGCTTCAGGTGCCCCTAACTCTCATGCTGTCCCAGGGTCAACTGTATGTGCAGAACTCTGGGCTGATTTTTAATGACTGTTCAATAATTCATGCAAAGAAAGAGTGACCACTTAAAAAGCCAGCCTTTTAGAATTTATGGCTTCTGAAAAAGCTCCAGAATGGAAGCAACAGGGAAAAAGGCTCTGAACCACGATAGTAACAGTAACAGCAACAATAATGAAATCCCCTGAGCACTTAGAGGTAAATAAAAGTTTGAGAAGAGCCAAGAAAACCCAAAACAAAACAAAACAAAAACACAAAAAACCCAAAAAACAAAAACAAAAAAAACAAAGCCCCCCCAAACCCCCCAAAACAACAAAAACAACCCAGACCCCAAATTATGCCTTTGCATTGTGATTTTATCTTTCATCATACAAAGCAAAGGCAGGCACTGATTGATCCTATTTCAATTTTCAAGCCTCAGGCAAGGAATGCAGAGAATAAGAATGTCAAGTAGCCCACTTTTGCATTTTAACCACTGAGGTCCCAGGCTAAAATAAAATTTTAATTTGATAATATGTAGTAAAATGAAATTGCTGACTAGAAACTGAACTTGGTCTTTTTAGCTTCCATTCCTCTAGGCTGAGACCTTGGTTCTTGAAACTCAAAAGCTAATTATTTAATATTTTCCTTCTTTCATTCTGTAACATCATCCCTTCCCTGAGGCATAAAGATGAGATGCACTGGGTGCAAGGAACTTACAAGAGAGACAATGACTGCCCCCCCCCCCCCAAGCCACCAAATATCCCCTCAGAGAAATAATGATTGCCCTGGTGATGACCAATGTATATCTTTGGGCCAATTTCAAGTTTCAGCTTATGTGCCACAGTAGACCATGATCAGGTTCTAGCGGGCCTGAGAAGGAGTAAGGGATGATGGCAGAGATGTGTGCATGAATAAGCTGTTGCTTGTATGGCAAATTCTTAAGGTCTTGAATATTGGCATGACCCCTCCTCAGTCTGGTAGTCTAAAAGGTCATTGTTTGGAACTCCTTTTGATGACTGAACATTTCATTTCCCTGGAGTTATATGATACTGATGGAGTACAATTGAGTTTCAGGATGCACATTCTATATTTTCAATAAATATAATTTTAGAACTCAGATATATTTGATCATATCAGGTCAGTGCTGTTGCTAATGAATTATAAAACTCATTCTAATAAAGAAATAGCAGAGAAGTTTGTACTTAATGTAATTCCTCACAGTTATATATTGTGCTGACTAAAGTTTGGACTGTATTGTTTGAAGACTGGTATTATTTAACTAAACTGTGGTAACTAAAATTTCTGCCTTTTTGGGGGTGCTTTGCTGGCTTAGTGGGTAGAACATGTGACTCTTGATCTCGGGATCATGAGTTTGAACCCATGTTGGGAGTAGAGATTACTTTAAAAAATAATAAAATGCCTGCCCTTTAGAACGATGCAAATGATGACTGCCCATTTGGTGGCTGACTGTATTTTCCAAAGATAATGCAACAATCTCTTCCATTCTACATGTTCTTCTCAAACCTCATTATTTTCACATCAAGAGGTGGGGCCTATTTCCTTCTCCTCAATTCTGTGCAGTTTTATGACTCTCTGGCAACCAATAAAATGCAGCAAAGGTAACTATGATTTCTGAAGCTGAATCATAAAAGACAATGCAGCTTAGCATTGGAGCACTTCCACCAAGGCTCCAAGCTACCATGTAAGCTCTCCAATTGCTTGGAGACCTCCTGCTGGGAAGAAGTCCAAACAAGCCCATGTGGAGAAATCACCTGGAGAAGATATATGAGTTGATTGATCCAGTATTGTATTATAAGACTGTTAGATTGTTTCCAATCTCTTGATATAAGTAATTCCGTAACAAAAATCTTTGAACACAGTCCATATTTCATGAGTGTAACTAAATGCCAGTTAAATTCCAAAAAACAGAGTAAGCACAAGATCTTTAAACTGAAGGTTATTTCTTTTTCACCTTCCCCCAATAAAGCTACATCAAGGAAGTACTTAGTGATCTATTTTGTTAATGAAGTAAATGTTACAATTATTATTTGTGCTAATATGGCAAAAGACATAGGTACCACAGTGAAGAAGATATCTTCTGTTGGAATGGGGAAATCTCATAGACAAGGAAGTTTATTCTCTGATTTAAATCTGTATTTTGTGGAAAGATGGCCATTTTCCTCTGACCAAGAAATCAGATAGTTGTATATTCTTTAACCTGCATTCTTTAGAATGGAGAGAATGAACAAAGATCAGGTGGCAGTGTGGAATTTTTTTCAAGACAACAAGCTTTAGGGGTCAATTCTGGAGTCAGTACCATTTGTCTTTATGTTAAACAGCAGTTTTGTCAACATTTGCTCAAAGATATTCAGCTTTAAAAATAAAAAACCATGCATGTATTGCTCACAATGAGAACCTGGTGCCAATAAAAAAAAGCTTGTTACATTAGTATAATTTATTTAAGAAGACATGTTATAGAGCTATATGCTAACTAACTTGGATGTAAATTAAAAATAAATAAATAAAAAGAGATCCATCATATTGGATTAGGGCCCAATGCAATGACCTTTTTTTATTAAAGTTTTTTTTTCATTAAAAAGAAAAAGAAGAAGAAAAAGAAGAAGAAGAAGAAGAAGAAGAAGAAGAAGAAGAAGCAGAGGAGGAGGACGATGACGATGATGACGGCATGGAAGTTTGGGGCACTTGGGTGGCTCAGTCAGTTAAGTGTCCAGCTTTGGCTCAGGTTATGATCTCACTGTTTGTGAGTTCGAGCCCCATGTCGAGCTCTGTGCTGACAGCTCACAGCCTAGAGCCTGCTTCAGAGTCTGTCTCTGTCTCTCTGCCCCTCCCCTGCTCGCATTCTGTGTCTCTCAAATATAAAATAAAATATAAAAACAATTAAAAAAACGACATGGAAGTTTATTTGATACTTAAGTCATAAGAAAAAACAGCAAACACAAAACTATCTGGCCTTAACGAGTTAACCCCCAGCAATCTAAAAAGTAGCTCTCCAGAATGACTCACTTCTGTACCTTGCAGAGTTCAAATTCTTAACTTTATCTTGATGTCAGGCTAATTGAAATTTGTACAATATTTCCTTTCCAAGACAGCTACACTTGTACGTATCTTAGACAGTGGCTTGTTTCAGCTGTCTCAATAGCCTTGATAAGGCAGTATTTTAGTTAATATGTAGTGAAGTTCTCAAAGTGCACTAACAAACTTCCTTGTCTTTAACTCACCCTCAGAGTATTTGTCTATTAATTTAAGCTTTATTTGCTTTTTAATTTCAAAATATGTATTTCAAAGGGTTCTGTTTTTCCCCTCTGTAGCATTGTTTGACTCTATTTTTCTGATAATTCTTCATTATAATAGTGTTACTGTTTGCTAAAGCATAGATGGTTAAAACCCAGTTTCCTGCATAGCTGAACCAACCTCAGAGAAGTGAAGTGGTGGATGATCTGCAGTGTTCCAGTTTCAGACTGTGCACGTGTCACACGCTTGCTGAAATGCAGTTTACGTTTTCTACATTGTTTACTTCCCGTGTGAAGCGCACTTCTAAGCTCTAACCTTTAGACAGTGGGTGACTTTCTTTATGAGAGTAAAAGGAAACTAAATTATGAAATAGCTGCTCTGTTAATGTTACAAGCTGTCTAGGATTCAAAGGTCTAAAGTAAAAGGTCTAAATATTATTGTAAAAGGCAAAGATATTCTAACATATCACACCTCCTCCCCCCCCAAACTCCACCAGCTACTTACTCTTTCAACTGAAACTTAAAGAATTGATGTAGTGAAGTGGAGACAATGAGAAGAACAGTCATCTAAAATCGCCGTTGGTGACGTGATGAAGAACATTTGCTGGCTTGTTCTGAGACTTGTCAATTTTGTGACTCTTGGCTGCATATGGATTTCTGTGGTCCGGTGTACAGTTTTAAACAGCTGCCTCAAGTCATGTGTAACTAACCTGGTAAGTTTTGCTGGTCTAATATTTGTCTTTGCAGGAATTGGAACATGGAAAATTCAGCTTCTTACAAATGAGTGAGTTATTTTCTCTTTATGAGAAATATTCTCATAAGAAGTGGTAGCAAGGCAAGAAAGATTCTACAGAAGGTAGGGGAGCTATTTTAGTTCTTTATCTGTTCATAGATTTGTGTGTGTGTGTGTGTGTGTGTGTGTGCGCGCGCGTGTGTGTGTGTGTGTGTGTGAGACAGAGAGGGGGCATAAGACTTGGGTTAGAGAGGCTTAAATGCAATAAATTTTACATGCTTTAAAAGTATCAATTTAAACTCATTTATTACAAAACCATTTCTGTTTGTCTTGAAGCAAGAAATAGGTTTGGCTGCAGGACAATGCCTACTAGCTGCAGACAGCAGTACTATTTATATTGTGGATGGATGGTAGTATCCAGGAGGTGGATGGCCAAGGCAGAAGTTACAGCTGCCATATAGAACAACATATTATTTGAAAAGCAAGAATTGTTTTTAAATTCCTTTACCTCTATCTGTGCATTTGTAATTTTTTCAGTAATGAGTTTTTTGGTTAGAAAATTGATGTTTTCCTTCTCATTTCCGGGTGTCACTCTTCCTATATAAATTGTTACGTATCTTTCAGTTATTGTGACTTAGTGGTGCTTAGAACAGTGACTGAATCAACTGTAAACACTAAATACATACTAGCCACTGGACAATGCACTCTTCTTATCTAAAGACAAAGGAAATAGCAAGATAGCTTACAGGTTATACTATTTATACTTCTACTTTTTAGAGTAATAAAAGTACCAAATATAGCACTCATTGTCATGTTAAAGTATTGGAGATAGGAGTCCGTGGCAGACACAAAGATATATATTCATGTTACACTCTTCTGGCTTAATTTAAACTATAGTTTAAAACACTACCTAAGCTGACTATGGGTAGTAGCACTTTTTAGAGAAGTTTGGTATTTTATATAATTCATTGTTGAAGACTTCATTGCCATTAATGTAGAATTGTATGCTTCAGGTTTTTACAGTTGTCGTCCAAACCTAAAAATGAAGAATAAGACTATTAAATGCTTTCTTTACTAAAAAAATTAAACATTTTCCCTGATTATAATAAGAACATATATTCATTGTAAAATATTTATGAGATAGAGAAGAAATAGAGAATAAACAAATAAGTATTCTTTCTTCTAATATGTATGTAATTTTACATACAGCTGGGCACTCAGCTTTTTCATTTAACATTACATTGTAAGTGTTTCCTATACCCTGAAGTTTTTATGGGAACAAGATCTTCAATATATTTAGAATACTTCCGTCTGATAAAGATACCACCACCATTTGTAAATTTCCCCATACTATCAAAACTGCTGTTGGTTGTTCCCATTATTGTAGTCCCCAGTTTATTTATTTTATTTTCTTCTGTTTAATTTTTAGTTAAGTTTAGTTTTCTCTTGTCTTTGTGTGGGTTCCTTGGTCTCAGGCAGTAGGAGTGGGCAGTTTGTTCCCTGTTGCACTGCCTTCCGTTCACCACCTACAGACAAAGGCACAGCTGATGTGGTGGCTACCACAAGAGACATGGTCTGCCAGTTTCACTGGTGACTGTAAGAAATGTTCTCCATCTGGGCCTCCCACATCGGGCCTGGAGCGACAAAACCTAGGTGAATGAACAGTGAATATATAGCCATGGATCAGGGGAAAGGATATGGAAAGTGCTCGAGTTTATTATACTGTTTGAATTTTTGTGCTCCATTCTCTTAGGTTGGACATTTGCTGTGAAGGTAATCTTTGATTTCACTGGGTGGTTCTTGATACTGAGGCATCTTTGCTTTTTAAAAAGAAACATGAAGTCTTGTCCACAGGAATGTTAGAATTGCTGTCCATGAATGCACAAATCATAGTTCTATGCTTGAACATGAGTATTTTACATCAGTTGAGGGATCTGTATGTGGTAGTTGAATATATTAACTGACTTGATGTTTTTGTGTTATATGTGCCTGTGCTGCAGAGAACAAAAAATAATTAATGTTCTTGAGAACACTAGTATAGTGGGATCCTTTATGAAAGAGAGACAAGAGATTCATGGTCAAATAATTCATGGAAATGCTTTTTGCCAGCTTTTTGTAGATTCACAGGCCATAACAACATATTAGTGGATTCGTTTTATCATAGTTTTTGGATTTTTTTTGGCAACAAAACCTTTTTTTTTCCAGTAACAAGTCCCAACAACTGAGGAGCTGGTGTTGAGAAATGCTCCTAGAAACATCAATTCAATTCGATAAAAGACTGTTAGAAACAATAGAGTTCAGAAGTTTATCCTGTTTAAAAAAGCACAAACATCAATACCTTTCTTGTATATCAATATATAACTTTATAACAAGATAATAGAACAAAACCATAATCCAAACATTACATAAAATATCCAGAAATCAGCACCGTTTGTATTGGAGTAGGAACGGCCAGACCAGTACAACAGAATACAGTCTAGAAATTAAACCAGGCACATAAGGGAGAGGGAAATATGATAAAAATGGCAATTCAGACCAAAGTGGAGCTATTTACTTAGAACAAAAAATAATACTTTCCTTCAGTAGGTGAATGGATACATAAATTGTGGCACATCCAGACAATGAAATATTATTCAGAGCTAAAAAGAAATGAGCTATCAGGCAATGAAAAGACATGGAGTAAACTTCAGGGCATATACTAAGTGAAAGAAGCCAATCTGAAAAGACTACTTACTTACTGTATGATTCCAACTACATGACATTTTAGAAAAGGCAAAACTATGGAAGCAATGAAAAGATCAGTGGTTGCCAGGAATGGGTTTGTATGCGGTGGGGGGGATGAATAGAGCACTGAGGATTGTTGGAATAGTGAAAATACTCTGTGTGACACAGTAATAGATATATGTCACTATATATTTGTCCAAACCCACAGAATATACAATTCCATGAGTGAACTCTAAGGCACACTATGGACTTGGGGTAATTATATTGTGTCCATGTAGATTTAATCTTAGTAAAAAGTGCATTATTCTGGTCAGTGATGTTGATAATGGGGGAGACTATTCATGTGTGGGAGCAGAAGGTATTTGGGAAATCTCCATACCTTAATCTCAATTATGCTGTAAATCTAAAACTACTCTAAGAAAATAAAGCCTTTTAAAAAAAGTTAAAACAAATTTTTAAAAAACTAACTCCTTTCAGTACTGGAAGATTCAAAATAGATTTCAGGAGGTATTAAAAAATAGTGTGCTTTAAAAAATACTGTGATTTAAATATATACAAATAACAAAAGGAAAACAAAACAAGACTTTACCCCATAGAAATATTAGCATCAATTATGGAAGAATATTTCTACAATTTTGAAGTGGGAATGCCTTAGGAAGTCTGATTCAAAAATATGGAATCCCTAAGAGGAATTATTAATAATTTGATGACTTAAAAACTTAAACTACACGACAATAAGCAAAATGCAGTAAAAACAAAGCCAAAAAATAGAAAAAGTATCACATAAGAGAAGTAGAATTTTACCAACCCTTATATATTTAAAAGTATTTAAAAGAAGTTTAGAACATGAAGACCTACTTCAGAAAAGAAGAAACAGAAATGGCTAACATGCCTGCGATATATGTTCAACCTCACAGCAACTACAGAATTGCAAAATGATCAACTTTTCTTTCATTATGTTGGCAAAGATAAGAACATTTATAGTGGCAAAGTTGGGATAAACCAGCACTCTCATGTACACTTGCAATCAAGAAATGTATCTGAGATACATCTGCAAAAACCTATTTACAGCATGTTTGCATGTAATATTACCACTAGATTTCCAAGTTCCTGGTACTGTACTATTATAATTAAAACATTATTATTTGAGTTCTCACAGAGTTTTGTGAACTAAATATTATCTTACTTATGTCTGATGAGAATACTAAGTTTAGACATCACAGGTAACTTTGAAAATATCACATCATGAGCAAGTGTCGTATAGGGGACTAAAATGCAGACTATTCTGCTCTGTTTCATTTATCAGGGTTGAAAGTATGGAAATGAAATTTATTCCGGCTGAGGTGGGCAGGATAAACAAGGTTGTGCCAAGAAGTAGGTATGTGTTAAAGAGATTTGAGATCCAGGACTGGGATTGCATGTTTTAAGCAGATCATTGGAATAGGTGGAGCTAAAGTAAACTGGTGAGGATCCTAACTGCGAAGTGAGGAATGTGAATTTGGTGAAGATTACAGAAGGTGTTGTGCTTTGGTTAAGAGCACAGGCTCAGGAGACAACTCTCAAATCTCTAAATCTTAACTCTTGGGCAACTTGCTAAACCTCCCTGTGTCTCAGTTGTACAATGGAGTTAATAATAATGCTTACCTAATAGGGCTGTTGAGATGTTGAATGAGATTTAGTGTAAAACACCTTGTAGAGTGCCTAGAACATAGGAACCATTCACTGAATGGTGGCTATAATGATGATGAGGAGGAGGGGGGTGGAGAATACCATTAGATTAGGGAAGAGTGTTGACAAAATCTGCTTCATCAGAACCCTATAGATCTGACTCATGAGGCTACCTTGCCCAAGACCACTTGATGGGTTCTCCATTCAGCCTGTTAAATTTAATCTTGACTCAATACTGTTATAGTGTGACTTTATGGTCACCAAGAAACATCTCTGATAGCCTATTGTTTAAAATGGAATGGAGAGGGGTGCCTGGCTGCCTCTGTCAGGGGAACGTGGGACTCTTGACATCGGGGTTGTGAATTCAAGCCCCATGTTGGGTGTAGAGATTACTTACAAATAAAACCTTTAAAAAAAAAAAGAAGATAAAATAAAATGGAATGGAGAAACTACCCAGCATCCACCCTGTTGTTTTTATGAGCTAATAGATTTTTGAAGGGATATGAAAAAATTCAATTGCAAATTGACTCTTACATTTGATTTTATATGATTATGGTTCAATCATATAAAGGAAAATCAAAAGCTTCATTTTGAAAAAAAATGGAAACAAAGTACTATTGTGCACATGGTTGCAAAATTAATCTAAAAGATACAGTTCTTACTCTCTAAGTACTTATTATGTAAAAAAAAAACATAAGGGGTTAGGGAACGGAAGTTAGAGGAAACTTCATTCATACATCAAATGAGAGTGGAAAGGGCAACATTGGTTCTTTGGTTCCTGGGTCTGATTACTTCTCAACTAAACCCCCACAATGCTAGGCCACTGTATGAGACTTCCAAGAGACAGGACTTCTGGAGAATTCCTGTGGAATAGGCCATCTTGAATTTAGGGGTTTGTTCCTTCCATGTATATTTATTCAACATCTCTTATCACTCTGGACTGTTATAGGTACTAAGCAGAGTGAAGAGCAAAATGAATGGCGCTCACATGGAAGGGGAGAGTGCTCAGTGAACTTAATGATAAACAGATCTTCTCTTTCCTCTGAAAATTGTGGGCTATTCAGAAAGCCACAAGAGATGCTTAAACCACATAGAGGGCCCCTTTGGATTTTCTATCATCTCCTGGAACATATCTTGCTTGTAGGGCTGGGGCAGCCAAGGATAGATGGCATGCTCCTTGCTGGATTAATTGTCTTTTCAATTCAATGGTTCAAATCCAGCAACTTTTAAGAAGGGGTTCTGAGTAATATAGAGTTACTAGGAGTACTCACTTATCCTCTGCTCATAATTCTAAATCAGTCAGTAAGGCAAATAGTATTCCGAAGAATACTATTCAGGCACATATCTGATTATCATAGGCCTAATATTGCCATCCTTTGAAGCCTTTCTATTTACCAAGGACTCTACTCGTGAAGACCAGGGAAAGGATGAACAATTTATAGATTTTTCCCTCTTAGTTCCTATTTCTTTTATTTTACCCCAGCACAAAAAGTTCTTAAAATTTGTGAAAATATAAGAAAAAAAGAGTAATCCCATATTTTGCTATATGTAAAATTCTGAATTTGTATTTCTTCTCTATACTTAGTAAGACTGCTTTAAAAAATCTGAACATAATTCATCTTTAACCTATGAGTCCTTTGACTTGATGAATCGACTAAAGTCACAGGCTTATTTAATACCGTATCAGAATCTATCCATTGCCCTTAACTGCTCCTTATAGTTGCACCCCGACTCCCACCTTTATCATTTCTACAGAATTCTCAGACATTCCATCTTATAATTTGCACTGGCATTTTATCTGATTTCATGACTGATTTAATGGCTTTCAAACATTGTACTTTCTACTAGAAAGCATGGAGGAGGCAATACTATTCCAGGAAGCTTTTTAGAAAAAAGGCGTGGTAGTTGTACTGAACACTATATTGATAGCTGGTATTTATTATCTCCTTCTTCACTTCAGGGCCGGCAGCTTGACATTGGCACGCCATATAATCTGAGTGAACCCGTGAGTAATCGCTTCCATTTTTAGGAAGTTTATAGTGTTTGCATTGATAAAAATGGGACAATGGTCAGGTTTTATTAAAATAAAAATAATCCCTAAGAAAAGTCTCGTTTATTTGTCCTTGATGGAGGAAACTCAACTGAAAATAGTGAGAAATCTGAATTGCAGAATATTCAAAAAATGAACTCAGGCACAGTGTGTTGAAGAGGAAAGAACACAGGATTAATCCAACTCTGTGATTTTGATTCTACATTGCTATGTGGCTTTGGACAAATACTTAATATTTCTGAGACTTAGTTTTATTATGTGCTATCTGAGAGGGTTGGATTAGATGG
>CM053577.1:44030451-44041828 GCA_028646485.1 Cryptoprocta ferox
TATTTATTTATTTTTTTAAACTTTATAGTTTATTGTCAGGTTAGTTTCCATATAACACCCAGTGCTCTTCCCCACAAGTGACCTCCACCAAGACCATCACCCCGCTTTACCTTTTCCCCTTCCCCTTCCCCCCTCAGTTTGTTTTCAGGATTCAAGAGTCTCTCGTGTTTTGTCTCCCTCCCTCTCCCTAACTCTTTTTTCTTAAATCTTAAAATCTTAAAATCTTAAATCTTAAAAAGATTTTTAACATTTATTTATTTTGAGAGAGAGAGAGAGAGAGAGAGAGAACACACACAAGTGGGGGTAGTGGCAGAGACAGAAGGAGAGAGAATTCCAAGCAGGCTCTGCACTGACAGCCCTGATGTGGAGCTTGAACTCATGAACCATGAGATCATGATCTGAATCAAAACCAAGAGTCAGATGCTTAAATGACTGAGCTACCAGGTGCCCCTGAGTTTTGCTTGTTGTGTGAGGACATGGCAAAGACCCACAGTATGCTCGATGCCGTGTTGTCCAGGACTTCACCTGCTGCCAGCCACCCAGTGGACAGTGTGCTCCCTGAAGCTTGTGTGCTCTCCGGCTTCTAGGCCTGCCCACCCTATCTGTACTCAGCAGTCCTGCTGCGCTGTAATGAATCACACCAAGCTCTGTTTTGCCTGTAGATATGAGGGCTCTGCTTAGAATTCCAAAGGTCTTGATCCTTCAGAGGCCACAGGTTCCTGGGTAGATATCCATTTCTAAATTACTTTTTGTTATTAAGTTGCCCTATTAGGTGACAAGAAAAAGTCAAACTTCTTTAGTCACCATCGTCTCTTATTATCTCTTGCAGTGCATCCAAGGATGTCATTTTTGGAACTCTGTAGATCAGGAAAACTGTGCTTTGAAGTGTGTAAGTATTAGTTATGTTTCTGTGTTGATGCTAATATTTCCTTCAGGAGAAAAGCCATCTAAGAGGATTCCCATCTGAATTTCCATTGGCTTTCAATTAGTTTGCCTGACTCTAAAGGAAAAGTATGATAGCCTGAGTGATACATAATTTGAGATAAATGTTACTAATGCAACTGGTGACCAAGGGAGGCCAATGCAAACCATGGAACCCAGGAATGTCCAATTGCTCCAAACCATAAAGGCCTTTTAGTAGAATGTCAGGTATTTGTTAAATTTCCTAGTCTTATGCTTCTCGAATTGTAAAGTACAATTATCTAAGGATCTTGTTAAAATACAGAATCTGATTCTGTAGATCTTGGGTGGGACATGAGATTCTATACTTGGAAAATGCTCCCAGGTGACGTGATGCTTATAGTCTTTGGGTTACACTTGGATAGCAAGGCCCTAGATCATGTTCAAAGTTTCTCTGCAGGGAACATGGCAGCAATATAATCCAGTGGTCACAGCCCCTATGTTCACTCCACTCTATGTAGAAAATACATCCCCAAATACTTGATATTTAATTTATCCCAGCTTTGCCATTTAGTGTATAACTAGGTAAGGTACTTAACCTCTTGGTACTTTACTTTTCTCACCAATAAAATAGGATAATAATAGAATCTCCTTCCTAAGGATAATGCTTCATACACTGTAATTACTCTGATCTAATGAATAAGAATTTTGTTAATTAAAAGTAGGTTGGTTCCTTTATTCAGATTGTTCAGGTTGGAGGTTAAATCATGATAGTTTGGGGCTAATTTTAATACTGTTTTCTATTAATAAGTGAAACTATATCATTGAGATTTAAATAAGGACATTAACTTTTCCTTTACGAATGGTGCTCATAGCTTTTCCTGTATGATATGTCCTCACAGGTCACTATTATGGGAGTTACTTAGGCTGACTCACCTTTGTGACTATGTGCCCCATAGAATGGAAGTTACCAAAACATGGAGCAGGTGCTCTCTGGATTTTGGAACTATTACACATTCTAAAAACACTCTTACCTTTCTATGCAACCATTTTTTACAAATTTCAGCTAAGATCATTATTTGTCTAGTATGTGTTCACTATCCTTGGCTCTAACATATAAGCCCATCAGAGTGGGTCTCTCTCCTTCTGGTTCACACTGTGTCTACTACACAGAACACAGTGGGGGCACATAGCAGGTGCTCAGAGAGCAGATGAGTAAATGAATGGGAAGTACCATTTGTCGCGGGCAACAGTCCAGGCAATAGAGTGGGCACCAGAGCAGCCAGTCTGGGCAGAGGAAGCTACTGGCCTTTTCTAGCCAGAACTATGGGAGGTTTCCATTTCAGGTTCTGTCTCCACTGGATATCTGCCAACACCTCTTCATTCTCTACCCTGGCCCATCTCAGATTACCTCTTAGTTGCCTGGGATTTTCTAGTAGGCATCAGACTCCACCATTTTCCCAGTGATGCAAATATGACTTTTATAGCTGTTCATACAGTGTGGCCTGCCCGGATGGAAAGCCCAACTCTGGGCTTCTTGATTTTGAATGTTTTTTGTTGGTTATTTGTCAATGGTGGGGCAAGAAATTAATTTGAAAGAAATATACAGCAAAGTGCCATTAAATTATTTATCTATAACTCTAAGGTTGTTAAGTAGTTTTCTTTTTCTTTTTTTCATGCAGAACGATACCTATGCCACTGTTTGTGAGGTGAGTTGGCAATCACAAAGATGTCATCAAACCCATGTCTTTATCTCTTACATTTAAAAAGCTATTAAAATAAGAATGAAGAAGCCGGGGCATATGGATGGCTCAGTTAGTTATGTGGTTAAGCGTCAGACTCTTGATTTTGGCTCAGGTCATGATCTCACTGTTTCATGAGTTTGAGCCCTGTGTTGGACTCTGTGCAGCAATTGCATGGATTCTGCTTAGGATTCTCCCTCTCTCCCTCTCTCTGCCTCTCCCCTGCTTGCACTCTCTCTCTCAAAATAAATAAATTAATTAAAGAAAAAAAAGAGAGAGGCGCCTGGGTGGCTCAGGTAGTTGAGTGTTCGACTTTGGCTCAGGTCATGATCTCCTAGTCCCTAAGTTTGAGCCCCGCATTGGGCTCTTTGCTGTCAGCACAGAGCCTGCTTCAGATCCTCTCGGTCCTTCTGTCTTTCTCCCCCTTCCCTGCTTGCTCTCTCTCTCTCTCTCAAAAATAAAAAATAAAAACTAGATAAAAAAGAATGAAGAAGTCTTAGTAATTCTCACAGCACAGAAATGCTTACCCGGGAGTGCTATGAATCTGGGTATAAAAATGACTGTAAGATTCCATATTTGACACAAATATTTGCTGTTTTACATACCCGTGTGCATATATGTGTGTACATGTATACACACATTCACATATATACATATATACTACTCTAATTGATTGGACAGTTTCTAATTCTGTGAGTCTAATGGGGAAAGGGTGGGGGGAAAGGGGAAAGCACACATCTAGGGATACCCTTACCTCTGCTGATTTAATCTTCTTCCCCATAAATCACAGTGGTCTATCATTAAATACAGAACATTAAAAAAGAACACTGTAGTTGCAATTTTATTCCTTGTTCAACAAACTCCTTTGACAGGGTTTTAAAGCACAGCTTTTTAAATATTTTAGTTTTTATTTTTTTCCCCTGCTATGATAATATGGGACTTCATGCTGACTCTGGCTGTTCAGGTCTCTTCTGCCTGCTCCCCCTGCCCATGCTAATTCCTCCCCTGCATTGGATTTTCTCTTCCTTTTCAGAAAGACAGTAGAGATTTTGATTGTTTCCTACTTGATCTTCCTCAATTCTTTTGGTTTCTATGGCCCTCAGAATTAGTTTTAGGTTGACAATAGATGTTTATGAATAAAATGCATTATTTCTCAGTTTAAAATTTATGCTGTATTCTATTTAAATGTCCTTGACACCAGAGAAAAGAACTATTTTATTTTGCCTGGGAAAGGAGTATAAATTATCATCCATTAGTAAAATAGGAGAGTGTCTTTTTACTAGAGAATAAAAAATAAAACAAAACAAAAAACTACACTGGAACATATTCTCAATAGTCTGTACTTACTCTGCACCTAAAGTGATTTTTCCTTGGGAATAGATGGAGGGGTTGGCTAAGACGTGATAAACGGAGAGATAAACGGAGAGAAAAATTCACTCCATATGTAAAAAAAATAATTATAGGTCGTTCCTGATTGAGATTAAAAAAACAACACAAAAACTGCCTGAGAATCTTTTTATGTGATTAAAGTAAAATTACCTCCCCCTCTCCCAAAACCATCCCTGGGAAGACTGTGTCAAGGAAGGGAGAGAGAGTTCAAGCCTCACAAGTGCTGAGGCAGCTCAGGATTGGCTTTCTAAGGGATAGCTCCCTGGCAATCATTGTGCTGCCCAGTTCTCTGTGTTTCTATAATGTACACTTTTCTCACAGTGTTATAATTTCCATAATTATTCTGTTCTTTTCTATTAATACTTTGCTATTTTATACTTAAACATTTTTTAGTGGTTATTTACTTTTGAGAGAGAGAAAGAGAGAGAGAGAGAGGTGGGGGCAGAGCATGAGTGAGGGAGAAGCAGAGAGACAGGGAGACAAAGAATCTGAAGCAGGCTCCAGACTGCAAGCTGTCAGCACAGAGCCCCACGCGGGGCTCGAACCCATGAACCATGAGATGATGACCTGAGCTGAAGTCAGAGGCTTAACCAACTGAGCCACTGAGGTGGCCCAATACTCTGCTATTTTACACTTTAAATAAAGTAGAAGTGAATAGCAATACATGCTTTATAGACATGGAGATCGAAATAGGTATGTTTATAGATACTTTAACTCAGCTACCCACGCTTTCAGGAAATCAAACTTCAACCATTAATGCTTCAGCCTAGGAATGTGGGAATTTTTGCACATGTTCCTTGGAGGAAATAGTCTTGGAAGTGTTAGCTTAGCAAAGTATAAGTTGGAAAATGATGCTAGCCAGTGAGATGGCCTATCCCTGATAATTAAAACACAAATTAGATCATATTGTTCCTAAAAACCTTTTTATGGCTTTGCGTTGCCATTTGAGAAAAATTCCAGCTTTTGTCCTTAAGACCTAAGGGAGCCCAGCTCCTTGAAATCACTTAGGTCTTGCTCCAGGGTCATCTCTGCGTGGTTCTTTCTCAACACCCTGATGAGGCAGCCTTCCTGACCAGTCAGGCCTTATGCATTCGACTTGTTTTATTTTCTTCATAGCACTTTTCATTATCTGAATTTTATTTTATTTTTATTTTTAAGGCTTTTTTTTCTTTTATAAATTTATTTATTTATTTTGAGAGAGAGAGAGAGAGAGAGAGAGAGGGAGAGAAAGAACAAGCTGGGGAGGGAAAGAGAGAGAGGGAAACAGAGGATCCAAAGTGGGCTCTGTGCTGAGAGCAGACAGCCCGATGCGGGGCTTGAACTCAGGAACTGGGAGTTCCAAGTCAGATGCTTAACCAACTGAGCCACCGAAGCTCCCCTGAATGCATTTTATTTAAAAGAATTTTTACTCTGTTGTTGTCTGTTCTCTTCTAAGAGAAGGTATATTCCATGAAGGTAGGGAACTTACTGGGCTTGCTCATTGCCAGATCCTTCAAGCCTAAACCAGTGCTTGGCACACACAAAAAATGTACTCAGTAAACATTTTTTGAATGAATGAATGGTTTTTTAGGAAAAGAAGTTACAATTCATAAGGAGAGGCTGTACTAGGGGCATCCCAGGAGGGTGGAGGGTATGTCCTCCTTGTGCTATAGGAGAAAGAAAAGGCATTGGCAGCACATGAGCCAGTCTGATAAACACAGGAGTGGAGGCACAGGGATAACGAGAAAGGTGGTTTTACTACTATGGGAGAAATGGAAGTATGGACTAAAACAGAGACAGCAGGTTGATGTAGCCCGTGGGAAGCATGAACTTGGCTTCTGCAGTGGGAATGTTAGCTCAGGAGCCTGGAGTACACCTGTATAAATGCCCCATCCATGGGCTCTGAGCTCAGATTCTGTGAATTCCTTAAATCCAAAACCTTTAGATTCTCTCTAGACAATTCGAGCACTGGATAATGTCATTCGAAGTCCAATGTTAGATAAGAGAGAGAGAGAGAGAGAGAGAGAGAGAGAGAGAGAGAGACTCTAATTTACAGTGTTGCATCCACTTGATATAACATTTAAATAAATCTCCTTAGAGCACAAACTTCCAGTTTTATGATTAACAAGTTTTGGAGAGCTATGTACAGCATGGTGATTATAACCAATAATATTGCATTATATAGCTGAATGTTGACAAGAAAGTAGATCTTAAATGTTCTCACCACAGAAAAGAAATGATGGGATTGTGTGATGGGATGGAGATGTTAGCAAATGCCATAGTGGTAATCATTTTGCAACATATAAATGTATCAGATCAACATGTTAAGGTGTCAACAGGGACACCTTAAACTTACACAATTTATATGTCAATTATATCTCAATAAAGCTGAACAAAATACAAGGTTCACAAAGTAACAAAACATTTAAACTCCTCGATAGATCAAAATTTTATTTATGGATTTTCCCTGAAAAAATTTTGGGAAAAATAAGCCCACAGTCTGGACTACTAGATAGTCAGTACTGGCTATATTTCCAAATAAACATTATTTCATCTCCTTTCTTCTTCCCGGGTAACTTCTCGGAAAAAATTTCCATGGTACATGATAATTTTGTTGCCATTTGGTATGTTTATTCTCCACAGGTAATGAACATGTTTAATGTATTTTACTGAAACCTGCAATAAGGATGTGAAAAGTATACTAAACCCTTAAGTTAAATAATCCTGAGCCCAGACGGAGGTATTTAAATTAATCCTTAACTAAGCAAACCCGAGCTTATCAGGCTGTACTTCCTTTGAGTGCCCAGGTCAAACATTGTGCAGCTAGTATTTGTAAATTACCTGGGATGTTTAGGGCAAATGTATTGTGTCATGGTTTCCACTATCACCATGAGAAACAGTAACATGTTGTCCTAGGAATTATAATTGCAAATTGACTGAGAGCAGGAAGATGGATCATGATTTCGTTATAGTCTTACAATTTGTGCCTTTTCTTAGAGTTTTTTCCCTTCCTTTCTTTTCTTTTTCTTTTGTTTCCTTTCTTTCTTCCTTCTTTCCTCCCTTACCCCTCCCCCTTCCCTCTCTCCCTCTTTCTTTCTTTCTTTCTTTCTTTCTTTCTTTCTTTCTTTCTTTCTTTCTTTCTTGAATGCTAATGTATCTGTTAAGAATTGGGGGAAATTTGTGTCTCAGTTATGAAAACGTTTACTCTTTTCAGTTAATGAAGTAAAATGTTAATTATTGTTAGGTTTTTGTAGACCTTAAAGTTTTAACATTACTGTTTTTTAAAAATTTGACATTTTTAATTTAAATTCAAGTTAGTTGATATAGAGTGCAATTGTTTCAGGAGTAAAATTTAGTGATTCATCACTTACATAAAACACCCAGTGCTCATCCCATCTATTATCTGGAAATAAATAATGATAACATATGAGTATAGGGTGTATACTTTCTATGATATGGAAAGCAATACACATTATTCAGTGAGTAACCCTGTGTCATGTGGCTAAAAATACTTGTTAATGGAATTGGCGAATATTTTTTTATTATTTTTAATATTTATTTAATTTAAATCAGAGTTAGTTAACATATGGTGTAATAATGGTTTCAGAAGTAGAATTTAGTGATTCATCACTTGCATATAATACCCAGTGCTATCATAACAAGTGCCCTCCTTAATACCCATCACCCATCTAGTCCATTCCCCCACCCAACACCCTTCCAGCAACCCTCAGTTTGTTCTCTGTATTGAAGAGTCTCTTATGGTTTGTCTCCCTCTGTTTTTATTCTATATTTTCCTTCTCTTCCCCTATGTTCATCTGTTTTGTTTCTTAAATTCCACATATGAGTGAAATCATATAATATTTGCCTTTCTCTGACTTTTTTCACTTAGCATAACAATTCTAATTCCATCCACGTTGTTGCAAATGGCAAGATTTCATTTTTTTGATCATTATATTCCATTGTATATATATATCACATCTTTTTCCATTCATCAGTCAATGGACGTTTGAGCTCTTTCCATACTTTGGCTATTGTTGATAGCACTGCTATAAACATTGGGGCAAGTGCCCCTTCAAATCAACACTCCTGTATCCTTTGGATAAATGCCTAACAGTGTAATTGCTGGGTCATAGGGTAGCTCTATTTTTAATTTTTTGAGGAACCTCCCTACTGTTCTCCATACAGTTTGCATTCCTACCAACTGTGCAGAAGGGTTCCCCTTTCTCCACATCCTTACCAATATCAATTGTTTCCTGGGTTGTTAATTTTAGCCATTCTGTCAGGTGGTTTTGATTTGTATTTTGCTGATGATCAGTGATGTTGAGCATCTTCTCATGTGTCTGTTAGCCATCTGGATGTCTTCTTTGGAAAAGTGTCTTTAACATTGGTATTAAGATACTCATTAAAATGTTCAAGTTATTAAGAAATGTATGTAGTCAGTTTTTAATTTCTCAAGGAAAACATGAGTATATAAAATAAATAGGCATCATTTTAAGCTAAAGTTTAAAGTGATTAACTCACTAACTTTTGGCCAAGATGGAAATCATATGATTGCATTGTTGAGCTCAGAGTTTTTTTCCCACTGTGAGAGTCATGAAATCAATTTGGTGAATAAGAGTCACAACAAACAAAATGAAAGAATAGAATAGAACAGAATAGAACATATAGGAGTGCATCACAGGTATGGGGTTTCTTAATGGAATAAAGTTGTTCTAAAATTAGATTGTAGTGACGGTTGCCCAATTCTGCGAATATACTAAAAACCCACTGTGCTTTAAATGGCTGAATTTTATGGCATAAGAAATATGTCTCAATAAAACTGTTAAGAAAGGAAAAAATAAGTACTGTTTCAAGATTCCCCCCCCTCTCCCAACATGTATGTGTGTGCTGAGTTGTTTTGTTAAAATGTGTTTTGGAATTTGGGACACGGTCAAAAAAGTTTGAAAGGTGCTGTTCTAATTCCATACTGCAGTTGAAACAATTGATATACAGGTATATTTATACACCAAGCTTTCGAATTTCACAATTTAGTTGAAATGTATCAGCAAAATCAGTACCTAGGCTGCACTGACTGGTACGCTCCCTGTCTCCCATAGCGAGAATCATGTGAGGTCGGCTGCAGCAGTGCTGAAGGTGCATACGAAGAGGAAATGCTGGGTAAGCAGACACGTGCAACTTTATTGAAAATAACCCCACTCTAGGGACTGTGCTTATGTAAGGAGATGCCTTCTGGGGTGCCTGGATAGCTCAGTCAGTTAAGCGTCCACTCTTGATTTCAGCTCAGGTCATGAGTTCAAGCCCACATCACCTCAGACTCTGAGCTCACAGCATGGAGCCTGCTTCGGATCCTCTGTCTCCCTCTTTCTGCCCCTCCCCCACTACATTCTCTCTCTCTCTCTCTCTCTCTCTCTCTCTCTCTCTCTCAAAAATAAATAAACATTAAAACATTTTTTATTATTATTTAGACTTCTCCATCTCAGGATGATCAAAAATATATACATATATAGAAACAATTCAATAATTTCAAATGTGGAAGCCATTGTGATAGAAACTCAGGAAAACTCTTCTTTTAGAGAAAAATAGGGTTAACAGCACATGACTGAGGTTTAGAATTGGAGGTTTTGCCCTCACTTCAGTAGGTGAAATCATTTCTATCTTAATGAAAGAGGCAACTATGAATCCTAACTAGACTTGAGGTCAAGAAATGCCACTGATCTAATGAATGAAAAGCATTAGAATATGTTATTTAATATGCAGTTAATTATTCAGCTAACAGTTAGTCAATAGAGAATCTGCTATCTGCATGGCTCCCTACAAGGCCCTGGGAAGTTTGCTGAAAGTCTAGAAGCTATGCTTCTCGCGTTTAGATTCTGAGTAAGTAGGGTACTTGGCTGTACGTCTCCAGCTCCCTTTGTCTGATTTCAGAGCAGGTTGGGTGTGTCTAAGTGGCTTTGCCGTAGTGTGTTAATACTCTGGTGGTTTCTGAAGAATCAACTCTTTGGTAAGTCACAGCCTGGATGTTAGTAGCTTTCTTTTCCAGAATTTCCAGGGTTTTCCTCCCACTAAGAGGTGGACAGTTCCCTCCAGATGGGGAAATGATTGATTCTTCTATAAGTTGTATTCTTTGTTTCAATGGCTTGCTCCTTGCTCTCAGTGACTGATGGAAACTGGAAGGAGGATCTTGTCTTGCTGTCCTGATTTACTTCTGCCCTTTGGTATCCCACAAAAGAACACCCTTGACATTTCTGTGGAGAGATAAGTGTACATTCTTTTCCTTCTGTGTAGTGGGGATTAGCTATGGATAAAATTTATATTCTATGGTTTCCAAACTGGGCACCAAAGAACCGCCCCCCCCAGCACTTTCCCTCGCCTCTCCCCCCAATGTATCACACATACCTCATAGGAAGGCATGGAGCATTTTAAACATTCAAGGGAAACACAGAGGTAGTTGATCTTCTGGACATCATTGGAACTACTAGTTGGAGGTAGTTTACGGTATAAACAATGAAATGCACTACATTCCTTTTTATATCATATCTTTGCAATGCTGAGTTTTTTTTGGTGATTGCTGGGATAAAAGCAAGTACCATAAGAAGCTCAACTTGGAACAGGAAATGAGGATGGTGGTGCCGAATTTGATTATAATATTGGAGAAATTGTGCCAAGCCCAACAGACACACAGATTCCATTAGTGTGCAATTCATTTTTTAAAAAGTTTATTTATTCATTTTGAAAGAGAGAGTACAAGCAGGGGAAGGGGAGAGAGAGGGAGAGAGAGGGGGAAAGGGAGAATTCCAAGCAGGCTCCACAATGTCAGCATGGATCCCGATGTGGGGCTTGAACCCCTGAACTGCAAGATCATGACCTGAGCGGAAATTGAGAGTTGGATGCTTAACCAACTGAGCCATCCAGGTGCCCCAGTGTGCAATTCTCTTTATTTAAGGATTAAATACATATATTGTCTTTCTATTTATGTGCTTTATTTTTTTCAAACATCTGCTAAGTTGAAAGGACATACATACTTAAGTTATACTTAATACATGGAGCTGTTTGGTAATTCTTTTGGTCCAGGAAGTTATGGAAAAATTACTGAGAAACTAAAGATGCCAGAACTGACAAAGTTTGGGAAACTTTGATTTACATTCCTTTCTTATATTCCAGAATTATACCAACAACTTAATTATATATTGTTATAATACAAGTAATCAGTGCTTTATTTAATATTTCTCATTGGCTATGGATCAATGTCTATATACCATAAACAAATGAGATGTACCGAGTCTAAATAAAAGCAATTGTGTTTACAGACCATATCTTCAGTTTGTTACAATGAGTCTTTTTGCCCATACACCTAAGACCCTGTTTGT